>CAXKWD010000002.1:123821509-124549069 GCA_964059195.1 Ectobius pallidus
ATCAATACCAGTAAATACTGTGAAATTTTCAAGTGTGGTACAGACCTTGCTTAAGATGGCAATGCCTTATCTGAAATGTTTGTTTTTACAAGAACTATGAAGCAAAAACTGTACAGAGAGCAAATGGAGGCTGAAGAAGATGATTATCACAATTTATTTAGATTCAGAAAGGAAAATATGAGGATGAAAATATTGTAACAAATAGCAGACAGGCAGAAGTTATAAATTTTTCATTTTTAAGTGATCCAGGCTATCAGAGTCAGACTTCATAGCACTTAATTAAGATTGAATTTTTTTTCTGTGTGTTATTACCTAAACAATGTCACAATTTTCTTTTGTTGTTTTTATTTAAGCAGCATGGCCAATCTTATATAGTATTGAGGTTATGTAGAATTGAGGTTAGCCTACATATTTTATTTTGTTTTATTTTAAACTAGCAGGTGTCTGTGACTTCACCCATATTTATTAATATAATCGCTAGATTTTTTAATATTAGGCCTACACTCAATAGGAAATAATTAAAACTTCATTTATTAAAACTTAACCGTTCTTAAATAAGTTGTATTAATTATCTACTTTTATTGTAATTGTATTGTCAGACATAGTAAATAAATAATTAAAACTACTAAATGAATCATGTGCTGCCATGTGGGCCTACAGATTGAAAGTGAAATGATTATTATGTAGAATGCAAATCATTCATAAACAATTAAAAGATTAGCCTAATAATTTTAAAAACATCCAGCTTTGGGGTGCATTCTACGATTAGAGTAGACCGTAGGGAAAGGAATGATCTCAGATTCGAGTTCCAGGCTTAACACCCTCCCCTGCACAGTGAATTTCATCCAAACCGAGCAATGTTTCCCATTCAGACCTACAGAATCTCTCTTCCGTCCACCTTTGTTAAAAATTTCAGATCTCTTCATGCTGCAATGTTATAAGCAAATAAATCAAGTAGAGTGGACTAACATAATCAAAGCAATCAACATCTCCATGCGTTATGTTGAAAAAATTATTTTTGCAATGCTCTTCTTCCCCAGTTGCTATGGCAACTACAATTGAAAAGTAGTCTATTACTAAAATCTGATGCTGCAATAGTGGAAAAAATTGTTTTCTGACAGTTTTTTTTTGGGGGGGGGGGGGAAGCTCATAATTTGCGAACAAAAGCAAAAAATTGAAAATCCAGTTTTAAGGTGAATTCAGACATCCTTTAGTCCATCTATGTTAAAAATTTAAGATCTCTGCATGCCCTAGATTTGGCTGGGTATCGCACTCAGACAAACAGACAGACAGAAAGACAAACACCTCCTCTTATTATGTAGATATCATGACCTACTTTAATTAATCATGGTCCACTACATGTAGTTTGCATAGCTAAGCAGGTAGTAACTACTACTGTTCATCCAGTATTAACTTATAAGTACTAGTATAAGGTTATTCACTCAAAATTAAGTAAAAGCTGGTACTTGTAAGTAACTACTGAAAGTAATTACTACTACTAGTACTTATTACTAGTAGTAACTACTCAATTTTTATTCACTCCACCCATTATTTACTTATAAATATATGTAAAATTCCCACAATATGCTTGATTTATATCCTTTTCTCTAAACTGATATTAGCTGCATCATTTCTCCTGAAATTTTTTTTTTAGGTGTAAAGTTTTGTGAACCCCCCTCAATTGGCTTTGTCGATGCGGCTTTTCCAAGCGGCCTTGCCGGTGGTATTCAGCGGCTTTATGCTTTCACTGTCCAGTCTATAGATAATCTTTAGCTACTCTTATGGCCGTTTCTACCGACATTCTTTATATATACCCAAGACTTGAGTAACGCGCCATTGGACACTGTTCCACCAACACTCTAGTCGTCGAAATAAACACCCGTTTTCAAACGAGCGTTAGAAGGCAGGCAATCTGGCACACAAACTTCTCATACATTCACCGTCGCTACTGCCAACATACAACGTTAAACCTGAGACCACACACTGCACACGACTAGTAATTTTCATACTACCGGTATATAATTCAAAATTATAAACAAGTTGAGTGAGTATTGTTTCTTTTACTTATGGAGAGGCAAAAATCTTATGTTATTTTGTTTTCATGCCCGATTCCTTCGCCGTTCAAAGTCATTTTTCCATTGGCAACGTTGGCTGCTATGTTTCACTGTAGCCAGCAGAATATAAACAGGAATAGGATAACCCAATTATTAATAATATTAATGCTATTAATACAGTATATTATACAATTTATGATGTTGCACTCGCACTATTAACCTATCATAACTTTATCATAATTTATTATATGCTAACCTGCAATCCTTTCGACTGCTATCGGTATCAAAAATGTATCAAATCTAAAATGTGAATTGGGCCTAGGCTATACGCCTACTGCTGGTGTAATATTATTACAATACATTATACCACATCATAAAATTATTGAAAACTATTACAATATGATAAATGTACAGCGTAGCTCTTACCTTAATTTTGTAGTCATAGGAGATACAAATTGACCTTTTCCTGGATAAACACGGGACTAATATACACACAACACACTATAAAACGATTTCACTTTGGCCTAATTTTTCTTTAATAATAAGGAACATTGCGCACTGTTATTTTATTGAGAAGTAATTCAATAGAGATATTATAATCAATTTCACCTATCGTCAACCTACTAGTAATAATACAAGCTATAAATTGACAAATACACAGCGGCACTTTCGATGGCATGTAGGCGTAAATATGAACGAAATACTTCAGGATACTGTTCTATGTTGTGCAACTGCGAAAAACATTTTATTTTGCAACCATTCGCCTGCTTCAACGTTACAGTGTCAACTGATCCTCTCGTCTGTGGGACTAGTTTGTCTTGTGGAATTTGAGAAAAACCCAGATCCTACTTTGTGTTCACGCTAGTGACAGAAGGAGGGTCCCATTCTGTTACCTGACTGCTCTACCATAGCAAAGGAAGTAAATGAATCACTCTCTTGTATTCATGTTATTCTTCAGAAACTGTTATTAATGCATTAATATACTGGGTTTACTGTTTAATGTGGACAATACTGCTTATTCTAGCATGCAAGCCCCTTCGGCCATCTTGTTTTAAAACAAACGCGAGATTTAA
The DNA here is from genome assembly GCA_964059195.1 of Ectobius pallidus. Taxonomy (NCBI): domain Eukaryota; kingdom Metazoa; phylum Arthropoda; class Insecta; order Blattodea; family Ectobiidae; genus Ectobius; species Ectobius pallidus. The sequence continues at coordinate 123,824,637 of CAXKWD010000002.1, forward strand.
CGCAAGGAATTTCTGTCTTTAAGTTAACGCGAGTATTAACGGGCGTGATGGAGTAACCAGCATCGGTGGAACGTAAACATGACACAAGCAGGAGAAAACGACGCGTTTTAGCCGTAAAGAAGGTCGGTGGAACTCGCCAATAATGCTATAAGATAGAAAGTTTCAAACATTGCGTTATTACTCCGCTGCTTCACCAATAGAAGCTTCTTAATTTTTCAAAATACAGTATGTATTATTTCTTTCCATAAATTTCCATAAATCTCTTAAATTTCTATAGGACTCATAGATTTCCTATGGGCACTGGCTGGCAGTTGCAGTTGCAGTTGCAGTGTTGCACAACGACAAGTTTTTAATGTAAAGAATATTTAGATTTTTTATTACTTTATACTATTAAACTACTTCGAAATCGCCTTTGTGATAGGTTCTTATTGGCCGAAAACATGCTTCACAAGATATTTTGCCATTTTAAATTATTTAAACGTGTAAATTCGGGTTGGTCGTTGCTTTGTATTTGCAACGACTTCCTGCCTCATTCTGCGGGCGAGCAGCGTGTGTTACCCGTGTGCGAGATGCTTGACTGCCTGGTAAATCTCCCGTGCTTTCAAGGCTTGGGTGTTGCAGGGCAAGGTGCAACGACAAAGCGTGATTCTTGTCTTCACCGCTAGAGCGCCCTGAAGCACACGAGCATTTCTACGCGTCGGCTGCATAAGATTTCCTTTTTACCAAGGGCGCGAGTTATGAAGTCCCTTACAGAGATACCAATTGTCAATGTAATCACTTTGTGGCGAGATCTATATTGCTAATTTCACCATTCTATTAGACACTAAACTGAACTCCATGACTCCACATCTCTGTAGGAATCTGCGTCTTCTACCATAGGCAGATAGCAGGATTTGGGGCATGTGGTCAGCATGCCGATACACACGGCCGTTATTGATGGTTTCCGTGACCAGAGCGGTTACTTCACAATCAAGTCGCCCCTCAAATTGTATCACGAGGCTGGTACACCCCGTTAGAGACCTCCTTACCTCATAAAAGTTCGAGTAGGTACTGGGGATCGAACCCAGCCTGTTGATCCATGGCCAGCGACGCTAACCACGAGGCCATGCACACTATAGTATCCCAATAATGTAAAGTCACATGGTTGACTTACTGACAATGTTTACTCACTTCCAGATCAGCTAGGAACTTGAAATTCAGCACACTTACAGCTTTTAGCCTTAAAACATTGGTAAAATTCTAAAAAGTTATTATTTTATTTTATGCCCCTCAAAAACCTTCAAAATGGCGGGTGAAGCTTTAACGTCGCTGCAGTCTTTTTTATTTATTTTTATTTTTTAAAGCTAGGTATACGGTAGGTCTTATCACAAAACCGATTGCACTTCCAGTAACGGGTTTTGGGAGATCTACAAGTTGCTCCTGTGTCTTTTTGTTGTATCGCCATCGGTTATGCCTTAGTTAGAGTTTGATATTTTTATTTTAACTAAATTGTGCACATTTTTTTATACATTATGTAATTTTTTACAACTTATTGAACAGCTAGAGTCATAAAATGTGGCAGAAATATTGGTACATCCAATTTTCATAAGTATGCCAAATTTGCCGATTCTAGCTGCCCTACAAGTGTGGAAAAACTGACTGTTTAGCCTAACGCCATTCACATCTAGCACAGTTTAAATCATCCATTCACTGACATTAATGTTACCCACTTTTCCATGATCTAAAAACTTGACATTTGGCAGCCTTGTAGCATTTAGCCTATATTCGACGGGAAAGTTCCAAAAAGTTAGAAATCACCCTGTTTCTACACCCACGATCCGCCACTGCTGGCTGGTAAATCTTATGAAATGGGAGGTTAAAAAAAGAAAAGCTGAAAAATAAAGAAAGAAAAAGACAGAAATAAACAAATAAATCAAAGAAACTATAATCTAATGAATAAATAAATACAGTAAATAAAACAATAGACAGAAAGTACCAAAGAAAGAAAGAAAGAAAGAAAGAAAGAAAGAAAGAAAGAAGAATTAAATAAATACATAAAGTATAAATAAATAATAAATAAAGAAGAAAAGAAAGAAATTAAGAAAAAAGAAAGAAAGAAAAAGAAAGAAACACACTGGTAATAATTTTTCAGGTTTGATCCTTAATTAAGTTCTGTGATGTTATAATATTTGCATAATAACTGGGACCACAGTCGTCATAGCCATGAAAAATGCTGGGATGGTCTTAACGTCTGTTTGAGGTGTCTGTCTACAGATTACCCCCGGAGTTCATTTAATCTGCGGGATTTAATAGTATATATCTTCCAGAAGAAAGAAAATGTTCTTTTTTGCAAAAGAAAAGCGGCTTAGCGCTGTCTCTACCGACTGCTTTCTTTTTGTCTCTTCTTTTCTTTCCCTTAAAATCGCTCTCTATGGGATTTGTAATCATAAAAATGTGAGACATTTGTCCGAGTCTTCTCTTTTCTTCGAACGACCATCTCGTGACCCAAGCATGATGGTTGGAGGTTTTTTTTTCTAATGAGGGATCTTGAAACACAGCAGGTTTCACAGATATAAGAACCAAACCCACAGCAGAGACAGCAGAGTTTCAATACGGTCTTATTGTATCTAAGAGTGTTCTGTATCTGAAACTTTTGCTTGTTTTGGAATTTAAGGGGACCTGCAGACAGAATATAATACTCTATACATACCCCATATTCCACACACAATCTGCTTATCCCTATGCCTCTAATGGGCAATAGTCATAAAATCCAATCTTCCAGTTTATTTTAGGCCATGGTAGAGATTGTGATGAATTTGAAAACAGAATGAAGCTAATATTTTGTTTTCTTTCAATTTATACATTCCCCACGCCCACATACTTATCATCATGCTAATATACTTTCCTCTCGTTACAATTGCAATACCCGTTCCCTAAACGCCTTAACATTATCGACAACACATTACACGTCTTGACTCGTCTCCGTTCACCTAATTTCCTGCACCCAGTGCCAGTAACTTAAATTAGCTGCGTCTTTTTTCCCCATTTGCCTTAACCTTTGATATATTTATTATTTCAGACATGAAATATAATATTTTCTTGTTGAATTTTAGTTTCAATCTTACCTTATTATTTTTGTTAAATATTGAATTACGATAATTCTTCAGGCAGCTAAGTATGATGCAAGACCTTCTACATTCCATGCAATACCATGCAAGTAATCGATGTATCGGTCGCCACCAAGATAAAAATAGCACTTGGTACTTTTGTAACTTGTCAACAGCTGTTCTAAGTGTTTAATTAATTTCATTGGTAATCCCATGGGAGATTACGAGTTTATCGATATATTTGCAAGAACGAAGTTCGAGCAAATTTATCTAATGAAACTCGTAATCTCGGGTAGGATTTATTAAGACTATTCCATGATTAAAATGTAATGGATTTTGTAAATAATTATTTTCTTACTTTGTTGTCATATTCTGTAAGCTGTGATATCACGGCATAGGCATACTAAATGAATGATCAGTCTATGGATCCATTCGAGTTAGGCTACCAATGCTACCAATAGAGCCTACCACAAGACAGAGAGCGTCGTCGTCGTTGCTAACATCAGAACGCAATAAAAGCACACAAACTGGCTTGCACCGAATCGAAATTGTGTTTTGACCAATGAACTTTTATATTATTGCAATTTCTAAGCAGGTTCTGTTGTATTCTATTCACTGGCACTGTTGCATAAAATTGTATGTTTTCATTCTATTCACTGGCAGCATGTGACGTATTAATCACTGCACGTTAAAGCCTTAAGTGTTCAGTAACGAGCTGTCGTTTTATCATATAAAATTGTATCCTTTGGACCAAAAGGAGCATATTATAAGATAAACGATCGTGATTGGTCGATGTCCGATTGTTAAACGTTATTGGTCAATATAAAACACGCGTTGTATAAATGGAAGTCGTGTAAATTACATTTTTAGTATCCGCTAAATGGCTATCGTAGACAAAATAGTATAAAACACACATTTGTTAAGTGCATTGGAGAATCTCGGACATTTAAAAAGACTTGCCTTTAGCTAATCTTTTCAAACGCTTCCTCGAATCTCCAATGACACGATTACCACTTTAGTATCGCAACAAACTAGATATTGGTAATAGTCACAAACTTTTTATTAAGCTCCGGACTCCATAATTCTGCAAACAATTCATGTTAACATAGCTTCGAATTCGAACGGTAAAAAAATGAACTTAGCAGCCCATTGACAATGTACTTATCAGACTCAAATATGGTAACTTTTCTCTAGCTGGCAAACAGCTTAAAATCCGGCTTTGGAGTGCATTCCACAATATTAGAAAGCGCCTCTATTGTATTTGACATTATAAGCAAACGATTGGACCAGGTTTAAGCTCACAGAATCGAAGCGATCGATAATTCCATGCGATATATTGAAAAAATCGTGATGCTTTTATTTCCAAGTTATGACAAAAAATAGGCAAAGTCACCTGCAATTAATTTGACATTGAAGTGTACTGCCGCAAACTGATGCTTCGATAACGCAAAAAATTCACGTTTTCTGACAGTTTTTTACTTATAACTCGCGAAAGAAAGCTAAAATTAAAAATCCGGCTTCGAGATGCATTCGACCACCCTTCAGTCCATCTATGCTTAAAATTTCAGATCTCTGCGTGCAGTAGATTTTGCTGGGCATCGCGTTCAGGCAGACAGACAAACACTTTCTCTTGTTGTAATAAATTTGAGCTCAAATATTTGATCAAAAATCAGAATTTGAGCTTTAAAATGAATCTGATTAAGCCTGGAAACAGAGATTAGACTTAGATGCTGGAAGAATTTGTCAATGCTATAGCGAGACTGAAAAAAGTAGTGGAAATTCATGAATGAACGAATTTGAATGAATTTTAGCCTTCAGAATCCCTTAAGGGCCATGGCCTCCTGCTGTTGCAGGGAAAGGCCCTCTAGTTTGACTCCCTAGGTGGGCTAGTCCTAAAGAGTAAGGAGTTTGTAGTTCATTACTCTCAGATCATACACTACACATACAGTTTTTTCCAGATCCTTCCACAATTGTCTGTCCCTTGCGCTTCTGGTCCACTGCGCCCCCGCCGTCTTCTTGAAACCTTCTGCCCAACGGGTCTTTTGCCGTCCCACGTTCCTCTTGCCAATTCTGAGGTCCCACATCGTTAGCGCGTGCGTCCATCTCTTATGGTCCAGTCTTGCCACGTGGCCTCCCCATTTCCATTTGAGTCTGTCGGCCGTGATGAGGGCTGTCCTATTTCGTAGCTCTTCATTCCTTATTCTGTCTTTCAGGGAGACCTGAAGTATTTTACGCTCCATTCTGCGTTGGCACGTCTGAATCTTTTGTCTTTGCTTCGAGGTTAATGACCACGTTTGGCAGCCATATAGGAGTACTGGCATCACACATGTCTCCAGAACTTCTCTCTTTAGTGTTAGTTTCTGGAATTTGTCTGTTAAGATAAATTTTAGAGACCAAAATTTCTTCCATGCTAGTCCTATGCGTCTCTTTATTTCTTTTTCCATGTTGTTGTGAAACGATAGGTTCTGTCCTAGGTATGTGTAATCCTGCACATATTCTAGAGGTCTACCATTTAGGTGGACAGGCACTTCTATTGTGTTTGTCATGAGCTTAGTTTTTCCTGAGTTCATGGTCAGTCCCGTCGTCCGGCTGACTTCGTCCAGTTCTTTTAGCATTCTTTCTAGAGTAGGTGCCGAGTTGGCTAGTAGAACAATGTCGTCTGCAAACCTTAGGTGGGTTAGTCTCCGTCCGTCTATGTTGATACCGTAGTTGTTGCCCCATTTTAGTTTCCTGAATTGGTTTTCCAGCAAGCATGTGAATAGTTTAGGTGACAAGGGATCACCTTGTTTCACTCCTCTCTCTATTACAAATTTTGTTCCCTCCCTCTCTGTCCTTATGCTTGCTGGCTTCCCTCGTAGAGTTTAGCTAGTAGTCTGACATATTTGTTGTGGATTCCTTGATTTTGTAGGGCTTGTAACACGAATGTGTGTTCCACGGAATCGAATGCCTTGCTGTAATCCACAAATGCAATAAACAGTTTTAGGTTGAATTCTTGCACCTTTTCCATAAGTTGGTGCATTGTTTGGAGATGGTCCAGTGTGTTAAATCCTGATCTGAACCCTGCCTGTTCAACCGGCTGGTTTTCATCTAGGTTTTTTTTGTCGGTCTCTTGGTTAGGATCTTTGTAAACAACTTGAGCATGATTGGCCTGTAATTATTGATGTCATCTCTTGTTCCCTTTTTGTGGAGAAGGATTATTGTACTCTCCTTCCATTCTTTCGGGATTTTCTCCGTTTCGATTATTTCATTGAATAGTTTCGTGATGTTCTGCACTAGGTCTTCTCCTCCCATTTTCAGATATTCGTTGAAAACACCATCTATGCCTGGGCATTTATCGTTTCTCGCTTCTTTTATGGCTCTCCTTACCTCACTGGGAATAATTGTCTTGGTTTCTTATTGGGATTGTGTAGCTCTGGAGCAAGTTCTCATGCGTGAGTGTGCTAGAGTATAGCCTCTTGTAGAATTCCGTGGCTTGTCTATTTATTTCTTCTCTTGAGGCGATTCTGTTTCCGTTGTTGTCTTTAACTCCCAGCATCCAATGCTTGCCCTCAGACAGTTCTTTTCTAAACTTCTTTACTGACTTCGTGTTTTCCCTGTTTTTTTCCAGGTGTATACGAGCGTAAGTTAATTAGTATCCGCACTGTCTTCTTTTTTCATTTATTGCAACAACAATACAAAACTTTCAATGACCTCATTTTTCAACATAGTCCCCTTGCTTCTCAATGCACTTGATCCATCGTTGCACAAGCTTCCTGATGTCATCAGATTTTTTTTTTTTTTTTTTTGCCTGAGTAAGCAAGCCACGTATTCACAGCTTCCTTTAGTTATTGGTCTGTGGCTAATTTGCATATGGTTTGCCACTTCATCAACAGTCACTCTTCTGTTTGTCTGAATCATGATACGCATTTGCTCAGTGTGTTGGCATCACTAGTGGATGTGGATGGCCGTCCTGTTATTTCCTCGTCCTTCACACTTGTCCAACCATTTTTGAACTTTTCAATCCATTCGTTCACGCTTCACCATGGTAAAACATTGCCTCCATATTGTGGAAAGTTTTCGATGGATTTCGGCACCTGGTACACCTTCAGACAACAAAAATCGGATCACTTCACGCTATTCTTCTTTGGTGCAAACGCTGAGCGATGCAGCCATCTGTAATATGCAACAGCGCAACACACAGTGGAGTCATAACGGTCAAACATTCCACAAGCGGAGGCAAGAGAACAACATGTCGACGTGCGTGAGTACATAGCGGTACAGCCAACTTACAAAAGATTTTTAAAAATGCGGATACTTATTGACTTACCCTCGTATTTAAAAAAAATGCAATATTGAAACTGAATTGATGGAAGAAACTTATGAATACAATGAAATGTTCTCTTAACCTTATATAAGTTCAACCTCTGTATAAAGTTGTTAATCCTCTGTATAACGTTGCTGAGTTTTATGATTGTAAGTGTATGTTACTCTGATTTTTATAATATTTCTGACGTTGCTATACAATAATGTATTGTTCTGGCAAATAAATTTTATCTAATCACTAATTGCCAATAACATTTCAGGAATATAAAGTTTTAACATCAAATCAGCAATTGCTCTATCAATTTAATAGTTTTTTCGTCAAATCGTTACAGTCAGACATGAACTATTATATTTTTTATATAAGTATATGATATGATGAAGTTTTTTAATGGTGTATGAACCCCGCTTAAAATATAAATAATAAGCAGCCTTTTATTTAGTAAAAGGCATTTATGTTTAAATTTACCTGCTTTATTCTGCCTACCCTGGTCAGTAAAAGAAGGATGTTTAATATATTTAGTAACACGAAAGTTAAAACAACAAATGCAATCTTATTAACTGGATTACCTTCTTTGTGTAGGCCTACGCAGGAAGATAAAAGAAAATGAGTGACTGGTTTTGTACGACACGTTGTATTATAATTCTGTGATTCTATGGGAGGTGATATGGACTACTTAATGACAAAACATCAGGCTAGTAAAATCACCCAGTAAACAAATTGCGGAAGACTCCGAATGGCGTTAAGAAATTGGAATCCGTCAGAGCTTGAAATTACATTCGTGGGGGTCTGGTGAGGTTCCTAGAAAACAACAGCAAATGAATGCATGAATGAAACAGCTAATGCGATTGGAATTCATGAGAACCACGCTAAGCTGTGTGGTGAGAAATGACTGCTATCCGTTGCATTGCGTGCAAGCCACGCATTCTCAACGTACCCACGTGCATCTAATAATTGAGTAAAAGTGAACTTGTTCCATGTATAACCTCATTTATACTTTACGAGCCTTTCAGGGGAAGCTAACCTATAAGATAACATTTACATGGAAAATGTGTAGCGGGGAGATAAAGAAACTTTGTTTGGGTTGTTTATTTTTATCTATAATAGAAATATATTTGCAATAATATAAATTAATATACTTTTTAATTATTTCATTTATTAATATATTTTCTATGAATTTTGAACGCTTCTTAAACTTTTTACTATTAAATCATTTTAACAGCAAACAGGATTTCAATCATAACTATACTACAGTACAGAACTTCACTTTTAAATCACAATAAACTTGAATTCTGAAAACTTTATCAAATATTGGAAAGCACGCTGGCTCTCATAAGGAGGCCGCCACACCTCCGAAAATTCCCAATGGTCGTAGATCACACCTAATAAGAGGAGGAGAAGGAGAAATAATATAAATCGATTCAACTTACGTAACACCTGTAAACATGAATTTATATTGTAAATAATATTTTCTGGATTACATCATTACAAAGCAATTTACATTAGGAGTAATGCACACAGGCCTAAAGTATCATTATAATAATAAGCTTTGAGAAAGGTAATTGGTTAACATAACGTAGCATAGTTGCGAGAACGGGCTCATACCAAAAAATATAGTCATCTCGCTATCATTGTTCCCAGCGGTGCGGTCTTTGATGAGTTGTTTCTTTATTGCAAGAAGGACACACATGTTAATAGCCGCGTGTTGAAGTGTTGTTACGACTCAGTCGGAAACTAGAATCAAAGAAAAGCTAAAATTTTTGTATTATATTACTATTGTTATTAGATAGACCTGACAACAGGGCCTGCCACTCGCAAAAGTGCAAACTACTGTTTTCCCTATTCAACAATAACATAATCCGGCAGACCGTAAAAGGAAATGCCGACGTCTCACTTGCCGACTGGGGACGATGAAAGCGAAAGTAACAGAAATGTAGAGTACGATTACTTCCACAAAGTCTCTGGGTTTTTACGTATATATCTTAGGAGCGAGTCTCACCGTTTCTAGAGCTCCTGCCTAGGGGAGGTAGCTGCACCCTGATTGGCTCAGCTCTTCTATCCCACTCCACGTGTTGTCAATCTCTGTCTCTCTGCGGCATTATCCCTCCGTATTTTCTACGACTGGCAACGTGCTGCATGATCTTCACTCTGTGCTCTACAGTAGCTCACTGATCTTACGCGCAGCGAATCCGCGCAAGCTGGTAACGAGACGTAACGAGAAGCTCGCTGGCTGGGTTATTCCTCAAGGCCAGAGACTTTGTGGAAGTAATCGTACTCTAAGAGTACTCGCACAATGTACAAACAAATCGAATCAAAACAACAGCTGATATAGTCGAGTTTTTCATTACATACCCAGGCGGCTTCAAAGGAATAAACCATCATGTCGGTATTTCTTTATGTTAATTGATCTGACCAATTTGGTCTTTGTTTTCGCTTTCCAAAACACAAGCAACGTTGGAATATTCTCTCATTGCTGTCACTCACCTCAGTTCTTCCCTAGCTTTAATCAATTCACACGTGTTATTGTTTACTTAAACAGATCTTGCAACCCCGCGTTTTGCTCCACGCGGAGTACACGAGTAGCTGTCACAGCCGTCACCGGACATTCTTAGATTTTGATTGTCGAGGTAACTAGCTGATTTGTGCGGTAAAAATAAAGAGCATGGATTGAGCTGTCGGCAAACTTTTCCTCCTAACAAAAGGAAGCCGCCGGCCATGCAATGAATATCTGGACTATATCTCGGACGGCCATTGAGTCAAATACCACGTGGAAAATCAGACATCACATGAACACACTCGACGCCAAATACGCTGATCAGCAAAAAACTCCAATAAGAATACAAAGTCCTCAATACAACTGAGAAATGTAAGAACAGATATTGCATAACGAAAGCATCAAAACTTGGAAATCTGTTTGTAGTATTACCAAATCCCATCGAGCATTAACCAAGCATAAATTATTACTTACATATTATAATGTAGTCTGAGGCATATAATCACCATAATCCGTTACTGGGGAGATGTGTATAGGCTGGCTATAGAAACAAGGCATTACATACTGTACAGAAACTAAAAGTTTAATAATCTGAATTACGAAAAGCTGAAACCTGAGTGGCAGTGAAATTTCCAACCCCTACCGAAAAATGGCAATAAATCCCAAAATAACACCCCGATCGCGATGAACAAACCCACAGCAAAATAATTTAATCAGCCCACAAATAAATACAAGTTACTGTAATAGAAATGTACAAATCCCACGAGCAATAGCTTAGTCACGAACCTAACTATAGTTCCAAGAAGAAAAGAATTAATTTGGAAAATCTAAACCAAATTAAATTTAATCCAAACACATACTTGAAAACATGCTCACCTGAAGAGACGTATCCCGATGCTATGCAAACGCTGCCAAAAACCCAACTGCTGCTGAGTGCTTAGTAGACCTACTCTTCCCAAACCCTTTGACCTAAAGGTCTGGAATTTCCACCATACGTTCTCTATGACCCGGTGAGTGACAATGTGAAAATTTCATCCTGATAGCACAATCGGTTCGGTCAATTTCAATTTTGGTATTGACAGTGTTTTGTCATTTTTTGTGCTGCAGTCATGTATCCATGGTATGGATAGTATTCTGTCAAGATTTTTATAATTTTCTTTCCGTGGCTTCCTTCTGTCACCTGCAATTTCATTTGGGCCATGTTTGACAGAGCTCATCCCTGATTCATCCAATCAGAAAGCACAGTTACGTAATTACGTCGGATGTTCGGAGCAAACAGCCAATCAGAACCCTTCTTATCGAGACAACCTCAGTCTTTTACAAGCTTACGTTATAAGCAGATTGTGTACTTAGCCTAAGGGTCTTGTTCAAAATGCAGTTTACGTGTTACAGTCGGTTCGGTCGAAATTTAATGTTTAATTTTGGTTAAGGTTATTTGTTGTGCTGTATGCAGTGCTATACAGTCATGGTGTAACGTACTCTAGCGGCGATGTTGCTAAGTTGTAGCGTTGTGAGCGCATCAATCATTCCTGTTTCGGAACCTCAGTGTTGTGTCATTATATAGAATACGGTTTTTAAAATTCTACTGCTTTTTCGGTAAAATTTCCTTAATGGTAAAATTATTATTTTTCCAGCCCGTGTAATGGGCTTAATCATCTAGTTTCTTAAGAATGCTGACAAACTGTGATTCCAGAACAAGTTGCAATCCTACATTTAAATAATTAGGAATTATGATAGTTATAAATCTATTATTTACTTTCTAATGGCAATCGACTAATCCTAAGCAATCTAAAGGAATATTATATATTTTATGGAATCCGGAGGTTCATAGCCGCCAATTACACCGCGTATATTACAGTTCACTAACCCTGAAAACATTATCTTCATTTAAGAATAGATGTATTAAATTTTAATCTGAGTTAACTTTGTACTTTGTACAGGCTACTTTTAAACAAATACATTTGATTCGTTTGGTTCGTTTTGAGTTATTTACAATAGATCCAGGTATTCCACAGTTCAGACATCCAGACATTTTAAATTTATTTATAAATAATAGAATGAATTACATTTATCATATTCGTTGGCAAGTGAATTTGGTATAATTTTACGTCATCAATGCTTGCAATAAATTTGACTGTATAGTAACTTTCATATACGCCAGGCCTATGTAGTTTAATTTATTTCAAAATCATTTATTTATTAAACGATTGCACCTATAGTGGATATGTCTTCCGGCTGAAAGAAACTAAGATTTTGGGTTAACATTCCTTCGGAAACTAAAGTCAGTTAGAAATAGAATAAAACTACCAATTAAAAAAAAAACTACCCAAATATGTAAGTACAGAACATCACATTATTAGTAAATCTCAATATCCCTTACAAAAGCAAAACCCCACCCATATTTATATATAAATAATACTATTACAACCCGAAAATGTCTGTACGTACCTTCCAAGATAGCAATACTTCGAACCCTTTCCTTCGGCCGGACCACAAACAAAACACATAGGCCTACACTGCATGCAAGGGGATGAAGGTTTTTTCCTCGTACCTTTTACTCCGTGGCGCTAACAACCCTGAAGGGACAAGTATTACCCGACCACTGCGTCATCTACCATAGGCAGATGGCAGGATTGGGGGCATGTGGTCAGCATGTGGTCGGCCGTTAATGGTGGTTTCCTGAGCTGCTACTTCTCTATCAAGTAGCTCCTCAGTTTGAATCACGAGGCAGAGTGCACCCCTACCAGATCTTCCTACCTCAGAAAAATCCGACGAGGTACCGGGGATCGAACCCGGGCCGACGGATCTGTTGTCAGCGACGTTAACCACAAGACCACGCCGGCGGTCTCCTCACACCTTGTACTACCCTAAAATTGGTAACGCCACTGTCGAAGTTCATGACGTGTACAAGTACGGAGATTATAATATGAGAAGTACAAAGCACAGCATATATAAATATACGATACATAGGGAAAGGAAGAGAGTATAACAATAAACATTAGTCCGTTATTACAGTATACAGCTGAAGCAGTCCTACTGGTTTTAAGAAAACTCCACATATTTCCGCAACCATCTTAATTCTGGCAAGATACTCAATTTACACCACAAACGTTTCCTCCGTTTTCAAGGCAATGGGCTCTCCTCCCTCTACGTACTTAGAGTAATTTCTTTAGATCTGACACTGCTCAGATATATGCTGAGTAGCCTGGACGAACCTATTATCAAAGTATTGTCATTTGAAAGGGTGATGGGCGGTTTAAACGCATGTCAGTCTTCAAGGGAGTCACTTTCAAATGAACAATATTTCGATAATAGACTCGTCCAAGCTACTAAGCACCTATCTAAGCAGTGTCAGATCTCAAATAAATATACTGTAAAGCTGTGACATCAATTATACTCAAAGTATAACATTTTGAGTGACTGTTTTCTATAAGAAGCATGATAACACTGTTCTACAAGGGTCATTTTTCTTATATGAAAATATGTGTTTCTAAAGGATTTCCATATGGTACATTCAAATCTGAAAACAGAAATTCGCTATCAGGCACAGTTTTTAAGTTATACGAGAATATATGTCTCATTTAACTGACATTTTAAGTTTGTAATCAAGTTGGTGAACTTTGCTTAACAACAGCTGGCAATAGTTAATTTTGTCCTCATTTATTTTCATTTTCAGATTGTGGCATTCCTGTTGCTAGTAAAATTTTATGTTAATTAGCAAGTCATTGTTACAGGATTTAAAATTGAGTTTTATAGCGTTAAACTGGCATTATTTGGATGGTGGAGACATTCTTTATCATGTGAGTAAATATTCATTTTTGACCATAACATTCAGACATCTGTGGTATATAAAATATGTAAAACTTATAATTATAATTATAATGATGACATTCTGCAATGATGTTTGTGGACTAATGAATATTTTGAACTTCAAATACGAGCCACAGGAGTGGAGACTTTTTATAGATGCCTCAAAATACAGTCTAAAGGGAGTTCTCCTCCACAATGGGAACATAATGCCTTCTGTCCCAGTTGCCTATGCAAGTATGACTAAAGAATCATATGATATTTTGAAAAATATGCTGAGATTAATAAAATACAATGAGCACAAGTGGAAAATATGTGGTGATTTGAAAATAGTTGCCATGATATTAGGTATGCAACAAGGCTACACCAAATATGGATGTTTTCTGTGCGAGTGGGATAGTCGCGATAGAAATTCCCATTATAAAAGAAAGATTTGGCCTGAACGTAAGTGGAAAGTTGGAAAAAAAATTACTGAATGAGAAATTGGTAGCCAGTGAAGATGTTCTGCTGCCCCCTCTTCACATCAAGCTAGGCCTTATTAAACAATTTGTTAAGGCTATGGACACATCTGGAAGAGGATTTATGTGCCTCTCAAAAAAGTTTCCTCGTCTTTCTGCAGCAAAAATAAAAGAGGGCGTGTTTGTGGGTCCCCAAACTAGAGAACTTCAAAAGGACTCAGATTTTGAACAATGCCTTGCTCCAAAATAAAGAAGAGTGTGGTCTTGTTTCAAGAATGTAACGCAAAATTTTCTGGGAAGAAAAAGAGCTAACAACTTCGAACAACTGGTTCAACAAATGGTAAATGCATATAGGGATCTAGGATGTCACATGTCTTTAAAAGTGCATTTCCTAGATTCACATCTACATTATTTTCCTGAGAGCTGCAGTGATGTCTCCGACGAACATGGTGAAGGATTTCATAAAGATATAATGTCCATGGAAAAGCGGTATGAAGGGAAATGGATACCTGCGATGCTTGCTGACTACTTTTGGAACATTATCAGAGACTGCAAAATTGAACACAAGAGAAAAAAATAAGACTTTTAAATTCTTAGAGAAAGATGTATTTTTTCATATTTTCTAAACTTAAATAAGTCTTTCCACATAATATAATTATTATATTAAGGCTTGTGTACATTTATTTCGTTTTATAGTGCATAACATGTTTGTAAATAATTTTGCAAGTGACTAAAATATTTATAGTTACATGTTTTCCCTACATAAATACGTAGCGTGGAAACGAAAATTATTTAAAACATGAAATTGCATATAACTTGAAAACTATGCGTGACACAGAGAAACTAATTACAGATTTGAATTCAGGAGGTGAATTTCCATGTTAATCAAGAATGCTATACCCAGAAAAATGAATTTCATTTTTATTTGTAGAACAGTGTAATTAGGGAATTAATGTGTATGTGTGGAAATAAATAAATAAGAAATAGTACAATATGTAACGCGCCTTTAATGACATTTATTAAGATACGAGAATGTTTTTATGAAACTCGCTTGGCTCGTTTCATAATTTTCATAGAAATGTCTTTTTTTTTTAATTTTAAACTTTATTATATAACAAGTATATGGCAGCTGAGATAAAATTAATACCTGCATAGGCCTATACATAAAATACATATACTTTAAACATGATGCAAGGTCTCAGTCCACTGACTGTCCAATAACCATTTTAGGCAAGTTGCACACGACTGTTTTTGTTCGACCATAATTATATGTTTAAGTTTTGGATTTTTAGAATACCCCGTAATTGATGAAGCAAACGATTCTCTGACAACAGTTGTTAGTAGTTCTCGACTTTTTAGATAGACGGCCGGCTATAAGGCATGCAGGCCGCAGGAAGGACCCAAAACTTTCTCAAAATCGCAGACCCATCAGCCTATTGGATACCCATGGAAAAGTACTAGAAAGAATCATCCTTATCAGACTATTAGAATATACTCCAAACATTATACCACATTACCAGATGGGATTTCAGAAAAATAGATCACTAATATATAACATCCTATCTCTTGTCGAAGAAATAACGAAAGGATTCAATAGACAGTGTTACAGTGGAGCTCTCTTCTTGGATATTGCCAAAAGCTTTTGACTCGGTATTCCACTGTGGTTTAATATATAAACTCATTTCTCATCTTCCTGATGCTCTTACAAAACTCATAGCCAACTATCTCCAACAAAGAACTTTTCAAGTACGCACCGATGGAAAATACTCTTCAGTCCGTGCTGTCAAGGGTGGAGTAGCCCAAGGATCTGTGCTCGGTTCAATTCTTTATTCCACCTATACCAGACTATCCTTTGGTATCGGACACAACAGTCTCTCAATTCGCTGACGATACAGTTATTTATTGTACCAAATATGATCCAAGCCAAGCAGTTGCAGAAATTTAAACTCATATCGGCTTGATTGAACGATGGGTACTTCTGTGGAGAATACAAGCAAATGCCGACAAAACTCAAGCAGTCATTTTTCAGCAAGTGCTCCAAACAACCAGACAAGAAGTTTGAACTGTTTGGAAAAGAGATAAATTTTGTTGATCAAGTTCGCTATCTTGGTGTCATTCTAGATAGAAGATTGTTATGGACGTATCATGTAAAATCAGTTGCCAACAGGACTACAGCTAGAATAGTTCATATATACTCTTTATTGAAATCTCCAGTGCTCAGTCTAAAACAGAAGGTGAATTTATATATTTTCTATTAATCCATCCAATTATAACCTATGCTTATCCTGACTAGATTTATGCTCCAAAGACGACATTTAAACCTCTACAAATTATACAGAACAAAGTTCTTCGGATAATTCATGCTAGCGATTGGAGCACAAGAAATTCTCAAATTCATGAAGACCTCGAAGTTCAGTATCTGTGTCCTCATCTTCTACAAGCTTTGGAAAAACTTTATGATAAGATCAAAAACCATGAAAACCCGTTCATGTCAGCTATTGGATAATATGACCCTAGAAGCTACCCAATATACAGAACCCCGAAGTCAGTGCTAAAGAACTTTTAACCCAGATGAAGAACAGAAAGTGACAGTACAAGTTATTTAGTTGCTGTTATTTTGATGGCGGTAACTAAATCCTTTCAAGCATTTTTACAATGACTGACAAACACTCAGCTCGTAGTCAGAAAACCTACTGGTTTTGAAACTAGCTCTTATATCGATGTATTTGAAAAAAAAAAAAAAAAAAAAAAAAAAGGAGCTTCTCTTGAGCTCTAACGACAAACACGCACACTAAATACTCACGAAATGAACTCAATTTAGAATAATATTAAAATTAACACGAACAGAATTGATTTTATTTTAAATACAGGGTGTTTACTATGCAGTTTCATTTGCTGCTCCCAAGGTTTCAAGATCTTTCCGTGTTCGTTAATAATCGGTACCACACCAGTGTTAAAACGAAAACCTGTATCTTAATGGGTATCATTATGATACCATTATGTGACATGTAATAACTGTATTATAGTATGATCGAACAAAAAATACACGCACAGGCCTATATATAGGCGATGACGATAAATTCTGGAAGAAGAAGAAGAAGAAGAAGAAGACGAAGAAGAAGAAGACGAAGAAGAACGGAGAAGGAGGAAGAGGTGGACGACGACAAGGAAGAAAAAGATATTCACAAGCAAATTACATGAGTTGCCGGATGGTGATTTGAGGTTATACAGCAAAAGCGGCTATACTCACAAGCCACTCCCAGTACATTAATATTTCACAATAGGCTTCGGTCTTCATGTCCGGATATTAGTATGTAAGTGGGTGGAGCCGGGATCGACAAAAGATTCATTAGCAACTCTCCTTTCCTTTGTTTTCTCGTATATAGTTTTCACATCCCTTTTTGTCCCTACAACTTCACTAACTTATCAGCTAGAAACCCATTGCAAAGACTTGTTTTGTTCCCCTCTAGGTACACTGCCAACACACTGAAATGCCATAAAATTCCACAGTATCATTTTCGTGCTATTCAGCATAGAATGTATGGAAGTATATACAACAAGAAATAACAGAACGACGAGATTTAAGGGTGCAGAGGTCACTGGAATCTACTTCCAACAATTTAAAAATGGAATAAATGAGAGATCAAGCAGACACCATCGTAAATATAGCAAGACTCAGAATAGATATGAGGTGAAATTTATTATTATTATTTTATTTATTTATTATTAATTATTATTACATTTCATTACTTACGTTATTTCACATTTAGTACAAGTAAAACAAATAAAACCAGCATGCCCCTATATAAGCAAAGCTCGCGTTTAGGGGGTATGGTAGATTAATATAAATCTAATTTTATATTAATGCACACTATACTACAAACGAAAAATTATAAATGTTTGAGTACAATGTATACAAAAATAATTTTGCAGCATTAACTAGTGGTTTACATGGAATTGACAAAAAAATATAAAAAAAAAATAAAAAAAATTGGGTTGAAACATTGAAAGAGCAAACAAAATTAAAGTTGTGCTATTAATATTATATAATTTTTTCTTCTTAAAATGTTTAAGACTGTAATTTACATATTCAGGGTTGAATATATTCAATAGGCTACCCGAAAATGTAAAGAATATGCCTATAGGCTAAGTAATTTTAAGAAAACAATCAGAAGAGTTTTAGTAGCTAATCCTCTCTACAGGGTTCAGGAATATTATAATATTGAATGGCATTAATTAGGCTATAGATGTTGTAAGTTATTTTCTTTGACGTTACTATACATTGAATAATTATGTCTCCGGGAATAAAGTGCCTATAAAAAAGGGGTAATAAATTTAATTATGTTAATTACTGAAATTATAGAAGCCTCCAATAATAAAAGATAGCCTAATCACATTCGTTTTTGGCTTTTCACAAACATTTTCGTCAGGAAGTAATAGTTCAAATTGAATTAGGTCAATATCGCAAATTAAACGCTCAGTCGCAAATAATATATAAATTTAAAGAAATGGGTTGCTTTGTTCAGAATCACAGTACTGGCCAAACAAACACGACAAGGTTTCTCTAAGTTATTTCCTTGGCTCAATAGTTTTAAGGTATTGTAGGGTTAAATAATGCTATAGACCTACTTGCAGACTAACATCGAAAATCCTTTAGATATTTATAGGCCTATTAAATAATAATTCGAATGTTATAAGTCAAGGGCCCGGATTTTTAGGTTTTCATAAACGCCAAGATCAGTAAACTATACAGGTTGCGTATTCCGGGACAGACCAATCGCAGCACTTGAGTGCGTGACGTCACCAGTTTCCAACTCTCCCAATTCCCAGCTTTTACTCAATCTAGAAAATCCTTATACCACGTGATTAAACTCGTAACCTTTAGTTAACCCTTGGTCGGATTCCTGTGAAATTTGTGCAGAAATAATCTACACACAACAGCCCTACTGATGGTTAAAACAGAACCTTAAAAAAGCGGACACAAATGTGTTACGTCATGTAATACCTTCTTTCTTGCTTGCCATAAATTTACTTCAGATGGCTTTGATTTTTTTTCATTTGTCTTTATAGGCTTACATTTCAATCATTTCTAAGTATGTCTTGACAATTGTTACTTTTAACCTCAATACCAAAATTATTTTATTTTATTTCTAAATACTTGCACATTTTAATATTTCTTTGTTTATTTTTTCTTTCTCTTGTAATTACATATTTAGTATAGTGTTTTTTCATGTATTGATTGATTATTTTAATATTAAGATCAAGTTATTGTCTTGGGTTGGAGATTTTTTAATTATTTCAACCTTCTGTTGTTTTTTAATAACATTCTACTCTTTCTTCTTAAAAAATGGACTACAAAATGACAAAAGAGCAATGGGCTCTTTCAACCTACAAGCTTCCTAGCATCACAAAACAATGCTAAATTCGGGCGAAAAGCCTTTTATCTTCAACTTTATTGTGGATTAAGTGATTCAACTAACTTCAAGATCGCATTCAACGCAATTTAAGGATCTTAAGGATTCCTTTCGAAGTTTAATAGTGCTTCACCAATTCTCTGGATATTGGTAATTTCAAAGGGAAATCATTCAATCCGTGAGTAACATCATAAACCACATACCTAAGGTACGTTCCAAGGACCATGGATTAGTTTGGCTTCGATGAGACAGGCAATCCTAAGGAATTTATGTAACGGCGATTTATAAATAAATATAGACATTTTATCGTTTAGAAAGCAAGGTGTAAATCGTTTATTTTAAACCACTGCTTTCAACTTCTTGTGTTGTGAATAGTTAAACTCATCATTTGCATAAGCCATTAAATATACAATTTTTCCTAGCTGTTGAAGTGACATTTCAGCAAGCTCATATTTATTTCTGGTCCTCCGATTGAATACAGTCTGTCAATACATTTAAATGTGTATCTGGATAGAGCAATAACTTCAAGATTCACGAAGAACATTTTCATCTCAAATCGCATGTTTATGTTAACCAAGCAGCATCATCACTCTATGTGCATATAAACAAACTGTTATACTTTCTTTGTGGTTCGAAAAGCAATAGAATTTGTGTTTCGAACTGCAAATCATTCATTCCAATTTATTCTCGACATGTTATCGCCGGGAATCGCACCCTAAATTATTCCAAGGTCCGCTATTCGCACCAGAGGCCGGGTCGCCTGGCGGTAACAAATGTTTTCATTTCATTTTATAAACATCGCCCGTTACACAAAATTCATGGAGGGAGAAGCGAATTTCACTATGCGACAGTTTTTTTAATTTTTGTGTCCCGAAAAAGCTTCAAGCGAGAAAGTTTTAGTGAAATAACTGAAATTTAATACAAATGAAGTTCCAGCTCTATATCTCGAATGGTTTATGAGTAATTGAGTGGTAATTATTCCGGGCGCTATAGCTGTCGGAATGATTTGTGACGATCGTGAAAATATGTCGAGGAAGAAGCATATTTGACTATGCGACAATTTTTTTATTTCTGTGACCATGTAAGTTTTCGGGAAATATTTGAATTTTATTACACATCAAGTACCATGTTTAGCCTATATCTTGAATGGTGTACGAGAAACAGAGTGGTAATTACTCCAGCGGCTAAAGTTATAGGAACGGTACAGAGGTTTTTTTCTACAAAATAGGCCTACTAGAAATAACGTAAAAATCCTTTAATATTTTAGTCGTAGACTCAATAATAAAGGATATTAACTGGCTACTTGTACACATACTGAAAGATTGACCCGCTGGGGAAAAGGAATGAATCAACTCTTTCCTAATCTCGTAAATCTGCACTGCTTTTATTGAGATATTTGTTGAATTATTTATTTTATTTTTGATCCTTTATGCTAGTAACATTTATGTCTAATTAGCTTAGCAAATGCCTTATTAGGTTAATATCTTCTTACACCCTTTCCATATTTTAATATAATTTAACAACATGAAAACGTACACCAGTTAAAACGGGCGGTGAATTGCCGAGGCTTTAAGAGCATACTATTGGGTTATAGTTATGGCAAGACGATGATATTATTTAATGAAAAAAATCATGGGAAAATCCTTTGAAATATTGTGTGATTTATGTACCCGTAGAATGAATTGCAAAGCAATTTTTGCGTATGTGTGTCCTTTTCTGATGTTGAGACGCCGATTTTAAAGTCCTTCGCACTCTTTTTCGTAGTGCTGCTCATGAAAGTTTCCTTGTCCTGCAAATCACAAACCATCCACTAGTTTATTATATTATCTCTGTCAAATAATTTGTATACAGATCTACACTTCTGGCCGTGTTTCACCAATCATTACCTACATAACTTACCCCATATAACCAGGAGAAATTAATATTAATATAAATGTATTGATATCATTACAATATTAATACAAATTAATACTCTACAACAGTCTAGACTCTAGACCATACCTGAGCAACTGAGGGGAAACGTTTTAGACCCCCATCCACTGCTATGACGTAAGTCATGTTCAGTGTCGAAATTCTTCGCCCTTGTGCATTCGTGTGTGTTTATTAAATCGTGAAAGAAGATTATCCTGCTTTAGTAATTGACTTTATATGAAGTTAAGTTTATTTACTTCTTTGTGATGACATTTGCATGCGTTTGGATCTCACCAATTTTTGAATGGCAGGGAATAAAGATGTTGTACACAGTTGAATTAACGAACATAAATGCTTGTCGGTTAATGTAGACACTTTTTATGAAACTCATTTTAGAAAATGTTTGTTCACATAAGTATGACGTGCCAAAAATTACACATATCTCCGACAGATAGTTGGTTATCCCACTTTTTCAAATCTGTAACAATATGAAAATAAGAGGAAGTGTTAGTCTGTTTGTCTGTCTATGGGCCATGCCCAGCAAAATCTACTGCATGCAGAGATCTGAAATTTTAAATGTAGATGGACTGAAGGGTGGCCGAATGCACCTAGAAGCCGGATTTTTAATTTTCGTTTTCGTTCGCGATTGAAAAACTGGCAGAAAACGTTTTTCTCAGTTTTCGGTAATACATTTCAATTGTCAAATCAATTGCAGGTGACTTTGCTATTTTTGTCGCAACTTGAAAATAAGAGCATCGCAATTTTTTATCGAGATAGTCCATACATATCGCATGAAATTAACGATCGTTTCAACTTTGTAGGCCCATCCTGGCCGATTCATTTCTTTATAATGTCAGGGCCCATAGAGATCTGAAATTTTCAACATAGACGGAAGAGGGATAATGAATATAGGCCTAAATGGGCAAATATTGATCAATTCGACGGAACTCACCGTGTTGCGACACTTTGAGGCCAACTTTCCAAAAAAGACAACTACTAAAATACCTAATTTAAATAATAAAGCATGGCTAACCCCTGGTATTAAAATATCATGTGCTAAAAAAAGAGAGCTCTATTTACAATACAGAACCAGTAACAATCAAACTCAGAAAGTGTATTATAAAAGATATTGCAATGTGCTTAAAAAGGTTATTAAAGAAGCAAAGAGCAGGTATTTTTCACAAATAATTAATAAATCAAACAACAAAGTTAAGACTATATGGAATATAGTAAAAAATGAAACAGGGAAAGCAAAGGAAAAAAGTGATTGTACGTCATTAATATACAAAAATAAGAAACTAGACAATCTATCAGATATTACAAATGCATTTAATAACCACTTCATAAATATTGCAGAGAATTGTGTACCCACCAACAATACCAGTGTCAAGGCAATAGACCTTCTGACAAAATCTACAATTTGTAACCATAAATTTGAAATCACATTGACTTCCTCTATAGAAATTGAAAATATAATAAAATTGCTTAAAAGTAAAAGCTCATCTGGATGGGATGACATAAGTAATAAGCTATTAAAAAGTTGCTGTTCGGAACTTAGTAAACCCCTTAGCCATATATTTAACTGTTCACTAGAAACTGGAATATTTCCTGAAAGAATGAAACATGCAATTGTCAAGCCCCTGTTTAAAAAAGGAGACAAAAATTTACCATCAAATTACAGGCCTATATCGCTCTTAACTTCATTTTCAAAAGTATTCGAAAAAGTTGTATATAACCGCATAGTTTACTATCTTAATTTGAATAATATTGTTACACCATCACAATTTGGTTTTAGAAGTGGCATGTCTACTGAAAATGCTACATTTAAACTCACCACAGAAATACTGGAAGCGCTAGATAAAAAGAAATATACGTTGGGAATTTTCTGTGACTTAGCTAAAGCATTCGACTGTATAAATCATGAACTATTAATTGAAAAATTGGAACATTATGGAATAGATAATTTAACACTGAATTGGTTCAAATCATACCGGTCTGATAGAACTCAAAATGTCGTAACAAATGGAAAGAAATCTAATCTAGGAGTAGTCAGAAGTGGAGTACCACAGGGATCAATACTAGGACCTTTGCTATTTTTAATTTTCATCAATGATTTGCCACATAACTTAAGTGACGAAACAAAGGTATTGCTTTTCGCGGATGACACTCGTGTTTTTGTAACAGGAAAATCCCAGGAACAACTGGCAAGAGTAGCTACAAAGGCTTTTCACGAATTAAATATATGGTTCCAAGCCAATAAAATGACGCTTAATATCGAAAAAACCCACTTTATTCAATTCAGAACAAAACAAAGATGTACCCAAAACCTTGTAATTAATTACCAAACACAAAGCATAGAAGAAATTAGTAATATCAAATTTTTAGGATTACAAATTGATCAACATGTCGACTGGAAGTCACATATTGAAATGATAATTCCAAAACTAAGTTCAGCATGCTTACCTTAAGAGTCCTGAATCAGGTATTAAAACCCACTTTATTCAATTCAGAACAAAACAAAGATGTACCCAAAACCTTGTAATTAATTACCAAAAACAAAGCATAGAAGAAATTAGTAATATCAAATTTTTAGGATTACAAATTGATCAACATCTCGACTGGAAGTCACATATTGAAATGATAATTCCAAAACTAAGTTCAGCATGCTTTACCTTAAGAGTCCTGAATCAGGTATTAAAACAGGATGCCTTACGCATGGTGTATTTTGCAAATTTCCACTCGATAATGAAGTATGGAATCATATTCTGGGGTAACTCGACCCATAGGGATAAAATATTTAAGCTACAAAAGCAAGCAATTAGAATAATGTGTGGAAAGAAAAGGAGAGAATCATGCAAACCGCTCTTTGAAAAATTAAAAGTCCTCACTCTCACAGGGGAGTATATATACTCTGTTATGTGTTATATGGTAGATAATATTGAGAGATTCCAAACTAATAGCAGTGTTCATGAACATATTACTAGAAACAGGAATGATTTACATAGACCGGTTAATGCATTAAAACTTTTTCAGAAAGGCGCTTATTACTCCGCAATACAGATATACAATAAGCTTCCAAACAACATTAAATTATTATGTATTCAAAGAAAAAGCAAATCCTTCAAAGGATCTCTCAAGAAATTTTTAATGACTCACACCTTCTACAATATGGATGAGTATTTCCAGTTTGAATAAGTTTATAGTGTAGTATATTATATATCATTATTTATTACTTGCTTGTATATTGTAATCTGACGTGTTCTATATCCTTGAGTCCCACTCAACACAGGATCTACAGAACGAGATAACTACATCTAGGCTACATCTACATCTACAAGGGGTTTTCTGGGCCAGAGAACTCGAATTTCAGGTATTTTCCCAGGCGGCGCTTTCTTATATTGGAATGTACTCCAAAGCTGGATTTGCGCTGCTTCGAATTATTAATCATTTAATTTATGAATGATTTGCGGGTAAGTGTTAATTAATATAATGCTCTTAACTTTTTATTCTTGAAATTATTATCGTGCTCGAAGCCGCGGACACCTGCTATAGCGCCCTATAAATATATTTACTATTACGGTAAATTAAACTGTTTTAATTCTCTCCTTGTAGAGCTATATTCAAGGAATCAAAATTACCACACAAGTTCGTCATAAATATCAGGTCGGACATCCATTGGGGCTGTGATAATTCTGGCCCTATTGCGTCCTGCAAGAAATATTCTCTGATTGTTTTATGTAATTGTGCATGTGCGACGAAATAATTGTTTTCCCAGATAGCATGTAAAAGTCGTCGCAATGATAAGCTGTTTGTGCTTTTACGCTCGCTACAGCACTCACTACTCTTGGTCTAGTGAACTGCAGTAAAGACCAAACATCGAACATTGTCTGAGCCAGTGCTGCGCTGTCTTCACCTCACGTCAAAACTGCTTTATGCTGAAGACAAGGGCGACTGTAGTGGGCGACATTACCCCACCGCACAGTGGCACAATGTGCACCAGTTGCGCACCCGTGCTCTAAAGAATGTAATATTAATATTAGTACTGTACATGTTAATATTAATATATAAAAATATCCCTTAGTTGTTTTCTACCGTTATTGTAAGATGTAATTTCTGTACAAATATACATTCTTTAACATGTTTTCATCAAATTATACTAACATAACCTCTAGAATGAGGAATATTTTCTATGCATAACGGTTCAGTTATTTGCACCTTCTAATTGACTATCCTGTACTATTAAAAAACAATATGTATTAGTAATTTCTATCTTAAAAGACTGTGGTCAGCGGCCAAGATCAGTTTAGAAGCCATGGCCAGCGGCAACATGCTCTATAGTGTCACGTCGTTCTCGAACCGCCAAATCATTCAGACAGCTAAAGCGCCCGGAATAATTACCACTCAATTACTCCTAAACCATTGAAGATATAAAGATGGTACTTCATTTATAACAAAATTCAATTATTTCTCTAAAACTTTCTCACTTGAAGATTTTTCGGGACACAAAAATACAAAAAGCTGTCGCATAGTCAAATTTGCTTTTCTCTCCATGAATTTTGTGTAACGGGCGATGTTTATAAAATGAAATAAAAACATTTGTGTCCGCTTTTTTAAGGCTCTATTTTAACCAGTAGGGTTGAGGTGTGTAGATTATTTCTGTACAAATTTCACAGGAATCCGACCCAGGGTTCATTAAAAGTTACGAGTTTAATCATAAGGTGTGAGCATTTTCTAGGCTGAGTAAATGACGGGAATTGAGAGAGTTGGAAACTGGCGAAGTCACACATCTCGCCTGCTCGCCGCAACCCACTGTCCTATAAACTCGCCGGAATACGCAACCTCTGTAGTTTACAAGCCTTGGGAATACGCAACCTGTATAGTTTACTGATCTTGGTTTCCACTAGCACGTGAAGTAACTAAACATGACCACTCATTAGTGTAATATTGTCGATATTTTTGTAACACTGCTGTCTTTTTGCTAGTGGTTGCAATTTCACAACTAACACGTTCGTTTTATAAAACCCTAAATCAATCAATTGAAAATGCGAGGGTCATCCAGAAAGTAAGTTCCGATCGCCGATAAAGAAAAGAAAAACATTAATAAGTAAGAAATATTTATTGTAATAAAAACAGAGATTCATTGGCTACTTCTCTACATATTCGCCACCGTTATTGAGGCATTTTATCTCAGTGATGTACCAACAATTATATGCCCATGTCACAGGACTCTGCCGCCAGCGGTACGCAGAGAAAGGTGATGAGTTTCTCGACAATTGATAAGGTCACGATCCTGGTAACCCAATAAACACCATGATCATGATATGCAAATAGATTTAAACAAGATTCAGATTAAAAATGTTACATTACTGAAATATTATTGATCATTACAAAGTTCATATTAAAAGGTTACAGAATTAATCAGAAGTATAAAATATATTAAAGTTAACAGTAGCTGGGAATGGAAATGAAACTTAGACTTTAACACACAAAATGTCTCAGACGAAATTCCATGTATTTTACAAGTAAAATCCATCTTCTGTATTCATTCACCACAGGGGACAGGAGACAGCTTTTGTTACTAGAGTGTAGTTCTATTCAACTAAAAACAGTATGAAAGAGAGTAAGATGCACTGAATAGGCAAGTTCCACGAAAGAGTACTGGGAAACGAACTTTGTATAACTGTAAGCAGAATTGGCAAGCAATACTTAGAAGTGTGGAAGACGCTAAAAACAAGTAGCATCACTGCTATAGCATCAGACGCGTGGAACTCGATAGCCAATCAGAAACAAACTTACAACTGAAAAAGCTCAAAAGTGTAATAACATAAGTTTTGATTTGTTGTGTGTAAAAGTAGGGATATATTGGAGAACGAAGGGAGGCTAGAATGATATCGAGACTGTATGATCATTTCCTGGCGAGTCCTCAACGGCTCCAGGAGTATATTTACTTCCTCGCTAGTCGTCACAGACTGCAGGAGTATTTTGATATTTCTGCTGGGACCACACGAGTAGCGTGGGGTCCATCTTCTACAAGTATTATTTTTATAGGGAGGCACAGGGCTTCTCCTATATTTTATTAAGATATTCAGTGATCTGGGACTGATCCCTGTCACTGCCAGTAAACAAGTAAACTCATTGACGAAGTAGGTACTTGCGGTAAGACTGCATTATAGCCTATACCACCTTTAGAATCAGTGAAATCCATGTAAGTACCAGTGGTCGACGGATTATATAAGAGGAACATTATACTGCATTACGTAGAGGACGAGAACGTCATATCATAACATTATACAGCGAGGTTAGATCATTCTACCCCCCTGACATTCAAACTACAGTTTAATAATTATTCAACTGATTCAAGTGATTTCTGAAGTAATAAACATTAATCTTACCAGATAACTTGGAATTTTAATTGACATTCTTAGTTATAAAGAGCTATAAATAATACCCATACCCAACTAGCACCTGAGATAAGAAGACAATCTGGTGTACGCCGCTGAGAGCCGAGGCCTGTTCCAGCACATCATACCTAAGGTAGGAACAGATTAAAACGGAGTACCTTTGAGGTGGAAGGAACCGTTTCACAATGTTGTCACTGTGGATGAAATATGGGTGAAAAATCTGAGGAGGGCGATCCAAAACAAGAGACGTGGAATGTTGACAAGAGGCATTATGCTTTTGCACAGCCTCATACAGCCAACGCCACACGAAATCAGTTGCTTCAGTTTGGATGGGAGATCTTCGACCAACCACCCTACAACCCCGACCTCGTGCCAAGTGACTTCCATCTCTTCTGTCTCATGAAGCAATTTCTGGCAGAAAAACGTTCCCACAACGACGCTGAGGTGCAGACGGTAGTGATTTCATAGCTCCAGACGTTGGCGGCAGAGTCTATGATATGGTCATACAATTGTTGGTACACCGCTATGATGAATGCATCAATAACTGTGGCGACTATGTAGAAAAGTAGCCAGTGAATCTCTGTAAATATTGCAATAAATATTTTGTACTTATTGATTTTTTTTATTTTCTTTATCGACGATCGGAATTTACTTTCTGGATGACTCTCGTACAATGATCGAATGCACAGTCACTGTGAAGTTGAAACACCAAAGACGAAATTGCAATTAATGGAAACAGAAAATCGATACCAGTTATACAGACGGCAAAGACCATAGGCCTATACATAAAGTAGAAAGCCAATAACCCAAAAACTACCAGCTGACAAAGAAGTTGTAAGTTTCGCCATGAGAGTCTCTACTGTTATTAAAATTCCACTCTTGAAAACAATATGTTGGAAGCAATGCCGTCTGATATGAGAGAACAAAGCATGCGGTTAGTTGATGAACATAGAAAGGTGTTGACATTTTGGTTTCAAGATCTTTTTTTCGCAATAATTTTAATTTTCCGTAGTAATTTTGCCTTTCACCATAATTGCATAATAATGAGTGGAAAACCGTAATAATTATGGATGAACCATAATTGTTGGTACCTGTGTATAGAGTATATAAGGCTTAGCGAAAATCTAAAGTGTCAATGATAAAGATAAATTTGGATTAATTATTAAAGTAAAATAATTGACATCTTTAAATCATCACATCACATCACATCACATATTTCATCATTAGAGATGGTAGATTTTAACAACTAAAAAATAAAGATTTAGCATTTTATAGCGATTTTGGATGAAACAATTTTGTTGTTGGAAAATTCGGTTTTACAAATTAGTGCGATATCAAGTGCATTTTATTGATTTTCCAGTTGCAATAATTTCAAGCAACATAAAATTGTAGTGAAATTGTGAACACCAAAACACATGTCATAATTTATGCATTGCTAAATTTTATTTGCCTACATGCATTTAAAATCAGCATTCAGCACACACATACAAATTTTAACATTGAAGCAATTTCAATAGTACTCTCCTTTAACCTGTTTCGGCTAAAAAGCATTCTACACCCACGCTATTGGTAGGTGACCAGATTACCTGAATACCTGCATTGGCAGAGTGGAAACTTGATTTGCATCGCTGACAAAATTTGCAGTCAGTCAACCTCTTAATTGTCTGTTATATTGGGTATGAAATGTTTGTGAAAATAATCATAACCACATAAGAAACTTAATAAGGAATATGGAATTCTTCTCTTCATATCGAATACTGTTTTAGAAATTATGATACTCATCTGACCAGCCACTGTTGGATTAAAGAGCTCATTAACAGCTTCATACAATTGATTTTTTTCATTTCCTGTCATATTATTTACATAAATGATCCTTACAATGTAATTTTGCCATGTCTTACAGTATAGTAACAAATTTGCTAACTAGTTTTAGGTAGATTTCGAAGAAAAATGTACCTATTGCAATCGATACCATGTCATGACTTTCGAAAACTTCTTTCATATCTTTACGTTTCATGCCTCCCTAAGTAAAAAACCACCGCCCGTTTAAAAAAAAATGTGAAATATATATCACAAATTTTTATATACAGTCTAATTTGGTTAATTTGATGCTGGATAATTCGAAATATTGTATAATTCGAATAAATACTCATTCCCTTGAAATTCCTACAACAATTTATGTTAAAAAATTGCAATTAATTCGATTTTTTTACGCTTAATTTGGATAAATCGAAGCCAAAATTTGTCTCATGTTAATGTTGTAAGGATTCCAAGAGTTCATTGCTTCGAGGAATTCGACAAGAATTCTCTATTTCGCTGAAGAACCCTAGTCGCAGGTACCGTACTAAAGTACGTTATCTTCCTCCTGCTGAATAGATTCAATGGAATGCGAAGTTCACCCCCTCCGCTACAGTCTTGGAGGGATTCAACACTTCTGTGAAAATTTGTGTGTTCATTCTATCCTCCAAGTGTGACTGTGTTTGAAAATGTCAAAGCGTGGAGCATACACCAGTTCCTTTATCGAATTTAGGGTTACAGTTTTATTGAGGGGGACTGTCCTGAACAACATACTAAAAGTCCCTGAGGGTGGGGGGGTGAGCGGGGTCCCGTAGAAGGTCCCTTTTATTGGTTTTTCGCTTATGTTGAAAAGCATTTCGCATTCGAAACAGTCAGTCCCTTATTGCACATAATTCATAATATGAACATAGCAACCATTGAGTACATAGTTGAGTACTGCGTGGGAAATTATCCGAATTCTTCGGGATGAACGCAGAATTACGACGGAAGCAGCTCCAGCAGTAAACAGGGACGCCATGAATGCTGCGCCATGGACCAGTACTAGAGATCGTAGGCGTAACGGTAACTCTAAATCAGCCTCACAAATATATCAACAGATCGAGATCAAGAACTCCTCTCTCCTCTGACAAATGAAAGTGAGCAGGAAAAATCAAACATCCGACTTCCAAAAGAACCGACCCGTAATGTTCCGGCAAAAAACAAAGTACTGGTGATTGGAGACAGTCACGCGAGGAAATGTGCCACTGAAGTAAAATCCAAACTAAGAGAGGTAGATATATGTGGACTTGTCTTTCCAAGTGCCCCTCTAGAAGTCATCACCCAGGCTGGCAGCAGTGAGTTACCAAGAATGACTAAAAAGGATACAGTGATCGTGTGGGGGGGAACTAACAACATAACCAAAAACTCCTCAGAGATTGGCCTTAACAGTGCGAAGTCCTTTATGGAAAATAACAGTCACACAAACATCGTAGCTATGAGTGCCCCTGAAAGACACGACTTAAGTAGTAATTCTCAAACAAGACAGGAGGTTAGAAATTTTAATAGGAAATTGAAGAAAATTATGAAGCCATACGACCACGTAGTAGTGCTGGATGTGGATCTTGACAGATCCTGCTTCACAACACACGGCCTACATCTCAATAACAAAGGGAAAGAAGCTATAGCATCAAATATTTGTGACAAAATTAAGGACCAAGTAGGTCTGAATAACAATGCAAGGAAGAAGGAGGACTCCATCATGCTGCACTGGAAGGAAATGAGGAAGATACCAGATAATAACAATGATGCAAATGAGCATACTTCCCCGACAGGAGCAACCGCAGCCTGTTCAACATCTGAAGAAACCTCAAAAGGAGATGAAAACAGCATAGACCACAGAACATCCAATCGCCAGAGGAGAGTACCAGCTAATCTCAGCAATGATCAATGTGAACTATCCCAACCCAGCACCAACAGACCAGCAAGAGATAGAAAGCAGCCTTCGAAATATGAAGATAGTTTTTTAATATAACTCTTAGTCTGTTTCATTTGAACATACAATGCCTTAGAAGCAAATCCATTAACCTTCACATAACATTAGATGCCCATGAGAAAAGAAGAGATTGAGCTTGTAAGTATTCCTCAATACAAACTAAAAGCATATTACTGTAGATCAAACAAAAAAAACGGTGAATCTTGCATCTTTACAAAAACCGACCTTAAAGTTAAAAAAGTGGAATGCTTCAGCCATCTTAATCTGGAGCAACACTTCGAATCATCCATAATTGAAATACCTACCCTTAAAACAGTTATTATATGCCTTTATCGTTCCCCAGACAGTAACATTGACATTTGCATAGAGAGATTAGACACTATCTTACATCACTACCACGACAATAAAACAATATATTTAATCGGTGACCTAAACATTGACTTCTCCAAAATTATTAAACCAGAACTAACTGAACTTATGCTAATTCATAACCTCAAAGCATTAGTCAATGAGCCCACTAGATTAACCCCTCACTCTCAGTCCATAATAGATCAATGTCTCACCAACAGGCCAGACTCAGAATGTATAGTGCAAGTTTTTGACCCGGGATACTCCGATCACCTCGCTCAATTAATAGATACATACAATTCGCACACAAAAGTCTCTCAAATTACAACTCCACCACCAATTAAATACAAATACGCCAGGAAACTTAACAAAAAAAACATGGACTACTTGAACCTACTCCTAGAAAAAGAATCATGGGAACGCATCTACCAGCATGAATCAGCTAATTATGCATGCGAAGATTTCTTAAATATTTTAACACACCAAATGGACATCGCAACTCCCATCACGAAGGTTAAAATAAATCACCACAAGAATTCCTGGATAACGCCTGGTATTAAAACCTCTAGCAAAAAATTAAAGCAACTATCAAAATTCTCAAAAACATCCCTTGACCCTAGTATAACCCTCTACACCAAGAAATACAAAAAAAATATACAATAAAGTATTAGTAGCAGCAAAAAAGAAGTACAATGATAACTATATAAATAAAGCTAGCAACAAATCTAAAGCAATGTGGGATGTAATTAAAAAAGAAATATCTCTCAGTAAAGGCAGTATTGACCCAAAACAATCCACATTATTTGATGCCTTTAAGAGTCAAGTTTCCAATCCTACAATATTAGCTACAGCCTTCAATGATCATTATTGCACCATAGCCAAACAGATTTTACACAACCAATCCTTAAAACCCATAGCCCCTCTTGCTAAACCCAACTTTAATCTAAACGATAAAACTATATTCTTATACCCTGCAGAAAAAAGCGAAATAATTACCATTATCAAAAACCTAGCTAGTAAAAACTCATTAGGTACAGATGGAATCCCTGCCTCCTTAATAAAATCATGTAGCAAATATCTTGTGGATCCCTTATGCCACTTAGCCAACCTATCACTCTCGACAGGCCAATTCCCAGATATACTAAAGACGGCAATCATTAAACCCATATACAAAAAAGGCCCTAAAGATATGCTGGAAAACTATCGTCCAATATCCCTTCTATCACCTATCTCCAAAATCCTAAAAAGAGTAATGCTAAATAGAATAGAGTCCTTCATGTCCCACTGTGAAATAATATCAGAACATCAACATGGCTTCACAAAAGGAAAATCAATCGAAACCGCAGTATACAAATTTATCGAATATGTCAGATACACTCTCAACTCCGGCCACAGCTGCATTGGTCTATTCCTCGACTTATCTAAAGCTTTCGACATAATAAGCCATGATTTACTACTAAAGAAATTAGAAAACTATGGGGTAAGAGGAACAGCGTTAAGCTGGTTCAATTCTTACCTATCTAATCGCTTTCAAGTCGTCGAGATCACCCATCTCAACAAAACAAATCTAACACTAGAAAAATACACTTCGGAAAAGAAACAAATTCAATATGGAGTCCCACAAGGCTCAATTCTCGCCCCTCTTCTCTTTATATTATTTATTAATGATCTACCCTTAAACAACGATTCAGAAATCACCACACTCTTTGCAGATGATACTAACATTTTGGTTGGAGGAAAAAATGAACATCAGCTTAAATGCAAAATAGATACGGTGGCACAACAATTAATAGATAGGTTTAGAACAAATGGCCTCATTTTAAATGAAAGTAAATCAGCAGCTATTTCCTTCCACCACAAACGAAATAACAATCCACTCAAGCCTATCATTACATTTGAAAATCCCATCAATTACACATCATCCGCAAAATTTTTAGGCATTAACATAGATGAACATCTGACATGGAAACCCCACATCGAAGAAATTAATAGAAAGTTAGGAAAATTTACTTACGCAATGTTCCACATTAAAAAATTCACAAACTTACCCACAATCAAGACCCTCTACTTTGCGCATGTTCAGAGCATCTTAAGATACGGAATCATCTTTTGGGGAAACAGCACCTACAGTACATCAGTCTTTAGACTACAAAAGAGAATCGTTAGAAGAATAATCGGAGCAAACAGAAATGATACGTGCAGACCAATATTTAAGGATTTACATATCATGCCTCTGCCATCTCTGTACATGTATGAACTTCTGCTACATGTCAAAAAACACATGGAGGATTTAAAAAAAAAAAAAACGAAGCAATCCATAATCACAATACTAGACACAAAACCAACCTATCTATACCTTCCCATAGTACATCCTTATTCCAGAAAGGAGTAATTTACACTGGAATCAATCTATTCAACAAACTACCTCACCATTTGAAAAACATACACTGTGCAAATAAATTCAAGAGTTCACTAAAAACTTTTTTTAATTATGCATGTTTTTATAGTATTGAGGAATACTGCAATCATGTCCGTATTAGTCACTAAGTCATACTCACAACTCCATCAGAGACTCATCAGATAAATATCTAATGTTTTGCATTTTGTAATATGTATTATTAGGTACCGGTATACCACTATTTGTAGATTATTGTATTATTTGATGTACTAGTTGTAGATTTCTGTATTATTTGTAGATTATTGTATTATTCTAATTTGTATTGGGTCGAGTATCTCGATCTACACTGTCCCATATCAATGTATATTGATCACGTAGGACGTAAATAAATACAAATACAATTGTTGAAACCGTGTTTCTCTCCCATTTCCCAAGCATAGCATGACTTGCTTCATATCAAATTATAATGCAGAAAGGCTCATCATAAATAGATAAAATATCCACCATGTGAATAAATAATTTATTAATTAATTAAATATGTCATAGGTTTTTAAGTATTTACTAATTTCAGATGGCCATCAAAGTGTGCCTGGGCACACACCCCATAGCCCATATTGGGGGTCAATTATCCACTCAAGCCAATGAATTGGTGAGGAATATCTCTCTTATCAACATCATACAAAATTCTGTCTAATATACTTCTATCAAGAAGGATAAAACTCCTATGCCTCTATGTGCTGTACAAGTGACTAATTCTGATGAGGGTCAACGCTTCCCTCCTTTAGCTAGAGTTCATCTAATAATCGGTCAAACAATGGATCTGAATCAAAGAGACCTCTGTTCTCACATGTGACAAGTTCCTCAAATATGACTTCTCCCAAGACTTCCTCTGAATCTTCTGCTATATTAACAGTTTTTAATGAATTTCGTCCTATCATCACTCCTTACATTCCCAAGATCATATCTTTCTTCACATCTTTCTTAAGTCAGTTCCTTCATAATGGCCAGCAGTCATAGACCATTTTCTCAACTAAGATTACTAAATTGGAATGCCAATGGATTGCGAGAGAAAAAGTCTACATTTACTGCCTTCTTAAACAGTCACGGGATTGATATTGCATGTGTCAGTGAAACACATTTACAGAATTTACACATTTTGTTTTTAATATCAGTGGTATATAGGCGGAATTTACCTAAACTAACTAATTACATTTACAGAATACTGAGAAATTCAAGATCCCCAATTCCAGAATATACAGACAAGATATAAACACCCATTTTGCTTCTGGAGGTGTTGCAATTTTCATTAAAAGAAATTTAAGTCATCGCTTGATTCTTCTTCCACCCATACCCGACATAGAAGCAGTATGCACATAACTTTTACAACAGAATAACAGGGTAATTAAAATAATATCTGCTTACAAACAACTCTGCAAGATATTAAGCCCATTACCATTAGATTGTTTGAAGATAATAAACCGATTCTCCTGGGAGACTTCTTCAAGCGTCAATAGCTTATGGCATTCACGTCATTGCTCCTCAGGAACCCACGTATTATTCTTTCAACCCTACAGTGAAGCCTGATATTTTAGATATCACATTAATTAATAATTTGACTGCTCCTTTATATATGCAACCTCTACCAGAACAAGACTCTGATCACTGTCCTGTTATTACATTTTTTTTATAATTCACTGTGTCTCGGTGCTCCAGACAAACTGATTACGGGTCCTGCGAATTGGAATGCATGTAAGGAAATACTACTGTACGTTCCAGATGTCCTGAGAAAACAAGTAAACAGTGGTTGTAGGCTAACGGGAGAAAAGTGCGGTTCACCAGCTACCGAAACTAACATTGAAAATAATGAAAGAACATTAAAGTGCCACTTTCAACTTGAATTATGGTAGGTCTTACTAAACATACCTTTTTTGAACATCTAATTGTTAAAATTAATAAATACTTCACTGTGTAAACTTCCTGATTATTAAGATATCTAATTGTTATTCATTCTCTGATGTAGCTTTGTCCTCCAGGTTGGTGATCAATTCTTCTACCTATTCCAGTTGGTCATCCATGTCCCATAGGCAAGTCTCTTCTGTCTCAATCATATGACGAACACAGTTTTCCCATTTTTCGGCTGTGACTTCTTCTACTGCCTTATGGAAAAGAGGTTTAACGTCTTTCATCTTAAATGTTGTACAAGTAAGAATCAGCTTGAAAAATTTTATGTCATAACCGGGATTTGAACACGGATCTTCGGCTTAACGCGCCGATGATCTGTTATGAGCCACAACATAACCTTTCACTTAAGCCCACACGTACTCAATAGGATTGAGCTCACAGTGGTAAGGTGGAAGACGAAGTACAGTCATGTTATGACTTCTTGCCATTTCATCTATGACATACTACTTGTCATATACACTTCTGTATTGAGACACAATTTGCAACATCTCTTTCTTCAGTAGTTGTTCAGTAGGTATTGCAATGTTTTTTGTTTTGAGCCAGGCAAGGATGTTTTCTTTCTTCCACGAGGTTACAGGCAACTTTTCACTTTTTACTGAGCGGTATGGAGCATTATCAAGTACAATAAGACTACCCGGTTCAAGATTTTGTAGTATTTTCCCAAACCACTCATGGAAGGCCTCTCCTGTCATTTCTTTGTGGCACTCGTTTGTAGAATGGGATCCGAAAACCCACAAACCATTGTTCATGAACCCGTGTTCATTTCCTATGTCAATCACGATAAGTCGCTTTCCCTTTCCTGAAGGGGTTTTCAACCCTGTTGTTAGGCCTTTCAGAAACGCGTCTTTTACGCATGAAATGGTTTGATCTTGCCACACTTTCGATGTTGTAAGGCCTTCATTGATCCAAGTTTCGTCTAGGTAATATATAGGTTTTCCTTGTTCCTGATATCTTCTAATATCACTAAGAAACTTGCGACGCCAAATAATCAGGTCATCTCTGTCCAACAGATAACTTGTTCCTTGTTCTTTTCTCATATCAGAAGCCAATGTCTTGAATCAGCCTATAGAATGTTGTTCTGCTGAAGTCTGGGAGGTCTTGGTCGTTATTGACTTCAGAAAGAATTCTGTCTAATGTTCGGATCTCATTACGAGAATAAAACATGTGCATTTTACTTCTGATGGCAGCCTTGGTAAAATCATCGGTCGTTTTTATGACTGTTGTATGTTTTGGTTTCTTTTCTTGTGGCGATTTGACTTCAGCTTCACTTCTGTATTCTTTTAATGTTCTGTAGACACTAGCTATTTATCACACCTAATGATGACGAAACTTCTGCAACTATATCTGTTTTGGCTACATCGGGATTGTCATTCCACAATGTTTTGTAGTTGTCTATGATTTGAGTTTTCTCTCCTGTATGGAAACCTTTGCCTTGCTTATGTATTACTGGGGAAAGCCCAGAACACCCTTGTTGACGGTCATTGTCCGTTTTGAAAACACTTAATAAAACCATTGATAAAAAATTAACATTAATATAAAATAATTGAGAAAGAATAAAATCACAAAAACAAAACAAAAACTCTCTGCCAAATGAACATAATACTTTGAAAATTATGTTCACCTGTCTTCAATCTTATCCATTCACAGATCACAACAGAACTGTCGACTGTGAAACGAAAGAATGTGAATTGGGCTTAGGGTTGTAGGTGGTGTGTCTGAACAAGGTTGGTTGCTGGCCAATGAGGGATAAGCATTCACTGCAAGGTCGCATACCTCCGTTATCGATCCGCATCTTTTATTCTCAGGATATCTGGAACGGACGGTAGTTTAACAGTTTTACATCCTGTTGAGATGCCTAAAATGAAACGATAAACACCTGTTACTTTGGGCATCTAGTATGCTGCCTTGATGACAAGAAAACTGGAGTCAGCAAATGTGTGAAACAGTAGTCCTGTTTACACCACACACTATGGAAGTGAGATATTGAGATTTTTAGAAATAGTTTTACTTTTCTTTTTCTTCTTTAAAGTAACTGCTCGCAAATACTTAATGGACAATGCCTTCTACTCAGCACAAGAATACATGATTCATCAAGAAAACTTACCTTAATTGTAAATATTGCCATTAATAGATCAAGTTTAGATTTAAGGAAATTTGACGAGTCACCAGTTATGACATATGTAAATGTTATGTGAGAATAAAGCAATATCTTATCTTATCTTCTTCTTCTATGGAACACTTTTAAAACATATACACACTAAAAATAATGTGCCTGGCCTGGCTTCGAAACACTTGTTTTATTGCCGTGATTTGCAGTTGGCTTACTTAATGACTTAGTATAGTCCTATTGAAATAGTCACTAGAACTTGTCCTACCCTTGCCCAGGGCCGTCGCGTGGGCGGGGCGATTGCCCTGGGCGCCGCAACCAGGGGGTGCCATGGGAACAGCAAAAATAAAACAACAAAATTTGAAAAAATAAGTTAGATGTACATAACTTATTTTTTGAAGTTAGGTATAACTGAATTTTAAATATTACGTTGTATGAATTTATTGAACAAATAAATATTTGACACCAATAACTTTATATTTGCTAAGTTATCCCAAAATAAATATTTGCTCAAAATTGAGCAGCTGGATTTACTTGTATACTGTTAATAATAATAGCTTAATAATGAACTCTACTGTGGGCCTTAAATCTTTACAGATAGGTGGAATGTCGGGTGGGTGCACGTGGGATTGAGTTTGGGGGGGCGCCAACAAACCACGCGACGGTCCTGCCCTTGCCAATTGAAAACTGAAACAACACAGTCATAGAGAGCCTCTCCTCTCTTAGTTCCCTCCTAGAGAACCACAGCTTTAAGCTATATCATTGTTTTCTTTTTGTCAGAGCATGTCACGATGGAAAGAAAATATACATGTTTTTTATGTTGTTTGTTCACCAGTGAAAGACTCGTCTTCAGACTGGCTACAATAAGAGCTTTGTAATAATACACAGGATTTCGCAACCCAGCTCTTGATTTAATTCTAATGCATGCAAACATTCACTTGATAGTAGGTTAGGAACTAGTCAAGCTAAAATAAGATTTTTGCATGCATGTGTGCAGAAATATGCCCTTTTTCACCCTGAGTCCCTGAAGTGAAATCACAATATTTCCATGTAGCGTAAGTTGCATTTCGACGTCTGAATTCTTCATGCGCCTGACAGCAGGAGTACAGTTTGGCAACATTGCACAACTTTGATTGGACTGCGTATCTAAGCAGGAGAGGGACAAATCGCTTGCCATCTGCAAAACACTGTAGATGTACCTTTGATAAGCTAAGGTCCATTTTCAAGACTGGCCTGAGTGTACTGTATTTGTTATGGCCTGAAACAACTACCAACCTCATCCTACTGGAGTGACATCATTAGTTCACATTTGGACTAGCTTATGGTGTGTTCAATTTAGCAGTAACACCGAAATCTTGAAAATTTAAAACAAATTTTGCTGTATTATTAAACTACTTTTACAGCTCTATGTATGGAAGATAAAACTTGCATGTACACTCAACTGCAACGAATCTTTCTGATATGATGCGCAGTGGTTTATGTTGGTAGGGGAATTCTAAACCGTCTATGCCATGCCCACCCTCCTCCCCAGCTTCTCCCCTCTTCTTTGTGATGACAGATTCGGCTAAGAGCCTTTAGATTCATTGAGAGAACTTGTAATAACTTCAGAATTTTAATCTTAACTTTGCTTGATAAGGGACATAACTTTCTGTTGTTGTCCATGACCTTTGTTCACTTCAAATGACTGCATATAAAATACAGAAGACATTATTTAAGGCAATTTCATCAACCCTCCATTTAATGAGTGTCTAATTCCCCCCAATCCTTCGCTATTGACTCAAACCATCCTGTGTTCATAGGTTAATGATTGAGTGCCAGACTTTTGACATCAAACCAATTACAAGTTGAACTCATCCAGGGGATGGTCTAGATCAGTGGTCGCCAAACTTATGAAGCTTCTGAGCTACCGAACCATTTTAAAATCCTACTGTGAGCTACCAACCAAAAGAACTACCAACATAAAAAAATCTTACATTTGTTTATTGCCTAAATATGAAATAAATTTTAATTAAACTGTATATAACAAAAATGGAATTAAAATGGAACTGTACATAAGAAAGAAATTGAAGTGTAGTTAGTAATAAATAACAAATGTACGGGCACACACATTTGTCCATTACCTGGGTAAAGAAGTAATCTGTTTCCCATTCTGAATGAAAGTGATAACTTTTCTGCTTTTTGATTGAACATGCCATCATTACAGTAGGTCTGTCTTAAGATGGCACAGTTCAGAATAAAGAGACAGAAAATGTTTGGCAGAAGTCAGGTATTGGAAAGAAAGAGATAGAAACAGATACTACTGTAAAAGGTTACTCACTCCAAAAATGTGCTGCTGCCATTATGGCGAGGGTGGAAGGGGAGAAACACCATCCGTGTAACTACAAGAAGCAGTGGTGGTCAGTGAAGTTGAGGAGTCTAGATTATTTTCATCCTCTGATCCTACGTCACTTTCATCAGAATCTGAATCGTCTAGATTTATAACGAATTTGTCCAACACCTCGTCCACAAGACCGTCTTTGACCCAATAAAATTCCTCAATTGTTTTTGCATGATCACACGCATTTTTCCACTGCACTGAATTAACTTTTTCCACTGCATCCCTGAACAGTTTTTCTACGTCACTAATTCTAAAATTAATATTCGTTTTTGCCTCGTGACCCTTAACCTATGCCCATATTAGTTCAATAGGGTTTACTGTAAGTCACAATGGTATGGCGGTAGACGTACAACAGTGTGCCCATGTTGTTGCACTATCGTATCTATCTCGTAATGCCTGTGCTTATCTTTTACTGATTTAATTATGTCATACAGTACTGGTTTTGTTGACATGGGATCAAAATTGATATCTCGTTCACTTAACCATTTTTGCATGTCTGCCTTTAACGTGGAGGATGTTGGAGGTTTGTTTAGTTCTTTCGAATGGTAGCTAGCGTTATCCATTACTATTACAGAATTTGGAGGAATATTAGGAATTAAATTTTGAACAAACCAGTTCTTAAAAACGGTTGCATCCATCTCTTCATGGAAATCCTTGGTGGATTTAGACTTGAAACATAATAGAGCATTGGGGATAAAACTAGATTCAGATCCCGCATGCACCACTATAAATCTTTGTCCTTTTCCTAAGGGCACTCGCAGAGGTGGTTCAAGTTCGCTATCAGGGTTTTCACTAGGGCTGTACCGATTAATCGATTAATTGAGCCGATTAATCGATTAAATATTTAATCGTCGATCAATTACATTTTCCGATTAATCGGTTTAGTCGAATTCTGAAAAACGTGTTTCGAGAAATGGGTCAAATGACCAAACTCTTGTCTCAGTGCCGAGTGAGAGAGTTTTTAGTGCTACCGGTATTATTGTAAACAAGCTAAGATCGTCTCTTGAACATTCAAATATCAACAAACTCGTATGTCTCAAGTCTTGACTGAAAAAGTAACCGGAAATGTAAGTTTTGTATATATTCTTTCACTAGTTAACTAATTATGGTATTCATTAATTCAGGATTTCTTCTGATTATCTGTAGTGTAGTAGTTATTAAACGTGTAAAACAATATTAAATGAACACTTTCGTTTCGTCTAAAATACCGACCTATTTGTCGATTAATCAGTCGATTAATCGGTCGATTAATCGATTAAAGTCAAGCGTTAACTCGATTAGAAATTTTAATCGATTTTCAGCCCTAGTTTTCACACATCCAAACCTTGCCTTTGGTGTGGTTTATATTAACCTACGTTTCGTCTAAATAAATAATCGGATGGTTAGAATTGCGTAAGA
The DNA here is from genome assembly GCA_964059195.1 of Ectobius pallidus. NCBI lineage: Eukaryota > Metazoa > Arthropoda > Insecta > Blattodea > Ectobiidae > Ectobius > Ectobius pallidus. The sequence goes on from CAXKWD010000002.1 coordinate 123,866,867, forward strand.
CTTTCAGTTCCCGTAAGTATTTGAACCGTTTGACAACGACATCAGATCTTTCCATTAACATTTTTTGTCCCTGGCTATTTCCTACATATCGGAATTTTAATTGTTCTAATATCTTATGCAGCGCCCATTTACTTCCATTAAACAGATTTCCTTGTGTTAGTGCTACGCGTATTTTTTCCAATGCCGGTAGAAAGCGTGATGAGTTTTAATCATATATCGCACGGCGTATGGCAGCAGCATTGAATGGATCAATTGTAGACTTCACAGGAGTCCTATCAGGTCGCTTTTTTCCAGGTGTTCTTAGAACATTTCCATTTTCCACCGATTTTATTTTCTCGTCTAATATTCGGTACACTGTTCTCCAAGAAACACCAGTAGCAGCAGAAGTTCTGTCAATAACATTTGTCACTGATATGGTCGGCCTTCCGTTTTTAAGAGCGTCCAACTCTTCTTCAAAGAATTTATGTATATTGCATACATCTGATTGTAAGGGTTTTCCTCGTTTACCAACACCAAACACGATTATTACGAATGTCAATGAAATAAAAAACGCAATAAAAGCTAAATCGAATAAAGATGAATATTATAATACATTTTGGAAATCTAATATATAAAATCGAAAGTGTGTATGTTTGTTCCCTATACAAATCTACATTTCTTTACCAAATTACACGAAATTTTGCACACATACCCAGTTAAGCCCGGGAAGTAACGCGGTCAACATTAAAATTGAAGAAAATCACTCCTTCCCTTGAAAATTATATAATTTGTGAGAATATTATACTAAAAAAAAATGAAATCCCATTCAGTTGTCAAGACAAAAGTTTATTGTTTACACAGTTCATATGGGGCTTTGGACACTACGTAATATTGGACTTTAACGAATTTTGATGCTATCGATGTAATACATTTGTAAAAATAATTCTTGAAGTAATAAAATCCACGAAAATAAAGCACATTGTGATGCAGTCACATAACTTTCTCTACCCTGGACATAAGAAATATTTTCTCACTTCACATTTTGATGTAGAATAAGAGGTATTGCAGGGACAACTTAAGTGTGTGAGTATGCTATATCAGAAGTCTGTAAATAATCCTTTCCGCTGATACGTTATCCATAGCTGTAGGCTTTGTATTAGTTGAGAAATAGGGATGTTTATCATAGGCCCTAAGCATGGGATGGAACATTTTGAGTCCTATGCTCGCAGTATATTATGTCCCGGGTTTTAGGGGAGGAAAGTATGAAAGTTTCTCATTTCTCTTTTATTTCAGCCCCGAAACTATTGTATGGTAACATGAAAATGAGAAGTAAAATTTTCCGTCAAGTCAGTACAATCTTTTGTAATTTATGTTTCTTCTTATTTCAACCCCTCCCAAGCATGATGTGTAGAAGCAACGGAATGCAGCATTCGACATCCTCTATGAACCATAAAAGCTATATCTAGCGTTTTCTGATGAAATAGTTTGAGTGTGATAAATCTTTTTCTTCATTTCAAGTTCTACATACATATTATATAAGGACCTAGAGTTTCAAAATCGAAAGTTCTCCATAAGTTAATTTCAAATTAAAAAAATACAAAGCCCGGGCGACGCCGGGCCTTTTCAGCTAGTATAAAATAAATAAATATTTAGTACAACACTCTTCACAATAACGAGCCGCCACGTCTGCTTTTAAAACGACAACTGAATGACATCTGGAAATACTTGGACTACAAATTTCTGTATTACCCCACAACTTTCTCTACCACTCTGCCAGTGGGGGGTAGTGGAGTGAGTAACTTTCAGCTACCTGCTGTATTCTGTGCCAACTTAAAACAGACCTACTATAGAACAAACCAATGTGTAAATCAAACTAGCAAATATCTACATATGAAAACTTGTGCAACCTCACGCGTATACAATCAACTATGAGATGAGGCTAACAATGGCAGTTGGGTGGGAGAAACAAGCAGCTGTTGTCGTCGGTGCCCCCTCAGTGGAGGAATCAAGGTTATCAGGTTAGCCAACCAAAGAGTTGGCGCGATCTACCGAAAATGACCCTGAGAGCTGCTAGTGGCTCACGATCGATGGGTTGGCGATCACTGGTCTAGATATTCGTTGTGAGCAGCCTTATACAGCCCCTCTCACCGCCCACCTAGGTTTGAGCGTTCTTCATTGGCTGTAATGCATGTGGCTGGACCTAAACTCAAACCAATAACAGACTGGCTCATCCAGGGTTGGTGTGGAACACAAGTAATAAGCAGATTCAATGCCAACTTTAAATAAAGAAAAACACTAGAAGAAACCAGAAGTATCGGAAAGTTTCTGTGCACTAGAGTGTACATATTTTATCACAGATAATATGAGAGGCTTAATTTATTGCTTGAGAGAATCTGTACCTTGAATTATATTTATTGTGACTATTTAATGAATACTTACAGAATTAAGTATTAATGAATAATTCAAACCACAAAGATGAATTAAACAAATCGGTATTTGTGGTGATTGTAAGCAAGACCATCAATATACAATAATATATGGAATGCTGATGGTGACACAATCGATATACGAGGGCGGTTCGTAAAGTAAGTTCCGGTCTCTCACAACACGCGAATGAGTGGCGCTAGCATTGCGAACTGTGTTCCGTTGTGTAGCTTGGTTTATTACGCACATGGTAGTATAACTGTGAGATTGTTTTCGGCCATTTATCTCAACAATACAAGCATTTGAAATGTGCACAGCGATAAGAGATCCCGCTAAGAGTGAGGTACGTGGATTAATACAATTTCTGTGGACAAAACAAATGGCACCAGCAGCAATTCATTGTGAGATTACTGAAGTGTACGGGAACATTATGAGTGACACTAAGGTTCGACGTTGAGGTCGTGAAATTCGTGATGGACGCACTAATGTCCATGATGAAGAACAAAGTGGCCGACCATCTGTTGTGAATGATGAACTTGTTGCAAAAGTGGATGAAGTGGTCAGAGAGAATCGCCATTTCACTATGTCTCCACTCTCAGAGCATTTTCTACAAATTTGTTGGACTGTCGGATCACAGCGGTTTCAAACGGATGAGAAGCTCAAGGAGAGTGTCAATGCACAGGCGGCAGAGTTTTATGCAGAAGAAATTTCGAAGCTTGTGAAGTGGTATGACAAATGTCTGAATGTTAGCGGAAATTATGTTGAAAAATAGCTGAAAGGGTGTACTGTTCACTGGTGTGTAATAAAAGTCCCTACATTAAAGGGTTTTCTGCAAAAAAAAATATCGGAACTTACTTTACGAACCGCCCTCGTATTAAAGGTATGGTCACACCGCAAGCTGCTATTAACAAAATTTGTTATGGAAATTAGCTGTTTTATTTTTAAATTAAACTCTTTGCCACAGCAGTGATTAAAATTTGAAATATCCTTCCACCGGATTGGTCAATGATCCATGAGCTAAACAGTAATTTTAAAATATCACTGCAAAAATTAATAACAATACTGAAATTTTTGTAATTTAAAAATAAATTTCCTTTAAAAATAAAATCTTATAATATGGGATTTGTTTTTTTATTAAAAGTTGTGATGCTCCAATAAACTCTATTTGGCCATTTAAACTAACATGCAGAGGTTCACCAAATAATGTAAGACTGTACAATATTCCTAAAAATATAATGCTTTTATATAACGCAATTTATTACAACATATTATCTTAGATGTACATCTTCATAATCCAAAAACATCATTCTAACCATAGGTTAAAAAAAGAAGCCTTTGGAAAACAATGTTTAAGGCATTCATTCAACAACACCCAGTATTGCGTTCCACCATACATTCATTTATAGTCACTGTACAGACAAAGTATTAGATCTGGCAACTTCCAGCACACTTCTGATGTTCTCAACTAGTGCCTGAAACAATGTAATGCCAATCACTGAGAGCTACAAGAAACTACAGTGTCCACCTCAACAATTAAAAAATTCAAACCACAATCCTTGCTGCCAATTTCTTCACTGTAGTTGCCTTCAACTATCTGTATTTAGCTGTTCTCATTTATCAAACTATTTTAACACTAGAAGGACGGTACCCACCATGTTGACTGGTGCACGAACTTTACAGTGTAAGAAAATGAACAGGTTTTATTTTATCTCACCTATATTTCCTGACTTCTAATGAATTTTAGTGATAAATGAACCCTGAAATAGCAGACTTTTTATCGTCCACAAGGCGAGAAATATTAATCTTATTTACCTTAAAGGACTAAGAGCGGTCGTGTTTGCAAAAACGCTGTAAAACTTGTACAGAGTCAACATTTTAAAAACACTTCTTGCTCCACTTACTTAACTTAACTAAGTGGAGCAAGAAGTGTTTTTTAAATGTCGACTCTGTACAAGTTTCACAACATGCTCTACTGTTTATATTACTTCAATTCATTATTTTAACACTTGTACGCAACGCTGTGCTTATTTGCCACCTGATTTTATTTATTATGAATTATCTGTGTGCAAAATGTTTTGATATAGTTTGATTGAACTCAGAAACACTGAAAAAGGCAGTATGTAAAACTTCGATATTTTGAATTCCCTAAAAAAACATTTAAGCTTGCTTATAAGCCATTTAAGTAATATTTCTTTTCTTTTTAAATGTGATATGGCTGTAAAATGAATTGATGGATAGAAGTCAAACATATAAGTTGAATACATTGAATAATACTTAAGTTGAATGAAAAACTAATATAATGATGAAAAGCACTACTGGCTAAAGTTACCAGTGCAGTTTCAGGTGATGTCAGTCCTTCTAGTGTTAAAAACAAAACATGCATCCCTGAAAAATAAATGCCCATTAGTAAATTCCATCAAAACAAAATAACCAAACTTTTCATAACAGACATGTAGCTATCAGTTTATACTAAATTACATATTTTTTCCTTCCTTTTTCCGAACTTACAAATCATAATATTGGAAGAACCAACTGAAACAGCAAGGTTGGGTTTATAGCACAATCTAATTTTTACTGAGAAGGTAAGTTGAGAAGGATATTCTGCCCAGGAGGAAGGTATGAAACCTGCCTGGACCTCGAGAGTTGGTAAGCTATATCTTCGGCAGCTTCAATTCTTCTCAGTTCTACAAGACCTTCACCAGCTTCCCCAAAGGATTTTGCAAGCAGAATTGCAGCTTGAGCATCACCCTCCGCTGTAATAACAGCTGCTTTTTTCTGCTGTTCAGCCTACACAAAGAAAAGAAAAATCAATGTTATGAATATTGTCCTGTACACCCGGCTGCAAAAAGAATGTCATGTTCAGTAGAAAGTCAGTTTTATGGCGCGGTTCACAAGCTGTGTAAACAAACCTAGTCATTGCTGTGATGTAATTGTAATTTATTCTTGTATCAACCCATTTACCTCCTTAGCATTACACTGAGGTTTATTGCCAAGTGAGGTACTCAGACAATTTTTCCTATAATACATTGCAAGCTTGGTGATTAAAATAATATGCTTACTGTTTCTCAAGTTCAATAACATGACACTGCTCCAATCACACATGCTGACTTTGCTGATCTCCAATCCTATTCAGCTGACTGGTCTCTCGTGATATTGCATCTGAGATTGAAGTTTATACTGTGGTAACATATTATCCTCACATGTGCTACATATTAGTGGAGTAAAAGTTACTACTAAGGAGTTTAAATTTTGTTCTTTTTATATCACTCTTTATTTAGGTCCTATTTGGGATTTTGTTTAGGATATCAGTAGCATGCACCTCTCGTCAACATGTGACTTATTTACCTTAATTGTGTACACTTACTTACCTTGCACACTCTGATCCTAACGTAAGTCCTGTGCAGCAAATTATATGCCTAAAAGGATTAAATTCTACCTTTATGACATCTTTACTCTTTCATGACTGGGGGATTAGTCTATCTTTGCCTATAGCATCCTTCTCCGTATTTCATATTATACTTTTATTTTAGTACCCTTAGACCTGGGAAAATCACCCCTAGATCTTTTCTCGAAGCACTAAACCTATTCCTTCATTTTATATGATAGAGAATCCGAAACAGTGAACCAGTTGGCTGGTTAACACTTCTTGACCATCCTCTACGCAGAGGGACCGAACTGTTGCACGGTGATGGGATGTCCTCAGCTTCTTCTTGTGCCGTCTCTATATGTCTTACGTCATCGATCTTCTCTGCTGCTTCCTCTGTTCGCTGGTCTCGTGTGCTGCTAACCGCTGATGTGGAATAAATCCTCTCCTGGTGCGATAACTCGTATTGCCAGGCCGTGTATGCTGTATAAGCGTTTTGCTGTTCTGTCTTCTCGTTTCCTGGATCGTCGTGCTCGCTGCATTCACTTATTAGAATTTGAGTCCCTGATGCTATGCCTATTTACTTCCCTGGTCAAAGTTATGTTTTTTCTGCAGTAGTCAATGTCAAGGACCTTCTGGTCTGTACGAAGCCTGTCCTTCACTAGCACAGCAAATTTCCCTTTGTTACGACCCCTTACTTCTATGCTGTAATATTGTGCAAACCTCACTCCCATCCCTCTCAGCATCTTAGCCCTGCTCAAACCATGTCTTTAGTAAACACACTAGTAAACTTCACTAATATTGGTTGATTCTTTCCTTTCCCTAGATGGAGCACATTATCAAGATGAAGTTCGGAAAGTTCCATTTGAAGTTCCTTGGTAAAAAGATTAAGCACCTGTCCACAAGTGTCTCATCTTCTCTCCTGGTAGCTTTCCTCTAATCCAAAGATGATGATGTTCCTCATCCTTGCTTCTCTCTCCATCCTCTGGCTTGTCCATTTAATTTCTTTTAGTGTGGCAATCTCGTTTTTTAATTTGTTGTATCCCTTGTTAATACTGTTGATCCATCCCTTCACATCTTCCAACTTCCTGTTGATTTCATGGAATTTATTAATTAACTTCTCGTCTAATTTGGTTATCAAGTCCATTAATGCAGCTACATTCCCACTATCTGCACTTGTCTGAACTTGGGCCAGGATTTGCCTCAATGCCTCCAATTAATAACAGTGCTGCTATAATTAGGCCAAAAAACCAATTATTAACCGAGGGACCATGTACCTGTTCGTTGATGTTAGATGATTCTACTTTAAGCCTTCTGTGAAGGCCTATTCTCGCACGGTAAGTTGTTAGGTTAATGCCCATCATTTCCATATTCAGTGCAACTCCGCATAAAGCGTCTAACCTCTTCCACCTCTGATACAAGACTGTGCTGTGATGTTTGTTCACTGGAAGTTGACTGTGTATTAAACTCAATGTGGTGTCTGGCGCAGAGGTAACATCTCCATTTTCTAGTACCTAAAAATGTGAGTTCGCAGAGTAACCGATGCAAACTATGGCAATGAACTGATGGCACAGTAATTCTTTGTCAGCCATCCTCGGTAGCAATGAGAGAGATAGGAATGACACATTCACAAGCAGATTTTTTAAAAAGATTTTTCTTATTTTGAAAGATGTCACCACATAAAGTCAAACTTCGTGAAATGTATGACCAGAAACTAGTAATTAAAATTTATCATTAGGATCTGCTGAGACTCAAATGTAAAGCCAGTATCACTCACTCGTTTTGTTGAGTAGCAATTTAATAACCGTAACCACTTTGGTTGCTATTATCCTATAGCTTAAAGATGGGCAAAATATGTGGCTACAGGACTCACACTGGTTCCAGTGGAATATATGCTTCTCAACTCTACTGATAACCTAGTGAATCCAGATTCGAATCGCCATTCAGTGTAGTAATAGGCTGACCATATTCCCCTGAGTCGAAATGGGACATTGGGATGGTAAAAAAGGGGCAACGAAAAAATGAATATTACAATGTTGGCATACCATTTTCATTCCATCACTACTCTGCTCTTCTATTGTAATAAATTTGAATTCCTTGTGGAGGTCATCTTTAATACTGTACCTTTTCGATATTGCAAGCATATACTTGAAGCTTTAAAAATAAAACTCTAAACTTTACTAAAAAGTGTGAAATTTAAACCAGCAACGTTCAATAACAAAGCCACCAGTCTGCACACACACTGAGCAAAAGACTTACGTTTCTTCTCTAGAATAATTAATGATGAAAATGCAAATGTTGCACACCTGGATTTATTATTATTATTATTTTTATTTTTTTTAAATAATAATAATAATAATATAAAAGTGCACATGATCTCATTAGAACAGAACTTTGCTATCGAAGTATGCCATTCACTACACCACATGTGATATTTTCTCTGAATAATTCACTTTGTATTGAACAATTCAGCTCTAGTTTCTCAATTTATGGGTATAGCTTGGGAAATAGTCGTGATGTTTTGGCATCATGGACAGTTAACTTGACAGCAGCAAAATTTTTCGCTTGCACCCAACGAATGCTCTCAATACGACTTGTGCTCCCGAAAGACCAATAAGAGGGGCAGGTTTAGTCACGTGTCAACACCTACACATTCGCTCAGCAGGGTTTGCATAGGCAGCTCTTTCTCCTCTCCAGTGTCTGTTAAATGTCTTGACATCTTAACTCAACACGACCTCATGACTGTCCATTCCTCTCGTTTGCAGTACACACTTCATTAAAGGCTTTACAAAATATCTTTTGTAGTTTTGTCCTCGTCTCTCTTACTCACTCTTCAGACTTCAAGCAACTTTAAGCAGAGAGAATATTACCGTACCATCTATTGATGGATATGAAAACCATTCAGAATTACGGAGTCAGTGGATGTGTTGACACATGACTAAACATGCCCCTCTTGTTGGTCCTTCGGGAGCACGAGTTGCATTGAGAGCGATAGCGTAGGAGCTAGCTCTCAAGAAAGAGCTTGTTTGTCCCATCACTAGTACTGTCCCATTCAAGACTGTATATATGGTCAGCCTCTGTTGTAACAAATATCAGACTACTAAATGCATTTATGATTTAGTTATGTGTTATCTTGTGTATGTAGATCAGGCCTGTCCAACCCGCGGCCCTCGGGCCGCATGCAGCCCGCTGTCACAGTTTTGTGACCCGAGGACAAATAACAAAGAAATTAGAAGATATGGTTGGAAAATGCAGCTACTTTTCACTATGCTTGGATGACAGTGTCGACCAGACTGACAGCAGTCAACTCTTGATTTTCATACGAATGATCAACAATGAATTTTCAACACAAGAAGAAATTCTTCAATTATGTTCTTTACGTGGATAACCAAGGGAGAAGATATATTTAAAACAGTTAATGAAACGATGGAAAGGACTGGTAGGATTAATTAGGGATAAGTTTCCTCATGTTCCATTGCATAATTCACCAAGAGGCGTTGTGTGGGAAGTTAGTGAAACAAAGCGATGCAATGAATATAGTGGTTACAGTTTCCAACAAGATACGTGGTGGTACTAAAACACAGCTTCACTGCAGATACCGGGAATTTTTGGATGAGAGATCTATCACTCTACGCAAATGTACGCTGACTGAGTGCAGGTAGTGAAAATCTTGTTCGACGGGTTGAAGATCCAGACTTTCTAAGGCAGCTTGTTTTCATGACTGACCTGACACAATACTTGAACGAGTTGAACCAGAGACTTCAGGGCAAAAATCAAAGTGTTTGAGGGTTAGAGGTCATGTTAATTGTTTTAAAATTTCTGAAATCAACCTTATCAGGAAATGCTTTAACACACTTTCCATGTTGTCAAGAGCTGTCACAAGAAATTGAAGATGGTAATTTTTCTGAGTTTTGTGAAAATATTGAAGTTATTATTTAAGAATTCAATGAAAGATTTTCTGACTTTGAAAATATTAAAGGTAAACTGCTACTTTTTAATGACCCCTTGAATATGGATATTGAGAATCAGCCATCCATGTATCAACTGGGGCACTACGATCTTCAGGCTGATCCTTTTCTTCAAACCAGGTCTGAGTGAGGGCTCAACTTTTTCAGAGGGCAGGTTTCCTCAGCTTAGAGATTTTGGTTATCAGCTTTCCTCAATGTTTGGAAGCACTTTATGTGAGAGTGCTTTCTGCAACACGAAATTCATAAAAAATAAATATAGGAACTGTCTCACTGATGATTCCTTGTTACACCTACCAAGACTGGCAGTTACTAACATAGAAGTGGACATCCATACTTTAGTGAAGCAGTCTGAAAATCCTCAGTGCTCACATTAAGTTCTAATTTCGGCCTACTGGTAATGAATCCTATTTCAACAATTTGGTCTGCTGTACTTTACTGTTATATTTATGTGAGCGAAACTTGTACTGTTTGGCCCTCAGCATCAATTGTCGAAATATTTTGGCCCCCAGTACTTATGAAGTTGGACAGGCCTGATGTAGATGATGACGAGACAAGCATGCACACACAGTATTCTGAAGCTGGAGCTCAGAACTTTCAGGATGCTCATTCCTTTTGCAGCTGGCTGTACAGAGAAATGTCCTAATAACAGACATTCATGAAAAAAATGGGTTAAACAACATCAAAATCATAGATCAGAATAAGTTATGCAAATCTGCATATAAACAGGGAGTGTACTCTATACCAGGGCTTCCCAACCTTTTAGATGCTGCGTCCTCCTTTTCAGGTTGACTAATTTGCCAACCCCCTTTAAATTATAAAGGTAAAAAATAAATAAAAAGACAAGTAATTATTCTACTGATTCCTGAATAAATGCATATCGGATTTAGCTGGTGCCTCTACTGCTATGCGACTACCAGCAGTAAAGGTCACTAACCGATGGAGTTTATGTTTGCGCGTGCACTCCCCGTGAAGGGAGCGGTGTTTGCGAGCGCAGAAGAGATCGCTGTGAGACAGCCAGACCAGTGCCTTACGTTACTTATTGGGAAACAGATTATTTAAGACACTTTGATCTGTTTGTCGTGAATTATATTGCTAGCTTTAATTAGAGATCATGGATAAGTTTTTAAAAAGAGCATCTTCAAGTTGTGGCGGTAGTGAATCTGTGAAACCAAAGTGCCGCAAATATTGCCAGTCATACATACATTTTGGTTTCAAGCCTCAATGTGTTATATGTAGCGAAGTGTTGTCAGCCGAAAGTATAAAGCCTTCGAAAATGAAACATCTTGAAACTAAGCATTTTGCCTTGAAAGACAAGTGGAGTTTTTCCAGTGAAAACTGCTGAACAATAGAAGAACATTAAAGATGTTGCTGATGTCAGTCAAAATGCTGTCACAACTACTTATGAGGTTGCGCTGAAGATCGCTAAAAAGGGGAAACCCCATGCAATTGTGGAGGAATTCATTCTTCCTGCCGCAATGGATATGGTTTCCGGCTGCAAAACTGAAGAACATCCCGTTGTCAAATGACACAATTTCAAGACGAATCTCTGACATGACTGAAGACGTGCAGAACCAACTCCGGAGGCAAATCAAAGAAAGTAATTTTTTTTTAAATTCAGTTTGATGAGTCAACTGACATTGCCAATTGTGCTCGGTTTTTGTGTTATATCCGGTATGATGTCGCTGATTCTATTCAAGAAAACATGTTATTTTGGAAGCCTTTGCAAAATCACGCAACAGGTGAAGGTCTTTTTAATGTGTTTATTGAAGCAACCGAACCTTTTGAAAAAGAATGGAACAAATGAGTTTCAATTTGCAGTGATGGAGCAAAGGCCCTTACAGGAAAGAACAGTGGTTTGCTTGTCATGTTGAAATCGCTAATACCACAAGCAGAGTGGGGCCACTGTTTTTTACATAGGCAAGCTTTGGCAATTAAAAAAAATGCCTGATGAATTCCATCAAGTTTTCAATGAAGCCATCAAAGTGGTCAACTACATTAAGAGTCGCCCATTGCAGTGTAGGCTGCTTGAGAACTTGTGCGAAGAGGTAGGAGCCTTGCATTAACATTTGCTCTTTCACACAGAGGTACAATGGTTATCTCACGGCAATGTCTTAAGCAGGCTTTTTCAATTAAAGTCAGAAATGTTGCTATTTTTGGCTGATAGAAAACCTGAACTTTCCAGTTTTTTCAGTGATGAAAAGTGGTTGATAAAGCTTGCCTATTTAGCAGACATCTTCTTTCACCCCAACAGTTTGAACTTATCCATGCACAAACCAGACAAAACTGTTCTTTATGCTCAAGACAAGAGTACGAGCATTTATAAAAAAAAACTCATTGCTTGGAACACACAAATTAAGAAAGAAGACTTTGAAAATTTTCCGCTTCCTCAAGAATTTAAAGAATTTGTTTCGAGTATTGGCGACACATCACTTGACTCTTCATATCTCTCTCTACTCTTTCATCTCATCTCATCTTGAAGACAGATTATATTCCAGTTGAAGAAATGAGTGGATATTTGTGGATAGTCAATCTGTTTAATGAGCAAGCCATACAAAATGCTGTGCTAAGTGTTCATCTTCATGATAAACTGATAGAACTATCAAGTGATCAGGCAATAAATTAACTTTCAACAATGCTTGTCCCGACAAATTTTGGATAAGTGTTAAAAAGGAATACCCAGAACTGTTCAGAGCAGTGTTGAAAATTTTTATACCATTTGTCACATCCTACAACTGTGAGCAAGTATTTTCCATCATGGTGAATTTAAAAACAAAGTCAAGAAATCGTTTGACACTGGAAAATAACATTATCTTGTGTGCTACAAAAATAAACCCAGACATTCAAAAATTAGTTAATTCCAAACAAGCTCAAGTTTCTCATTAACTGAATTAAAGAAAGTTTAAAAGTTTGTGTCTCTTTTTCAAATAAATAACTAGATCTGTAACAAAGCTGATTATATATTTTTAAAATTTTCCCAGTCTTTCGCGACCCCCCCAGACACTTGCTGCAACCCTCCTGGGGGTCGCGATCAACCAGTTGAGAACCCCTGCTCTATACGATCGATCAGATCATAAACATGGTAAATAGTTATTTGCATGCAATACACATAGTATATACACACAGTATAATTACAAATATAAGGATATCACAATTACCTTTTCTACAAGGAAGCGAGCCTTTTCTGCTTCTTGTTGTGCCACCTGTTTCAATTCAACAGCTTGTGTGAATTCCTTGCCAAACGTTAAATGTGTCTGTAAAAAGAAATATAACACATTATTTTATATTACTTACTTTACTTACAAATGACTGTCCAAAGTGACATAACTGAATAACACTAAAATCAGTGCAGGAAATGTTAATGAGAAATAAAGCTTTCAGAACTGTGAAACCAATATACCGTATTTGCCAGTGTATAATACACATTTTCCCTCTAAAATTCTGCCCAAAAAAATGTGAATCTTATGCACCAATACTCAAAATTTAAGAATTTCAATTCCCATAAAACTCCTTATTTTTCTCATTAATGGATTTCATGGCAGTAGTGGGTTGATACTATTACTCACAGTACACCTATACTTTACATGAAACATACTACATTATATTACATATTATATTGTCACATATATGCCAGAACCACGAATGTGCAAAAATTGAGATTCTGAGTAAAGTGCATTGCTGGCTCTATTTATATTTATCTTTGTTCTGCAAGAACCACGAATGTTGTATCTTCTTTCCTTGGCGAGTAATAGCTAGTTCCATTTCCATGAAAGTACAAATTCTGCTTTATTTGATATGCTACCACATTCGTGATTTTGTATTCTGTCCTGTGCTTCTCTATTGTACTTACATCATGAATGTGACCATTTGCAAATTTAGCAGAACAGGTACAGTCAGTCAAATAAAAAACGTCGGGACTCGTATGCAGTTAAAATTAAAGTTTTAACGCATTAGTTTACAAAAGACATAAAATACAGGTCATCTCGGAACATATGAGGCCATGCGACCGGAGGGAAAAAATGAACAAGGGGATAAATGAACAACGCGGAAAGCGCAACACACGATATTCAACTTAATATATTTTCATAATTCATTTTGCTTTGTGTCATGGCACCACATACAAATGCTAGCTTGAGAGAAAGTTCAGTTAGGGCTGTAATTGACCTGCATTTTTCCGAAAGAGCAGCTCAGAGGTGGGTAGGCCTACTTCACTATAATGCGACCGAAAGTTTTCATAGGAAATATGGATCCGGCCGGCCGCGTATTTCGACGCTGGATCAAGATGCTAGATTGGTCGCAGAAGTTGAACGTAATCCATTTCATACTGCTGTATCCATGAAAGCTACTGCTCAATTCCCTGGCCATCTTCAAACCATTAGGGACCGGGTACGTTTCTTAATAATTTATGCCACAGATACACATCTGTTGTAAAATCATACTTTATTTCTTGCTTTCTTTTGTGTGTGTCCAAAATTCGACACCAACAATGATAATTCACTAGAAGTAATTATTATGTTATTCCAGTCATTGCTGCGTTTGAAAAAATAAACTTAAATAAAAATAAAAAATATACAAGAACCCACTAAGGATCGAACCCTGACCCCACACGTTCAATTCCGATGTGTTGACCACTATGCTATTGCGAACAGATGAGATTGTAATATCCAAGCTTGAAAATATGATTAAGCCAAAGTTATTGATTTTGCACTACAAGTAGGCCTACCGGTATTATAAACATAAAATCTTTAAAAAATGCTCCTTGAATAAACATATTCTCCGCGAATTTATTCATTATTAATATTATAAGAACTTGGACGCAAGAATATGGCGGATATGAGGCATATGGCCACAGCCTTCTATATAAGTTCGTTTTGGAACAAAACTGACTAAATAATCAAGAAAATACATGGATAGACAAGAGGCAGGTGTGAACCTAACCTTAAGTCTTCCTGTACATGCGCATATGCTCGTTCGTGATACTTTATCAAAAACCGCCCGATGTTTTTTATTTGACCGACTGTACAGCACTTAAAGAAAGATGATATGATGTGTATGTGACTCATTCGTTAATAGCAGTTCTTATCTAGTTAAATACATGACACAAGGTTTCAACATTCGTGAACACAATGGTCAACGGTCAATGGAGATCTATTTGTCTGAAGTATGCAACTGACCATGGAGATTTTTATGTTGACACCAGGGGTTAATTTCTCATGAGTTAGCTTTTATAAGTTAGGTCATGCTCATTTATCACTGAATAAAAAGTATTTGTCCTTAGATTCTTTACTCTCCTAAAGTCCTTTTATTATTACATTTTTTTAAAACAATGACAGCATTATGCAGTCCTGTTTTGGTTCTCACTGAGCAGACAAGGAAATGTATTTGTCACTGGCCCTTGTGCAATGATAAAATTATTAATATAACCTAGAAATTATAGTACACAATACTGCATGGTTGTACGCACATTATTTTGCTGATGTCCTTAGATATACTGAATATAATAAATGTGTGAAGACTATCTACAAAGCGAACCATAAAAAAAATCCATTTAATGCAGCAAAAACTATAGTGCTCCTGATGCTCAATAATGCCCTATTCAATGCATTTAGGGACTGGGACACAACCTGTCACCAAATTGTCTTATAAAAATCCCTACAGAATGAGTTATGGATGGCAGTGACTTCCTAGAAAGGGAAAAAGTTCTGTAAAAATAGCCATTTCAAGAGCAGCTCACAAAAACCAAGTAGGGTAGCTATTAGAGGATACCAAGAAATATAGGTTACAAACAACAGTGGCAGAAGGAAAAATAAATTATTTTTCAAATCCTTAAAAGTTAATAATGCACTAGAGGAGGAAAATTCAATATATATGTTCTTTTTGCACTGTGGCATTTCACAATGGAGAATGTTTTGCCGTACTTTGAAGTATTATTAGTAGATCTGTTTAGTGCACTATAAAATTTGTATTTCAGTGTTTAACTTTCTTTATTTTGAAAGATTTACGACCATTTAAATAGGGTAGGAGGGTGGCACGTTTAAAGGGCAGATATACTATTTGAGGGTGAATGTCCAATCTACAGAGTTGACCAACCCGCAACAGCAGTCGGTCATGATCGTGTGAATAAGAATGCATTTGTTAAAACTTGATGTTATGCCAAAACCACAAATGTGACAAAATCAAGCCATGGAAAGGGTTGTAATCACATATAAATGAACAATATGGTATACATACTATTTTAACGGCCGAAATGACATATTGCAACACAAATATTGACTTATTTTTTAATTATGTCATTTTACTTCAGCTCTCAAGTTTCAATCGCGTTTTAGTAAAATGCACATTTGTGGTATGGCATATAGGTGACGATATATATAGTCAATACTAAAAATTATGTCTTAATGCCAATAACTTAAAAATTAAAATTAGCTTACGCGTCATTAACAAAAAAAGTATTGTGATAACTAAAAGTATAAAAATTGTTGATCTCTCGTATTCAATTGCAATTCATTTCACACATCATACCATCATCAGCCCTATTCAGAAAAAATGTTTTAAAATACCGGTACTTGAATTGCATTTAAATATTGTGTTTAAATATATAAACGTCCATGTTTAATATAAATTAAATTAAATTATAATCTTTAAGTGTAAATTTGGTTAACAACTTATTTTTAAATGCTTAGGTTATAGCAGAACTGAGTTTGAACAGTGAATTGTGTTCAATTGTGTTCTTGTTATTTCTATTTCCATAACTGTGGAAAGCTCCTAACATATTAAATTTGTTTTGTACGTATATTACATCTAGTGTTTTCCATGCCATGAAGTTTAAAATTTTACAATTCTTCCTTACTTTTAATTACAGTATGTACTTATATTCAATATATTTTGTACAATATTATTACTTTCTCGTATTGTATACTGTTTATTCTAGATGTGCGAAGTCTACTGTAATTGGACGGCTCAGTGCCAGAGGTGACTAAGGGCCATCAAGGGAAGTGTTAATATTTGTGTGCATTGATCAGCAAAGATCGTATTCTATCTATGCCAAACATGACTAACAGCCTTACTGTGTCTACTACAAACACGATTACAGCTGTTAGTCAGGTTTGGCGTAGATAGAATACAGTCTTTGCTGGTCAACACACACAAATATTAACACTTTCCTTGATGGCCCTTAGTCACCTCTGGCACTGAGCCATCCAATTTATGTATCTAATATATAAAATCGAAAGTGTGTGTGTATGTATGTATGTATGTTTGTTCTTTATACAAATCTACATTTCTTTACCATTTTACACGACATTTTGCACACATACCCAGTTAAGCCCGGGAAGTAAAGCTGTCAACATTAAAATTGAAACAAATCAGTCCTTCCCTTGAAAATTATATAATTTCTGTGAATATTCTACTGAAAAAATAATATATAAAATCGAAAGTGTGTATGTATGTATGTATGTATGTATGTTTGTTCCTTATACAAATCTACATTTCTTTACCATTTTACACGACATTTTGCACACATACCCAGTTAAGCCCGGGAAGTAAAGCTGTCAACATTAAAATTGAAACAAATCAGTCCTTCCCTTGAAAATTATATAATTTCTGTGAATATTCTACTGAAAAAAATGAAATGCTGTTCAGTTGTCAAGACAACAGTGTATTGTTTACACAGTTCATATAGGGCTCTGGACACTACATAACATTGGACTTGAACGAATTCTGATGCTAACGTTTTGTAAAAATAATTCTTGAAGAATAAAATCCACGAGAATAAAGCACATTGTAATGCAGTCACATAACTTTCTCTACCCTCGACACAAGAAATATTTTCTCACTTCACATTTTGATGTAGAATAAGAGGTCGTGTGTGTGAGTATGCTATATCAGAAGTAGGTAAACAATCCTTTCCGCTTATACGTTATCCATAGCTGTATGCTTTGTATTAGTTGAGAAATAGGGATGTTTATCATAGGCCCTAAGCATGGGATGGAACATTTTGAGTCCTATGCTCGCAGTATATTATGTCCCGGGTTTTAGGGGAGGAAAGTATGAAAGTGATACTGCATTTCTCTTTTATTTCAGAACCGAAACGGTTGTATGGTAACATGAGAATGGGAAATAAAATTTTCCGTCAAGTCAATACAATCTTATGTAATTTATGTTTCTTCTTATTTCAACCCCTCCCAGGCATGATGTGTAGAAGCAACGGAATGCTGCATTCGACATCCTCTATGAGCCATAAAAAGCTATATCTAGCGTTTTCTGATGGAATAGTTTGAGTGTGATAAATCTTTTTCTTCATTTCAAGTTTTACATACATATGTTATAAGCACCTAGAGTTTCAAAATCGAAAGTCCTCCATAAGTTAATTTCAAATTGCAAAACACAAAGCCCGGGCGATGCCGGGCCTTTTCAGCTAGTATTACATAATTACATATTACATAATATAATGATATAATATATAATATCAACATGGCCATTATTTATTAAGTGTTTTGCAAAGGTAGACTTATTTCTATTGTATTTATTATTATTGAATTTCCAAAAATACAGAACCCTATTTTACCAGATGGCATATTAGGGTTATAGATTAAACGTATATACAGAGTATACAGTAAACTACATATATAAATTACAATTTTGCAAAAACACTATTCATGAAACTTAAAACAACTTTATAACTTTGCTTATTTAAGAAGAGACGGTAGATTGGTGTAGTAAAGTCAAAATTTAGAAAATTTAAATATAATATTAACTGATAACGTTCATGCGTAAATAATGGACAATGAAATAAGAGGTGCCAAACAGATTGGCTTTCCTCTTTACATTTACAATTTGCAGAGGTAGTAATTTTAAATCGATGTAAGTATTCATTCTATTGTATTTAAAAACTAAACAATGTTCATTAAACTTCTGTTTGAACTTTTTTCCAGTATTTTATTACAATCTTGGCAAGTTAATTTGTAGATTCCATTGCTATCATATATTTTGTCTTCATTATCGTTGTTACATTATACTTACTTAAATTCAAATTGTTATTGGTCTTATATGCTATGTTATGATATTCTTTTCTAGAATCTTAGTAATCTTGAGTACTCCCTTGTGTTGTGTATTGTCTTGCTTCATTATGGTATGTGACATCATCAGTGAATGAAACAGGAAGTGTGCATAATATGCAAAAGAATAAAAAACTGTTACCTACCATTTCTCAATCATCTTATATCATTTAATACTTACTTATTATTTTTACACATCTGGGTTTTTATGAACTTTGACTATGAACTTGAGTTTATTGAATTTGGTTTTTATAGTGTACTTTATAATTTTAAAATTATCTTTCCTTAATACTTTGACCATTTTAATGTTTTGATTCTGATATTGGGGTAAGTGTTCTGATGACAAGTCAATACTGAGGCTTATTATTTTTAGCTATGTATTATATTATACAGTGAGTCTCAGTCAGATTAGTTCCACCGCGCCGCGCGTTGGGTTCCCCCCCAGATGACGCTCCTATCCCCGGTATGCGGCAAAGGAGCTCCCCGGCAGTTGACTGACTTGTCCGTGCGTGACAATGAAAATAAATTAAATAAGTTTGAAAATAACGAAAATAAGCACCTACCTTATTACAGGAGATGCTGGAAGTGTCCTCATCTTACATCCACACATTTTTGGCATCATGATAGGAAATTCCGATTAATAGCATTAATTGTTCTTCCGTTATTATTGAGTTTATCTCTATCGTAATGTTTTCTTTTAGTTGTGACAACTACCGAATAACTCTTTCACGTCTGTACAACACGAGAACAATGCTCAACTGCAGGCTATGCAGGAATTGTTTACTTATCTGCGGGGACACAGCTGGCCGCGACGCGGGTAGTGTTGAGTCATCACAAGAGAAACACGGCGCGCGACAAGCGGAACCAATCTGTCTGAGACTCACTGTACTATGTTTGTACAATATGTATACTATATTATGTATACTATATTATATATGTATTGTACTTATGACTAGAGGTGTACAAATCTCGATTTTAGCTTGCCCATACCCGCTTGAACGCCAGGCAAGCAAGTTGCCAGCGTCATAGCTAGGAAGCAGGCAGGTTTCTTTAAACTTGATGGGTCAGGTCAAACCCAGCCTAGGCAAGTCAGAATAAGCTTGCGACATTCCTATCAGCTAAACAACTGTAGGTAATACTTTCTTGCTTTTCTACATGCTGGTAGAAGAAATTCACCATGCAGATAAATAAAAGGTGGATAAAGTATTAAAATCCTTTTAGTGTCTTAACACAATTATTATTTTTATTATTAGGTAGATTTCGAAGAAAAATCTAATCTACCTAATCTACCTAATGACTTTCAAAAAATTCCTTCATATCTTTACGTTTCATGCCTCCCTAAGTACGAAACCACCGCCTGTTAAAAAAACTGAGATATTTATATTTATATACAATATATGTATATGTATATATATATATATATATATATATATATATATACACACATATACATATACATATATTGTATATAAATATAAATATCTCATATATATATATATATATATATATATATATATATATATATATATATATATGTATACATATATATATCTTTACACGCTAGCGGCCGTAATTTTCAAGATATTTGAATCAAATTTTATTATGTTATTTCTAGGCCCAATAGTTCAGACAAGTTCGTTAATGAGCAAAATTGGCGCAAGAGGGTGGTCGGGGGAGGGGGTTGAAATTTTAAAACATTTATATCTCGGCCCCTATGAAGTATAGAGGGAAACTTTGATTGAATAAATTAGAGTACTCCTTATGGAGTTCACAGTGACACCAACGATTCGGGGGTTTTGGGAGTACGAGTGGGGGTGGGGGTATGGGGATGGAAATTCGAAATTTTCGAAACTACGTCTTGTGGGGTATCGTTGAAAAGCTCTTGATGAGTACTCTACAAATCAATAACTAGTTTCTTGATAGTTCTCATATAAGGCGAGATTTGAATGTTTGAAAAAGTTCTCTTTCCTCTTTTTTGCAGTTATTATTGCGGGTTTGTCATGCCAAGGCTAAAGAAGAAGAATGCTACGCAGCGACAGTAAATTAAAACAAAAGCACTTCGAAATCTACCTCAGCTTGTAGGCTTGCCTAAAGGGATTTTTGTTATTGTTATTAATGATTTTATGATGTTTTCTCGAAAATGTTTGAAAATTTTTCCCATGCCGGACTAGTACTACCTTTGTTCATTGATAATTCAAACTGTCCACATTTTAGTTTCTCCTTGGCTTCCTTCAGGGTAAAATTCTCTAAACACATCTGAAGTTCCTCAGCTACGTAACTGCACGACTTACCAGTGCACTGCTATACCCAGTTTCATATTCTTTCCGCCAGGCCTTGCAGTTTCCTTAGGTCCTGTGCAACCCATCAGGTTATGAAGAGCTTGTGACTCATAGCGACAGCATTTCTTATCATCGTTGTAATCTGGCTTGCTTTCAAGTTAAGCAAGTTAAAAGCTGTGACTGGTTGCAGAATTTCAAAGGGGCAGGCAAGCTAAAATCAGAATATGTACACCTCTGCTTATGACATGATCTATTGTATTCAATGAATGCCTAATGGTTGTAATAAAATTATTATTATTATTATTATTATCTGCTGCACAATTTAGTACAAGTAAATCAAAATTATTACTAGTCACTGTTTGTGGTATTTAAAAGAGATATTAAAGGGTTAATAATATTCTTTTCGAGTACAGTAGGCACCTATTTAAATTACCTGTCACTGAACAATTGAACATGTATGAAAACTTTTCTGTCCAGGTTCATAACAAACAGAAGTAACTGAATAATTACTTCAATTAACCCTTCCCAGGCAGCCATATTTATGGATCTGGGCAGAAGGAAATTCTTGAAAATAAATAAGTCCTGTAATACTCATTCTAAACACCTAAAAGCATGCATATTTCTGTAAAAATGTTTTACCTCAATTAGAAGCAGCAGCACTTAGGAAAAGCACATAGTTGCGGAAATAAACACCCCAAGGGAGATTTTTTCTCGCAAGAAAGGCACAAGTATCACTTGACCTTCACTATGCAGGGAAAGTATATATGCACTATATTTCAAGCACTTTTTCACAATTTCTTTATTACAGTTCTTACGAAGCATTATATATATATATGATTATATAAATATATTTTCTTAATGCCTGGGATCAGAATCGCTTTCTTCCACCCATTTATCTTAACACGTTGCAGCAGCATCCATATCACTTGTGCTGCTCTCACCCTCAAATGCTTCTGTATATGAAATATCGTCACTCAAAGAAAAGTGCATACAACTAAATTCCTCGCCTGTTTCCTCCAAAATTTACATTATCTCGTCCTCTGTCAACAACTGTTTCCTAGCCTTTGTACAAAAACCATAAACACCGAAAATAAAAACCCCAAAACACTGCGTCACATGCACAGGTTCATTAAACTGGCTAGAACTGATAAGCACACTTTCTGACATGGGTAGATACCCGTTTGAGGGCTACAAGGGCTTCAACTAGCATAACCATGACATCTGTTCTCAATTTAGTGGTACTGCAACAACTTAGAATAGCTCCCATCTTCCCACTGAATATATTCATTTTTGCCCAGTGCAATGGGAAGCAAGAGTGAATATATTCAGTTTTGTTCAGGAAGGGTTAAAGCATTTCTTCTGCTTTTTCATCGCTATTCTTCTAACATGGCTTTCTCCTGCTGCATTCTAGATATTTTATTGCCTAATGCTATTAGGAGATATATTTACTTGTTTTGATCATAATAAAAAAGCACTTACTATGGAAATGTCATCCAAAATTACGCCGAACTGAGAGGCTCGATCCATTAGACTCTCACTGACTTTTTGTGATACAATTTCTCTCTGTGTAATCAACTCTCCAGCATCAAACTGTGCCTGAAATATAATACACATTATAAATATTATGCAACAGTCAAGGAAGTAATAAAAGGGGATGCTCAGTACTGAGTAGTAGTTGCAATAATGTATTTTTTGATATGGTATACTTTTATGTCACGTGAGAGAATACGGCCACAGTAATGTATTGGGCCACGAAATGCCAACCTAGCTTAATGTGGTACTGATACAGTAAATACAAGAGAAAATGGAAAAACTGCTTCAGACCACTGCACTGTATTTGGCGGTCTTCAATTAATATTTAATGGGACTGAGGTATTGAATCGTCTTAACAGAAAAAAAAATCCAGCAACGACACCTGGTGAATCCAATACTGGATTTACACCAGTTAACTGATAAGGAGGGATGTGAGACATGGTCGTTTACTCTTTGGGAAGAACATAATTTGAGAGTGTTGGAAAACAGGGTGCTTAGGAAAATATTTGGGCATAAGAGAGATGAAAATGGGGACTGGAGAAAACTGCATAATGATGAGCTTCATAACCTGTAGTCTTCACCGGATTTAGTAAGGGTAATTAAATCATGGAGGATGAAACGGGCTGGAAATGTTGCACACATGGGGGAGGAAAGACATGTCTCCAAAATATTGACTGGGAGACCTGAAAGGAAAAGACCACTTGGAAGACCTAGACGTAGGTGGGAGGAAAATATTAGGATATATTTAAGGGAAGTAGGATTTGCAAGGGATGGTTGGATGGAGTTAGCACAGAATAGGATTGAATGGCAGGCTCAGGTATGCACAGCAATGAACCTCCAGGTTCCATAAAATAAATAATAATTCCTTTATTCCTTCAGCTTGCTTGGGAATTGTCTATTGCCATTGAGTAAGTAAGTAACTGGTGAGGAATGCAGTCTCCACTTAAAAAATGCTGCAACTGTCAGAAGAAAGAGATTGTAGATTTCCTGCAACAACTCCCGGGAGTTACTTACCATTCACAACCTCATAGCTCAACGTGTTGTAAAAATATGGTTTTTCTGCAGCTGGCTTCAGAAACATTTTTTTCTTTCTCATGGTACACTTGACATTTTTCGTTTGTGTATATTTTCTTCCTGCGCAATTGAAATTGCACAATGTACCGCTTCTGTTAAGCGCGGAGTTATCTGAACAGGGCCTCACTAACATTCACTACTCACATAGGCAGTTCCCGCTAAAGCCCCACCCGATTTTCCTTCGTACAGTGTGAGCCGTGTAATATCTAAATCTCTACTTTTTATTATTATTTATTTAGCCCAGGCTTTCGGTCTCATACAATATGAGAGCATCTTATTTTGTAGAGTTAAATCTAAAAAGAACTGAAGGTGTTTCAACACTTTGAGTGCTGAGTCATTCTGTAGTATTCGTGCACAAAATGCTGGAAAATTCTCCAGTATTTCAAAATTGAAATTTTAAAAAAGTAGTAATTATACAAAAATAACATTGATATGGTTTGAAAGTTTGAAATTTTGTCTTTTATGTGGGGCATAATGATTTGAAACACATGAACGAGATCTTTACCTCCAATAATATAAAAACCTGACAAATCAGCGATTAAAAAAGTTAAACCCATAGAAACTGTAAAATTTATTTGTAAGTGTACTTTGAAGTTAGAGTTACAAATATATGCATAACATTACAATGTCACAAAGAATTAAATTTAATAACACTTTTTAGCAAATATATGCATAAAGACAACAATATAGACAAAAAAATACACAACAAATATGCTGCCAGACAAATCACATTGGTGTACAAGAAATTAAAGAAAACACATTCTAGCGGTAGGCAGTGAGGCAGTATGCACCAGTATTCCATGGCCAAATAGCATAACGGCACTAAAAATAAAATAAAAGTTCCTTTGTAGCAAAGAGTAGCCCTATTATCTGTTTGAGTCATAATATAATTACTTTTCATGATCATTCATCCACAGGTATGCTTTCAGTGGTAGCCATTATGAGTATAGAAGGATGACCAGTAACTTCTGATGGCCTATGTTTAAATATTTATTAAATACTTTTAAAATATCTCTATTGAAATAAATAAAGGTCTGTCAATCAACAGTGTAAGATGCCCGTGACTTTTGCGCTCCTGCTTGGCAATCATCTATAAAGCAGGGTTAGTTACTCATGCAGGAAATTAATTAAAAACACCGCCAAGTGTAGAAAATAATTCCCTACATACCACGTAATTATGTTGTAAGGGGGGGGGGCTCAAATTGAGGTATGAAATGAACAATTTTGGGATAGCATACCGCCTCTTGTTTTCCCCCCATTTCCTTCACTAGCGGTAGGAAATGAATTTAAAAGATTGCAAGGAATACGCACAATGATAAAATCTTGTAAAATCACGAAACTCAAAAATAAAATGCATGGAAAGTATGATCCCTTCAAATGATGGGATCTGCAATTTTTGCAAGTTTCTGAAATGTGTCATTGTAGATTAAAATCACTAAAACTTCTTAAAAACAGTTCAGTTTATATACAACAAAGAAGTGAACTTTTTCCAATCTGCCTCTGCATATGAGAAAAAACCACCCAACAGTATTTTTAAAATCCGGAGACCTCGAAACATATAGTAATGCTGAAAACTTAAAACTGAACATCCGTATTGAATAAATGCTTCCTCTGCTTACAGTACCTAGGTATGGTTAGAGAAAAACAAAAATATATTCCTCCCTGTCTTTTTCTATTAAAAAACTGCATTCAAATACTGCACACTCACTTTCACAGCACTTTTTCATCAATTCAATGAAGAATGTAATAAGGGCCCATCCCACTTATAATGCTTTTATTTTAGGAAAATTAATTTTACACCATGTCTATAAGAAATAGAAAATGAAACTTGTATGATTGTAGCATAGGATTCATATGACCTATTATTCTCAAATGTACCGCAACCTACATACTGCTAAATCATTTCTACTATACTTGTTACAGGTACATAGGCCTACTACATAAAATATTTGTGACAAAGTGCACTGATTTCGGTTAGGGCAATTTAGATAGTATCTAGTAGTTAACTATGCATTTCCATGTATTTGCATGACATTGAGCTTGGTTATGAGTTACATAACCAGGAGAAATTACTAACTGGTCCTGAGTGAGCTCGTAAGTTGCTACACTGGATATCATAGCATTCACAAAAGAAATGAACAACCACATGTTACAGGCACATACATCACAAACTAAAGCAAATCAAAGGAGTAAATATTGTAGAATACAATATATCACTTGTACTGAATTTCAATGGCATAAGAATTGGGCTTCCCTATGAAGAGAAATCATTGTGTCACTAAGAAAGAGAATTCTGATGGTGCTATCCTTCTATGTAGCATGTATATTTCCAAAATGTCAGGGAGATAGGTGAAACAGCAGCTTGCAGATTATACCATGTATTCGCAACAATAGCTTTGTTAGCTCCTCAGTTTATAAAATTCCTTCCATTTAACAGGTGCAGAAATAAGTAATAGAAGATTTATAGGCATGCTAGATATAAGTTTTGGCTACTGTTGTTCACCATCGTTCTGCTTCTTTACAATAACCTGTACCTACTTTAACTTCCGGTCAAGAATGTCATATTTTTATAAATTCTTAGATTTTATCTAGTTTGTAGTGATGCAATAACTTTTGAACTTGGTTAACCTTTTCACAGCTAACACATTATTCACTGTGCAAACTGGTGGTGCTGCATTGATTTGAAAATTTCTTTTGAAATCATAAATGGATAAACAATTGCAAATAACACTACCCAGCATTTTGAAACTTTTTTTGCAGCAAGTGGTGTGATAGATGATTTTAACTAATTTTGGGTCACTGAACATGAATCTGTTCGTTTTTACATATCACACAGGTACATCAAAATGAGAGATATATTGCATACAGGATAAAAAGTATTGAACAAATTAGGATAAGTTTGGTAATATTTACACAGATAAAAATAAAATATTTTTAAACAGGCCCAAGACATACGTATTTCACTATTTTTTTGTGAGCGTAGGCCAAATAAAATCAGGTAAACTGATATAACAAAGTGCCGGATGGAGCTAATAGGTCATATTTCAGAAACTATTGAGTTTTAGACCACGGTTTCTTGAGAAAATTTGATAAGCATATGTGAAAGAATAAGTGGGATTTCTAGAATATTAACAGAACAAATTTACAAGAAATTCCTCACGTCAATAATAGGCCTATTCCTTTATTTTTGTCAAAACATTTGAAGCCGTACAAATATGCAGTCAAAAAATTCAAATCATACAACTGCTGCGAACACATCCCCACTTCTGGCTTCTCGTAGCATTAAATCACTCGAATGATCATTTGAATACTTTTTTTTATGATTCTTGATATCTCGAGAATTTCAAGAATCAAATAATTCAGGGTTTTTTTATTTGAGAATTTCCATGGTGTAAAATAAAATATTTGTTTTGTTAAAAAATATATTGTTCCTTTAAAAACACTCCTTGTATATTCCTTTTCATGTTCTCAATAATTTGTTACTTATGGGTTAGAACTTTATTAAGGGTAAACACACATTTTTAATTAAGCATTCCAAGATATTCTTTTTTCTGTATGTGTAAAAAACTTTTTTACCAAAAGTCATGCTAATTACTTACCACAACAGCCTTTAAAACTTCTGTTGTGATTGAAGGTAGAACTCTCTCATCATAATCAACACCAAGGATTGTGTAAATGCGTGGCAACTGATCAGGAATTGGTCTGAAGAGAATACGAAGTGTGATGTTCACATTCTGCAGATCTGCAAAAATCCAGATTAATACATTTTCCAAGTTCTATACTGTACAGTTCCCAAGCGAGTGAAGTCCAGACCTGCCAACCTCAAATAGATATAATGTGGGAGGTTAAGGTTGGTTGTGAAAGGTTTGGGATGATTTTCCAGTTAAGAACCACTTATGTTTTACAGTTTTAGAAGAACTGCAGTATTAAATTACATAAAAACCTTTGTTATTACATACATGCTTCACTAAATATTTACCTGTTTTTATCAGGACAGATCTGTTTCCGCCATTCTCATGGCCATCGTCAGCTGTTCTCCTGTTCAGCTGACGATGGCCATGAGAATGGCGGAAACAGATCTGTCCTGATAAAAACAGGTAAATATTTAGTGAAGCATGTATGTAATAACAAAGGTTTTTATGTAATTCAATACCACTTCACTGTGTAATTCCCAAAAATAGTTAAATACTGCAGTATTATTTTCTGTTTCACTGTTAGGTTCAGAAGATTTTAACGTCTTGAAACTTATTGTTGTTGGAGAATGAACTCTCGACAATGAGATAATCCAATTTGTTTTGTTAGTAGAGAGAGAAAAAAATTCTAATAAAACAATAAAACAAACAATGACAGGGCTATGAGCTAGTGATACCAACTAAAAACTAAAGATATAGCACAATTAAAAAATCCCTTTAGGCAGGCCTACAGGCGGAGGTAGATTTCGAAGTGCTTTTGGTTCAATTTATTGTCGCTGCATAGCACTCTTCTTCTTTAGCCTTGGCATGGTAAACCTGCAGTAATAAGAACTGAATTCGGTAAAGAGGAAGAGCCTACAATCATTTGTTTTGACAACAAGAATAGGATATAATATTCTGGGAGGCCGTGCGCAAGATCAGCAATGAATAAAATTAGCAAAGCCGCTAAACAAGACAAAATTATGATATTATAATAATTCTTTTAAGTGTTATTATTTTCAAACATTAAAATCTCGCTTAATATGAGAGCTATCAAGAAACTATTTATTGATTTGTAGAGTACTCATCAAGAGCTTTTCAACGATACCCCACAAGACGTGGTTTCAAAAGTTTCGAATTTTCATCCCCCACCCCCACCTCCACCCTCACTCGAACCCCCGAATCGTTGGTGTCACTGTAAACTCCATAGGGAGTACTCTAATTTATTCAAACAAAGTTTCCCTCTATACTTCATAGGGGCCGAGATATACATTTTTAAAAATTTCAACCCCCTCCCCCGACCACCCCCTTGGGCCAATTTTGCCCATTAACGAACTTGTCCGAACTATTGGGCCTAGAAATAACATAATAAAATTTGGTTCAAATATCTTCAAAATTACGGCCGCTATCGTGTAAAGATATATATATATATATATAAATATATATATATATATATAAATATATATATATATATAAATATCACAAAATTTTTTTTTGAACGGGCGGTGGTTTCGTACTTAGGGGAGCATGAAACGTAAAGATATGAAAGAATTTTTCGAAAATCATAAAGTGGTATCCATTGCAATAGGTAGATTTTTCTTCGAAAATCTACCTAAAAAATTAAAATAGAGAAACAGTGCTGTTCGATCACCGATGAGGTCGTTGAGAGTTTTTCAATTGGCCTAATCCTTCTGGTGGCACTATGGCCCTGGGGTCGACTCAGCCTCTAAAAAAAATTTGTACCAGGAGCAATCCTGGGGGTAAAGGCGGTTGGTGCATAAGTTTTTTAAGCATTTTCATTTCATTCAGATAATCTCTGAACCCCCTAGTCATGTCTCTCTCATGGAGATGTAAATTTACAGCCAACTTCATAGTTTCTCTTTCTCACCACATTATGTCAAGATTTTTTTCAGAACAGCCATTGATTCTTTTACAAAAATTGTTTTTCTGTTCAGATGCCCAGCATTCTAACCAATCTTTTGCATTGTGTTTAGCAACTTTCTTCAGAACTTGTGGGATTCAAATTGGTACTTACACATTAACTTTTGATGAAATGATCAAGTGACTTTGTTGAAGAAGTGATATTTTCTGCATTGTAATGTTGCAGTTTTGATGCAGCGAGGAAACAACGGAAATAGACAATGTTCTTGAACCCGCTTACTTCCCCATGCGAGATTGTCAGTGATGACATCGCACAATCGAGAGCTCGTTTAAAAAATGTTATTGTAAAAGGCTGGAAGAAGAGAGTAGAGGGGAAGTTTGAAGAGGAGAGTGTCTTGTATTAGTCAGCGGAGAAGAAAGAGCCAGGGGCTTAGTGGAGCGGCAGGCTCCCCCACAAGGGGATGCCCTTGCACAAAATAAGTGAGTAGAGCTGTGAGAGTTGACTGGTAGTCTTCAAGGAGTCAAGAAGTATTGGAGACATCAACAAGAACTGGTGGAATAGAGGGTTAGAGGAGTACGGCTGTGTACCCTGTGAAAGTACACACCCCATAAAAGTACACACACTGGAAGGAGGTACACATATGCCCCTAAACGACGTCGGAAATAAGTCTGGAATCTTAACAACTAAAGCCAACCAGTTAACATTGCAAATGAGGTTGAAATCTAAACAATTAAAGTCTACACACTAACATTGGAGAGAAAGCTGAAATCTAAACGATTAAAGTCTATAAATGAACATTTGAAATAAGAGGTTCTTACTGAACAATACAGTGGAGCAGCAACCACCCAGACGCATGGAACGATACAAGCAGAAGGCAGCAGGACAGGGGAAGGAGACTGCCGAGGTGGAGAAGACACGAATGGGTTCAAAACTTTTTCCTGGGTCATCATAACAAGAGGACAATTTCGTGATAAGTACCAGTTTCATGTTTTGAAAGTTCCATAAGTCACAGAGATAGTAACTAAAAAAAGATTTACCATCATAGGATAAGGAAAGTTGAAGTTAATCAGGAAGTATAAAAGTTAAATGAATTCGATAGTATGTCATTATGGGCCTGCTTTTTAGAAAATAAAAGCATAATAATGAAGTGATAAAAGATGATTACATAAAAGAAAATCAAGGTTAAAAAGGAAATACGAGTGGGTGTAATGAAAGAGAGGTTAGAAGGTAGCATAAATTAAGGTAGCCAGTGAGCTTAGGCACCTTATCCCACTGGGAAATAGAAGAAGTGACACATTCCCAAAAATATTTTAAGATCCAAATTTTAGATTAGAGGAAGCTGTTGATTAATTTATGTGTGCGATGCTTGGCACTGTATCTAATCTAAAGGTATGAAGGAGAATAAGTACGTGCTGTACTCCCATTGTTAAAAATCAGGAAAAAGATTAGTAAAGTTGATTGTGGTTAATATTTTAAGCTAAAGGATAAAGAAAACTGAAGGAAAGTATGTTAAAGATAGGCCTGAAGAAAGTCTAGACTGGAAGTAGAATAAATGGGGGGCTGGAAGAGTGGTGTAGGCTAATTAAGCTGATGCTAAAAGTGTAGCGTGCAGGCTAATTATGCTGATGCTAAAAAAGAATATAAATGGAGGGCTGATTGAGCCTGTGTAAAATAGCAGTGTAGACTAATTAAGCTGATGCTAAAAGTGTAGCTTTGTAGGCTAATTAAACAAGATAATGAAAAGGTAAATGTGGACAGCAGGTAGAGCCATAAGTAAAAATTATTAATCTGATGTGGTGGAGTACGCTGATTGGGCCAAAGCTACAAAATTTGAGGAGTAAAGAAGGATGGCAGGCACAGCCGTGATTGAAAAGTGAATAAGAATTATTGTTCAGGGAAAATACATACATAGGAATTAATGGTACCATAGTTGATGGGGACAGGGAAAGATAAGACAAGGGAAAGTGAGGAAAATGACAATAAAATCCTTCTCCGCCCAAGCTTTTTTGAATGAGTAGACTTAAATACGAAAGTATTGTATAGCCAAAATTTATTTGTTTAAGAAGAGACTAGAATGTAATTAAGGATTTGCTTTGGAAGGAAATTAGTTTACAATCAAACTCTATTTTGTCTTTTTTTGTAGACATAAAGAAAGGACTTTTATTCAGACAAGAGGTCACTACGAACTTGCTGTTACACTATTTTTGTTGTTTGTTCACTGTAAATTTAAGATAAAATTGTCATTTTGGTGTTTGACAAAGAAAAGAAAACTTATTTGACTATGCCAAAGTGGTTTTGAACACTGGACAATTGGAAATATCCCTGCTCATGCCCTATCTCCATTGAGCTAAGCCAGGTATTGACTGTGTCACGAGCCTTTGTGATTACAAGAATTCTATAAGTAGTAAATGATAATTTTAATAGTGGAAGGTGCACAGAAATAAAATTTTCCATTATTAGCAGAAGAAGAGTAAAAGTCAGTACTTTTGAGACCCCCTGTAGTTCTGAGCAAGTGAATTTGTTTCTGCAGACATTCTTAAAGGCCCTGTTAACTTAAAATCAAGTGACTCTCAGAATAAAGATTCTGTTTAATAAAATATAGCAGTGAAAGTCAGCTGCCGTGGGTGAGTAGATAGCATGACTACCTTCCACCCTGGTGGCTCGGGTTCAATTCCCGGCCAGGTCGGGGATTTTTTAGCAGTGGTATCACCCTTGCCTGAAAGAGCTTGGACGAGTCACACTCATCATCCCATGGCTTCAACCCGGATATGGATTTGCCTTCAGGTAACACACTCACCATCAGCAGAAGTGAAAAATGTTTCTACGATGCTTTGTTCTCGCAAATTCGAAGAATAACTGATGCGGCTTCCAACAGAGTGACGTCACAGATCCAGAGCTGCCTGCCGTTCACTGCAATAATCAAATTTTGTATGGCCAAGCATTTTGTGTCTCATTATTGCATGTGTGAATTTGCACGCCAATCTGTCAGAAATGCCTAGATGTGTGTTTTTGAGTGCTCAAAAACCATAAATGTAGATTTAGGAATAAGTGTTCATAGGTTTCCAAATAGAGACTGATCGCTAAGCAGATTCAAAGCATGGCTGAAGAGAATAAATCGGCTTAAATTCTAGCCTACGAGTTTAAATTTAGTGTATTACTTAAAACTTTAGGTTTGTTTACAGCAAAAGTTTAAATTGTAATAGTTTTTTCTCGTAATTGATTGTTCTTACATGCAAATAAATGGCCAAGACTAAGTATTTAATAGACTTAAGCCTAGTACTGAAAAAAGAAGACAAAGTTGACTTTAAAAACTATGTATTTTACTTTTTTGAACCTCAGTGTAGTTGTGGATTCAGGGTTAAATTTTCAATTAATCAAAATCAGTGATGGGAAAAGTACAAAAAGAAAGTAATTGGGCTGAATTACAATTAGCTGAGAGGCATTTTACTTAATTACAATTACAAATCACTTTTTCAAAAAGTAATAAGTAAAATTACAATTATATTTACAATTACTTTACAAAATGGCAGTACCTACAAATTCCTTGTTTTTGGTTTGTTTTGGGCACAAGCCCAAATTATTAATGAACAAACAAAAAACATATCAATGAGAATATTTTCGGAAACATTGAGTAACTTTTTGTTAATATTAACTCTAATTTGGATATTAGTAGCAAAAACAGTAATGACGACGATATAGCAAGCGAGAATGATACTACTACTAACGACTACTAAATTGTAACAATTACAATTTTATTTCCAGAAGTAAATTACAAGTAGAAATTACTTTTTTTAAGTATTGATTACAAGTAAATGGGGCCAAAAAAGGAATTGTTACTGTAATTAGATTATTTTTACTCAATTACTTCCCATCACTGATCAAAGTAAGAAATGTCTCTTCCTTCTACAGCTATAGTTTTGGTTAAGCTCAGGGCATTCGTGCTGAATTTTTTAAATTACGCATGAAAGTATGACTTTTCTAGGTATTTTGGTATTTTGGTGCCCTAGGTGAGAAATAATTTTGCCAACCCCCTAAATTGCCACCTCAATCATTCCATTTTTTACCATTTGATTAAGCATGGAATTTCACATTCTCTAGCCTGGTGTTGGTAAATGGTTAAATAAAATTAATTTGAATTGGCCTAATTTGAGAAAGGCTTGTATTTATGAAGACATTATAACATATCTACATAGTATGGGGATTAAATAAAAAAAAACATTTATAATTGAAAAGGCTATACCTTTTTTATATTGACATTAAACAAATAAATAACTACAACATTACAAGTTCTTTCCCCAGGAGGCAGAAGTTGGAAATAGAAAACCTAAAATCCTAAAGGTACTTTCCTTGCTTTAATTTTGGCAAACTCTTTAACAAGATTGTTTACATCTATTTGATGGATCTTCGATGGAAATATTTGCAAGATCTGAAAATCTTTCCTGACTTATTGAGCTACACAGGAATGTTTTAATTAGTTTTAGTTTCAAAAAACTTCTTTCTGTTCTTGCCATAGGCATAACCAGGCCGACCATATGGGGCATATGGTATGGAATACCCCCTAGGGAGAGGGGGGTTCGGGGGTCCTCCCCCGGAAAATTTAAAAAATGAAGATGCAAAATAACAAGTTTTAAGCTTCCGGGGGGTCCTTCCCCGGAAAATTTTAAAAATTAAGCTGCAAAATAACGAATTTTAAGCTTCCGGGGGTCCTCGCCCGGAAAATTTTAAAAATTAAGACGCAAAATAACGAGTTTTAAGCTTCCCACGCTTTATACTTGTATTAAGTAATTTATGGGCAGACTTAAAAAAATTATATAATTTTCCTTTTTTTAATCAATGGGGGGGGGTTCAAACCCCCAAAACCCCCCCCTCGGTACGCCTATGGTTCTTGCCACAGAGAATGGTAGTGTCAAGAGAACTCAAAGAGACACACATAAATTAGGAAACCCAGTTTCAAAGTTGTGATTGTAAATGTAGTTCAGTACTTCTTCTGGGTCTAGGATTCTAAATGTTCCCATGCCTAAATGTTTCTAAAAATTTCCCTCTTGCCTAGTTCACCTATATGGTTCCTTTTCTGAAGGACTTCCAACAATTAATCCAGTAGAAAAATTATCTATAAGCTACATATTGCATATTCCTATTGTTCATTACTCGTAACTCTTTCCTTTCAAAATTGGATTACATCCTCACCATCATTGAGTGTCTACCAGTGTTCAATGTGTGTCTGTTGAGCACAACATAAAGAAATGAATAATATATAATGCAATACACTGAAACTCTTATGAATCATGACACTTTCACAACAGCGGAAACACTCAAGATGAGTTGCTGAAGAAATGCATTCTACAGAGGCTATACCAGGCAGTACTACATGTATTTATTTCGTCTGGATTCCCAAGCATTTTCTTCTGATCTTATGATATGACCTGATTCCAGACATGATTCGAGAAACTAATAAATTTTATAATAATGTTAAAACATGACATACAGATCGTCCAAGATGGCGGATACTGCTAGAAGTGAGTTAGTGTCGCTCCTACATGATCACCTTCAAATAGTTAAAAGTGCTCTTGAATCACGAAGCAACTTGGCAAAAACAACAAAAGAAGAGGCACTTCTTTCGGTGAATGAGATGAACACCGCATTAAATAAGGTATGTGGAATGTTCATGTACTTAGAAAATGAACTGAAAAAAGCTCGTATGATGGCTGCACAGCCAACTTACAATAGCATGGTACGGACACCTACCGGTCAACAAAATAACCAAACTCAGCGGGACGACCATACACTGCTGACCTCTAGCGTCCAACGATGTGAACCGCCAGGGCCCTATTTCATAAAAGTTAAAATTTTACAGGTGACAGCTTGACATTGGGTTCTGGGTAGACTGGATTTTAAAATATGAATTTATACCTGTTCAAATGATACACGAATTCCCAGTGTTTAAAATAATAAAATAATGTTAATATAATGCAAATGGATTCGATTTCGTATGTACCTATATAAGTATATTATTATTACTATTACTACTATTACTAGTTGGCTAGTATTAGTATTAGTACCACAATCTTTATTAATTATTATCGAATTTTAGTGGATTTTAAACTAAACTAAGTTACATAGATCTAAAAAATAAAGTATAAGATTCAATTTTAGAAAAACGCCTAAATCAAGCTTTGGTTCATACGATAGTTTCGAAAACGGTGTTATCCATACCTATTATATTAAAACGTGCTACACGGAAATAATCACAATTTTAAGATAAACTAACTCTGCACTCAGTCCAATGACTGATGAGTGATGAATGTAATGTTTATGTTACCGTATCCTTCCCTTTTTTCAATCTATTGTCCGGATTCATGCTCGAGCGCTCTTCAAGTAAGCAGGTATCTGAAGAGACTAAATATGGCATCATTTCTTTCCTTCTTTCAATATTACTTAACTTTACATAATATTATCTCCACACAGTCAATTATTTAACAAGGTTATAAAGTCATGCGAGAGTTGTCAGGTATGGAATAAGCCGCGAGAAAATAGTAATTTCTATGCTTAACTTAGAGAAAGTTGTGCGAGTGTTCTAAGAGGTGAAATAAGTCGCGAGAAAATTGTAATTTCTATGCTTAAGTTAGACAAAATTACGTGACTATTCTAACAGGTGAAATAAGTCGCGAGAAAATAGTTAACGGTACTTTGTTGCTTAAGATACAGATCGTTCTGTGAGTTTCCCAAGAGGAAGAATAAGACGAAAGAAAATGACAAATAAATTATTAGGGTAAAGCAAGTCGTGTGAGAGCTCCCTGACATGGAATAAGATATGAGAAAATAGTAATTTCAATGCTTCTGTAAGAGAAAGTGACTGAGTCTTTAAAGAGCTGGAATAAGACGAGAGAAAATAGAAAACAATAATTAGGAAAGAGTAAGTCGTGTGAGAGCTCCCTGAGATGAAAGAAGACGTGAGAAAATAGTTATTTTAATTCTTATGGCACAAAACGTTCTGTGAGTTTTTCAAGAGGTAGAATAAGGCTAGAGAAAATAGCAACAATTTTATTACGGTAGAAAAAGTCGCGTGAGAATTCCCAGAGATGGAACGAGAAAACTGTAATTTTTAACATTTAAGTTAGAGAATATTGTGTTGTGTTTTCTAAGAGCTGGAATCAGACGAGAGGAAATAGTAAGAATGTTATTAAGGTAGAGAAAGTCGCGTGATTATTTCAAGAGCGGCAGAACACATGCTGCGGGTTGTGAAATCCGTTTTCGTGAATTTAACATTCAAATTTGGCGGCATGATGCAGGAGGTGACGTCACAGCTGCGGAAGCAACTCTTCGCCGTTTTCCAAGAGACTAGCGTTCTCAAAATCCTCTTCAGTTTCTTTGCTGGTGACTTTATGCCACTCTTGCGAAACAAATTGGCCTGTCTTCGCTACGAATAAGTTAAAGTTTAGAGGGAGAAGTCATATAACTCGCACTTGATGAAACTAGACATGCGCAGTCACCGCTAGTCTCAGCTCGCTCATCTTTACTGCCGCATCATGCCATTTCAAGACTGCCTAAGCACACGGCACCACAAATTGACGCTTTGTGCGCTGGGATTGGGGAATGCAACGGCGAAAAATATTTTGATGACACGGCTAATGAGTTTATAATGATTAATAGCTTGGTTGTTGCTGCCTTTATTTATTTGTTTATGAATCCACTATTTCCTTATATTATTTAGGTAGACTCAGTCTACCCTTACGCTACGCCACTGGTGACAGGTGACATAAAATTGTCTTACAGGTTTACATTTTGACAATTGTGTTTTCCATAAAAGCTGACAACTTTACATAAATGTCATGACAATTTTATAGATTTGTATGACAATTTTACATATTGTTGTTTCTCAAAACTTTTGAGTTTACAGGTAAAAGTCTGACAAATATGTCAAATCTTAGGATACCTATCATTTATGAAACATTAATTTTTTCTGACATATTTACAAATTTACAAAAAATGTAGAATTGTCATTACAGAAGTGACAGGCAATCTTTCATATGTAGGCCTACAGAGTAGGTTATGTAAATGTGTGGCATAACTTGGCAAACTTTCTTGTGATTTAAATTTTGTTAATAAACTTGCTAAAATGTCTTGTTAATAATGAACAGTAGTGATATTGGTAGTAGTGAAAGTGGTGAAGAAATAGACATGAAACCACCCAGTGTTTTTAGGCAATGGATTAACCTAACTTTCAATTTCAGTGACTTCGTATTAAAAGAGAAATACAATTCAATTATTTTCGATAGTAATTATCGATTGCTTAGGTATCATATAATAATGTGAGAGCCATCTACAGTGTACTAAAGTAATCTTTAGGTTTGACATAAAATTGTCGCGTTTATGAAATGGGTTCTTTTATTCTGACAATTTACATTAATTTGCCTGTAATGTAGATTAGATTAGATTAGATTACAAGGGGGTAGTATAAGCCTTTTGCCGGCTTCTCAACACTGCGACCTTTATAGATCTATTGTGAATACCCTACTCTACTCTTTTTCTAGCAGTCATCACCACACTTTTTAATTTAGGCTTTTTTTTTTAATATAGCCTTTAATTTTCCTGGGTGATGTCCAGTCCTGAACCCGGGGGATTTTTCGTTGCTGAAAAATCCACTACCCGGCCGGGAATCGAACCCGGACCGCCAGGGTAGAAGGCAAGTATGCTACCTATACACCCATCGCGGCGGACGCCTGTAATGTAAGGAAAAGTTGTAATATTTATGAAAAATACAATTGTCGTGACATATTGACAAATTTGTCAGACTTGACATAATTGTCGTATTTGTCACACCTGTAGACTTTTATGAAATAGGGCCCAGGAGTTCTAAGAGCTAAAGCCACAGATCCCGATATTAACAGTGACACAATTAGGAAACTTATCAGCAACAAAATAAAACCCGACGAGATCAAAATTGGTGTAAACAAAATCAGAAGCATTTCTCACAATGCAGTGCTAATAGAATGTAGAACACAGGGTGAAAGCACCACGCTCGAAAATGAAATAACAGACAATGTAAAGGAAGTGAGTATTATAAAACCTAAACGCCTCAATCCTACAATCATGATTAAATATGTTCCAAATGACATCAAGGATGAAGAATTAGGTCGGTTTGCTGTGGGTCAAAATGAGCTGGAAACAGATGAATCAACAGTGTGCGCAATTAAGTTTACAGCGCGTAAGTTAGTGACTCAAGGCATGTGGTAATGGAAGTGTCCCCTCAACTTCGTACAGTGGTGCTCAGACTACAGAAAGTAAAACTCCGCTGGAACATGTGTCCTGTAGTGGACTATGTAGCAGTCAAAAGATGCTTTAAATGTCTTGGCTTCGGACACACTTCACAGGTTTGCACTAAAGCTCAATCTTGCTCGCATTGCGCAGGTGACCATCAAAAAACAGAATGCAACAACACTCAATCTCAACAATGTAAAAACTGCTCTGTTGCCAACTCCTTTATCACCGATCCAAACAGGAAATTAGATACGAAACATAGTGTGTTTAGTGAGCGGTGCCCACGATTTTTGAGAGTGAAATCAATAGTAATAAACAAAACAAATTACTAATTCAACATGACGTCCCTCCATTGTATACAATTAAATTTGTACCACTCAATAGCTGCTACTGCTCATCTCATGCACTTCCTCACAACAAATAACACTGCAATAGCATTTATACAGGAGCCATACTGCCGAAATGAGAAGATAAGTTTCTGCCCAAGTAATCTAATAATTTTCTCTAACTTTGCCCAAGGAAATCCTCGTTCCGCAATAATTTTAAGAAGTGACATAGCAAAAAATGCTTTGGTTACTAATACAAATGAAGACAGTGGTGTATAGCACCTTCTGCTAGAGTTTGGCCCTACTCGTCACAAATGTTGTAAGGAAATACAAACAACCTGTGCTCAGCAGTTGTCAAAGGGAAGTCTGTGTTATAGACTCTAAAAAAATAATAAATAAATAAATAAATACACAAAATTAAAACATTAAAAATAAACAGATAATAGCAGGAGAATGTTAAGTAAATGCAGGTAAATGGGAGTAACAGGTTGAATATGGTTTACTCCCATATTATGCCGGAGAGTTGGCAGGTTTGGTAGTCTTCAAACATAAAAACCAGTGAAATACAAACTATGAACTATGCTACAAGATTTAGAGAATCATTCTAGCAGGCTCAGACATACATGACACCAGGAATTTTTCTGATGAGTCCACTGTGTAGAGGTACCCAGGCACTCCCCCTTAAGATAAGATAATAAAAGGAAAAAGAAAACCTTTTCAGAAACTAAGCTTTGTTGTCCAACAACCTGACTTGATTTTTTTAGCTTATTTTTACTAAAATGTTTAATATAGCGGTAACTTATAGTTTATATGAGTTTAAATCCAGTTACCTAAATATGGGATTTTTACGTACAACATGTTTCTTTTTCGGATATAAATTCAATGAGCGTGCAGTTCATGACTTAAACGCACTTGTGACTTCCTGTGTCAATACATGTACACCAGGCCATAAACAGAGTTCTTCAAAATGTAAGGCACACCGTATCTTCAGAGTCCTAGAGAAGAGGCACTACACATGATTGGGCAGATTCAAACGCTTCTAAACCTGTCTGATCATGAAGGACTTGAAGATACCGGTGTCATTGTTCTTGTCTGAGATGGTAGGCTACTTGCTGACGATTTTAATAACCCAGGTCTCTGAGAAAGAGAGTTTTCAAAACTCAGATAATTAAATCTACATTATGTTCCTGCCTCACTGAAGAAAATTTAGTGTTTTTCTTTCTTAAGTATAATGTAAGGAGGATATTTTTGTAACCATCAACAGTGACACAATTATTGGCAAACTAACACAGGAAGAGAAGACAGAAATGAGAATTTTTTAAAATATCTTTTATTAGTAAAGTATCTTACTAAATTATTAAAGTTGTTACAGTAACTACTGGTAGTGAATTTGCTGTTCCTTTAATAACTCTGGTATTAAATGGTCACCAGGTCATGAGGATACCTATCTCAACAACATTTAGGTTTTCATGTAATGAACTGAGGTTACTAAAGTAAAATGCACTAAAGTGGAATATTCAGAATTAAATTTGATGATATCGTGTTTAGTCCTTCATCAAAACTGAGGTGCTATTCCATTTGGCTTATCTGAAAAGAAATATCTTAAATTTAAATAATACAGAACAGGCTAGTATTCCACATTAAGTAAACCTTGTTTGTAATTTGGAATACCAAAATATTTGACTTGCAAAAAACATGTATTGTCAGCCAAAGCAGAGAACTTCTCTGCGGGGTGTACTGCTTTTTTGAGGGGCAAGAGGAGGTGGTAGTGGAGGAGGTGGTAGTGGAGGAGGAGGTGAGGGCTGCCATCACAGGTGGCTAGACAATAGCTTATTGGCTGCTGGCACGTAATTGTTGCCACTGCACGTGATTGTTGCCACTGCACGTGGCGAGATTCTCTATTAACAAAGTAAAAAATATCTGGCATGTACTTCAGTTGCTTATCATTTACGTTTAGTTTTATTTTAATATTTTGTTACTTATGTTCCTTTGATTAGAGTATGCATGTGTTTCAGCCCACGAGTTAGTAATGTCTGGCATAAATAAAAATGCGTAAGGAGAATGTTTTCATAACAGCTAGTGTAGTGTACTGTAATTTTAATAATAGCACGGCACGGTTCCGACTCGTAACGTAACAATCACATTCCTCGCACTCCTCACAGAGAAGTTCTCTGCTTTGGAATACAGTACTAGGAGTACAGTACAATAAACATAAAAGCATGATGGGAAAATCTAACACAGAACTCATGACATGCAAAATCTTAACTCAAAACAGAATAGCAGCTGTAACAGAAAATCATATGCATCAAGCTCAAATATTGTGTTATTTAAAACAAAGATTTGATCATTTTGATTATAGAAAGAAACACTACTATATTATCACAATCCACCTACAAATACAAACTACAGCAAATAATAATTAGCCTACACTATTAACACAAATCATGTAAGCTTGCAAACTTCACACAGAAAGAAAGGGAAAGTTAAACGATTCTGCATGCAGCGCATAATATTGCTGGGTTAATTTATGGATGTACTGTTACAGACCATACTATAAGATTAATATTTTAGGAAAGACTTCAAATTTAAAAAGATTGCACTTTACATTAAAAAACAGAAAGTAAACAGCCAACACTTATTATGCTTAAAAACATGGTCTGTTAAATACTAATAAAATTTATTAATTAAAATAACACATTATCCCCAACAGGAAATTACAAAATATTACAGCCACTTTGTAATGGACATTTTTATGAATGTGATCAATGTTATGATAATACTCGAGCCATACACTGTTTTTGTTCGACCATACTATAATAAGCTTATTACATGTGACATGAATTTATATCCATTATCCATTATGGCGCAGAATTTTATAACACTGTAGTGGTATCGATTAATATTGTACATGGAACTATCTTCAAGCTTTGAAAACAGCAATTCAAATTGCACAATAAATAACCTGTATTTAAAATAAAATCAATTCTGTTTATGTAAATTTTAATATTATATTAAATTAAGTTAATTTTATATGTATTAATGTGCTTTGCTTTGAGAGTCGTTTGTTTGATGAATTACGGGGTATTCTAAAACCTCAAAACCGACATTTAATTATGGTCGAACAAAAACAGTCTATGCAATTTGTCTACAATGGTAATTAAGATGCTCACTGTGCTTGTTTCATAAAAAACATATTTACATCTTGAATGAATGCCATTATAGACATGTTGCCCAATATATTAATTAAAATTAACTAGAATAATTTTAGAAAATGATAAAGTCAACAAACCCTCAACAAACAAAAAATACTAATCTACAAAGAACAAAGATGTAATTGAAAAATAGCAAAATGATAATACATGTTAGAGAAACGAAGGTCAGACACTTCTGGTCCTAAACACATACTACTCTATGGGTTACATGTTTTAAGAAATTTGTGGGGTTGTGTTTGCTGGATGGTTCATAAGACAGGTGAAGAGTGTTTTCCTGGTAAGGACCTTAATACAGGGAATGAATGAGAATCTGGTGAACACTAAAAGAACACTACTATCCTATACAGATAAAGCAAATTGATGCCTTAGTTCCAATAGTACTCTCTTGGGAAAATTTGGACGTTTACTGAAAATCCTATAAAAAAACTTGTTTATGAAAGGAAATTTTAAAATGGTAATACCTTTCCACTTTTCTGCTCCATTAACACATTAAGGGCTGTGTTCACCAACGCCAATAATCTGTCTGATCCTGGTTTTTAGACTGAAAAGCTGTTATTGTCCATTTTGCGTTTCACCAGCTACAGTAACTTGGTTTTTCGATAATATCCAAACTAATGCTTTACTGGGGAAATATCGGCCAGCAAAACAGGATAAACCAAGCTAACTGCAACATCAAGATGGCACGTAGGCAATTGGAACATCTGCTCAACATGAGAGATCATCACAGTGATGACGAATATGGAGCAGAACACAGAATAAGGCAACCTAATGGATAAAGGAACGTATGTTGTACTTGGACATGTATCATGACATTAATTTATATACAACATTCAAGTGGAAAACGAAATTATCTGCTATACGCCACGCCCCCCCCCCCAAAACAGTGAGGCATCTAGTGACCATTTGTAAAACTACTAGCGAGAGACAGTGTGAGGGCAAACTTTCCATTGCTATGGCAATGTGTACATTTAGCGCCCGGACACAGCCAATAGTCATTCTTCCCCCCACTGTTTTACACAACACCCGCCAGATAACGTTGGTTACTCTTATGAAAAATTTACGGGTGAGACAAGTAGTAAACAAAAACCAAGCTTTTGAAAACCAAGGTGACAAACTGTGGTGAAACCCGAAAGGTTTACTGTTTGAGATTATGGATTAAGCGTAGTTTTATTAACCACGATACCGAGAAATTTTATCCATGTTGGTGAACACAGCTCTAAATATACTATACGTGCGAGTTTCAATCTTGTCATTCATACAAAAAACTGCTATTCCATCAACACATCACATTCACTTCACTTGATGCAGGCAGCTCATAAAATTTTACCCCTTTCACATTCAAGAGACACATTTGTCCCTTTTATAGAACTCAGAGACACATTTGTCCCTTTTATAGAACTCAGAGACACATTTGTCCTTTTTATAGAACTCCTTACAGATTCTATCAGGATCCAAAAATTTTGGCTTTAAACATCTTGTTATAATAAACTATATCTGTTCATAAATTTCTTTTGGCAAAAATAACTATAAATGTTTGTTTTGGAAGATACAGTGTGTCCCATGCAAGAGTTGGCCAATCATGCGGGTCTCTG
Source organism: Ectobius pallidus (assembly GCA_964059195.1). Lineage (NCBI taxonomy): Eukaryota > Metazoa > Arthropoda > Insecta > Blattodea > Ectobiidae > Ectobius > Ectobius pallidus. The sequence goes on from CAXKWD010000002.1 coordinate 123,910,482, forward strand.
CGTCACGGCGACTACAGGTGTAACTCCCGAGCGACCGGGTGAAATATCTACACTAATAAAGCCGCTAATGGCGTTATGATTCAGGTTCTCACATTTGGAGTTGGAATTACAATGAAAATAACCATGTACCTCATCACAAGATGTTGAAAATGTCCTCCTCTTGCATCCACACAACACTGGCACCATTTTAAGAAATTTTCTTTCTCGTGCATAAGTTCAGCTTCCGAGATAGAATTAATTTCTCTTCTGATATTGTCTTTAAGTTCTTCTAATGTATGGGGGTTTGATCTGTACACTTTATTCTTCAAGTTCCCCCATAAATAAAAGTCGCATACTGTTAGATCTGGGGACCGTGCGGGCCACAAACCCCTACTAATTACTCGATCTTCAAAAATTTCTTGAATTAACTCATCAGCTGTATGCACAGTGGCAGAGTCTTGCTGGAAATATGCACTACGACATTCAATATCAGTAAGTTCTTCAAAGAATGGTTTAAGAATGTTATTCCTATAACGCTCTGCATTTACTGTCACACTATCTGCAAAAAATATTGGGCCTATTATCCTGTATGCATTTACCGCGCACCAGACCCCAATTTTCTGGTCATGTAATGGGGGTTGTTGCACTATATCGGGTTTCTCAGAGCTCCAATACCGATTATTCTGCGTCGAAACATAGCTGTGTAAATGGAACCATGCTTCGTCAGAGAATATTATTGAGGGGAATGTTCCAATCGTTCTCCAAGTTCATCAAATTTCTCCTCAGTAAGTACGCGCGGCTTGGTCCCTCGTTTCCTATCGAGAATCGAACCCGTTTCCCGAAGTTTACTTACAAGTTTTCGCACTGCTTCTCTGCTTGGAGGACGTACACCTGGGAATTTTGCTAAAAACCGACGTCTTGCGTCCTTGCAAGATGAAGTAATCACATACAAATCGTACATAAATATCCTTTGTTTTATTGTATATGTAGGTCTATGTCGTGGCATTGTAACAATACATGCACACTTGACACAAGCAGAAGGAATACTGACCTGCTTTGTGGACACTGAGCCAAGGTCGTGACAGTTCAACGACACACGTGCCAGTGTTGCCAGATAAATCACATGTGATTTTCTTTGTGAAAACCTGAACCATTACACCATCAGCGGCTTTATTAGTGTAGATATTTCACCCGCTCGCTCGGGAGTTAGAGCAGGGACCACCGCGATGCAGAAGCCCGAATGATTGGCCAACTCTTGCGTGGGACTCACTGTAGTATTGTCATTATTTGGAGCATACAATTTCATGCTATATGTCTGCAGTTCTCTGGCTTTATTTTGATGGTTTTATCACCAAGGAAGATTAATATCATAACTTGTTAAGTTGTTTACACTTCAGAATATATATTTGGAACATACTTTGGATTTACTGAAGTGTTCAGTGACTTCTATTCGTTATGTCGTTATGTCCCAATGTACTGTAACGGTAATGTATCTATCTATGTTTGCTATGTATATACAATATGCACTGATGCATGGCTAAGGGAGAATATTTTAATGAACATGGCTGAAGAATTTTGTCAGCCTATGATTTGAACTTATGGACCTTAATATTGATTTTTTTCAAAATGTAAACAAGAAGTGTCAGTTCCTGTGGAACGGTACATACCAATCCCAAACATAATTAAGCCTAAATCATTTCCTCCAGATAAGGAGGAAAAGGGGGATGTACCTGATCTTAGTAGCAATGACCTTACCCTGAAGTGGATGAATAACAAGCCAGTGTCCTTCCTAAGTAATTTCATATCCCACAACAGTGAAGAGAGCCTGGCTCCTATGAGAAAATTAATATTCAGTGTCCACTGATGGCAAAGGAGTATAATTAGTGTATGGGAGGGGTTGATCCCATGGATCAGAAGAAAGTGACATAAACAATGTTATGCCAATATTTAAAAACATTGTGAACTATTAATGGGGTGATAAAAACAAACTTAGTGAAAAACTGAAATATATTTTTATTTTCCTTAAAACAAACAAACAAACAAAAATGCCAGATATATGGCATAATAATTGAACCTAAAATCATAAAGATCACTTGAGATTCGAACCAAGAGTCAGTACTGCTCACTCATTTCACAGGACAGCGATGTAATAACTGAAGCTACTTTGCTTTCTGATATAGATCCTGCATAATATGTGACTATATAATTCATACTGACTGCAATGGGTTTTATATTTTTCAATTATATCCTTATTTTAATCTTTAGATTAACTAATGTATCCAGAACTAACTCTCCAACTCTGTTTAACAAAATACAACCAATTTTGGGGGCTTAGTTATGTGCTATCTTGTGTTGGCGATGACAAGACGAGCATGCTAGTATGAGAAAATGCAGCTAGGTGACATTTCATATATCTCTTGTGAGTCAGTGTGCCCATTGGCTTTGTTCTGAGTGAACGCACTTAGTATTTGTGAGCGTTTTATGTTACTGCGTTTTGCTTACATTGCAATTTTTAACAATGATGGACATGAGGGAGCATTATGTCTGGGTAAAGTTTTATTTCAAAACTTGGGAAAACTGCTGTAGAAACGCTAGATATGATAAAGCAATCATTTGGAGACAATGGCTGATATGCATAAAAGTAAGCATAAAGTGAGAGCTTCTGAGAAGTGAAGTTGCTCACTAGTCGTATGCATAAAAATCGTGACTGAATAGTGCCGACTCAGAGCAGAGAGTTTCATCTCAGGCTACCCACGCAGAACATCCACTTGCATAAACAAAGATATGAAAACAAACAAGGGTTTTCATAGAGAACGGCATTTAAATCAACAGCCACATCAGCATAAAGGAAGAGGAAGAAAATAAATTCTATCAGGTCTCGTTGAAGTTTTAAAACTTAATACGTTTTTTTTTCCTTCAAAATCTCAATTAGTGCCAGTAGTCCAATTGAAATGGGAAGCAGCAAAGAAAGTAGTTGTTACATATATATATTCGAAATTAGTCTTCAATTTCACGGAAATCCAAGTACAAAAAGTACAAATAATGAAAATCAGGATAAAAAATAAAACAGACATGGAGAAAACTGGGAACAAACCCACGTTTTGAATGAGTGGAAGAAAGAAATCCAAAAATAGAGCATGAAATTTCATCAGTACAGGGTCATTCCATATGAAATCATCCAAAATTTTTAAAAATGGTTGCATGACCATTTTAGAAAAAAATTATTTTTTGTATATGAGTTCATACATGTTTCAAGATATCAAAACAAGTTTTCAAAAAAATCTTGTGTTCTTGGTTTCCCAGGGGTGTCCATTTTTCAATCCTGGTGTAATGCATTTTTTGCGAATGTAGCTGATTACGAATATTTTCATAACTCAACAACCATAAGAGTTAGAAATTTGAATTATGAACCATTTTGTAACTATTGAAGCGTACTTTCAGAAATACTTTATTGTTTTCTTCAACACAAAATTTTTCATATGAAAATATGAGTTTGAAATTCGGGTAAATTTTTCCAAAAAAATCACTTTTTGGACCAAATTTTATATGAGAAGGAAGTGATTGTAAATGTTCAAATTTTTGTTATGTTCAAACCTACATGTGATTTGTCTGTGAGGAAAAAATCGTGCTCTAAAAATACATCCCTTATTTTTAAACTGGCCTCGAATATTAGCGTTTTTAAGATTTTGACTACTTTTGGGCTTAAATATCTCTGGTGGGTACCCTTCTAAAATCTGAAAATTTGTGTAAATGAAGCCTTTCATGTGCCTAACACACAGTTAAAATTTCTATTTTTGGATCCAACTCCTTCTATTAATTTTATAGAACTGAAATATCACACTTTTTAGGGTACGTATTTGGGAGAAACTACATATAACTCAACAGCCTTAAGAGTTAGAAATTTGAATTAAGAACCATTTTGTAAGTAATGAAGCGTACTTTCATACATACTTTATTGTTTTCTTAAACACAAAATTCTTCGAATGAAAATATGAGTATGAAATTCGGGTAAATTTTTCCAGAAAAATCACTTTTTGGGCCAAATTTTATATGAGAAGGAAGTGATTGAAAACGTTCAAATTTTTGTTATGTTCAAACCTACATGTGATTTGTCTGTGAGGAAAAAATCAGGGTCTAAAAATACATCCCTTATTTCTAAACTGTCCACAAATATTAGCGTTTTTCAGATTTTGACTATTTTGGGGCTTAAATATCTCTTATGGGTACCCTTCAAAAAATCTGAAAAATTGCATAAAAGAAGCCTTTCAGGTGCCTACCACACAGTTAAAATTTCTATTTCTAGAAACAACTCCTTCTATTACTTTCATAGAACTGAAATACACTATAACACTATCACATATATGTAGTTTCTCTCAAATACGCTACCCTAAAAAGTGTGATACTTCAGTTCTATAAAATTAATAGAAGGAGTTGAATCAAGAAATAGAAATTTTAACTGTGTGGTAGGCACATGAAAGGCTTCTTGTATGCAATTTTTCAGATTTTTTAAGGGTACCCATAAGAGATATTTAAGCCCAAAAATAGTCAAAATCTGAAAAACGCTAATATTTGAGGACAGTTTAGAAATAAGGGATGTATTTTTAGACCCTGATTTTTCCTCACAGACAAATCACATGTAGGTTTGAACATAACAAAAATTTGAACGTTTTCAATCACTTCCTTCTCATATAAAATTTGGCCCAAAAAGTGATTTTTTTGGAAAAATTTACCCGAATTTCATACTCATATTTTCATTCGAAGAATTTTGTGTTTAAGAAAACAATAAAGTATTTCTGAAAGTACGCTTCATTACTTAAAAAATGGTTCTTAATTCAAATTTCTAACTCTTATGGCTGTTGAGTTATATGTAGTTTCTCCCAAATACGCTACCCTAAAAAGTGTGATATTTCAGTTCTATAAAATTAATAGAAGGAGTTGGATCCAAAAATAGAAATTTTAACTGTGTGTTAGGCACATGAAAGGCTTCATTTACACAAATTTTCAGATTTTTTGAAGGGTACCCACCAGAGATATTTAAGCCCAAAAGTAGTCAAAATCTGAAAAACGGTAATATTCGAGGCCAGTTTAAAAATAAGGGATGTATTTTTAGATCCTGATTTTTTCCTCACAGACAAATCACATGCAGGTTTGAACATAACAAAAATTTGAACGTTTTCAATCACTTCCTTCTCATATAAAATTTGGCCCAAAAAGTGATTTTTTTGGAAAAATTTACCCGAATTTCAAACTCATATTTTCATTCGAAGAATTTTGTGTTTAAGAAAACAATAAAGTATTTCTGAAAGTACGCTTCATTACTTACAAAATGGTTCTTAATTCAAATGTCTAACTCTTATGGCTGTTGAGTTATGAATATATTTGTAATCAGCTACATTTGCAAAAAATGTGTTACACCAGGATTGAAAAATGGACACCCCTGGGAAACCAAGGACAAAAGATATTTTTGAAAACTTGTTTTGATATCTTGAAACATGTATGAACTCATATACAAAAAATTATTTTTTTCTAAAATGGTCATGCAACCACTGTTGGATGATTTGGCATGGAATAACCCTACAATAGAAATGAGATAATTATTTTCATAATATGCAAGAATTAGTTTTTAAAAGTTTACAATAAACATCACTATAATACAATTTGTATTCATAAGAAGCTTCAAGTGAAGTAATATAATAAATGAACAAATTTATTTCCATAATATTTATGATTAATTTAGTTAAAAAATCACTATAACATAATTACAATTTGAAATATAATTAATATTTTTAAACTGTTATATGAAACACTCACATAACTCCCTCTACCCTTAATGTATTTCAGTGTAGAGTATATGGCTATATTGCAGTAGTGTGCATTCTTTTGTGTCAGCCTCGTTCAAAGTTGCATTATTCGCAAGGCAAGATCAAAAAAACCAAGTGCATGAAATGGTTTATAACTACCCTTTGAGAATTTATTGGGAGAACATTTTCAAATAAACGTTTTAGCTCATAGTATAATATATTATAGTTGGCCTACATAATATACCTATACAACCATTAAACCAATTGAAAATGAAGAAAAATGAAATTTTCTTCAAATAAAGTGCTTGTAAAAATGAAAAGAAAGTTGTTGCTGTACTTCATGTTGCTTCTCTGAAGGATACACAACCCAAATAAAATCTTATTTAATGCACTCGCATACTTTTCTATAAACTAAGTGTGGGCAATACACCTTTCTTCAAATTCTGATATAGAATAAGAGGCCGTGATGCAAAGAATAGGTATTCAGTTGTATCAGCTTGATGCAAAGCTTTATCGTTTACCATGCAAGATTGAATTTCTATGAATGGTGTCTGCCTTGTAACTATCTGTCAGAGAATTTTTGCAAAAAAATATTTCAAATAAAAGTTTAGCTCTTAGTATAAGCACCTCAATTACAAATTTTAAACAAAATCGTTAGACTCATATTCGAGAATGTTACAAAAAAACAAACTTTTCTTCGTGTAAACTGGCCAATCTTCGTGTCACATCCCTAAAAGATACCTAACCTAAATAAAAAATTTTGTTTTCATACAATTTTTTGTTTTCGAGCTATGCAGACAAACATCTTTCTGAAAACAATATTTTTGGATTCAGGGGACCTCAAAACAAGTTGGAAATGAGACATCGAATTTCAGGGTCTACATAATACTTCCTCTACCTATAGTAACTAATACTGGCAGAGGAAGTCAAGATAAAAATTCAAGTATTTTATTTAGCAAATTTTCATAAGGAAAAGCCGCAGGGGTTGTTTCCGGCTCATCTGCAATGCCAGAGGGCTCTCCCTACATTCTTTGTAGTTTTCATTCTTTCTGGAATGTCCATATATTCTGTGTGAATCACCCGAGTAGCATGCAGTGAGTGAAGTGAGTGTTGTATTTGGTTGCTTACAAATTTCATAGTAAATGCTCCTGCCACTCGGACTTTATGCATACGGAATTGAAGCGGGCACTATGCGGCTGAGTACTTAGAGCTTCTTGTCCCGTGGACGCAGTGAGTGGGAAGTCCATCTGGTTTTTATGCATACAACTGCAAATGGAAACTTGAATTCTGCAAGTAAAAACTACATACTCTTTTTTATGCATATCAGCCAATGCTCTAGGCGAGATTAAAACTTATGAGTGGTTCAAGCGGTTAAAAATGGCTGAACATTGGTAGAAGTTGATGATTGTTGTGGACGGCATGCAACTGGCATTATACTAAAAGTGTCCCTGCTGTTCGGGCTGTGATCTTGAAGGACTGCAGGCAGACCATCAAAGACATCTATGATGTTGTTGGACTATTGTATGGCATATGCCAGAGGATTTTGTCTGATGAACTCAACACGAGAATAACTGCGGCAAAGTTCGTTTTCCGATTATTGAGTGCTAGCAGAAGCAGCATCGCCTGGAAGTCTGCACGGATCTTCAGAATAAGTTTCATGATGACCCAGATTTCCTTTAAAAGGTTTTCACAGGTTTTCCCCAAGTTTGAAACGAAACTTTACCCAGATGCACTGCATCCCTCACACATCTTTGTGAAATCGCAAGTAGGCAAAATATAATAATAAAAAAATGCTCACAAATACTAATACATACAATGACTCACAAGAGATATACGAAATGTCATCTAGCTGCATTTCTTGTACTACCACTTGGTCGTGCACCACATGCAAATTTTTGGAACTTTTGGGTAGCACCTCATATATTTCACTTTAAGTTTGACATTATTTTTTTTTTAAATAATAAGAATAATGACAGTAATACAGGTGTTATCCCTTAACCCTTTATCATACTCTCATAAAATAGTAAAACAATTTTGGAGGTTCTCTATTATACGTTTGTTGGATCTCCTGACTATAAATGCCATTTTTCATCTTTCAGCATTCAAAACAGAAACATTATTATTTTGAAACAAACAACATTATTTTGAGAAATTATGCAATTCTGATTATGTGACATTATAGCCAAAGGAGAAAATGCTATATTGCACATAAAGTTAGTCTGTATGTTTTTTGGCTTCTTTCTCTATGGACTGTTTACAGACAAAATACAGTAGTTTGTGAAGTTGTTTTGAAATGAATGCACATTTATTTTAATTTTACCTGCCAATGAATGGTTTGTGATAAAAAAAAAAAGCACCAACTTTATAGAAGCATCAGAAATGATGAGTCAATGAGTGAGTTCAGATGTAAATGAAAAGCTGAGTTCATGAATTGGAACCAGTATGCGACAGTGAGTCAAGAGTCAAGCTTGGGTCGGAGAGTGAGTTCAGACAAGATCAAGCTCCAAATTTTGAGTGCAACAGCGAGCCAAAATCAACAGCCAGTAAGCACTGATCAAGTAAAGTATTTATGTCTTCATGTCCAAACATAAGTTGAAATCCATGTGCTACGGTTACCAGATGCTTTTAAAGAAATAAAGGACACTAGTGGACTAAAATGTAGGACATTATAGAAAATGTTAAATGTAGGAAAATTTAAATCCAAAACAAAATTACTACTCAAAAATGAAGGCACAGGTTTTATATTTTCTTTACACCTCTTTGCTAATAGCCAGTAAACTTACATTTTCTTTTCAGTATGTTAGCACAAGTCTTACAACTGAACAACTAATTACACAATTCTTGCTTCCGCACTCCAGCACGCTTCGGATGATCAACTGCACTATTGCAACATCTTTCTTTCACTGTTACAACAATAGCTAAGAAAAACTAGAGCCCTTGACGATAATTGATATTGTTACGGCAAACTGCAACAAGTATTTTTCTAATCTTTCCTGAGTTGATAATCCATTTGCAACTGATGCATGTTTGCATTTCTCATAATGTAGGACATTTAAGATTTTTCATGAATTCTCCCCAGCCACTGGACATAAGGTTAAAATGGAGGGAATGCTTGGGTTTTTCTGGACATCTGGTAACCCTACCATGTGCTTAAAGAAGGCTGCATCAAAATAAGCAGCTTCTTGTTCATCTTAATACCACTTTCATTAAGGTTAAGTATTTTTTTCCCAAAAGAACACTACTGGAATTAACTGATTGTTAATTTTAAGCCAGCAATATGAGGTATGAGTCTTCAAAACACACACCTAATTTCAGAACACTTTCTGAAATTAAGTATTGTTCTGTTACCTTTACTTCCTGTAACAACAGGTACATTCCTAGGTCTTGACCTTATGTCAAACATAATTGGACGCTGAATCCAGGGAACAAAGAAATGTGTTCCTTCTCCAACTACTTGATTCTTAACACCAGTAAACCTGTCAAATATGACAGCTCGATGACCTCCATCAACTGTAATGTAAATTTCACATATTATCAAATGCTTATTACCTTTGCTCCCTGTAACAACAGGAACATTCCTAGGCCTTGATCTTATGTCAAACATGACAGGACGCTGTACCCATGGAACAAAGAAATGTGTTCCTTCTCCAACTACTTGGCTTTTAATACCAGTAAACCTGTCAAATATTACTGCTCGATGGCCTCCATCAACTGCAAGGTAAATGAAACAAACATTGTCATTTTCAATTCAACAACAGCTGGTGTTGAGAGAATGTCACTCACAAAAGAGCCATGCAATATTAAAAAGGTAAATTTAGAACACCAAGTGAGCCTCTTGTTGCATGCATGTGCATACTTTCTTGAGCATAAGCTAATGTTGAGCACAGAGTGAAGATCACGTTTGCAGCATATTGTCAGCAGCAGCAGTGAGATGTCTGACCAGAAGACAATATTATAAAAAGTTCTTGCCTTCACATTCCAAAATTTAGATTAAATAAAACAGTACATTCATATTCCAAAATTTAGATTAAATAAAACAGTACATTCATATATAAATTTAGGTCCCATATATTGTAACATGTTATCTGAATAAATAGACTGGAGCTACCATGGCAACATGCCAGTATAATAATAAATTCTCATACTGACTAACATATCCCGATGTACCTCCAGGCGTTCTTGGGCTTTATTAACATATCCCGATGTACCACCAGGCTTTCTCGGGCTTTATAGTATACCACTAGTATGTGACAGTGGGATTATAATTCTTTCAAACTGCCCGTGTGTAAGCTAAGCACTCTACAAATGTTTAATAAGAAGTCCCTTTTGATGAATTTTTAAACTTTAAAGTGTTCATAAATATGAATGAAAATGAATGAATGAAAAAAAAAAGTTTGTTCTTTGTAACTGTATTGCCATGTTTCTGCCTAAAGACAGTCCAATAAATATAAATTATTCTAGCAGCGACATGGAGTGGGATAGTAGATTTGGACCAAACCAGCCTCCTCTAGTTAAGTATACAAAGAACTCTCGGAACACTGACATGTCTTCCTAAAGTATGCACTTAAAAATCTAGAGATTTTGTAGAAGTAATCTGACTCTACACACTTCATAAAGAGTACACAAGTTAAGTTTTCAGAGCTGAATTTGTGTGGGTAAATAAACAATCATCAAGTAAAACCGTCAGCGGGAGTGAGCTCTAAGTTTCAAATCAATGAGGAAAATTTCAGTACAATAGCTGATATCATTAATAATAAACTTAACAAGTGGATAAAAATCCTCACATTTTACAGCAAGCATTACTCTATTATTCTGATGTGTCTCCTTTAAAAACTTGTTCGAAGTAGCGCATTTATACTTCAGTAGTAGTGAAAAAGTTAATGATGAAATGTATTTTTTAAGTTAACACAGCCGTTAAATATCTAAAGAACAAAAAGTCACCTGGAGAAGACAAGATACATCCTGAATTTCTGAAGCATGCCGGGGCACTGGCAAGAAAAACTCTGCAAATATGGTTTAAAAAAATATGGGAAACAGGACAAGTGCCATCAATGTGGAAAAAAGCAACAATTATCCCCATACTGAAAGCCAACAAAGATCCCAAATATACTACAAATTACAGACCCATATCCCTGACAAGTATAATGGGGAAAACTATGGAACGAATAATCAACAACAGACTCCAATGGATAATAGAATCAAATAATATCATCAACCACGCACAAGCCGGCTTCCGAACACACAGATCAACAAGTGAACATGTTGTGAAATTGAGCCAATCAATCAAAGATGCGCTAGATAAAAGAAAAATTCTAACTGCAGTCTTTGTGGACTTCCGATCAGCATATGACACAGTCTGCAGACAGTCCTTATTAATGAACCTAGCAAGACATGGGATAAAGTCTAATCTTCTTAATTGGCTTGAATCATTCCTAAACCAAAGAACATGCAGGGTTAAATACGGAGAACAGTACTCCAAATACAGAATTCTACAAACGGGACTGCCACAAGGAGCTGTCACCAGCTGCACGCTCTTTAACATCTACATCAACGATCTCCTTGATGAACTAGATTCGATCCCAGACGTCAAATATCTACTCTACGCGGATGACCTAGTATTGTGGACGGAAACAGACAAAAGAAGAACAGTAGAGAAAACTGAACAAACTCTCAACAAGGCATTAAACATCCTTGGAAAATGGTGTGATAGAAATAACATGCAAGTAAACACCACAAAAACTACCTATCAATCATTCTCCCTAGCACACAAACCAATACATCCATCTCTGACGTACAACAACACTGTTTTAACCCAAACAAATCAAATGAAATACTTGGGAGTCACCTTTGACAGCAAACTCAATTGGAATAATCATATAAATGAAACTACCTCGCGAGTCTCCAAACGACTAAATATTCTAAAACGCCTATCAGGCTGTAAGTGGGGCTGTGCCCGTTCTACTCTAAACCAAACATATCAGAAATATGTTCTTCCAGTTATTACATACAGTTGTGAAGCATTAATCACAGCAACACCCTCCACAATAGCTAAACTTGAATTAGTACAGAACCAGGCGCTGCGCCTAATAACTGGGGCAATCAAAACTACACCCATTAACACAATGCTCTATGTCACAGGAACTAAACCAATAACCCAACTTAAACAAGAAAAGGCACTAACACTGCACGAAAAGTTAATAAGAATTCCAGGCGATCAATACTGGAAAAACTATCCTAACCACAGTAGACAGCTAATAACACAACAAGGATTCATCCAAAGAACACAAGAAATCAAAGCATCACTGCAGCTCAATAGCAAACCACAATTGCTGAAATACCCACGAAATCCCACTGAAACCACACAGGTCAAATCCCACCTCGACCTTCTACAAACCATAACCAAAAAAGATATGCATCCAGAAACTTTAAAGACTCTAGCATTGGAAACGATGAACACTCGTTACCCCCCCCCAGACAAATGGAAACACATATTCACAGATGGCTCCCAAATAGAAGGCTATCCACACACAGGAGCAGGTATCCACAGCGATCTATTCTCATTCTACAAACCTCTGGGACAGCACTCTACTGCCTACGATGGTGAAATAGAAGGAATTCGCATCGCCCTTCAACAATTATGCATTCAAAAAGACAAAGTAGAAAAGGCTGTAATTTTTGTCGACTCAAAGGCAGCAATACAATCAGTGAGCTCCACAGACAAACTTATCTCATCAGCAGTAGAAGAATGTCAAGCCCTAATCCATCAACTACAGGAAAACAGCAACAAGGAAATAGTCCTACAGTGGATACCAGGGCACTGTCAGATTGCGGGCAACGAAGCAGCAGATGCACTGGCAAAGAAGGGAACAAAAATAATGCAAATCCATCTACAAGAAACTTCATACCACTCTATCAAACTATACATAAAGAAAATATACAAGAACATACACAAAAAGGACATTGAACAAAAAATAAGTGACAAAAGTTGGGAAAAGGAAATTGCTCAAGTTCCTGACTGGCCAAGAAACAAAGCGGTTGCCATCTTCCGGCTAAGTGTCCAACATGACTGTTTGGGGAAGCACCTACATCGCATTGGAATCCGGAATGACCCCAACTGTATGTTATGTAATCTACAAGAGACCATGGACAGAAGCCACCTACAACGTTGCCCTGCCCTATCAAGCACAACAGAATGGGACCAGTATTGGGAAGCAAGAAGAAAAATGTCAACTGTATAACATCCTGTGTAACCCTCAAAAGCGGCACACTCTAATATTGTATTTTTTATTGTATTTTGTAAGCAGAGGTTAATGATATCCTTTCATGTAAACCTGCCATTAGAAATAAAAGAATAAAAAAGTTAACAAGGTTTTTAAGATTTTCAGAAACAAATCTGTATTTTTTTAGTATCTGAGGGAAAAAAATGTGCAGGTAAAATAGCAGATTTTTGGTGCTAGGCACTGTAGGGTTACTATTAAAATTAACTGATGTAACAAAGTACCAGAATGCTTTTGTTTAATAATTTAATTCTACTTTACTTACTGGTTGGATGGTACATATTTAAAGCCTCAAAATATTAATTTCAGTTATAAAACATTAAACCATTTAAAATAAATTGAAATTTCATATTTATTTGTGAAACAATATTGAATGCAATTACTATTAGAATATTTATTATTATATTAAACTTACTTATTCTGACTTAATTATTATTTAAGTTACTAAAATTATGAACATTGGATTATGTATTTTAGCCAAGTGAACTAATCTTCCCATGTTTTCAGATAAAGACACAAAAATTTACATTTTTTTTAAATAGTTTTTTTTTTTACATTACTTTCCGTTTCACTTTCATTTTACTACAGTACTCATCGTAAACATTACAAAATGAACATGCCTGGAGCCTGAAAGTGTATGCTGCAACGGTTTTAATGAATACAGTTGAAGTAGGCCCTATAGCTGATGACAATGGTTGTGAAGGTGCCAAAACTAGTACAGGTACAGTAGAGCCTCGGTAATTCGAGCCCCGATATTTCGAGGTTCCGTGTAATTCGAGGTGGTCTTAAGAAAATTAAAATTTTCCATAAAACTAGAGTAAAATCCCGTTTTTATACGGTGTCCATATGTAAGTTTTACGCACTTCCGAATGTGTTGCATTTTGAGCTTCCTTTTAATTTTCCCATGTACAAAAATGCGGGTAAAACTGTCCCACTCAGGGTTTTCGTTCATAATACACAGAAATAACCTTGGCTTCAGACTGCTAATGCATTTCTATTACAGACTGACAGAAACCGTTAGGTTCGATCTTTCTTTGTCGGGACCTCGTGTCAATCAATTGTACTTAATCCTTAAAGGATGCCATGTAGCAAATTGGAAATGTTTGCCAATATACATACAGGCGTAACACAGGTAAGTAGGTCTACTATATTGTTTATTTATTTATTTTTTAAACCATTATTGTGCTCATGAAACATTTATTAATGATTTACCCTTTGATTTAGTGATATTTCCGTACAATCCGAGTTTTTTGTAATTCGAGGTAGCCTCAGCCCCAATTACCTCGAATTATCGGGGTTCTACTGTAAACTATATCAAAAGTGAAGTTTTTGTATAAAAATTATATAATTATTAAATAAAAAAACAAGTTTGTTTCATGAATGTGGCATCCCAGAAGGAACAATTAAGGGTTGGATTAAAGGAGAGACTGAACTTTGAAGATGAGATCTTTATCTTTATTCCACCAAGTAAACTTACCAACTACTTTAGACCTAGCCCAGTGTAATGATACAGGAGTGTATTTGGTTGTAAGATCTGCAGGAATAGAAACGAAAAATAGATGAGGAATTTTACTGCATTTATATTATGTTGCATAGTAAACAGTAAAACATCCCTCTTTCCTGCTGCACGAATTACGACCATTCAATACACAGTGGTCAAGCTATAACGCAGAGGAAAGGTATGTCCTTCGACAGCCTGTTATATGGGGAATCTACTGTAGACCTACACATAATAATGAAAATTAACAATAAGGAATGATTACAAAAAATACAGGAGCCAAGATGATAAAAAAAATAACCCTAAAATATGAGAGTTCCTAGGAAATACATAAGAGTTGATCACCCTAGCTGCAATAGATGCACTCGAGGTGTGCTCTGTTTATACTGTGAAGTGACTGTCTGAACACTGCGAGGCCATGCTTGGTACATGTCATGGTAAACTTGAGTCTTCAATCCCTGTACATACTACATTGCACCCACATTTGCCTCAAAGATTGAGGTCAAGACCTTGTCAACAAACCTCAACCAGATAATCTGATCTAATCAGGAATCAAACATGCACCCACTCTCTTTGCAATTGCAGGTTAGACTAGCTATAGCCTGGGATTTGGGGGACATTTTTTGTTTCAAATAAAAGTTGTATTTACTGTGTATAAATTTCATAAGTAATCCCTCAAGACATTATGAGTTTATCAATATATTTGCAAGAACAAACTTCGAGCAAATTTATCTGATAAAACTTGTAATCTCGAGTAGGATTAATTAAGATTATTCCACGAATAAAATGTAACGGATTTTGTAAACAATAATTATTTTCTTACTTTGTTGTCAATATCATGGCATACTAAATGAATGGACAGTCAATAAATCGATTTGGGTTAAAAATGCTACCAAGAGTGTGTACCACAAGATAGAGATTGTCTGTGTATATTGCTAACATCAGAACACAATAAAAGCACACGAATTGAATTTGTGTTTTTAATCAATAAACATTTACATTATTTCAATTTCTAAACAAGTTATGTTGTATAAAATAATGTGTTTTTATTATGTTCACTGGCAGCATGTGACACATTAATCACTGCTCATAGATGCCTTACGTGTACAGTAACGAGCTGATGTTTTATCAGATAAAATCGCATCCTTTTGACCCTATGAAGCATATTATAAAATAAACGAACTTGACTGGTCTCTATCCAAGGAATTGTTAAACGTTTTTGGTTAATATCAATGGAATAGTCATTGTAGTCATTCTACAGTCCACATGATTTATAACTTGTCCAGCTGAGTTTAAAAAATACAAGTATGTGTAACTCCAGGGGCTTATCCAATAATTAATAATATCCTAAGATATTATTATCATAGGCAATCCCACAAGAGATTATGAGTCTATCACTATATTTATCCAATAATTAATAATATCCTAAGATATTATTATCATAGGCAATTCCACAAGAGATTATGAGTCTATCACTATATTTATGAGACCAAAGTTCGAAAAAATTTATCTGATGAAATTCATAAACTCGAGTAGGATTTATTAAGACTATTCCATGAATAAAATGCCAATGGTCTCAGTCAAGACAAGAGAACTGAACTAGCGACTACATTATATAAAGAAGAAATTGACATATTTGGAGTCACAGAAGCGAACATTTCTGAAGAACAGCTGAAATACAATAAAATAAAAGGATATAATACATACCTACTCCCTAAAAGTCGACAAGCAGCAAGTGGAATACTAATTGGAGTTAAAACTAACTTAATATCAACATTTAAAATTGTAAAGGAAATGAATGAAACAGAAAAATTAGAAATTTCAAAAATACAAATTTGGAAAAATAAAGAATAGCCTACTTTAAAATATATTTTATATATAATGACCCAAGAAATAAAATTGACTTAGATATTTTAGAAGTCACAAACAAAACTATAATAGTTGGGGATTTCAATGGACATTCAAAACTGTGGGGATATTCTGATACAAATGCAACTGGTAGAGCAATAGAAAAACTTATACATACCAATAGATTGGAACTTATATATAATAAAGACCAATCAGGAACCTATATGCATTATACAGGTTCCACTACTAACCCAGATCTAGTACTGGTATCCTCCGATATAACAGAAAAAACAAATAAAGAAATCCTAGGAACCCTATGATCGGATCACAGAGCCATGCTAATTTCAGTTATGTCAAACAAAAACCAAACTAAGGTACAGCCAAAACCTTCATGGAACTTTAAAAAGGCAAATTGAAAAGGGTATAAAAATGAACTAGAAGAAGAACTTCCAAAAGTAGTTGAAGAAAATTTAAATTAAATGCTAATAATAAAATCTGTAACATACTAATAAAAACAGCAAAAAAAAAAAAAAAAAAAAAAAAAAATTCATACCAAGAGGAAAAGTAAAACTTTACAAACCTTTTTGGTCAAAAGAATTAGAACAATTCCGGGGTGCGCGGGCAAAGAGCGTTAAGTCCACCATCCTAAAAAAATTGAGATATGTCCATAGAGTTATAGATAAAAATGTTCTCTACATTTGTGTTAAGTCCAGTAAGTCATAATTAGGGACCGGATTTTTAGGTCTTTAAAAACACTGTATTAGGTTTTCCATTAGGTGAAATAGTTTTTTTACGTTTTTTATCCAAAATATAGTTTTCGGGTAGAATAATTGGTTTAATGAATTTGATTGTGCTACATAGGATTCAATACATCATTAACACATCTTCTTAATACACAGTGTGACCACTCAGTGTGAATAACAAGACAGTACTAAAGGCAAACAAACGCTTTAAAAAACAGAATTCTATACCCTTGTTCATACACGGCAACAATGGTTGTTCGTACAAATATTTTAAAAGGAATACGCCGGTACTCTTTTCCTCTCTTGATACTGTCCATCCTGGACAACAAGGGGTTGAACGAAACGCTGGTGGTATTAATTTCAACCCGACAAAAATTATTGTCTCTCCGCAAAATATCGATTCCTCAACTGACAACCAAAAAAGACAAAAAAGTAGCTTAAATTAGATATTTTAGGTCTTATATCCCGTTTAGGTATATTTAGGTTTTTATACCCCATTTAGGTATTTTTAGGTGCCACAGAATTAATGTGGGTGAATCCTACGGACATGATTCGAAAAAGTGTATGAGCGCTTTTTGTTTTGGAAGCAAGGAAAAAAATAGGTAAAAACCTAAGAATCCGGTCCCTAGTCATAATCAAAATTGTACGGTAGTTATGGATGTGTGCCTCATGGGTTTGTCCATCTCTAAAGCTATGTTGGGCTGGTATAGTGTGTTAAGTCACTCTAATTCTCAGTAACAAGAAACTGGACTTAACTCTCTTTGCCCGTGCACCCCGGAATTGAAAAATGAGAGAGAAGAGGCTGGGAAAAAAGCTGAAATTAACAAAGACCAAAGTAATATATTGGAATGGAAAAATAAAGCTGCAAAATTTAAGAAAACTGTAATAAACACCAAAAGAAAAGCATATAACGAGTTCGCTGAAAAATTAGATTATAGAAAAGATGGAAACAAAGCTTACAAATTCATATCATCAATGCAAAAAGAAACTACTCTAACAGAACCTATGGAATATAATAAAAATAAACTAATTGATGAATCAAAAATAGCTGCCAGATTTAATGCCAGTTTTACATCCCTTAGAATCCCCAAAGAATATAAAAGAAGAAACTCATTAAAATAGACATAAAAAAAATAAACAAAATGAAAGTAATCTTCCAAATTCTATTAGAAGTTTGTTCCATACCCCCTTTTCTCGAGCAGAATTAGATACAGCAGTAAACACAATACAATGTAAGAAAGCCCCAGGGCCTGATAAAATCCATCCTGAATTCCTAAAAAATCTAGGCCATAAAGCGAAAGAAGCATTACTAAAATTCTATAATTCTGTTTGGAAAACCTCAGTCCCTGCAAATTGGAAAAAAGCTCTCATTATCCCAGTGCTTAAACCAGGAAAACCAGCCAAAATTTTTGAAAATTACAGACCAATCTCCTTAACAAGCTTTGTCGGAAAAATTATGGAAAGAATGGTAGCTGACAGGCTAAACTGGTACCTAGAAACAAACAAATCAAGCAGGATTTCGTAGAAATTACTCCACAAATGAACAAGTTATATTACTCAGTCAAGATATAAAAGAGGCTTTTAATAACAAGAAAGATACAATAGTAGTTTTTGTAGATTTGAAGTCTGCTTATGACACCGTATGGAGAAAGAATTTAATACTAAAGCTCCAAAGTCTGGGTATAAACGGCAATATGCTCAGATGGATTTCAGAGTTCACAACACAAAGATATTGTGCTACTAAATATGGATGTCACTTCTAAATATAAACAAAGTCATTTGGGGGTTCCACAAGGTGCTATATTAAGCACAACTCTGTTCAATGTATATATAAATGACTTGCCAAAACAATTACAAAAGTTTGGAGTAAAAACTGCTCTTTTTGCAGACGACTTAGTTATCTGGTACTCACAGACACCTGTAAATATACAACATGCAACAACAAAGATCCAGGGAGCACTTAACAGAACTCCAAATGTAGTCAATAATAACTTAATGACAGTTAATACCGCAAAAACACAGTTTCAACATTTTTCCCCGGCCAAAAAGCCAGTAGAAATTGATTTCAAGTATGGAAAGACTAAATTGACAAAAGCTAATAATGCTAAATATTTAGGAGTACATTTCTACATTTCGATAAGAAATTAACCTGGAAGAAACATATAGAACAGGTATCTGGAAAAGCAACTAAAAGATTCAATCTTTTGAAAAGACTGGCAGGAACAAAATGTGGTAGTTCCAGAAGAACCTTAAATACAACATACAATACTTATATAAAACCAATCTTAAAATACTGTGGAGAAATCATCATAACAGCATCAGAAGCAACAAAAACAACTTTAGAACAAACACAATGATGTCAAGATGGCGCCGTTGGATAGTCCATCGAAATTACGTAGTGGTTGTAATCGGTGTGAAAACTGCAATAAACCTACACAGGATAGTGATGGAAACATCACAACGGTCAACCCAACTGTAATACCTAACGCTAGAATTGAAGGTAAAACTGATAAAGAAGAAGGTAAGACACAGCAGCATTTTGAAAATACAAACCATGAACGAGATGCAAGAAAACCAAGCATGGCGGACTCGCCCGAAACGATAACGTCCCTGCAAGTTGTCATAAAACTCCTGACAAGAGATCTTCAGGAATCACAAGCTGTAATTAGCAAACTAACTACAAGGAATAGAGAGCTGGAAAACGAGATTAAGCAGGCTAAACTCCAAAGCATCTGCACCTCTCCTGATGTAGAGAACAGTAGCAACTGGAATACAGTACGAACAAATAATAGCCTATCATGGAAAAACAATTACACTGTGAGCAGCAATAATAAAGTCATAACACAAAACCGTTTTCTACCATTAGCTGAACTTTGTTCCAATGAAGAACACAAGCAAATCTCTATGACGAAAATGATCAGAACCAGACCTCCTGACAACAGTGAATTTGCTATTCAAAATTGCAACAAGGAAAATGTTCATCTAGTAGTAGTAGTAGTAGTAAGTATTCTGCCTTCCGGCAGGTTTTCAAACTTGGTACGCGAATTTTGTTTTCCAAAACTGTCTATCCTCTGCTTCCTCCTTCAGCATCCAATATTTCCGCTTTTCCCTTAAATCGTCCAACAGCTGAATTCTTCTTCTTCCAAGTCTAGTTGTACCCTCCAATCTTCCTTCTACGACATCATGTAATAAGCAGTTCCTTCTGAGAATGTGCCCAACCCAGTTTGCTTTCCTCTGATGAATTGTGTGTATGATTGACTTCTTCTCACCCACTCTACTCAGAATCTCTTCGTTTGTCACCATGTCCATCCACTTTATATTTTCTATCTGTCTCCAGCATCACATTTCAAAACTTTCTAAATATTTCTTCTCTAATTTCCTCAAAGTCCATGTCTCTGATCCATACAAAGCAATACTCCAAATATAACACTTCACCAGGTTTTTACGTAGCTCTAGGTTCAGACTACTAGTTAGCAGAGTTCTCTTCTTCATAAATGCTTTCTTGGCCATGGCAATTCTTGATCTTATCTCCTTGGTGCAATAGGCATCTTTCGTCAGTACACTTCCTAAGTATTTGAACTGGTTCACGTTCTCTAATTCTTGATTTCCCATGATAATTTGAAGCGGCTCTTCTCTCTTCGATATCCTCATCACCTTCGATTTACCTATGTTGATTTCCATTCCATACTTTCTTCCTGTTTCCAACAGCCTGTCAATCATTCCTTGCAATATTTCTTGTTTCTTTGCCAGAATCACCAGGTCGTCCGCATATTTGATGGTGTTAATAGCGTATCCTCCTATCACAAAATCCCTAACTCCTTCTAAGGCTTCTTTTGCTAGCCAGTCTCCATAAAGGTTGAACAAGATGTGTGACATACAACATCCTTGACGCACACCTCTTCCTATTTCTACACTGTTGGTCACTCCATGTTCTAGACGCACCTTCACTTTTTGTCCCAGGTACAAATTGCGGATTAGTCTCCTGTCCTTCCAGTCAATGCCTATTTTTTTTAGTATGTCCATTAACTTTTCCCAGTTCACTCGGTCAAAAGATTTTTGCCAATCAATAAAGCAGACACACACTTCTTCGTTGACCGCTAAAACTCTCTCTGATATAATCCTTAGCATTCCAATTGCATCTCTAGTTCCTTTTCCTTTCCGGAAACCAAATTGGTCTTCTCCTATTACATCTTCTATTCTTCTTTCCAGTCTTCTAGTTAGTATCCGTGCCACAATTTTTCCTACGTGAGATAGCAAGCTGATAGTTCTGTGATCACTACACATCTTGGCACATTTCTTCTTCTTTAGTGCAATCATAGTTACCTCTAGGAAATCTTGAGGCCATTCTCCAGTGTCATAAATTCGGTTGATAAGTTTGGTAAGTTTCCTCATCCCATTTTCTCCTAATTCCTTCAGTAGGTCCACTGGTATGTCATCGTCTCCTGTGGCCTTTCTATTCTTCATTTCTTTTATGGCCTTTTCTACTTCATTCTTCAATATGCTAGGTCCTATATTATCTTTATCCACTAGTTCTTCTGTTTCCATCTCGATGTCTTGTGGTCGATTTTGCTTGTCGTAAAGCTTTTCTATGTAATTTTCCCATATTGTAAGAACTTTTCCAGGGTTTGTAATTAAATTTCCATGAATGTCTTCTATTCCAAAAGTCCGTATTCCTTTATTTTCTTTAGATTCTAACTCCATCGCTTTCTGATACATTAAATCATATCTTCCTTTTCGTCGAAGCTCCATAATTTCATCACAGCTTTCTTTATGGTAATTTTCTTTTGCTCTGTCTATCTCTCTTCTTAGTTCATTATTCAATCTCTTATATTCCACAGCATTAGTATTTTTGTATTTCCTTCTTTCTTCCATCTTCTTTAACATCTCTTGTGTTACGCACGGTTTCCTATTTATTCTGTCTATTTTTCCAACTTTGTTCTTCAACGTGTCCAACAAAACATTTTTTACACTTTCCCACTCACTTTCTACAGATTCACCAACATTTTTTATTTCATGTAACTGTGTTTCCAATGACTCTTTAATCGAGTCCTTGTCATTTCGCAGTTTTTCTAAGTTCCATCTTGGATTTCTTTTACATGTCCGCCTAATCCTTTTCAGCCTAGTCTCTATGTCTGCTACAAGAAGATTGTGGTCTGTGTTGATGTCAGCATTTGGAAGAGTCTTCACATCTTTCACACTGCCCCGGAATCTCTGCTTGATGAGAATGTAGTCAATCTGGTACCTATTAATATCCCCAGGGCTTTTCCAGGTGTACAACTTTGTTTTCCTCTTCTTGAACCAGGTATTGGTTATCACCATATCATATTGTTGGCAGAAGTCAACAAGCCTATTACCTCTGTCATTGCGCTTCTCTAATCCATAAGGACCCACAATTTTTTTCTCTTGTCCTTCTCCTATGACACTGTTGAAATCTCCCATAATTATGGCATTCACTTTACCTCTTCCTTCTTGGTACAATATTTCGCCTATGTCTTCATACATTTTATCAACCTCTGCATCGTTGTGATCTGAAATTGGCATATACACATGCACTATCAAAACATCCATTGGATCTGCATTTATTTTTACATACATTATACGATCACTAACACACTCCACTTTTGTAATACTATTCACTAGTTTATTTTCCACCACTACAGCTACGCCTCTTTCGTTACAATTTCCACCCGAATAGAACATCGCATAATTACCACAAGCCACTTCACCTTGTCCAGTCCATCTCACTTCACTTAAACCTACTATATTCACACCACAGAAGATACAGGCAGAAGTAAGGTTATGGTGCTAGGGGACTCATTGCTCAAGTTCTCAGGAGAGATCGGCAAAGAACAAGGTCATGAAGTCTACTGCTTCCCTGGCATAAGAGCTAATGAGCTCAAACATAAAGTGGATGAAATGGACCTTGGAAAAAAGAATCCCGACATCATTGTGCTTCATGTTGGTACCAATGACATTAGGCGAGGAGTGATGGCGGAGGAAATTATATGGGAGACACTATGGACTTAATTTCAAGCATCAAGACTCAATCTCCGGGGACAAAAGTGGTAGTGAGTGGTGTGTTAAGACGGCTAGATATTTCTGAAAAAAGAATTGTAAGAATAAATGATGAACTTGACTGGCTCTGTTCGATAAGAGACTGCGTTATGGTAGACGGGAACTGCTGGCTTCAAACAGATGATCTAGCTAGGGATGGTGTCCACCTAAACAGGAGGGGATCCCTCAAACTCGGCAATCTCTTATGTAAAGTCATTTCTTCCTTAAGATAGGACAAAGGAAAAGTAAATATCAGGGTGGAGCTACCCCCCTCACCTCCCGGTTGAATCAATCAGTAAATCAAATACATAGCACCATCAGTGAGCATGATTTGTTCAGGGTGTCCACCAAGTAATGCTGAAGAAATTCCCGGCTTATTCCCTGATTTTCATTGATCATTTCAGAAATTCTCGACCAAAATATGAAGCACTTTCTAACAACTGTGTAAGAAAAATTATAGGATTATACATACTTTAAATAAGGAAAACTTTTAGTAACAAAAGTAATTGCAAACAATAATTACTTAGGCTATAACAGATACAAAAATTAGGAACAATAAAATGAATTAAATATACTTTCATATAGGCCTATTATTGTCTAGAAGTCTTTTTGATCCCACTTTGCAATTTTTCGAATTTTCATGGATATTTTAACAAATTCATTGACTTTTCCCGGATTTTCCCGACCATATGAAATTCCCAGCCTTTTCCCGGATTTTCCCGACCAGTGGACACCCTGTTTGTTATGCCAGTATATCTCTCCTGACCACATTATGTGGCACAGTGGCCTCAACTCTAATAAAAACTCTAATAAAAGCTCAGTAAACCCTGACAGGCAAAATATTTCAATTCTACATCAAAATATCCAGTAGGCTACTTATCAAACAAATTAGAGTCCTTAAATCATTTTCTAGATATAGTACAACCTCAAATATTGATTCTTACAGAGCATGGGCTAAACTCTGCTCAACTTGATCTTTATAGAATAGCTAACTTCACTCTATTGTCTATAGATCGTCCCAGCCTTAAAAGACAGTATTGAGTTAAATGTAGTAGTTGCATCTCACTTGCACTCATACGTTCTGCAATTAGCTTCGTCCTTTTCTATCCCGACAATGTTGCCATTTTCCAAAGTGATAAATGTAATAATGTGATTGCGTGGTCTGATAGGGAATTTTCCGCCCTTT
This sequence comes from Ectobius pallidus, assembly GCA_964059195.1. Taxonomy (NCBI): domain Eukaryota; kingdom Metazoa; phylum Arthropoda; class Insecta; order Blattodea; family Ectobiidae; genus Ectobius; species Ectobius pallidus. The sequence goes on from CAXKWD010000002.1 coordinate 123,934,868, forward strand.
CTAATGATGTCAATTGTAAAGCCATAAATAATTAATATGAGGCCTATTTTTCATAATTACGTTATTTTGGCGGAAGTCAAATTTTTTTCACTTTAATAACTTATCACGCGATAGACAGAAAACTAATAATCAAAACAAGTAAAGATTTTTTTCTTGGACTGCCTGATGGTGAAAGAAAGTACTCCCTTTACGTCGGCAATAAATTTTACATAAGAAGAAAGCTATATATTGTTTTATTAAGTGCTACCTGAAAATTCTCGGACGGCAACACAGAAAAGTTAGGTAGTGAGTAACATACTTTGGTATTGACTTTACGTTGGTGACTAAGCGAGAAGAAATGTTTATAGATGTCTGAAAAAGTATTTAAAACAAACCAGAGCTCTCTATCATGTAGCATTAATAAATTATCACAGTTTTCCCGAGCTCAGCATTCTCGCGCTCATGACTTGGTTGCTTTGAGATTTTGTGTACTCAGATGTTTCTAAGACTATCGTGTCTTCTTCAGAGCTCATTGTTATATAGTTGCTGTGTAGTGAAGTTTAACTTTGATGTGAAGTGGTTCTTGTGTTTTTAAAAATTAAATTTTATATTAATTAATATTTTATATTAATTATGAATAGAGGAACTAGAAATCTTAGTGTTGACAAATTGCGCAGTAAAGAGCGAATTATAGTATTAAATATACTTAATTATTTCTTGAAGAAAATGAACGTTACCCAGGCAATTAAAGAGATAGCAGAAGCTAGTGTCCAGAAAGTTTACTGTATAGAATAAGAAAAGAAAAAAACGAAAGGCCCTCTGAGAAGGAATAATACTACTCCCTGAGGATAGTGAACAGGCCTAAAGGCATGTAATGTATTTTAACTATTACTTCCCTTTATAATTATATTCTTGAAAATTATAACACAATAATAGTAATAATATCAATAATAATAATAATGATAATAATAATGATGAAAAATAATATTATCGAAATGAAATTTAATATTAAATTTAACATTTATAAATTATTAGCTTAAAGGACCCGGCGTCACCTGGTTTTGTATTTTACTTGTACTTCGAAGTCAATTTTGGAGGAAGCCCCTTTAATTTTCAAAATTTAGGCCCTAGAGAAAGCACAACTTGTCACACTCAAGGACCCTATTACTTCTAAAGACCATGGAGGGTGGGGTTGAGGAAACAAGAGACAGAAATTCCTATTAGTCTTTCTTTTCTGTGTGTCAAGTCGTAAAATGAGCCAAAAGAATGTAGATTTAAACGTCATTTAATAGGGATTAAAACATTTAAGGGACTTTTTTCCCCCCCAAATTTAGTTTTACCTAAGTTTTTCTCCTGGTTCTGTTAGCTCTGTGTAAAGTCTGGCAAAAATTGATCAGAGAATTTAGATTTAAATAACATTTATATAATAGGGGTTGCAACATTTAAGGAGTGGTTTCATCCAAATAAACTTTGGTTAAAAATTTCTCTTGATTCAATAGGTTCTTGGTATAAAGTCTGATAAAATTGGTCAAAGGATGTAGATAAATATATATCACAAAATAGGGGTGAAAGATCTAAAATGTGGTTTGTTCCAAAATTAGTTTTCCTACCATTTTCTCCTGATTCTATACGTTCTGTGTACAAAGTCTGTTAAAAACACGTCAAGAATGTAGATCTAAATTTTGGTGGTGTAATAGGGGTAGAAACATTTAAAGGGTGGCTTCTTCCAAAATTAAATTCGCCTAATTTTTCTCTTGTTTTTATAGGGTCTGTGTGTAAAGTTTGGTAAAAATCGTTCAAACAATGTAGACTAGTAAAAAGATCACAAAGTAGGGATTGGAAATTTCGCAAGGGGTGTTTTTTTCGAGAATGTTTGTCTCGTAGAATTTTTACTTGATTCCACAGGGTACATGTGTAACATTTTGTAGACATTGGTCAGAAAATGTAGATTTGTGGGCCTATAGAGAAAATATTACTCATGGGGGTTGAAAATAAGGGAAGAAGGGTGTGCCGTCGTTCTATCTGCAGGGCATGATTTACATTAATTATGTACAAGAAACAAATTTCGATGTTTTCACGAGGTTTAAGAGCTTTTTCACATCATGTGCCGGGCCTTGTAATGTGAGTAGATCTGGCATCAGTGCGCTGCATAAGACCAATACTGTTTTTTAAGGTTGGGACGGTCTATAGCTATTGCAGAACAACATGCAAAGGAGGTGGCGTAGCAATATATGTCAATAATACCATACAGGCAAAAGTAATAGATAACATAGAGGTTTAGTGCAGACAAAGTTTTAGAAATCAGTGCCGTAAATATTTCCATTATAAATAGTGACATAATAGTCCTTGGAATATATCACTCCCCATCCGCGACTTTATTATCGCTCTTGATCACACCCTAAGCAAATTTAATACTAGGGACAAAATTATATTGCTAGGTGACTTAAATATTAATCAAGACTCAGGCAATCCTGATTATAAGTTACTTTGTGACACCCTTAACACATATGACATCTATGACAAAATTCAATTTCCAACCAGGGTAACTGATAATTCTTCAACAACTATAGATCATATTGCCACAAATTTAATAAACGATGATATTCACGTCAGTGTACTAAATAGCTACTTATCAGATCACTATGCTCAAATGATTGAGGTATTCTATAAAAAAACGAACAACAGAGCTCCACTAATAAGTATTCACCAGCATCGCAATATGAAATGTCATAACCTAGAAAAAATAAAAAATGCACTTTCTGGTGAATCCTGGGGGGAAATATACACTACAGAAGGTGTTGACAAAAAGTGGGATTGTTTTCACAAGATCTTTAATGGTTACTTTAATACCTCATGTCCAATAACAACTTACTCAAATAAGCAAAACAAAAGAGTAAATAAAAAATTATGCTTATCTCTTGAAGGTACTAAAATAAGGAAGGAGATGAGAACTGCTTTCCAGTTACACAAATCTACAGGCCTACAACACTACAAGGACAAATACAAAAAACTAAAAAAATCCTTTCAAAATTATCTTGTTAATCTTCAAGCAGAAAATTTTATGAAAAAACTAGAAGTGACCCTAAACAAATTTCAAGAAATGCTTGGAACATAGTAAATGAAAACAGAAAATCAAGACCCAAACATGAGAACATACAAATCAATTAAGAAGGCACGGTTGAAAACAATCCTTACAAAATAAGCAACTTATTCAACAATTATTTTCTAAACGTAGCATATTCAGGTCACTTGACTACCACGATCACAGACACGCAGCAACAGTTCAATCTTATTCACAACCCTAACTCTATATATTTATACCCAACAACTCATAATGAAATCCATCATATAATTAACACATTAGGTAATAAGCAGTCTAGTGGTTGGGACGAAATAACTACATCGTGTGTCAAAACTTGTAAAGATCAACTCATGAAGGTGCTTGAACACCTCTTTAACTATGCATTAGAATAGGGTAAATTCTCCTCATGCCTTAAAATAAGTATTGTAAAGCCTATATTTAAAAAGGGAGACAAGTCAGAGATTTCTAATTACAGGCCAATAACAATAATATCCACGTTAGCCAAAATATTCAAAAAAATAATACTGAACAGATTTGAAAAATTTTTAATACAAAATTCCATATTTGTAAATCTCAACATGGGTTCAGGAAAGAATATTCTACAATTACAGCAATAGCAGAATTTATGGGTGAAGTAACTAATAAATTAGCTGACAAAAACAAAGTAGCGGGAATATTCTTGGACTTGTCAAAAGCGTTCGACTGTGTTGACCACAACAGACTACTTGACAAACTATATCAATGTGGAATTAGGGGACTGGCTAATAAATTTGTCTCTTCTTACTTAACAAACCGAATTCAAAGCACGGAAATATTATTTGAAAATGGAACATGCAAACAAAAATATATATCTTCTGCTGGAACAGTAACCTCTGGAGTTCCTCAAGGATCGGTTCTGGGCACAATATTTTTCTGCCTTAAATAAATGACATTCCTAACACTTCTAACTTAAGAACTCTCTCGTACGCTGATGACACAACTCTAATATGCTGGGAAAAAACTATTGGAAGTCTTGCTGAGCGAATCACAACTGACTCAGACAAGCTTATAAATTACTTTAACTTGAACAACCTTTCCTGTAATGCTAAAAAAAACAAACATAGTCAAAATTTCTCCCTCATACGTAACAGAAGATAAACTTGAAACACAAATAGGTACAGAGTACATCTCTGAAAAAGATCAATGTCTATTTCTGGGCATTACAATAGATAGTCATCTAAACTGGGCAAATCACATTGACAATATATGCTCTAAAGTCACCAAGGGCATCTACCTTTTAAGATATTTTTCTAGATTCAACAATGACCATTTAATGAACATAATCTACTATGGTACAATATTTTCTCACATATCATATGGGGTAGAGATTTGGGGATCTGCTGCTAATGTATATATCAACAGAATTCTTCTCTTGCAAAAGAAGAGTCTAAGAATAATGTTTAAACTAAATTCTAGTCAACTGTGTAGAGAACTCTTCAAAGCTAGTGGCAAGTTTACCATAGTGTCACTCTACATTTACAAAGTATTATTACTAATAAAAAAACAAGACCTAATAATTAAATCTGACCTTCACTATCACAACACCCGGAACAAAGGGGATATCTATCAACTGGGATACACTAAGAAATTTAAAGAAAAGGACCCCAGAGTAATGGGAGTTAAAATGTACAATATACTGCCTTCAGAATTAAAGAAAGCCCAAGGTAAGCCTTTTAGCAGAGAACTAAAAAAGTATCTACTGGAAAGGCCACTGTACCACCTTGAGGAATATTTTAATCTAGCCTGAGAGGTCTCTAACTAATTTCTTTAGTGTCTATTGAATTTTTGTCTTGTTTAATTCTCTCTCTCTTATATGCATTTTCTCCATACTATTGTAATTGCTCTCTCCATATTGTATTCTCATGTTGTTAATTTATTTTAAGAGACAATGTCCTGTATTGTTCTCTCCATATTGTATTCTGGTGAAGTGGAAGAAAGAATCACTAGGTTCTAACTTTATCAGATTAAATAATAAATTGAATTGAATTGAATTGAAAAACCAAGCCCTGCGCTTAATAACAGGGGCAACAAAAACTACACCACTTGAAGCTCTTCGTCAGGGTGTCCACACAAATTTTGATATAAATTTCCCTGACTTTTCCCTGACTTTCCATGACCAAAGTTACTAATTTCCCTGACTCACAAAAAGAACATTTGTCAGACCTCTGTTATACAGATAAATCAAAGTATAGTCGTCGTTCTGTCTTCCACAACATACCTACAAAGGAACTACAAGTTTCATAACACCAGTGTTCAGTCTTTCAAAACACAACCATAAAGGAACTACAAGTTTCAAAAATCATTTCATAACATCTTCTCAAGCACGGCTTTCTTCTGTTGAATTTCTACATCTTCTTTTTCGCGCTCATAATTCATTTTTCTTTTTTTTTTTTCTCTAGCTCTGTAAGTTCTTGCTGAATTTTTCTTTTTTCTCTCCTCTTTTTGTCTTCCTCAGCATTTATCTGTCTTTTCTTTTCTAAGTAAGCCTGATATCTTCTCCTGGAAGCTCTCACAGAAGTTAGCATACTTCTTGTAACAGTCACTTCTTTTGATCCACCCATACTCTTCACAGCATCATATACAATACGTTGAGCCACCATAGATTCTTCTAACAAATTTTCAACTAAGAGACATTTGTTTACGGAAAAGTCACTTTCAACCGAGGCATTACCGTGTGATAAAATGAAGCACAGCTTTATGACAAACCATAAATCATCAAATCTCTTGTCATTTCCAATTAGTGTATAAAAAAACTCGTCAAGTGCAACTGTGTCCTTGTCATCACATGCAAAATCAGTGAATTGCTTCTGCCATTTTTCAGACTGAGCTTCAACTATCAGTTGGGTATACAGTTCTTTTGCCCTCTCAGCCAACTCGTCGCTCACTCTCTTGTTACAATGCAATTCTTCTAGGACAACATCTATTCTCTTCACACCCAAACTTGACTGATAAAAAATGACTCTTGGATCAAAGCAGGTTAACCCTTGTGCAAGATGAGATTTCAACGTCCTTTTGGCTTTCAGCTTTTCAACCATGCTGATAAGAAGTTTTCGAAACTCATGCTTAAATACAGATTTGTCCTTGTCAGTACACTTAACCTTCCTTAACAACTTCTTGGCACCATATCCAATTTCCACTTTGTCTACTGGAATGAGGTTTTCACTGTCTTCAAGATCTAAAGTCATAAGTTTGTAAGCAGTACTTGCTTCAGCAATACTTTTTTGTTTCACAAACCTGGCCATGAGGTTCCTTATAACTTCTTGAAGTGCTGTGTAAAGGAAAGGTACTAAAGGTTTTTGACTCTGAAACCTTCTTAAAAAGGGTTCACACTCTGCAATCACACTTTTAAAAGCAGCTAATTTTGCTTCCAGAACTGGATCCTTCATAGACTCCTTGAGATATTCATGGTTCTTGTTGCCTTGTATACATGCCCCCTTAACAAATTTCTCAACATGACCATATATCTTCAATGCTTGATCAACACACGCACCATTTTCAAGCCATCTCACAGAGGTAAACTTTAAGGGAAAATGTGTACTGCCTGTAGTTTCAGTGTACTTTGCTCTGCGAGCTGGGCTGTCTTTGAATAGACCATACATGGCTCTTAAATTATGAAACAGATCCCAATTGGCAGTCAGAAGACCTGTCTTCATGGCTCCATTCACTGTATGCAGACCACAGACACCGATGTCAAGAAGTGTCTTTCCATCAGGGTTATCAACTTTCAATTTGTTTTCAAGTTTCTTTATAAAGCTAAGATTTACATTTGGCCCGTCCATTGAAACTTGTAGAATTTTGTCGAAAGGGAGAGAGAGGCCTTCAACAAATACTTCCAACAGATGATCAGCAGTCGACCGTCCTAACAAGTCGAAACCCACCCTCAAATTTTGTACACATGTAGGTCATACTAAAATGGAATAGTACACAAAAAATTAGCTGCCAGTTCGAACTGAAAGTCTATGAAAATCACGTCACAATATCGCGAAAAAAGCATTGTCAGAGCGCCTCATCCCGTCTAGCAGGGATGCGGTCTGTGGCTGAGGTACAAGGTCTTGAGCGAGGCATGCGGGCAGTCGGCTCAACACAACACTGTAGTCACAGTATACAGTTGCATGATCACTTCCCCGTGCACGAACAGCTTGTTTTAAACTTTACTATTCAATAAATGTGAAACAGAAGTGCCTGGTGTCGATAGAATGGGAAATTTGCTTTGCACCATGCACATCGAAACAAGTGTTCCCATATCACATTCTGCTTCTTAACACTAGTGTTGGTTCGATAGTTTATAGCAACTGAAAGCACATTAGAGACACTCATGGTGACTTCCTTCTATTAACTGACAGACACACACATCGCAATTCATCACTACGGTCGTTGTTTATACTGCTATGGCAAGAAAAGGAAGCCCGTGTTTGATAAGCTGGTGAATGAGTCACGTAAGTTGCAGTATGCACTACAAAGATCCAGGAGCAACCAACTAGGTCGCTTCCAAATTTCAAGCTTCAATTTAATGGTCTCACAGTTCAAACTGGCAGCTAATTTTTTGTGTACTATTCCATTTTAGGATGACCTACATGTGTACAAAATTTGAGGGTGGGTTTCGACATGAAGGTTCGTACATTCCCTTGTAAGAAAACACTGTTGAAATACCGAGTAGCAACTCTTTGCTGGTTAACATCCCAAAACCGCACCACTATGTCCATTTGCCCATGCTCCACAACCTTATTTAAAGATTCATCAAAACATACTACATAATCATTGCAATTCTTTAAGTCAGTTTCCAAACAATCTCTAAAATAAGGAGATAGTCCATGGTTAATTATATATGAAGCTTTAGTTTTTCCCATTGCGAAATTCTGCGCAATTTGGCTATCAGGAAACATCCTCTTGAAAGCCGATACACTTCCATCACATGAATTTAGGGACATCTTTCCTGTCACAACCTCCAGAGCCCACATGAGAAAGTCTTGATATTTGTCTGCTGCAAAACTGGAACTGAAGTACAAACAGAGGCTGCTATTGTTGTAGACGTTGAATCTTCTGTAGAAGGCACAACTCACTGCTCGACAGATATAGTTTTTTTAGCAAAATATGAAATGCTGGGCTGCAAACATTTACTTGTCAAATTCTTCACATGTTTTGGCCCCTTAGCATGTGACACCACAGCTTGTCTTCCCATATTACTAAGCCTAAAAGATTTAAAGCATACTTTACAGTAAGCTGATGAAGAGTCCTCAGGCACCAAATCTAACCATCCAGCAAAATCAGGATTCAATTTATTGTCTAGCCACTGTTTACTAAATATAACTTACACTTCTTGGCCATATTGTTCCTCAAACATTAACATCCATTCAAACCCGGAAACAGAAATTCACAAGTTCATACAAACACTATTTAGAAGTTTCTTAACTGTTTGCGTCCACGCAATGTTTTCCTGCCGGGTGTGCGAGCCGTGGGTTGGGCGTTGATGCTCTCATTGGCTGGCGACGACCTTGCACGTGATTGGTCCTATCCTCATGGTTCTGCCAACAATATATTTCGAATGGGAAATGCAGGAAATGTTGCTCATGATGCAATTTCCGACTAGTTTACGTATGTGTAAGACATGTGATCTCCCCAAGAAATAATTAAGTTTATATGACAAGAGATGTTAGGTTTAATAAATAAAAAGGGGGATTGAGGATGTTAAGACGTACCCCGATGCAAATGGTATTCAAGGCAGTGACTGACCACTACAGACCTACAAGATGGCAGCACTGATTTGGCACCATGTGACCCATCGACACCATCTACCGGCGAAGCTGAACACTTGCAAAAGCAGACGACATATCAATACGCAGTGTGCCATTTTACACAGGAAATTTTATATCAAATTTGCTAACACAGCCTGGGTTATGGCAGGCTGGAGCACATAATTTTTCCCTCAAATTACTATCACTGGGGAAACTTTCTGAAATTTCTGCAAGAATTCCCTGACTTTCCCTGACCAATCTCAAATTCCCTGACTTTCACTGACCAATTTCACCTTCCCTGACTTTTCACTGACTTTCCAGAATGTGGACACCCTGTTCGTGTAGTTTCCTCAAACAAACCAATCGTAATGGAACTTGAACAACAAGCACTACTTAGTTATGAAAAGCTTAAAAGACTCCCAGACTCAGATAAATGGAATAAATATCAAACTTTTAAACCAAAAATGAAAACCCAAATTGGATTCATACAAAAAGTTATAGAATTAGCAGAAAATCTAGAAATACCAAAAAATAAAGAGAATATTATATAAGGTATCAGTCCTGTTGACAATGAACTAATTGAACATAATTTAGATTTAAATAAGCCCATTAACAAAAATGAAATTTCCCCAGAAATAGCCAAGATTCTAGCCTTAGAAACCATACATACAAATTATCTTGCTGAAAACTGGACACATAAATACACAGATGGATCTCTTTTAGATGAAGATGGAGCTGGCGGAACATGTCAGTTCTTTTCATTTTACAATCACGCTGGGAAAGATACTACAAATTTTGATGGTGAAGTATTAGCTATTTACCAATCGCTCCAGAACATTTTCAACTGGCTCCAGCAATGCAAAAATATAGTTATCTTATCAGATTTTAAAGCAGCAATCCAAGCTGTAGTATCATCTTACCCAAAAATGAAAAAAATGATGGAAATAAAAAACATGATCCGTACTATCCATAAACTTGGTAAATGTGTAGTAATACAATGGATTCCAGTACATTATGGAATACAAAGAAATGAAAGAGCGGATATATTAAGAAAGGGTGCACAATTAATCAGAAAGAAACAAACGCCTTTTCTTATGAATCAATTAAAAGAATCATCAAAAAGAAAATGAATGATACCTACAGTGCTAAATTAACTGAAAAAATGGGAAACAGAAATATAAAAATACTATTAGAAAACTCCCTAGTAATACCAGACCTACCATGAAAATCTGCAGTTGCTAGTATGAGACTTAGTACAGGACATGACTGGCTAGGAAAGCACCTACATAGAACTGGAATATTTACTTCTCCAAATTGTATAGTAGTAGTAGTAGTAGTAGTAAATGATTTATTTTGCCTGGCAGAGTTAAGGCCATAAGGCCTTCTCTTCCACTCAACCAGGTATACTGTGCTGTCAAGAAGTTGAAATGGATAAACAACATCTAGAATGATGTGAGTTGACTACACACTATTTTCTCCACTTAGTAAGTGGAGAAAATAGTGTGTAGTCAACTCGCATCATTTTCAAATGTTGTTACACTCCACTGTGAACGTTCCGACCAGAGTTATTTGAAACATCTAGAACATTGTGCAGCTCTTCAAGATTATCAAGACCTGACTTCTAAATATTGGGAAGCAAGGAGAACGACTTCGTTGTTAACTCCAGAGCATTAGATACACACACACTTCCATGAATAAAATGTAATGGGTTTTGTAAATAATAATTATTTTCTTACTTTGTTGTCAATACTTCGTCAGCTGTAAGATCATGGCATACTAGATGAATCGATCTGAGTTCCCAATGCTACCAATAGCATGCATCACAAGATTGAGGGTGTTGTAGTTGCTAGGGCTACGTCATTGCGTAGTGGTTGAGATGCTGTGCTACAAACTGGAAGGTCGCTGGTTTGATCCCCGATGAGGTCATTGGAGTCTTTTAATTGGCCTAATCCTTCTGGTGGCACTATGACCCTGGGGTCGACTCAGCCTCTAACAGAAATGAATACCAGGAGCAATCCTGAGGGTAAAGGCGGTTGGTGTGTAAGGCTGACAACCTTACCACCTTCATGTGCCGAATGTCCAAAATCTGGGAGCCTCAACCTCCTGGAAACACTTTACTTGTAGTAGTTGCTGACATCAAAACGCTATAAAAGCACATGAACTGGCTTGCACCAAATCAAAATTGTGATTTTAATCAATGGACGTTTATATTATTTCAATTTCCAAACAAGTTATGTTGTATTAAATAATGTGTTTTCATTCTGCTCAATTGCAGCATGTGACGTATTAATCACTGTATGTTGATGCTTTATGTGTCCACTAACAAGCTGACGTTTTATCAGATAAAATTGCATCCTTGCTATCTGAAGAAAGATATTATAAGATAAACGATCGTGATTGGTCTATATCCGAAGAAATGCTAAACATTATTGGTCAATATCAAACACAAGGCATATGAGTGGAATAGTCACACACATTTATATTATTGAACCTTCACATATCAGAATAACAGTACTATTTACGATGATACTGAAACAAAGTACGCAGGTTTGTTTGTTGAAGTGTACATCACAGCCATGCCTTAATATAACTAAGGTTAAGGCACGAAAACATATTAAGTTTTCTAGCTTTCCCACCACTGGAAAAGTATCACTGCTTGCTTTGCTACTCCGGCTTGCAGAGGCAGTACTGCCAGCTTGACCAGCTGTTAGTTGCTAGACAAGCTACCTATGCGTTCATGCCAGCTTGAATAACAGATGCAAAAATCCAATATTCATTATTCTCAAAAGTTCAATGTTAGGCTGAATTTTGTACGTACTTTGAGAAAGTAGTAACAGCATTTCTATTTCAAGATTTGCCTTTTGCATTTCATGAGTCAGGATGTGCAATTAAACTGTCTACTACTTGTCACATTAAAAGTCTTTATGTGCTGAAGCAACCTCAGCTACCCTCTGAACGCACCCCTGTCCAACCCGTTGACTAAGAGAGCGATTGTCATTAATCTTCCTTCTTCATGGGTGGGGTTTGGAAAAGATTTTACTAATTGGAGGTACTGTTGCATGTTAGTGATCATTTTCTCAGTTTAAGGCAAATCATCAGATAAAATATTTAAATGCCATTTAAACAATAACAACAATGCACACAAAAATCTAGGGATGTGCCACTTATGTTTAGTGGTTTTTAGTAAAATGACAAGGAGAATCTAAGTCTTTGATTACAAAGTCCAACACCTGGGGAAGCAATGCTTGCTATGAGTATACAGAAAGCTTACCATTGTATAAGGCAGAATTTACAACTCCACCAACAACAGCCACTCCCAATCCAATCTGTCCAATCCTATTGAAGAATTGTGCTGCCATTCCAAAATCTGCACTCTGAAACGAAAGAGAGAAAATTTCTGATGAAATGTTCTAGGCCAAACACACAGTGACATGAAATTGGTTAGAATTTGAAATGTATCATCATAATCATAATAGGCATAAATTAACTCCAGTGAACTACTATGAGCACAAGAATCTAATTACGTGGGTTGGTCAATAAGTAAGGTCTCCAACACTCTAGCCCAAGCTCACAACATCGGGCAAGAGAGTTGGTGCCACTGCCATGTCCCGTTATCTCCCCTCTTTCAAACGAGCCACTGCTGCAGCCGCTAAACCATTTAGTGTCTGAGATAGAGCTGTTTGAAATGGATCTCCCAATTTCCATCCCTGCCAAGTCATACGGTTTCTTACTGCAAAAAAAGTTCCACCGATTGAAATTCACAGATAGCATTGCGAAGTTTACGGAGAGGGATGTATGGACATACAAATGTGCATAAATGGGTTCGTGAGTTTAAACAGGGCCGTCAAATATTCATGATGAAGAGCGAAGTGGGAGACAAACAACAGCCATCACAGATTAGATGGTGGCAAAAGCCGACGAATTGGTGCGACAAGACTGATGCATCACTACTCGTAAACTTTGTTTATTGCTTCCTGACATTTCTAAAGGTTCCATACAGACCACTTTGAGTGACAAATTTATGTTCCATAAGGTTTGTGCGAGATGGGTTCGCAGAAGCCGCACTTGGCGGGGACGGAAATCGGGAGATCCATTTCAAACAGCTCTATCTCGGACACTAAAATGTTCAGCGGCTGCAGCAATGGCTCGTTTGAAAGAGGGGAGATAAAGGGACATGGCAGTGGCGCCAACTCTCTTGTCCGACGTTGTGAGCTTGGGCTAGAGTGTTGGAGACCTTACTTACTGACCAGCCCTTGTAACATGAGAAAATTTACAGTCTATCTCACCAGCAAATGGAATAACCAACAAAGAAGCAGACTTGGAGTAAGAACTTCTAAGAAGGAAAAAAGGAAAAAACTTCAAGGGTCGAAAGAACTAAAATGTTATACATTGTTTTATAGTGGGGTAGCACAATAAGAAAGAGCATGTGCAATTCTAATCCGTAAAAAAATACAAAAACAGAATTCACAGCTACACGTAATAAATGAAAGAATATTGAGCATCAGAATGAAAACCTATCAGGAATACCTAACAGCAATAAGTATGCTCCTGAGGAAGGCAAAAAAGAAAAACAATTTTATAAAGACCTTCAAAAACATTTAGTAACAATAAGAAAAATTATAAATTGATAATGGGTGGTGATTGTAATGCAAGAATTGCCTATCATCAGTGGGAAACATAATATGATATAATAGAGGACCAGCACTTAATGAAAATGAAAATGCAAAATTTCTAAGAAGTTTTGCAGTCTTTAATGACTTAAAAATTACTAATTCTTTTTCAAAGACCCACAGAGAACAAAAAATGTATCATTGATTACATACTAGTGAACACTAAACTAGCATCCCAAATTCTAGGTACTAGAGTCTGTACAAGCTATAATATTGCTTCGGATCATTTTAATGAATAAAATAACTAGGGTTCAACTTCACAAAAAGAATTATCCTCAAGATGGCTATTCAATCAGGTTTAATTCAAAGCACACAAGAAGCTTAATTCGCTGATGAAATTATTCAGCTGAGATCTTCTTCAGAATGATGTTAAATTATCAAAATGACATACCTTTGGAATAGTTTAATAATTAACAATTCCAGAATGATGTAGAATTGCTGGCTCTGAGTCCTTGAAATGCCAAGACCATGAAAAGATGTCTTAAATCTCTGAAGATAAAGAGGCAAATCACACAATGGATGATTGATATCTGGGATAATCCCCTTAAGCTCCGCCCACTCCATATTCACATTTGCACTGACTGTGTGATGTATTTTGTTTCTTAGCAAAGCAGGGTGACCAACTGTCCTTCTATATTGTCGCAAGTGCCTTGTACCCACTGACCTTGTATACTGTCGTTAGTGCCTTGTACCCACCTCATTATATCTCCTGCGAGGTTTGTCAGCCTGTCACCGGTATCTAGCGATATGACGTCACACCTCCAACGTCCAATCACGAGTTTCTTCATAATACGAGAACAGAAGAATTCGCTAGATCGTGGTATAAAAGAAAGTGCACCATTTGGGTGGGTTTGGTGTGATACCACTATCCGAAGGTGCCACCTGTTTTTGGATTTGGGAAAAAATAAATGTAAGTCACACCGCCTGCCACGCCGTCACGATGCACTTTCTTTTATACCACGATCTAGCGAATTCTTCTGTCCTCATATTACGTAGAAACTCGTGATTGGACGTTGGTGGTGTGACGTCATACCGCTAAACAAAAGGTGACAGGCTGACCAACTTCTGGAAGATATAATATGCCACATTTTCGAAACCTACAAACAGTGTATCGTACATTATTAAAATATGCAAGGGCGCTTCACTTCGGCTACCGCCTCCACTTCGCGCACTTAACTATGTGAATAGTGTTATGCATTATTTAGACCACGGGTGCGCAACTGGTTCACATTGTGCCACTGTGCGGTGGGGTAATTTCTCCCACTAGAGAGTCCCTTGACGTCAGAATAAAGCAGTTTCGACGTGACACTGAACATGAAGAGCAGGTTTCATACGTCACAGCATGGGTGGGGTACTAAAATGTTTCCCCTCAGTTGCTCAGGTATGATTTAGACTATATGCAGAGGTGATTGTGGTCTGATCGGGAGTGCTGAGTGAGCTAGCGGGTTGTCATTTTGGTGCAAGGGTTGGTAGCTGGTATTTGGTACGATCGGGAGTTTGGAGAGAAGGAACGGTCGGGAGTGCCGAGATAACAAGTGTGTGGTCGCCATAGCAATGCATTGTTCGGAGCATACTCTTATCTTTCGCCTTGGATTTTCCTGATATCTGAAGCTATTTTGCAAGTCTTCAGGAAATATAACTAGGCATTATAACAGGGTGTCCACACAAATTTTGATATAAATTTCCCTGACTTTCCATGACCAAAGTTACTAATTTCCCTGACTCACAAAAAGAACATTTGTCAGACCTCTGTTATACAGATAAATCAAAGTATAGCCATCATTCTCTCTTCCACAACATACCTACAAAGGAACTACAAGTTTCATAACACCAGTGTTCAGTCTTTCAAAACACAACCATAAAGGAACTACAAGTTTCAAAAATCATTTCTTAACATCTTCTCAAGCACTGCCTTCTTCTGTTGAATTTCTACATCTTCTTTTTCGCGCTCATAATTCATTTTTCTTTTTTTTTCCTCTAGCTCTCTAAGTTCTTGCTGAATTTTTCTTTTTCTCTCCTCTTTTTGTCTTCCTCAGCATTTATCTGTCTTTTCTTTTCTAAGTAAGCCTGATATCTTCTCCTGGAAGCTCTCACAGAAGTTAGCATACTTCTTGTAACAGTCACTTCTTTTGATCCACCCATACTCTTCACAGCATCATATACAATACGTTGAGCCACCAGAGATTCTTCTAACAAATTTTCAACTAAGAGACATTTGTTTACGGAAAAGTCACTTTCAACCGAGGCATTACCGTGTGATAAAATGAAGCACAGCTTTATGACAAACCATAAATCATCAAATCTCTTGTCATTTCCAATTAGTGTATAAAAAAAACTCGTCAAGTGCAACTGTGTCCTTGTCATCACATGCAAAATCAGTGAATTGCTTCTGCCATTTTTCAGACTGAGCTTCAACTATCAGTTGGGTATACTGTTTTTTTGCCCTCTCAGGCAACTCGTCGCTCACTCTCTTGTTACAATGCAATTCTTCTAGGACAACATCTATTCTCTTCACACCCAAACTTGACTGATAAAAAATGACTCTTGGCTCAAACAGGTTAACCCTCATGCAAGATGAGATTTCAACGGGCTTTTGGCTTTCAGCTTTTCAACCATGCTGATAAGAAGTTTTCGAAACTCATGCTTAAATACAGATTTGTCCTTGTCAGTACACTTAACCTTCCTTAACAACTTCTTGGCACCATATCCAATTTCCACTTTGTCTACTGGAATGAGGTTTTCACTGTCTTCAAGATCTAAAGTCATAAGTTTGTAAGCAGTACTTGCTTCAGCAATACTTTTTTGTTTCACAAACCTGGCCATGAGGTTCCTTATAACTTCTTGAAGTGCTGTGTAAAGGAAAGGTACTAAAGGTTTTTGACTCTGAAACCTTCTTAAAAAGGGTTCACACTCTGCAATCACACTTTTAAAAGCAGCTAATTTTGCTTCCAGAACTGGATCCTTCATAGACTCCTTGAGATATTCATGGTTCTTGTTGCCTTGTATACATGCTCCCTTAACAAATTTCTCAACAGGACCATATATCTTCAATGCTTGATCAACACACGCACCATTTTCAAGCCATCTCACAGAGGTAAACTTTAAGGGAAAATGTGTACTGCCTGTAGTTTCAGTGTACTTTGCTCTGCGAGCTGGGATGTCTTTGAATAGACCATACAAGGCTCTTAAATTATGATACAGATCCCAATTGGCAGTCAGAAGGTCTGTCTTCACGGCTCCATTCACTGTATGCAGACCACAGACACCGATGTCAAGAAGTGTCTTTCCATCTGGGTTATCAACTTTCAATTTGTTTTCAAGTTTCTTTATAAAACTAAGATTTACATTTGGCCCGTCCATTGAAACTTGTAGAATTTTGTCGAAGGGGAGAGAGAGGCCTTCAACAAATCCTTCCAACAGATGATCAGCAGTCGACCGTCCTAAGAAAACACTGTTGAAATACCGAGTAGCAACTCTTTGCTGGTTAACATCCCAAAACCGCACCACTATGTCCATTTGCCCACGCTGCACAACCTTATTTAAGGATTCATCAAAACATACTACATAATCATTGCAATTCTTTAAGTCAGTTTCCAAACAATC
This sequence comes from Ectobius pallidus, assembly GCA_964059195.1. Taxonomy (NCBI): domain Eukaryota; kingdom Metazoa; phylum Arthropoda; class Insecta; order Blattodea; family Ectobiidae; genus Ectobius; species Ectobius pallidus. The sequence goes on from CAXKWD010000002.1 coordinate 123,951,973, forward strand.
TCTAAAATAAGGAGATAGTCCATGGTTAATTACATATGACGCTTTAGTTTTTCCCATTGTGAAATTCTGCACAATTTGGCTATCAGGAAACATCCTCTTGAAAGCCGAAACACTTCCATCACATGAATTTAAGGACATCTTTCCTGTCACAACCTCCAGAGCCCACATGATCTCTGCTGATGTGACATCATCTTCATTCACAGAGAAAGTCTTGATATTTGTCTGCTGCAAAACTGGAACTGAAGTACAAACAGAGACTGCTATTGTTGTAGATGTTGAATCTTCTGTAGAAGGCACAACTCACTGCTCGACAGATATAGTTTTTTTTAGCAAAATATGAAATGCTGGGCTGCAAACATTTACTTGTCAAATTCTTCACATGTTTTGGCCCCTTAGCATGTGACACCACAGCTTGTCTTCCCATGTTACTAAGCCTAAAAGATTTAAAGCATACTTTACAGTAAGCTGATGAAGAGTCCTCAGGCACCAAATCTAACCATCCAGCAAAATCAGGATTCAATTTATTGTCTAGCCACTGTTTACTAAATATACACTTCTTGGCCATATTGTTCCTCAAACATTAACATCCATTCAAACCCGGAAACAGAAATTCACAAGTTCTTACAAACATTATTTAGAAGTTTCTCAACTGTTTGCGTCCACGCGATGTTTTCTCGCCGGGTGTGCGAGCCGTGGGTTGGGCGTTGACGCTCTCATTGGCTGGCGACGACCTTGCACGTGATTGGTCCTATCTTCATGGTTCTGCCAACAATATATTTCGAATGGGAAATGCAGGAAATGTTGCTCATGATGCAATTTCCGACTAGTTTACGTATGTGTAAGACATGTGATCTCCCCAAGAAATAATTAAGTTTATATAACAAGAGATGTTAGGTTTAATAAATAAAAAGGGGGATTGAGGATGTTAAGATGTACCCCGATGCAAATGGTATTCAAGGCAGTGACTGACCACTACAGACCTACAAGATGGCAGCACTGATTTTGCACCATGTGACCCATCGACACCATCTACCGGCGAAGCTGAACACTTGCAAAAGCAGACGACATATCAATACGCAGTGTGCCATTTTACGCAGGAAATTTTATATCAAATTTGCTAAGACAGCCTGGGTTATGGCAGGCTGGAGCGCATAATTTTTTCCTCAAATTACTATCACTGGGGAAACTTTCTGAAATTTCTGCAAGAATTCCCTGACTTTCCCTGACCAATCTGAAATTCCTTGACTTTCAATGACCAATTTCACCTTCCCTGACTTTTCACTGACTTCCCAGAATGTGGACACCCTGTATAAAGAGCTGATATGTGGCAGCATCTTGTGGAAGAGAAATCAAGCTAAATGACTTTATGAAAAGATAGGCACGAAGAGCCTAGAAGACTTATATCTTGTATGAATGAAAGATTCAAAGGGATAACAAACAAGAATTAAAACCACTGCCTTCTAAACTGTATTAATCGTGTATACACTGCCTGTCCTATACGGCTAATTTTGCGTACTCGGCGACATTACAGATGGCAGCACCTTTCACATTATGTAGTGCTGTCACCGCCGTCTCATAATCACTGCCTTCTAAACTGTATTACTCCTCGAGACAGCGGTGCTCATAATATAGTTTATCAGTGCGTCTAATTAATTTACATTTATTTTAATTATTGCTCCAAAATTCCATTTCAAGGTAAGTGTCATATACTGGAATAATATTACGTTCTAAACAAATAACACAAGTATCTGTGTCTGTTTAATGCTTATTTTGATTAGTGATTGCTGCAATCTGGGTGTGAACTGTGTCGCCTCTACTGGATAAATTAGGCAATTTAACAATACTCTGAACTCCATGTTAAAATAAAGCATAGGACAGGCAGTGTAATTCTCGAGACGACGGTGATTAAAACTGAATGTAATACTGTAATGACTAAGCCTGAAGTAAGCAAAGCCTAATTGGCTATTTAAACAACAAGATATGTTAATCAGTCTCTGATTGGACACCAACATACAATAAAAATAATTAAATATCATAATAGCTATAAACAAATTCATTTGTTTAAATAACAAACAAAGGAGCTTGCTAACCAAAGCCTGCTTTATGAAAAAACTACAAAATAAAACATGGCTCTAACTAAGAACTACCTGACATAACATGAGTTACATTTGGATTTACATGCATGGGCTACATAACTCACAGAAATAATGTCATGTTCTATAAGCCTACTCTCCAATATTTAAGGCTCAAAATTTGTCCCGTCCATCACGCCATTATTTTTCTGAATTGTAGACAGAAATGGTGGTAGATTATTAAAAATGCATGTTATTCTTCTTTATCAAATAACAAAACTTTGGACTCTAGGAATAAATCAAGGATTTAAATAAAAAATAGGCTATTCGCTTTGAATTTCCTGACTGTGTGTCCCATCCATCACTCATGGAATGCATGGTAGGCTAACTGTTATAAAAAATGTATCAAATTTAATTTAATTGTCTCTATAATTTTCTTTTTTAACATGTATATGCAAGAAAGTTTGTGCAACACATTCTGCACCATTTATAATTGTGAAATATTATGTTAGCTCTGAAAAGAGCCTTTTGGTGCAAGGATCATTTTTACTACATTAATTAAGTCGTCTTGCAGGTGGCAAACCATTCAAGTCTAAAACTCTTCACTGGAGAGAGGCTCTCGTGATTGTAGGCTATTTTTTGGGGAAAGAATAAATACTGTGGCACCTTACCCCCCACTCCTATTCACTAACAGGACCCACTTGGGAAGGACGGATAGCAGCGCCATTTGAATTAATAGGCAGAAGGTGAAATGGGGAAAAAATTAAATAGTAACTCCTTTCTTCCCTTCTTGACTTCCTTTTCCTCCTCCTTCCCTTTCTCTCACCTCCTCTTCATACTACCTTCCTATTTGGGACATAGTCCTAAAGTAAATTTTTTGCATCGACCACTAACATCATAGCTAGTCTTAACCATTATGCCACAAGTGATTGCTCAGCGGTGATGTGAAAATTCATCTAGGCCTATTTAAGTTTAGAGAGCTTTAATACATGAAATGACAAATAGCCATTTTGGTGCAAGGGTCATTTTGTCACATGGCGGGTCCTGAGTAACGCCAAAGAGGCTCTGGTGATTGTTTTGATAATTATGGTACAAGGGTCGTTTTCATCTAGGTACACTCAACAGTGCATACCGGTAGTAGAACACTGAACTACATTATCGGCATTGAGCAGCTTGTGAGAGGAAAGGTTGAAGGTTAGGGGAAGTGATAGCCAGGCTAGGGAAAGGTTGGGGAAGCGGGCCATTGCCACATGGCTACGTGCAGCAGAGAGCCAAGGTGTCACAAGTATTTACTGGGTAGAGCCCTATCTCCTCGACATTACAGAAAATTAAAACTTTTTAATCTTTACAAAACGAAACAACGTTAAAAATGTGTCCCTAGGTGCAAGGATTATAATTAGGTGCAAAATTTGATAATATATAACAATACATCCTGTAATTCTCTTACCTTAAAATACGTAATTCATGATAATAACAAATAACTGACGACCATGTTACCGACTTGACTTAGAATTCTGGGGGGAAAAGGTAGAATCGGTCTCACTCGAGTTCCCCACTCCACTCTCTAACGGCTCCGCGTGGAAAGTAGGGGTTTTGGGTGGGGAGACATCTAGTGGCGGCATTTGAACTACTAGCAGAGTAGCGACGGTAGCGCGATCTAGTAATGAACTGGTGAAACGGAAAAATAATTTATTTCTCCTTTATTCTCTTCTTCTCTTCCTTTCCCGTCTCCTTCCTCCCACCTCCTCTTCACCCTACCTACCTATTCGATACCTATTCCTAACCATAAATTTTGGATCGACCGAGATTCGAACTCGGGACCCCTAGCATTAAAGCTTCGCGTCTTAACGCATTATGCCACGAGAGATTGTTGAGCAGTGAAGGAAGCTTTCGTATATTTGAGTTATTGTAGGGGTGATTTCATGCGTTCATGAGTGTTAACGCAAGAATCGGTTTTTCTAATTTTGAGAAGTTTTGTTTGTTATGAAAAGAGTACCGGGAGTGTTGGTGCAAGGGAATTTTTCTGCATCAATTAAGCCATGTTTTATGTTATAATAAGGCGTTTTTTAAAATTGTCATAGGCCTATATTATGTATGGTGCAATTAACTTAATTGTGAAATATTTTGTATTTTGAAATGTTCTGTTGGCATATGTACGGCGTTTTTTATAATTGTGAAATATTAAGTTTGGTGCAAGGTATCTTTTTATTGTGAAATAGCCTATTTCGTTGCAAGTGTCGTTGTTACAATTCCGTGAAATATTATGCTTAGTGCAAGGGTATTTTTTTTTAAATATAATCGCTTAATTAATAATAGTGAAATATAATGCTTGGTGCAAGGGTCTTTTTTATTTTAAAATAGGCCTATAATTTGTTTTTTTTTATAATCGTTTGCCATCGTTTTTTGTAATTGTGAAATATTATGTGGCGCCGATTATGTTGGCGTTGGTGCAAGGGAAAATCTTTTTAAATGTGAAATATTATGTTGGCTCTGAAAAGAGTCGTCTTGGTGCAAGAGTATTTTAATTCCGGGGTGCGCGGGCAAAGACAGTTAAGTCCACTTTGTTGTTACTGAGAACTAGAGTGACTTAACACATTATACCAGCCCAACATAGCTTTAGATATGGATAAACCCATGAGGGACACATCCATAACTATCGTACAATTTTGAATATGACTTACTGGACTTAACACAAATGTAGAGAACATTTTTATCTATAACTCTATGGACATATCTCAATTTTTTAGGATGGTGGACTTAACTCTCTTTGCCCGTGCACCCCGGAATTGTTAATTAAAATTGGCCGCTCTGGTGATTGCAATTGCATTGAATATAATTTGCATGCGTATAACACAGTGAGCTGCATTACCAGCATTGAGTAGCGGCCGGCGGGTGGCTAGGAGCGGCTGGTGGGATAGGGGAAGTGGTCAGGCGGGGAAGAAGGTGGCGGGCGAGTATGGAATGAAAAGGGAACTAGGGTGAGACCGATTCTACTCTTATTCCAATTCTGGGTACCGTATCAGGTTGACCAATACGACAAATCTCAGAGATAAGTATGGCACATTTTCGAAACCTACAAACAGTGTAGGCTATCATAGATTATTCGAAAATGCAAGGGCGCTTCGCTACAGCTACCACCTCCGCTCAGCGCGCTTAACTATGTGGTTAGTATTGGAGCATTCCACAGAAAACAGGACATTTAGTCCAAAAATAAAAAATTCAAAAGTTAAAATAAAAAGTGCTAGTATTATGTATTTAAGCTTTAAATTTAATATATTGAATAAAATTGTGCTAAAATTTTCACTTCTAAGTTGGCATTACTGATCTTAAATGGCTACCTGCTGATTTGTTCAGAAGCAGCAAAAACATTGGTCAATTTTGGAGGATTTGCCAGGGCACACAAAGATCTTTAGAAATTTTGACTGCGATCTTTGTGGAAAGTAAGTACTTGATAACACATTTTCAGTAATCAGTATAAAAATTTTGATAATTATGAGCAGTAATTAAGCCATGATTAGTTGAGAACTCCTTTGTCCCACACGTGACAGAAAATTATAATTATTTTTGCCTCTTGTGAGTATGCTTCAATAATTTTACCTCTTTTTTAAATTTTATAAGTTAGTTTTGTGTTCTAAACCTACCATAATTTTTAAAGATTTTTGTCATGTCAATTGTAGGTTAGGTTAGGCATTGAAGTTTGTCCCACACGTGACAAGGACTGTTATTGTATAGCGTGCATTAGCAGTGGACTGTATAAAAATTAATTGAGTTTGACAAGATTGAATACACGCCATACATTTCAATTGGAACTCAGTGTATTTAATAATTATATCAATAATAGAATCATTCTTATCTAAGAATTAAAAACAATCTACATGATATTTGATGCGATTATCACATTAGGTGGTTTCCTGTGAAATCTTGAAGTGATAGATGTAACGTGCATTCACAGCCGAACTGAAACTTCTTGGATGTCACAGACACTCGCTGGATGATGCCTTGAACTTATTCCGCCCAAAGAACATAGACTTCAGGTTAAAAAATATATTGATTAATGATATTTCTAGAAGACCACTTGGCAATGAATGCCAAGAACAAACATGATGATAGGATATGCATGCAGCAAGTCTATGTTGCTTGATAATATTCACAATAAAATCTCTGCGAAATTCATGCACAAATTATAACGCAATTAGTATCACTGATTTAAATTGCGTAGTACGAAAAGTACAGCTATGATGCAACAAAGTTTAAATTAATGTTATAAGCTGTAAATCAAATATTAGGCTTTAAGCACTCACTCTGAAGATGAACATTCCTTAAGTAGTTAAATCTCACATCACTATAAGGATGTATGAAGATAAACACCACTGTTGGTTAAATTCAGAATAGATTGTAATCCTTTAAGAGGATTATGTAATGGCGACATAGAAGAAGGAATGAAAGTAACAATGAGGCAAGAAGGATTTCTATTGGCCGAGAACAAAATAATTAATCATAATAGAAATTTAATATGAAGAAATGTACATAAAAGAAAATACCTTCTTGAGAATAAGAAATAAGAAATTAAATATGAATTTAATATTCAGTTATTAGCGAATCATTATAATGTAAAAATAATAAAGTACATAAATGAGTCCAGTATAAGATCATAATTTATAATTTAAATTAGAACACACTGAAAACATTTGATGAGAAACAAAAGAATGCAGAAGGACAATAAAGCTAAAGCAAAGCCAACTAGGAATGGAAAATAGAAATCATGGCCAGCTAGAAAACGTAGAAGAAGATAATTGTATAAAGGATACATCAAGGAAAAGATTCAACATAACTGAACATATATCCCTTGTGTGATATGGTGATATGAATTTCAGTTTCATAGCTGATTTCATAGATTTCATCAATTTAATCAATTAAATGAATGGTTTAAGAATTAGCCTATGCCCAGGCCAACATAGTTCCAAGTTTAACTTTTATTATTACCTAAAAAATGCATGATCATTCCATGTAGCTCAGGCTAACTAACTTAAAGGAAGGGTAAACTAAAAAAATACCATTTTCTAATTTTAATCTCATCGCACGGAGCTTTGAATTACGAAACGAATGGTGATCTCGTGAACTTCAGGTGCCCAATATTACGCCTTGTACGGGTGAAGTAAAACGCTCCTGTGACGTCACTCCTGACTAACTCGCTGGCAGGACAACAGCTACTGTAATGCTCGCGCCTGTGTTTCTAATACACCACAAAGTCTCATTTGTGTTTGTTGTTGATAGAGATGCCTGCAATGTTACCTTCTAAGGACAAATCTCGGTATTCACAAATTAATATCACATGAAAAGAAAATGACAAGGAATTATTTAAAGAGTTGGGTCATTCCACCTCAATTCATCCAGGGCATGTAACCCTCCGGTCTCAGATTTTGATGAAAATTTGTAGTGTGGTTCCCATATGCATGAGAAACAAAGATCTGAATTTTTAGCTTCCTGTCTGTTATAGATTCGGAGATACACTTCTTTGAAAACATCGTGTTTTAGGAAGAATAGAGTTGGGACAGGAGTAGGTTTTGTGTGCAGACTGTTACATTTTTGCTTGTACCATGCCTGTGAATGTTAGCAGAACCATAACACATGATCATTCCAATGCAAAAATGACTGCTGAGTTCAAATCTGGTGTCAGAATTTGTCTAACACTTACAGAAATTTTGTTATGGGCATGTAAACTTAAAAATTGAAACTATAAAAAGGCAATCGCGCCTCCTCATAAAAACCATGATATCTCAAAAAGTAAACTAGATACAGCTGAATGCTTTGCACCATTGGAACGAGCAGGAAATTTCCATCTGGATCAAATAAAAAAACTTGTGGGACTTTGTTAGGTGAATTTTTTTTCTGCACATATGTAAAAATTGAATATTTGAGTATGGATTACATACATATGTTGAACAGAGTTTCCAGATAATTATGGAGCTACAGTCTTACAAGCCAAAGTAATTCAGTGTTATAATCAGTTCTTACCATAAGTGCACAGAAATCCATTACCACAATTATAACATTTTTACACGGTAAGTTAAACATAATATTTTTGGAGCAGACCTGATACATGACATTATATTAATTTGTTAACAGCTCAGTACCCAAATTATTAAGTGTGCTGCCAATCCAAATACATGAATGTTGCAAAATTCCATACACAAACTGCTATGGATTGTAGAGGAGACCAAAACAAACTTTTTTGTTAAATAACCATAGCTCGGAAACCAATAGGTATGTCAGTAGTCACCTTCGAAGACAGACATCGTTGAGTAGAAACAAACATCCCTGTGCATGACAAACACATCACATGTTGCAGATTGTACACAGTTTAGGTAGCTGTTTGCTTTTATTCATTCTGCTTGTTCTTAGGCATTGAGTAAGGACGATGGAAGATTACAGTTTTGTTGAACTCGCGAATATCCACCTAGTTTATGGTGCATGCAATGGCAATTCCACAGCTACACAATGTCTCTATGCTGAGCGATATCCTGGTCAGCGTTTACAAAATCCTCACACATTTGTTTCTGTTTCAAGTTCGAGGGCATCTACGTGACACATTTGGTGAAAATTAGATTGGCCGGGGTGTACCCATTGCATGGCCTGCTCGTTCTCCTGACCTTACCCCACTTAACATTTAAAGAGTTTAGTGTATGAAACACCAGCTGTGTCAGAGGAGGATCTTGTTGCACGGATTCTTGTAGCTGCCAACCAATTACAACATACCCCTGGAGTATTCCACCATATGAGAGAAGCAGTATTGTGTCGTTGCAGATCATGTATTGAAGCAGGAGGCCGCACATGTGAACAATATCTGTAAATAAACCTCACCACAACCAGCTCAAATGGTCACCATACCTTCATTGTGTGTCAGCATGTTTCCATTTGAAGGTGACTACTGGTGTAACTATTGGTTTCCGGCCTATGGTTATATAACAAAACAACTTGGTTTTGGTCACCTCTACAATCCATAGCAGTTTGTGTATGGAATTTTGCAACACCTTATATAAAAATAGACCACAGATGTAATTTTAGATGTATAGATGTGCTATACATCAAGTATTGATTATAAAAGATATTTATGAGTGGTGATAAGTAAATATTCACAGTTAATAGATATAATAACATGCCTATTACATTTGTAAGGACAATTTTAATTGGAGCTAACAGATGGTTGCACTGATTTATAACGATCTGTTACTCTATAATAGTTAGGCTACTTAGTCTTCATGAAGCAGTAGGCCTAAGCATCACATTTAGTAGTATGAACTGGGGGTGCTACACTGATGTTCCAACTGAGGGCCGGGAAGGAATTTGTTACATAGAAGTCTTTGCAATATATTTGTTCCATTTTTCCTGAATTTCAGCAGTACATTTACGGCAAGTCATCTTGTGATGGCATTGAAGATGCTGTCAAGATAACTGCCACCAAGGCTAGAATGCAACGGCCGTACAAAAACAAATACTGGAGTCAAAGCAGATGTTTGATTTCTGTAGCCAGCAGTTCTCAAAAATTAAATTTCAATTTATATCTGCAGCAGAAGTGGAAAATGTTCACAAACTGCAGAGTGAAAAATCCAAAGCAGCAAGTAGGGTTGCAGGAACACAAAGTTTTCATCATTTCATACCTCTATCTTGTAACATTTTGGGAGCGAAACGTCTGAGCACAGATGATCATTTGTCTTTAGTCTTCCAGTTTTCAGAACTTACAGTACATGAAACTGTAAAACTAAACAGTTTTATTTGTTGTGTATACGACAAAAAATGGTATATTGGTTTAGTTAATGAAGTAGATACAGATGAAGGAGATGCAAGTGTAATATTCATGCATCCTAATGGCCCATCTACATCATATCATTGGCCAGAGAAAGAAGATAAGTGCTTGGTTCCATTCAGTCACATCTTACTACATGTACCCATTCCAGATACTGCAACAGGTAGACAGTACCACATATCTGATAAATGACATCTGTGGTCTATTTTTATATTTGGATTGGCAGTACACTTAATAATTTGGGTATCGAGCTGTTAATAAATTAATGTAATGTAACAGGTCTGCTGCAAAAATATTATGTTTAACTTACCGTGTAAAAATGTTATAATTGTGGTAATGGATTTCAGTGCACTTAATGGTAAGAACTGATTATAACACTGAATTACTTTGGCTTGTAAGACTGTAGCTCCATAATTATCTGGAAACTCTGTTCAACATATGTATGTAATCCATACTCAAATATTCAATTTTTACATATGTGCAGAAAAAAAATTCACCTAACAAAGTCCCACAAGTTTTTTTATTTGATCCAGATGGAAATTTCCTGCTCGTTCCAATGGTGCAAAGCATTCAGCTGTATCTAGTTTACTTTTTGAGATATCATGATTTGTATGAGGAGGCGCGATTGCCTTTTTATAGTTTCAATTTTTAAGTTTACATGCCCATAACAACATTTCTGTAAGTGTTAGACAAATTCTGACACCAGATTTGAACTCAGCAGTCATTTTTGCATTGGAATGATCATGTGTTATGGTTTTGCTAACATTCACAGGCATGGTACAAGCAAAAATATAACAGTCTGCACACAAAACCTACTCCTGTCCTGACTCTATTCTTCCTAAAACACAATGTTTTCAAAGAAGTGTATCTCCGAATCTATAACAGACAGGAAGCTAAAAATTCAGATCTTTGTTTCTCATGCATATGGGAACCACGCTACAAATTTTCATCAAAATCTGAGACCGGAGGGTTACATTTCACTTTTTTTCTGGATGAATTGAGGTGGAATGACCCAGTTGCAAGGAAGAAAAGAAAATACGGAATGGTGTAAATGTGGGCTGTGTGTACATATGAAAACGGGCCACGAAAGTGTGTGTTGTTGGGACCGTGAAGTAATTTGTGAACAGAAGGGGGTTGTAGACTGTATAACACGACATTGCTCATTCGATAGCGTTATTATAAATAAAGATACACTAGTTGCCAGGCGTTATCAGTTAATACTTAGAGCTAATACAGTTCAAAAACAAAACATTTTTCAAGATACGAACAGAGTCACTTTCAGATTCAGAATCATCTTTTGCGGTAGTAGAAATTTCTGAAATGCTAAAAGAGCTATCTAAATCACAATTTCTAGAAGAAACATTCAATGAATCTGTGCAAACATTGACATAAGTTTCATTTCCTAGTTCACACTGAACGCCTACTCTGTTAGAAACTGAATTTTCGTCATAAATACTAGATTCCACATTCATGATTTGTCCATTCCCGGATACTGAAGGATTACTATTCAAATCTTGCAACAACTCTCTCATTTCCTTCTTCCTCGAGTACGACGATTTTCTTTTCTTCATTGGCGGTGTTTCAGATTTCCCACGCAAAAGAAGTGATGGCACAGCACTTCTTTTTTAAACAGATTGCGGGGTTTCTCCAGATAACTGTGTTCGTAACTGTACCAAAAGCTCGGTATCATTTTCTTCAAAATGTTGTGAACAAACCGTACTGTATTTAGTAGGAACAAATTTTTCTCTTTTTATTTTTATCAGCCATTGCTTATTTACGTTCGGGTGACTTATCTCTGTTGAGAAATCGATGGAAAGATATTTTAAGTGTGTTATCACTCTTCGACGATGAGTTTGTACACCCCACAACACAACAATAAACCATTGTTTGAACAGATACTCACTAAAAAACTGTAACAGTAGACAGAATGCTGTGAAATGTCTTTCACCGGGCGAGACTGAGCCAAGCCTTCGTCAAGCGTGACGTCACGCGCCCATCGCGTTACAATAAATAGATTCGTTTTGTGATTAAATGTGAAGGTGTAAAACATTTCTAACAGTGAATATCATTTCTTAAAAACATTCTCTTTCAATCCGTATGAAGAAAATGATACTGAATTTTTAGTTTACTTTTCCTTTAAACATATAATGCTTTATCTTCTTACCGGTATCGTTTATTTCATTTATATATTATGGGCGAGATGCTAGTGCCTTTTGTTATGTTAACAACTGATCCTTTTGGTCTATTTTTAATCAGAATTTCCTGTTGAAGTAGTAATTAAAAAATAAATTGCTGATTATTTAGAAAGACGTAAATGCATTCTGGACTTGGGGTTAGTTTCCCATTCTACTGGATTCGTTAATTTTGTTTTTTACTCACGTAAAACGGCAAAATTTCATGTAATATTATTCTCCATAAGTTTTAGAGTCCATATAAGGGCACATTTTGTTTCTAAGAATATTTTAAATATGGGTAAAATCGGTAATAAGTTCACAAAAAACTAACCTAAAATGGCGCTTAGATTGGAATCACAATAATACAGAATCAGCTGCTAGAAACAGCGCAGGTGCATGCTGGGAAGAAGCCGATGGGTCACGTGGTGCTGGAATCAGCTGCCAACGTGATAATGGTCAGACAACCCTCTGGAAGATATAAAATGCCACATTTTCGAAACCGACAAACAGTGTATCGTACATTATTTGAAAATGCAAGGGCGCTTCGCTTCGGCTGCCGCCTCCGCTCGCGCACTTAACTATTGTGGTTAGTGTTTTGCATTATTTAGCTTTATGTAGAGGTTGCAGGACCGTATGGAACAGACCAATGACATGCAAGGTCGTTGGGAGCCAATGGGAGTGTTGGTCTGCAAGCCAGAGACCGCATACCAACGCCGAACATCGCGTGCCGAAATCCAGTAGAGTGGGAAACTAAACCCCTGGACTTTAATTAGTAGCTTCTGAAACAACTATTTTCTCTCTTTCTAGATCTAGACAATGTCGAATATTGCTAGTACAAGTGCAAGTCGAATGCAAAAAATGCGTGAACTAAAACGTGAAAACCCTGATTTCCAAAAACAGGAAAACAAGCGGATATCAGAATTGAAGAAGAAAAAGAAGCAAAGTATGACTGAAGCTGAGAAGGAGAAACTTAGAAATTATGAGAGGGACCGGAAAAGACTCCAGAGGGCAAAGAAAAGGGGTAATAAGCTTCAGCAATTTCCCTCTACTTCCTCACAAGGATCTGTGAGTCCATATCAATGTCCGCAGTCACTGGGAAAGGCCGTATGGAGAACAACACGTGCATTGCCCAAATCGCCAAGGAAGAAAATGGCTGTTTTGACATGCTTAGCGGAACGTGCTGGTTTATCTCCACCATCCCAGGAAGTACATTGTTCCAATGAAAATTCCAAGATGGATTACTTGAAAGTGAGAGATTTCTACTTCAGACCAGATATTGTATACACATGCCCAGGAATGAATGACTGTATCACTGTGTGGGAGAATGGAATCAAGGAAAAGTTACAGAAGCACTTCCTGACAATGTTCTTGAAAGAAGCTTTTTCTATTTTCAAACAAGAAAACCCAGAGCTGGTAATTGGTTTTTCCAAATTTTGTAGTTTGCGACCAAAGAATGTTTTACTTTTGAAAAACACTCCATCTGATCAGTGTAAGTGCAGAGTGCATGAGAACTTTATTCTCAAACTCAAAGCCCTAAAATACAGTTATTCAAACTCTTTCTGGGAGAAAATACTGTGTGATGTGGCAATCAATTCTGCTTGTTGGCAAAACATTTGTGAAGCCTGCTGTGATGGCAAACTTTTGCAAGTGCCAGCAAACAGTGATGATGAGGTTACTTGGAAATGTTGGGAAAATTCAGACCATGGATTAAAACTTTCTGCTAAAGAAGGCCAGGTCGGAGATTTATTCGAAACAACACTACAAGATCTTCCAGGCTTCAAGGCCCATGTGAATCTCAAACGAATACAGTCTGCGGCATTCGAGAATGACAAACAAGAAACCAGTGGTATCCGCATTCTGCAGATAGATTTTGCCATGTCTTTCTCATGTGAATACCAGAACGAAATTATGAGTGCACTGTGGTCCCGATAAAGTGTACTATTATTCACAGCAGCATTGTTCTTTAAAGGAAAATGTCAAACATTCCTTGTTTGTTCCAACACAAAGAATAAGGACAAAAACACAATATTGACTTTCATTGATTTTTTGTATTGTAATATCTTTAATGTAGAACAACCAAACAGTGAAAATCCTTCTGAAGAAGTAATCTGGAGTGATGGTCCTGCCTCTGAGTTTAAAAACAGATACATGGCCAAAGTTCTAAACTTTCTCTCTCAGAAGTATGGCAAACCTTTCTCATGGAAATACTTTGCAACATCCCATGGAAAGGGAGTTGTTGATGGAGTAGGGGGTAACGTCAAAAGGCTTGTTCGTGAGAAAATTATGAGTCAAGGTGAAGGTTCCCCAGTTGTTCAGAGTGCAAAAGACTTTGCTGATCTTGCTGCAAAAGCTGTAACTAGTACCAGAATCTTCTATGTTGACGAAGAGTTCATCAACAAGAAAATTGAACGAGAAAATCCTTGGGTGGATGTTCTATCAATCCCTGGAATTTCATCATTTCATGTAATTAAATCAGTCGGCCTGGCCTTACACTGTAAAAACAATGCTCTCTCTCTAGATGAAACAACTTTCGGAGCTGAAGCTCAAGTGCATGATTTGTTGGATCTTGCTGTCAACCAGTGGGTGATTGTTAATTATGAGGGTGTACACTACAGAGGAGAAATAACTGAAATTGACCAAGACGGTGTAAAAGTTAATGTCATGCATGAGTCAAAGGTTCCTGGTTTCTTCAGATGGCCAAATGAACGAGACGAGATACTTTACAGCCGTTGCGAAATTGTGAAGATAATTCCTGGGCCAGTAATTGCCAACAACAGGGGACTGTATAAATTTAATGACAATTAGTTAATAATTGTGGACATTTCTAATGTTGCAATTATATAACATTAACATATGAGTTGCTATTTTGTATTTATTTCATTTGGTAAACCAAGAAAAGAGTGAGAAGTCATACAATGTCCCACACGTGACATCAGTGTCCCACACGTGACAGTAGAAAAATAATTAATTTTTCCAATTTGTTAAATTTTTAAAATTTATGTATATGATGAATATGTAGGCAATAGTATGTAACTTTTAATAAAAAATTGTAATCCAGTAAAATGTTCTTAGATTCACAGAGTTTTTAAACAGAAATGAAAATTATTTTTTCCATGTCCACTGGCCATGTCCTGCACGTGACGGTCAAGTTCCCTTCAGTATTTCAAGTACCCATAGACATTTTAAAAATTAATTCCTCCACATAAATAGAGCTGTTTTAGTACTTTTCAGCTGCACACTAGTTGGTTGTTACATTTTTGTTATAAAAGCCGGATAACAAAAAAGTGTATTGTAAAATGAGTGTGAATGTCCTGCACGTGACAGTGGAATGCTCCTATTATGCATTAATTAGATTATCTGCGGACAACTTATCTTAATGCAGAGGTGGGTACAAGGCACCTCGCCTGCTGCGGCATTATACGAGGACAGTTGGTATCCTGCTTCGCTCAGAACCATAATATGGCTGGCGTGTTTTATGCATAATAAAAATGAATTGAAAGTAGGTAAAAATACATCAAAAAGTTTAAAATACACTAGTTTCGCTTCTTAATAAATTATTTTAACAAAAGTAAGTAGGCCTACATTTAATGACGTGTTGATTTCCAAAAGAGGAAAATTGTAATGTCGAGGAGATAGGGCTCTCGCTGTATTTATCTTTTGCCATTTTCTGTATTTTTGGTGTGGTGCAAGGGTCATTTTCAAAACGTATTGAAATTAGCGCATATCATGAAGGACACAACAGTGAGTTGCAGTGCCGGCACTGAGCAGGTTTATAGCCAAAGAAAAGGCATAATCAAGTCTTTGCAGCCAGGGGGAGTAGGGAAAGTAAGGGAAGCAGGCGAGAGTGGGCAGAGCTTTGCTGCTGCATGACTTAAAACTATCTTTCACCCCTGCTTTTATCCCAAGAATTTCGATTGTTGACGCCCTAGTGATTTCCTCATGAACACAAAGATACCGTAACCAAAATGAAATGAAATGAAAAAAAAAAAAAAAAAAAAAAAAAAAAGGAGACGAAGTACCGAACACAACGTACAAGATTCCTTCCCATAAATTAAAACGAATAAACTCACAATTAAGTGGTTAGACTGATAATGTATGTGGGAGGGGGGGGGACCTATAAAAATTCTGCAATCTGAAAACTTTAGTACCGAACCCAACCAAACTCGAGCATGGCATTCATTGCATCATAGTGTCTGAATCTTTAAATATTGCAAGACAATATGATTATTAAACCTGATTTCAGTGACTTTTAATCACCTGTGATAATTGTTTGGGAAATCTGTAGAAAATAGGTAAAATACCTTTTGAGCAGTACGTGATGAAAATCCCTTCCTTCCACAACCCGGTGCGAAGTAACACGACTGTCGACTAATCGACTAGGTGAAAAAAAAACCCGAATCCCGATAATGCGATATATGAAACCAGTTCTGCCAATCTACGAGAAAAAGCTGAAATTTACACAAAATAATTTCTCTGTATTCATTTTAACACAATTAGCTCATTTATAACAACATTTTTATCAATAGTTTGTGATCGCTACATTATAATCATAATGTTTCAGTCAGGAAATAAATTTGAAAATAAAAATTTATTATTAATGTGAACTTTAGTTTAATATTTGGTTTGATTAATGGGAACCTTTCATGTGCAGTTAAAAATTTGTCCACCAGAGCGCAGCAGGGTCTGAGGAGGTCCTGCAATCTCGTTTTGCCATATGCTTATGCGTATCAATAGATGTGAATAATGTTGGCTGTCCTATAAAAACTGGCGATTAATAACGTATAAGTCATATTCCAGAAATCAGATACCTATATTCTGCTTAGGAGAATGTGAGATCGCCAGAAAAAGTATTGATTTGTTAAAAGAATTAAAGAATTAATCTCTGTCTGAAGTAATAATTGGTTGTAATTGTTATGTTGAAAAGAACCCGTGGGGTTTGTCAGCAAAAACAGGAACAATAATTATTTTGCAGTGGCAGAGACATGTGTAGCTTAGAGACAAATAATTCAAAATATTTAAGTTATTCCTGTATATCGCGGTGGCATTTTTATTCGTTAAATGGTGAAGAAATAATTCAAATTTTATGAAACGTATTTAAAGCTTGTAGTACAGTACATCACAAAGAAAACATCCCATCTTCTTTAGATTTATAACCATAGGCGTAAATATGTAAAAAAAAAATCTTTATACTGTAAATCATTTGTAAAAAGTAATTTAGGTTCATGGTTGTTTGCTTTCACAATATTCTGTATGTATTTCAGCTTTCGGTTATGAATTTACTGTGTGGTAGACAGATGCTAGTATTTGATTAATATAACACAGTAGTTATAGAAAGTAAAGATTTGGATATAAATGTGTAAATATTTTGTTCCTATTATCATTAATATTTTATAAATAAATTTATGTTACGTTTGCTTGCTTCTAAATAATATCCTTTAGAGGCTTACGAATAATACATGCTCCAGAATTATAGCTGTCATTAAGTTTTTGTGTGGGAAACAAATACGAATAATAGTACAGTATTTGAATAGCGTATCATATTAGTAATAGAATGTTCTTTTCATGAAGTCAACGTAATTAGAAAGAAGCTGGAATGTCGAAATAAGGTAATAAGGGAATGGTTTTCTTGTGATTATTACTATAGGCCTAAATGCGTAATATTTTTAACGTCAACGCCCATCCATAATGTAGGTTCATACTTTTTGTTTTAGAATTATATTACATAAGTTTCAGAATTATGGCTCGCAGGGAATTGTTATTCATCGTACTGGGTTCTCATATGCTAATAATTCAAAATACTATGTTCTCTTCGATTCGAGTTAAAATATCTACGTGCATCGGTAATTCCAGTTCTAATATAGTGTTTTAATATAATTAATGTGCATTATAAAAGTGAGTTGTATATAATAACAGTGTAGTTGATTTATTTATCTTTTTATTTTTTTGTATTTAGAGGGGGAAAATAGCCAGTGCCAATTGCCAGTATAGAAAGGAAAAATGTGCTTTGACGTCTTCTTTATAATAATTTTTTTTAATCTTCAATTTACAAGAGCCACCAATGCCTGTAAGAATAATTTAGTTTTGCAAGTGTTTCAATTTTACGGTTTGTTTTAATGTTTGCAATGAAAAAACTTACAAATTCCGTTTAAACAAAATATTCATAATTTTATTATACAAATTATAATAAATGTGAAACAGAAATATGTGAATTTTTCTTATGAAGTTAATAAATTAAGTAAGTTGTATTTATCAAATACTGCCCATACCTTCTTAAGAAGTAATTTCGTATCGTAGTTTGAAAGAGAATAAGTGGTTGAGTTTGCTGCTGGGCGAACTTTCTGTTTAAAGCAACAGAACATAACTGAATCTTGTCCATTTGATGAAGATATTGGAAACATGACCTTCTGTTGTAGATAATGAGAATACTACTTCTTGTTAAGTTTTATTCTTTGTAAAAATGATTAAGATAATGAGTCAATTCTGAGGATCTGAAAGTGTTGAGCGAGGAGATTTGAAGGAACTCATAGACTATTAACTATTAGCATCCGTTTAATCCTCTTTATATTTTATAACCATATATTTCGTAAAGCATATGTGTACCCCTCTGTTTTACACAGAGGATCGCCACAACATGTTTTCTGGCATTCTGACTGATGTTTAAATAGTCTGTTCCATTATGTTCAATGGACAGCAGACGACATGCTTGGACCTCTTTTGACCCTGCTGCCACCTATCGGGAGTCGCTGACAGAAAGGTTCCCATTTCAGGTAGAACACCAATCGATATAATCGAAATAAATATCGATAACCTATTGTACAAGTAGTTCTATCAATTCTACTTTTTGGAATCTTTCTGGTATTCTATTTTCGATTCAACTCCAGATATTTATAACGCAAAATATATCAGAAAGCTGAAGGAGGTATTAGCTCTTAAGTTTTAACTCATTATTTTTAATTGTTATCATTCATTATGAATAACATGTGACTTAAAGGTTAGGTTACTGATATCTTAGTTGGGAGGTGTAAGGTTTGGTTGGGTTAAGTTAGATTAAATTAGATAACACCATAGCATTCATACGTCTTGTTAGATCTCAGCCCAGGTTGTGTTTCAAACAGTTACACTCAGGGCCGTAGCTAGGCGGTGGCGAGATGAGCCCCCGCCTAGGGCGCAGGTATAATGAGGGCGCAAAATTAACCAAGAAAAATACCACCTTTTTTAGGCAATTTATCAAGCAATAAAAATTCTAGATTTTATGAATTAATTATTTTTTAAGTCGTTCAATCGTCTGAAAATAAGGTTTTATTACCTTAAAAGTCCAACACTTAGTTCATTTTCAAATTGAGGTTTAGGTTTTCTTTCATAATAACAGTGTTTTTATATTAAAATAATAAACAATTTTACAGAAATTAAAAAAAAAATTGTTCAGATCCCCAGTATTGGAGGGCGCAGAAGGACCTTGCTACGGCCCTGGTTACACTTAGCCATGATTTATTTCTTAAATAAATTTACTTATTCAAGCATGCAGAAATGGGTTCATAGGTAGGCGATAGACAAATTTAGGTCATGCACCAGCAAAGCTCCACCCACCCTCGCCCGCCGGCTCGCTTCCCCTGCTTCTGAGCCAATGCTTACACCGGTAGGCTACCTACTTCCCATTGTTCAGCGAAGAGTTTTAGACATGAATGGTATGTCACCCGCAAGATAACTTAATTAGGCAGCGAAAATGACCCTTGCACCCTGTACTGTGCAAGATTCTACCTTATCAAAAAAAAATTGGTTTTATTTGTTATCAACTACCGGTACTGATTATCTAGCATTTCAACTACTGAAAATTTTGATTTTAATAGTGTCTACTTCTGATGCTTCTACTTAATGTTTTGTTAAATATTTTCTTACATTATAGTGTTAATTAGTGTGAAGGATTATAACATATATCACATTCCAAGCCACCAAAGAGCCTTGTTAGTACGTATCGTTACATTGTATTCCATAATATCAAATATACCTTATTCAGTTTCATTTCTTAAAGTGTCAACTACCAGTGCCTTTACCTTAATGTTACAAAAGATGGTTTTAAATACATATATATAAGCATTAGAATGGAAGAAAATTATTAATTACAAATTATAATAATAATACAAAATAATTATAATGTCAAATTTTGTATTTCTTACTTCTGTATCCTTAAGGAATACAAAAGTTACAGCTGCAAAATTTTTGTTTCTACTTCATTGCCACATTAAACTGTTTTTTAATTAAATTTTGGCATATTTTTGCTCTTATGTATCCTTCTCTTGCGATTGAACCACAGACATTCTGAGCCGATTCGGTCACCAGTTTCACAGCTCTTTCCACTACTTGCGTGTGACAAGGAAGCAGGGGAAAGTCGATAACTGGGTCCATTTTCTTATTTGGTTCAGCTTCAGATACCTTCCTTATAAAGTCTTTGAGAGAGTCACTGGAGGCATGTTTGAACAAGGGGGTTACGTAATTTTCAGGCCATGCGATCATGTCGATGTAATCCTTTGCATCAAACTTTATCTTTGGGACTTTAAACTCCCTGACTCCCCTCTACTTTCTGTTCTTGCTTTTAAAACACGTCGTAAACCAAATTCTCTTTGAATTTTGCATTCATCACATAGTATGGACAAAAGGAGATTTTCTGGAGCAGCAGAGTACCGCTACCCATTTCTTTGAATAATCGGGTCTATAACGTTCTTGAGATCGTCAAAGAGAGAGCGTGAATATGAGATAAGGTTAAACAGATGTTTTGAACCATAAGTACATGAAGGTTTTAACTTAATATTAAACCACACAGGCACATACACTTTCACAATGTACTCAGCCAGAGTCTTAAGATTTTCAGTTGCCACAACACAATCTAAGCACTCGGTCTAATGTCAACCACCTGGAGTGAGCAAATTTTCCAGGGTTTTTTAAAGATAAATCTGGTGAGCAATTTCCACTTGGTACAGCGATACACATATCCAATAAATATTTTTGATCTGTACTTAAATCATTTTTGTTCTCCAAAAGAGGAAGGTTATTTTCAATTGGCAAGAAAGTAACCACAGGTAGTTTAGCCCAGTTTTCTAGCTGCTGACCTATTTTGCCTTTAAACTCATCGGGTCCCTTCGTTTTACCATCTAAACGTCAAAAAAGATGTCGCAATGGTAGCTCATTACCATGGAACAAACAAATTAACCATTGTCTTCCTATTTCCTTTTCCATCAAAGAAATCACATCATTTGTATGTCCAGTGTTTACAACTATTCCATCACACCCAATAGCAGTGAAGTTCAAAAGTTGTTTGTTGTGTTTTTTATCTTCAAGAAATTCTAGTATACAATTTGTGCGCATCTTAAAAAGATACTAACACATGTCCAGACTGTTGTCACAGAAGCACATACTATCCACTTTTTAAGTGACAGTCCTTCAACTCAATATCGTAATAAGACAATGTTTCAATTCATGTTGACTTATCTTCGAAAGTTCTGTACGATGGCATTAACTTGGAACTATTCTGAAAGTGGCCACGGAAAGGGGGCTCCTGATGGAATTGGAGGGACATTAAAGAGAACCGCAAACAGGTTAGTTGGTGAAGGGACAGACATACCAAACTTCAGAGAATTTGTGAAAGTTCTATCAAGGGAAGTTTCAAACGTAAAACTTTTTATAGTAACAAAAGAAGAAATAGAAGAAATTGATGCATTTATTCCACCCAATATTCTGCCATTCACTGGTACAATGCGAGTGCATCAAGCTGTCTGGAGCTGCATTAAGGAAGACAGACTAGAGCTTCGCTGTTTGACTTGCAACGAATGTGCACCAGGTTCAAAATGTGCTCATTTCTACATTGGAGTATTTGAAATTGGCAAGAGTGCTAAGAGTTCTTCAAACAGTATCCTTTTGCATGTTTCAGTTTAAGATTATTATTATTTATTCTATATATCAAGCTAGATTAATAAAGTAGTAGTAAATAAAATATTTTAAAAGTCAGTTCTTTTCACACATAAATTTAGAATATATAAAAGTCTTTCAGTTCAATAGTTAGCTAATTTAATGTTGATTAAAAATGTTATTTTAAAATTGCAACTAAATATTTAATTGATTAGACATTAAATTGACAGCCACATTATATATAATTCAACTAATTAGTTATCACCAAACTTTCAGTTTTTCTTTAACAGTATAACAGTTAATGATCGACTAAGTCGAAGGAACTGGGTGAGAACAATATATCCCAGCAGTGAATCAGAAGAAGACATGATGAAAACTTATTCCTGTCCTGGAGATAAAAATATTCTAAGCATGCAACCTGCTAATGAGCACATGAGACACTCAGGCATTAAATTAAACGACTATGTTGTGGTCGAAGTGTTGGGCAAAAAAAATGTTAAGCAGTATTTGGGAAATGTGACCTCTCTTGAGGAAGACTATTTTCAAGTCAGATTTATGAAAAGGTGCCCTGATTCTAAAAACAAATTCGTTTTCACAGAAGAGTCTGAGGCTGTTGTGGCATATGATGAACTAATTTGTATACTTGAACAACCAAAAGTCAACAATCGTTTCCATTATATTTTTGATGCGATTCCTACTAAATGTAACTTAGTTTAAGGATTGAGCCTATTGAGCTTAATAAACAATTTTTTTCATTTCCATGTAATTTTTATGTAAGCAGATGTATATTTTCAAACCAGCAGCAGATTCCCCTGCATCACCTTTAATAATAATTTATCAATGTGATTAACTCACAAACTTCTCTTGTCAATATCATGAACATGTCAGCTCCATGGAATACTGTGTCACCTCCATGTCGAAAGAAAAAAAAACTTGTTATTTTATATAAAATATTACTAACCTTGACCTTGGTTTTCTGTTTTTATGTATTCAAAGTGTTACAAGGAAACTAAAAATACAACTTTAACTTAACAATTTAAATTTTTGTTTTTTCGAAAGTACACTGCTGAGATTTCCACATAATTTCAGAACCACCCGTATACTGTCTGCTATGTCTTTTCCGGTGCCAGATTTGGGTGTTACGTGACCTAAAAACTTCGAGTCTGGTTCCTCTATTAGTGAAACGTGCTCTTCTGAAATAACTTTATTGTAAAATTTACTTCCTTTACTTTACTTTACTTTACTTACTTTACTGCCAATGCAATAGTAAAACTGTTTTTATCTTTCTATTCATATTATAACACCTATTTTAAACTTTATATTTCATAATCGAGACACGTAAAAATCTTTGAAAAATTTCCAAAAAGTGTGTTTTATGAAACTTTAACATCCTTGCGACACCTCAAGACATACTCAAATATTTTTCATATTTTTAATTTATCTTATCTACACCAAAAGGCAACTTTTCCGTGCTATTACAAATTTAAAATCAAAAGCTGATTCTTTTACAAAAATCTTTGAAAAAATTCCAAAAAGTGTGTTTTTATGAAACTTTAACGTCCTTGCGGCGCCTCAAGACGTACTCCAATATTTTTCATATTTTTAGTTCATCTTATCTACACCAAAAAGCAACATTTCCGCGCTATTACAAATTAAAAATTAAAAGTTGATTTTTTCGTTCCACCCTAATGTGGAAGCATATGGGTTCAATAGCATGTCTTTGACCATGGAAAATATCATATAAGGTACTAGAAATGCTTCACTACCCACCAGTTTATTTTGTTGAATACAGGACACCCAGGCTTTTGGTTTAATGATCTGAATTCATAGGCTATCTCTTAATTATTAATTTCATAACATAGTTTCACTGTCAGATATCGACCATAAGTTTCTTTTAAGTAGCCATTAATGACATTACCAGTTCACTATGTGGCATTAATATTGTACACTTGTACGAATGTCTAAAAAAATGATGGTTTAGGCCTATAATTTCTAAATATTTCGAATCCCTACAAAAAATGAGAACATTTTTCTGCTGAAAGGTCTAACTCCTTCCTTTTTGGCACAGGGTCTCTCAAGAGAGCGAGTCCTGGGGCCCACTTGTCCCACCCATGGGTTGGCCCAGCTTGGAGGCATTAAAATGTTCCATTATTATTATTACCATTATTATTATTATTATTATTATTATTATTATTATTATTATTATTGTTGTTGTTATTATTATCATTATCATTATTATTGGTATTGTTATTTCTGTTGTTGTTGTTGTTATTATTATTATTATTATTATTATTATTATTATTATTATTATTTAATAAATGCATTACAAAAATCAACCAATACATTCTCAGTTGTTACAATAAGTACAGCCTGTGGCACAGTGACAAATGACAGGCTAGTACTACATTTCAAATTGAATTTTTCAGTACTCGGTTTGCTGTTAGTTGCTGACATGTACCGGCATGTTAACTGAAAGTTGCAGACTCTTTTTCTTTTACTTCTTTGTGTGTTTCCCTCCCTTGATTAGGACAATCTTTTTACATTGATTTTTTCCTGCTTTCATTTTGGGCTTCTTAAAACCTTGGGCCCCCCCTCCCCACATCATGAGGTCTGTGGGGCCTTCGGTTACGCCACTGACTCCATTGACAATGATTATAGATTTGTTCCTACAGCCATGAATGACACGTACTACCATGTACCACAACAGGAGCACAAATTGTCAGTTCACTGAAAACTGACATTGTGCACATATGTCGTGCATCAAAACTTACAATGAGCATATGCGTAGTGGTGCATGACAGTACATGACATAGCTGTACCTTGTGCCTTTTTACTTTTTGCCTCTGATCAAGTCGGCCTGGGTGGTTTCAGTACATAAAAGCAACAATCCCTTGTCTGTAGATCTACAGACATATAAAAGTACTTCTGTAATTCAGAATCTCAGTATAGGCCTATGTGATGATATTAAGCCGAAGTAGCAGTACGCAACGTCATTAACCACAAGACAAAACAGATTTTGGATCTCTTACTTAAAGATTCTTCCATGAGACCCATATTTATTGTTCTTCTACCCTGAAAATCTATAGCCCTTGTTCGGGTTACACTTCACAAGGTAGGCACACTACCGCTGTTTCACCATGGACAAATTTAAATTTTGTGATGATATTTAAAACAAGCAAAATAAATGCAGTAAATAACACTTGCCTATTTCTCACATATTTGAAAAATATAACTCTCCCATCTGGAGAACAATTTTTATCGGCTCCAGTCCAATAGACTCTTTCTTGAAAATTTGTATTTAATTATCTAGCATGATCATTTGAATAACTTATTTCTATAGCAAAATGTTTTATAAAGCTACAGTGCATCTAGAGATCAATCGTTCCGCCAAATGGGCAGCCTTGGACTGGGCAACAGTTATCTGTTGCGTGTGAAGAAGTTATGTGGGTTAGAAATAAAATTGTGTTGTTTAAGATAAATGATTCATTATTATGAGTTGAGTGTGGTGTTTGCACTTGGGGGCATCATTTTTGACACCTATTGTGATACAGGTAAGCCAAGTAGGTACTATAGTATGTAATTTCACTTCTGCTTGCCGGCTATTTACATGTAAATCTGGCAGTAGATGCAGCAACCCTCGCCCAGTCCAAGGTTGCCCGCCCAGCACACCGATTGATCTCTAGACGTGTATCACTACTGCACATTGAAAGTGGTTATTACTTACTCTGCCCGTACCATAGGTATTATAGGTAGAGGAAGTACCTATTGTTTTCGACCCCCAAATTCGAAGTTGAGTTTTTAGCATAAATACACATTTTGAGATTCCCTGAATTCAAAAATACTATTTTCAGAAACATCTCCGTCCGTACGTATGTGTGTGTGTGGATGTCTGTGAAAAGCCTAGCTCCAGAACGGAAAATTGTATGAAAACAGAATTTGTATTTGGGTCAGGTACCTTCTGAAAATGTGATACAAAGATTGGCGACATGTTTCTCTTATTTTTAAGGGGACTTGACATGAAGAAATTTTCATTTTTTGCATTTTTCTTGAAAACGGCTCCAACGATTTTCTTTAAATTTTGCACATGGATTGCTTATACTAAGAGCTAAAACTTTTATTTGAAACATTTTTTCTAAAAAATTGTCTGAAGGGTAGTTATAAGCCACCCACTCTGAATACGCACTCTATGTAATACGGCCTCTTGCAACAGATAATTGTATGAAAACAAAATTTTGTATTTGGGTTAGGTACCTCTTGGGGTACGCCATAGCAAAGTGGTTGAGGCGATGCGCTACAAACCGGAAGGTCGCGGGTTCGATCCCTGATGAGGTCGGAGTTTTTCAACTGTCTTAATCCTTCTGGTGGCACTGTGGCCCTGGGATCGACTCATCCTCTAACAAAAATGAGTACCAGGAGCAATTCTGGGGGTAAAGGCGGCCGGTGCGTAAGGCTGACAACCTTACCACCTTACCATGTCCAAAATTTGGGAGCCTCAACCTCCTGGAACCTTAAGGGTCTCCATGACCTGTATAGGGAACACTTTACTTTACTTTACTTACCTTTTGGGGATGTGACACCAAGAATGGCAACGAATTTCTCTTATTTTTAAAGGGACATGAAGAAAATTTTGTTTGTTGCAATTTTCTCAAAAACAGCTTTTACGATTTTGTTTAAATTTTACATGTGGGGTTCTTATACTAAGAGCTAAAACTTTTATTCAAAACATTTTTTCGAAAAAATTATCTGAAGAGTACTTACAACCCACCCACCCTGAATACATGCTCTTTGCAATATGGCCTTTTGTTCTATATCAGAATGTGAAGCGAGAAAAATGTATTGGCCATGCTTAAAGTAAAGAAAGTTATGAGAGTAAATTAATATGATTTTATTTGGGTTATGTATCCTTTGAGAATGCGATATGATATGGTAACGACAATCTCTTAACTTTTGCTACCAATTTACATGAAGAGAATGTCATACATAACACTAACCTGCAAAAAAGACAAAAATTCCTGCGGTAAAAACGTAAATAGGTATATTTGATTAAATTTGCTGTCCTGAATTAGAAAATGCATTTTGTTTTTCTCTATCACATCTGGTTAATTGACAATTGTGAAAAATGTTATTTTGACATTTTGTATAATAAAATAACTGTATCCACCTATTTATTGATGCTGCATTTTAAAACTTTATTTTTGTGGTAAGTGGTGTGATAGGTGATCTTAACTAATTTTGAGTCACTGAACACGAATCCGTTGACCGTTTCTACATATCACATCATGTTTTCTTGCAATAGGTACATCAAAATGAGAGATATTAGTTATTCATAGACTAACCTATAGGATAATATGTGCTGAAAAATTATGATAATTTTAATAATAATTACAGAGAAAAATAAAATAATATTTTTAAACAGTCCAAGAAATAATGTATTACACTATTTTTTGTGAGCACAGGCCAAGTAAATTAATTTTTGTTAAATCATCTGAAGCTGTACAAATATGCAGTTGAAAATATAACAATTATTTTAAAGGGGAAAATATTAAAGATTTGAACTTTTTAGAATTTCCCCATTGGTTATAACTTATAAGCTAAAATCTATAAGTTTGCCAAATTTCAAGTTTCTAGCTCATTTAGAAGTGAATAAACATCAGTGTTAATAAGTTGAAGATCAGACTGTCGTAGATGTGAATGACGTCATGGCTATCCAGCACGTTTTTCTATACTTATGGGGCAGCTAGAAACATCAAATTTTGCACGCTTGTGGCTGTTGTATGTGCCCATATTCCTGCCAAATTTAAGATTCTATCTGTCCTATGTGTGTCAAATATTACAAAATGTGAGGAAAATATACAAACTTTACTTAAAATAAAAAAATCTAACTCAATCTGAGGGATAACCAATGGAGATACGACAAAAAGTCATAGGACCAAACTTGTAGATATCTCAAAATCTGCAATCAATTTTTTTATATGACTTACGATTTAGCTTCTATAAGCATCCAAGAAGATCTACACAAGATTAAAGTTGTGTCTGCCACAAGACATTTTCAGACTGCATACACAAAAATTAGAAGTGATGCCAAAAAAATAGTGACATTTCTGAAATCAGGAGACCTTATTTAGTTCAAATCACTTATTAAGTGCTTTGTCATAAAATGATGCAGGGTAGTGTAATTATATTATACTAAGAGGCTAACTTATATTTGGCAGAGAAAATTATGTAAATTTCACATGAGATTTTTTTTTTTCTCCCACCTCTAATTTTCTCTGAATTAGAGGTGTACAAAACTCGCTTTTAGATTGTCCATTCCTGCTTGGATGGCAGGCAGGCAAGTTGCGAGCTTCGCAGTCAGCATGCTGGCAGGTTTCTTTAGACTTGAATGTGTTGGGTGGGCTGAGGTCAATGTTTCTATGTAATGTAGATTATCTCAGCTAGTCCTTTCCTTTGCTCCACTGTTCTGATGGGGTTGTCTGTATCTACAAAGACAAATTGGCCTCCCTCAAAATCTCATCCATATTAGCGAGATATAGGAGCCTAGAGTAATAAAATAATTCATAAGTTTCCTTATCTACATATGGATGCCAATACTCTTCATGTGTGATGAGAGCAGGCACCGATATCAGTCGTGAGAAGAAAGTGGGATGCATCAGCATGCTAGGTTTATTTTCAAAATGGTGTGCTACAGCATGCTGAATCTTAGTTTTCACAACCTTGTAAAATGTGAAATTAGTTTCTCCTACATCCTTGGCACCACTCAAGTGAGAGAGGTTGATAAAATTGTTGCCTTGTGATAGGGCACCAGAATGCAGATCCAGGATATTTGCTCTGCTTCCCAAGACCAGCTTGTCAGACACAGCTCTGCCACAGAAATATGTAGGATCAGTAGTCCAAATTAGGTTCCAACAAGCAAATAGGCGATTTTGGGTCCTTACCATCAAGGTCGTTTTTGGAAACTTCCCACTCGTGTATCTGCCGCCCTCTAAACATATAATTTTTATTAAAGAAAATTTGAAACTTACATACGAGATGTATATATGGTTTCTTTTTCTTAGATTCTTGGCCTCTGAACTGCAAAGTTGTTAATGAGGTCTTCAAAGAAAGTCCGCAGGTGAGGTTGGACTCAGATATCTAGAAGAGCCATGTAATTCATAGCATACTCATTCATTGGAGATCTTAACTAGTTTTTAACACACTTCAAATTAAGAAAGAATGCTTACCCAAGGCATTACTAACTGCTGTTTATAGAAACATTCTCTACTAAGATGTTTCCTACTGTCACTCATGGCTCAAATAAGATAATAAAACATGTATTGTAACACTAACACGATTTTTAATTTTGATTGCTCATTGCTTACAATACTGTATATCTCCACTGATATCATTTCACTTAACTTTAAAGTTTAACATAAGAGAGCACTTTTAATTAACGGTCATTAATTAAATGTGCTTACCATGAATTAGGTATTTTAAGACCTTACATAATTTAGGTATGTTATTCTTTTGAACGTAAAATATAAAATAATTCTGTGCTTAGAGAGTAACAGGATAACAATACAAAAGTTCCAATCTAAGCATCCCAAGACTTGCTAATAAATTTATTATACATGGAAATTCTGCTTGCAAGGCAGGCATATTCATAGCTTTTGTCTTAAGAATTCAATACATTACTGTACAGTCAGGGCTGTTTGGAATATTAAAATATTAAATTAGCCTACCTTGTAGATACATTAGATACCCTTTTTTATGGTTACAATTCTAACACAATAATTTATTCTTAGATTAAACCTGGTTCCATACCAAGGCAGAAACTTTGTACTGGTTCTCTAATGAATTAGACTGTGTAAATTAAAATGGACAACCCACACAAGAGAAAAAAGCAAGATGTAGACCAAACTCCAGCAACTGGTGAGTAGCCCTATATCAAGGAACAATGGACAAATGGTCGAAAGAAAATTTAAAATATCAGTATCTCAAGCTAAAAATATAGGGAACCTTACTAGCTTCAGAAGAAGTGCGTACACATCAGTTATTTAACTGCCATGGAGAGGATAACTTGTAGAAAATATCCAGACTTACGTCTAAATGCATACTTTATTGCACAGAATGGTTGAATGAACATAAGATATGTTCTGTTGTGTTATTGTCATTGTTATTATTATTAATCATTTTATTATTATTATTATTATTATTATTATTATTATTATTATTGTTTAATAAATTAATTATCATCATTAGGGTCAGGATTTTGATTAAATTGTACTGTTTTTCTAGGACCAGTAACACAAACATATCTGCTTTCGTATTTCCATGTTTTATGTTGAATGCAAATTTTTTAATTAGACATATTTGTTATAGCTTTGTTTGTCTCTTAAGAGCTTTTTAATTCATATTGACGTTTTCATTTTAGTTCAATGTTGTGCAGAAACTCTCAGTAATCTCTATAATATAAAAGGCAATGTTTGTATGTGTGTCTGTTATAGACTAAAAACTACTAGTTTGATTTACGCACTTTTTTTGCAAAATGATTAGCGTTGTCCTTAGAAGAATTAAAGATATTGAAATTCTCGATGTGACCAGTAGAAAGAAGGTTAGGGACCTAATTTCTGAAAATATTGACAACAATACTGTTTGCAGTGTTCACATAGGGCTTTGGAAGTTGCAATACAATGGGCTTTGTGGGTGAGTTGGTACCGTGACTGCCAGCCTCCTGATCGGGTCGAGGATTTTACAGAGATGTAAAGTTTCCTTCCTGGGTCAGGACTGGGTGTTATGTCCTCATTCCCATCCCACGAAAGGACCTGGCCTCCCTACGTGCAGTATCAGATGGCCTTGTGTCCCTTGGTTGGCTCATGGACCTTCCCCCCATGTCTCTGTCCCAGGGCAGGACCGGCCTTCGGGCCAAACACTTCATCATCATTGACAAATAATTAGACATGCTAGCAATAGAAATCTTTTCCATAAATCAATAATGGAGAGTGAAATCCACATAAATAAATTTGATGATGCATCATATAACTTTCTCTACCCTGAGCATGGACAGTATCATTTTCTCACATTACATTTTAGTTTAGAATAAGAGGTCATATTGAAAAAGGGCACTTTCAGTTGTCTCAGCCTGATTTTATGCCAATGATGGGTAACAAAGTTTGTTATGTCAGAAGTCGGTAAAAAATCCTATTCGTTGGTACGTTATTCATCACTGTAGGTTTTGTATCAGTTTAGAAATGGGGATGTTTATTGCAAAAAGAGACAAAATAGGATGGAACATATTTAGTCCTATGTGTGCAGTAAATTATTGTGTCCCAGATTTTTTAACAAGAACATGTGAAAGTGATATTGATTTTATTTTGATTTTAGCCCCAAAATGGTTGTATGGCAACATGAAAGTGGGAAATAAAATATCCCGTAAAGGCAGTAAAATGTTATGTTATCGGAATTTCTGTGTCTTCTTATTTCAACCCCTACAAGGTATGATGTGTGAAAGCAATGGGTTGCAAATTTCAAAGTCCTATAAGAGCGATAAAAGACATATCTATCGTTTTCTGAGGGAATAATTTGAGTGTGATAAGTCATTCTTCTTCGCTTCAAACTCTAGATTCTTATATATAAGAACTTACACCTTGGAAATCAAAAGTTCTCTGTAATTTAATTTTGGATTGAATGCAAAATACAAAACCTGGGCAATGCTGATTCTTCTAAGCTAGTAATATTATAATGTTGTGTTATTTTATCTGTGTTGGTTTCTTCTCTTTTTGTTGTTGCCATTAAAATCAACTTTTTGTATTAAAAGTAAAACTTGAATTCAGTAATGTAATTATTACATTAAAATTACCTTTCTACATAATAAATAATAAGAAAAAGTAGCCTACAAATCCTCTTCTTCCACTAAGTAAATTTAGAATATATCATTAATTTTTTTTTTTGTAACTTCAAGGCATGTTTGAAGGATTTTTAGGCTATAATCTTCTAGTTAGTATGGTATTTTCTGGTAATTTGTATGTCGCCAAAATCTTAGCCCTAGTCTTCGTCATAATTATCATTATCATCACTATATTCATTGTATTATTATTTATTTTATTTTAAATTAAAGAAACACAAAGGAGGGTTGAATGTTAAAAAAATGCATAATGCCTAATGTTTTAATGATTGGATCTGCATAATTCTTGGACCAAAATCTGCGCTTATTTTTTCTCACCATTGTTTGTAAGCAATCTCTCAATTTCAGCAAAATGATTCATGTGTCCAACCCTTCAATAATTATACAAAATCATATAATTCATAGGAATGATAATTCTTTCACACTGGCTGTGTGTAGGCTAATGTGTAAGGTAGAGTCAGACTATAGAATATTCAATGCCATAGCCGTGATTTGAACCAGGATCTTCAGCTCTCTGTGCCATTGCTCTTACCAATAATTGAGCTACCATGGCAACATGCCAGTACAACATGAAATTCTCCAACTGACTCACTTACCCTAGCTCACTGAGAATTTAATGTTGTACCCGCATGTTTCCATTATAGCTCAATTGGTAAGAGCAGCGGCACGGAGAGCCGAAGATCCTGGTTCAAATCCTGGCTATGGCAATGAATTTTTCAGTCTGGCTCTACTTTTCCATATAATTCATTGTTTAACATTCCAGTATGTGAACATTCTGTAATAACTATGTTCTTACATGAAAATCATCTTAATTTAATGAGTTTTTTTTTTTTTTTTTTTTTTACAGATTCTGCAATGTCTCGCCCAATTGTGTTTGTTACTGGAAATGCTAACAAACTGAAAGAAGTAGCTGCTATGTTAGGAAGTACTTTCCCTTACAAGGTAATTTCCAACTACACCTATTAAAATAATTCACTTTGTGGTAGGAGTTTGATTTACAATAAGTTCTAGGAACACTTACCCCAGCTCTGTTATAACTACACTTCGGACTTTTAGGTTGCTAAACTGCAACTTTAGGTGCCTAATATAAGCTCTAATTTTTTGGGGAATAAGCTGTAAAAATCAGATAATAGGCTCTTTTATAAAATATCTCAAGTATAATACAGAATTATAATTATTTATTAATATACCCACTCATCAATGATTATGATTAAACAACACTTATATAATTATATAGGCCTATTACTCAGGCCCATATTGCTATCACTGATATGTAGTACCTTATATCAGAATTTCATATAGTATACATTTTAGAAGACA
Organism: Ectobius pallidus; assembly: GCA_964059195.1. Classification (NCBI taxonomy): domain Eukaryota; kingdom Metazoa; phylum Arthropoda; class Insecta; order Blattodea; family Ectobiidae; genus Ectobius; species Ectobius pallidus. The sequence continues at coordinate 123,985,123 of CAXKWD010000002.1, forward strand.
AAGTTAAATAAGTAATAGGCCCATAAACATCATTAATTAATTTCTTCCAATTCTTGTCCATAATTGGCTTCATAATAAATTACTCTTTATTTTCAGAATTTCACATTATAGCCTACACAGCCACAGAGCAACGAAACTGAGCTGAACCTTGGCGTTTTTTATTTTACTGTAGCACAAAAGCTGGGCCCACTAACTTATTCATCACTGTCATAGTCGTTCAAAGAACTGCACTTTCTTTTGTTACTGCATAATGAAGTTTAAACCAAAATAATTATTTTTTTCGGAAAGTCCAAGGAATTATTTTCATGAAGACAAGACATTACTGCTCTTTAGATGTACTATTGAGTGTGGCATATACTGTACAGTTTGAGTTAAAAATTCAATATGAATTGAAAATAAATTGTATAATTTATAACAAAAATGTAGAAAAATAACTTATTTGGAATTTGAAGAGGAAAACATGCAAAAAGGCATATTAGGCTCTAACATCATATAAACCTTCTTCTTGGTACGATGTCCAACAGTAAGGTGGTTAATACTAGTACTCAGGGCCGTCGCGTGGTTTGTTGGCGCCCGGGGCAAGATTTCGTCAGGCGCCCCCCCTCCCAACTCAATCCCACGTGCACCCTCCCGACATTCCACCTATCTGTAGGGATTCAAACACACAGCGAGCGACGTGACGCGACACTATCAAATACATATAGTCTGGTTATTCATTGCATACCCAGGCGGCTTCCTTTCATTAGGAGGAAAAGTTTGCCGACAGCTCAACCCATGTTCTTTGGTTTTACCGCACCAATCAGCTAGTTACCCCAGTCAATCAAAATCTAAGAATGTCCTGTGGCGATTTTGACAGCTACTCGTCTACTCCGCGTGGAGTGAAACGCAAGGTTGCAAAATCTAGTTACAGTAAACAATAGCACGTGTGAATTGAATAAAGCGAAGGAAGAACTGAGGTCATTGATAACAATGAGAGAATATTGCAACGTTGCTTTTGTTTTGGAAAGCGGAACCCCAAGACCGATTTAGTCAGATCAATTAACATAAAAAAACACCGAAACCTTTGAAGCTGCCTGGGTATGCAATGAGTAACTGGACTATATAAACATATGGGGTTAGACATGCAATGAGCAATGCCACTTGGGGCGACGTGGACTGGACAAGTTCCAAGCCGCATCGCGTCCAGTCGCTCGTTAGCAAAGTTGCGCATCAGGTTGCGTCGCTGTCTGTGTTTTTGTGCCCAAAAGAGACACCTAATCGGATTACCTTACAAAAATACCAGAAATAAAGTTATTTAAATTTTTTAATAAGATTGTATTGAAAATCAAATTAATACAAGTTTAGTAATATAAGAAAATCTTAACAATCATAAAAAATACTATAGGCGTTATTAATGGACTAAAAATTAATAGTGTGGGAAACCTCGATACATACATTGAATAGAATATAGAAAAGAGAACCGCGTTTATCAAATTAAGATAAGGTACTAAACATTAAATGGCATTCGCCTGGTTTTTGCACAAGCAAATGTCGTTAGAATTTCCATCAAGTCTATGTTTTGTGCTTCGTCGTTTTCAATGGACAAAAAGTCTCTCCTGTGACGTAGTTGATCATAAATATGTCTTTATAAGGAAATATTTATTTTGGGATAACTTAGTACAAATATAGGCCTAAAGTTATTTGTGTCAAATATTTATTTGTTCAATAAAAACATACAACGTAATATTCAAAATTCAGTTATACCTAACTTTAAAAAATATGTTATGTACATCCTACTTATTTTTTCAAAGTTTGTTGTTTTATTTTTGCCGTTGTCACGATGGCCCCCCTGGTCGCGGCGCCCGGGGTGATCGCCCCGCCCACGCGACGGCCCTGCCAGTACTACTCTCCAATTCCAGGAATAGGCAATTGGGTTTCAGGGACTATGATTGTCACTATTTCTAATCCTACACGCTAGAAGCTGTTTGTCCCTCATCATTATTATTAACTTCAATTTTTTGTTCACTCATGGTGGAAAATAATGTGTTATTTACAGATACATCACGATTTATGTACTGTAAATGAATTTACTGGATTAAGTTTTGACAGCATGGTACAATGCACTTGCACATTGAGACTGAAACCAGGATGCCTGATTCTGGAAATATCATGCCAACATTATAACTGAGATCATATACAAGAATACTGTGTCCATACATTTTTAAACAATTTTATAAGGCTATATTTTCACTAATACTTAACATAAATAAAATATTACCAATTGAAAGAGGGAAGTTTGAAATTCTGAAGTGGACATCTGATTTTAATTTGTCATGTAGCGGGGAAACATTGTTGTTGTTCGGAGAAATTGTTGCATTACCAATGTTTACCTGGATATGTTTGAAAATTGATTAATGCCACAATTCAACAGATGAAGAGAAACGGCAGTACACTTTCCAACTAGATGGGTCCCTCCATAATGGCATTTGGATGGGTGAGGGTACCTGTCAGATCGATGGATTGGTTGAGTAATGGTCGCGGACACTTTGGCCACCCAGTTCACCGGATCTCACAGTGTGTGATTTCTTCCTGTGGGGTTACGTTAAGGACAGTGTTTACATCCCTCCTTTTCCAGTAATGTTGCTGGAATTGAGAAAGCACATTACTGCAGCCATCGGGAGGGTCACACAAGACATGTTTGAGAGAGTTTGGCATGAATGGAATCACCACCTGGACGTGTGCTGTATTATACATGGGGCTCACACCGAGAGCATCCAAAGTCACTACAAAACTTCAATCGTCCCTCTTTTACATGGTGATATTTTATTTATGTTATTTTATTTTAACATCTTCCTGCTGCAACAACAGGTTGCTATATAGACGAAGAGTACCTTTATTATTATTGTTGTTATTATTATTATTATTATTATTATTATTATTATTATTATTATTCTATATAAGGAGCCCTATTGTACCAAGTGCAGGTATGCTAGGGCTATATGTTGTTCATTAGTTTCATAAATATATGTACATGGATGATTAAACTGTTAGGTTTGTGATGCATAATCATGAAAAGTACACGTACAGGGTGTTAATGAATAACACATAGAGGGGAGATAGACAAGCAACTTTTATTAGGAGATTTTTGCTCTATGGATTCAATTTTTCCTGTTACAGCATAAAATTTCCCAGGGCATGGCTGCCACTGACTTCTAACGTTAGAAAAAAATGCAAAACAAAGGAACTTCATTGTTAACACTGTAGTCAGTAGTTATGAATAAAAAAGAGACTAATGCAGTGGCGACCAGTCATGTGATTAGTCTGTAAATTTTGCAGATTATGGAAACACTAAATTATGATATAGCTGTTGATGATTGATCAAGAGTCAGGTTTTTATCGATCACTAAGAAGGCATGAAGTCAATTTAATGAACATTTTAACCCTATTTCACGTATTTATTGATTTATGAGCACCAAATTATAATGACTTTAATGCCCTGTAGCATACACATTTTACGTCATAGAGCAAAAATCTCCTAATAAAAGTTGCTTGTCTAAGTCCCCTCTATATACAGGTAAAATATTTTGGTGTTATTTATTAACACCCTGTATATTACAGTCTCAGTCAAAGAGTTTTGAAAATGTGAAAGATGAAACTGAGAAAAGAAGATGCTCTGCATTTCCATCTAAATATTCTATTAAGTGATGTTTTGTATTGAAGCCCATAGAAATCTAGATGCGAGGTCAAGGAGAATCGCTTCTGCTGATAAATTGGATAGTCGAACAGAAGATGAACTATAAAGAGTACCTTTAACATAATAACTAAATGTGAACATTATACATATAGATGGTAAGTGTATAGAAGATAACATGTCTTTTCACAAGATTAAGGTCCATAAACATGGAAAATATTGCCTTATGAAAACGTCCAAAAATTTATGGACACAGTGTACTATGTATTAGTGTATATAAAAGTTACAGATGTACCTGTTGCAGTGAAATTTTCCAAGGATTTTTATTTCTTTTTCATGTTTATATTATTTTATATTTATTTTAGGTCTATAAATAAGTTGAATGATATGTGTACCGGAGCATTCTTCCTGAAAATCAGCATTGCTAATAATCATTAATGGCTTGTAACACCCCAAAGCCTACAATCTATTTGTAAAACTGAATCAGGGATCCACTTGTAAAATTGGCTCAGAAAAATTGCCTTGGGAACTCCTACTTTTTAACTCCGCTGGAATGTTCCATGACTTCATTGGCATTGCTATGAGGTGTGCTTATGCACACCCTGACGACCCTCCGAAACTCATAAATTATGCACTTTTATGAATGTAAGATTTATATGATAATAGTAGTAACAAGGTTCATTTCCATTAGTAATCTGAATTTTAATATTTTAGATTCAAATGTGTTTCCTTGCAAACTGTGCTTTTATATTTATTGTCAAAACAGTCAAATGATAGGTTTGTTCCTACAGTCATGTCATATACTGTCAAATACCACAACACATCCACACATTGTCAACATATGCTCACAATGTAATTTTTTAGTGAAATAACAATATGCACACACATTGTGGGACTTGACAATACATAACATCGCTGTAGTAATAAACTTATTATGAAATCCCATTCTTGCGATGCAATCATTTTGTCTGGGGTTTTTTTTTCCCCCAATTTTCTATATTACTTAGATAAATTCCTCGAACAAATTAAATTAACAAAATGCTGACTGGTAGCTAAGTTTTAATATCTTATGAATTTTTGTGTATAAATTAGTGGAGTTAATAATGTGAGGCACTCTCAGGCGTAAAAGTCTGACTACGTCTATGCCTGATTTTGGTTATTATCTCAGTCTTATCTCTGTGGGGAGCATTCAACTGAAAGCAGTGGTAAAGTTAACTGATAGGTCTACTTTCTTTTTATTTATTTACCATGGTATTTTTATTTCTATAAATAGTAGTAGGAGAGCAAGTTTGATCTTAGAATCTTCAAAGAATCTACATGAGTTGTCACTCTATGTTCTGGTGTACCCAGTCACACTGTATAACCATGCCTATGAATTTTATATGAAAATTCTTAATAAGCCTAAAAGTTTGGTATTTTAGTAATTCTCAAATTATTCATGAGTAATAGAAGTCTTTGGTTTTAATTTGCTACAATCTTGTGGTTTTGCAGCTTGAAAATCGGAAGATTGATTTACCTGAATATCAAGGAGAAATTAATGACATTTGTATTAATAAATGTAAAGAAGCAGCAAAAATAGTCAGAGGCCCTGTGATTATTGAAGATACCGCTCTTTGTTTTAATGCATTGGGCGGTTTGCCAGGTAAGAAACAAATTAATTAATTATAAAGAGAGAAATCCAAAATTTGGATAGCTGTCCAATTTTAGGATTGCCATAAATGCAACCTGTCAGTAAATGTAAAAAAAATTTTTTTTTATTAACAAAAATTGAAATATATATAAACTTATTTACAAAATATTTTCACACTCGGTTATTTTACAAAACCATCTGTACAAGCAAACTAAAATAAAATGTAATTATGTAAGTAAATAATAATTAAATATACCCATTTCTGTCATAATTGAGTACATTTTATCAAAATTATTTTTATTGTTGTTCAATGAATAGAAAAGTAATATATTGACTATTTTAGAGTAGAAAAAAATAAACACTATTTAAAAGGTAAATCATTTTTCTTTAGATAGGATAATTAGATGACATGAATCAATTAGTAACCCATATAATAGGCAGTAATCCTGATTGGGATTTTCCCCTAAACTATCTTCAGTGTATTAAATATTTTTCAAATTAACAAGGTATTTTTTTGGTATTCAAATTTTTAATATTAAAAGGCAGGAAATAAAATCAGTGGTCTAATTTTTGTATGCTGATAGAAGATAATTTATTATTGCAGTATATAAATTCAGTCTTGAATATTTTTCTCTACAAATATTTGAATTTCATGTACATGAAGGTCTAACTTTCATAATAGAATGTAGGTAGGTAGGTAGGTGGGTAGGTAGGTAGGTAGGTCTACATTAACCTTTGAACAGTCCATTTATCCAGAGAACCATATTTTTCACTTAGAAAGGGTACACGTGGTTCATAAGTGACCTGGTTTTCCAAATTAACATTTAAAGCCTTTGAGACATTCCTTCTATTAGAGTCCTCCATTGAAACCAGAATATTTCTTTGTGCACTTTCCAACCTTATCTTTGAAGTGCATTGGCAATTGCAGATCTTGCAATGATGATGCATATTGTTCTGCAATAATTCTGATTTTCTGCAAAACTTCAACACATGACCAAGAGTTTCCATCTCGTTGCTGTCAGCATGATGACAACAGTAAATTATTTCGTAGGCTTCCATTGCCAGTGTCATACATAAATTGATTGTACTGGCTATCTGGCTTGGGCCGCGTCGTGTTTTTAGCATCTAACATTTCGGACATCCTTTCGTGTCCTTCTTCGGAGAAAGATTCACATTAAAAAGAAGTGTCTGTGAAGAATCAACAGTTGCAGTTGTCATGCCATTAGTGGGTGTATTCTTTAAAGTTTTAATAGTTTCCTGCCAGATGTCACTGATATTGTATCATCTTTCCTATTTATGTTATGGGGAGGTATGTTGGCTGAGATACGTAGATGACACATTCGTAATCTGGCCTCACGGAGAAGATACATTGACAACTTTTTAAAATCACCTTAAAAACATGCATAAAAACATAAAGTTCACTATGGAGAAGGAGAAAAATGATAGCCTGCCATTTCTAGATGTGCTGGTCTGAAGAAAATCAGATGGGTCATTAAGCTATGCTGTGTATAGAAAACTGACAAACACAGACAGATATCTAAACTGGTCTTCACACCATTGAGAGCTGTTGAAATCTGTGACTGTGAAAACTTTCGACAGGAACTCAAGTCTTTATCAGATACTGAAAGATCCATATCAGTCCCAAATTTCCACTGATACAAATCCAATAAAAAGTCAATCTTCAAGTCACCTGAGGAAGACTCCAGGGGAGGGTTGAAACGTTGTGTAGTGATTTTAACTTTTATCCACTGACTTGAAATATATTTTTAAACACTTCTTTTTATCAGATACTTTTCAGTGTAATGGTTATCCATCATGTGAAATACAAAGATGTTTCAAGAGAGTGGAAAACAGACTGTCTGGAAACCAAATAGGCCTAACAGATCCTACTGAAAAGCCGCCACCCAAGTCTAAGGCCTATCTTCCCTATATCGCTGGCATCACAGACCAGATTCATCATTTTTTTAAGAAACATGACTTTGAAACAATTTTTACTCCTGTTAAATTGGAAGGCTTTTTAAGAAGAGAGAAAGATGAAATCAACATTTTACATAAAGCGGGGGTCTACTCAATTCCATGTAACTTATGTGTGGAGAAGTATACTTAGGACAAACGGAACACCCTCTGGATGCCAGAAGAAAAGAACATATCAGACACTGGAAACAAAACAACACTGACTACTCCGCCATAGCATCTCATTCGGACGAAACAGGCCACAAAATACTTTTCGATGATATAACTCTACTAAAACATGAAAACAGAAGATTGCCTAGACTTGTTACAGAAGCCATAGTAATTATTAAACATCCCCATAACATAAACAGTGAAGATGGATACAAGATCAGTGACATCTGGCGGGAAACTATTAAAACTTTAAAGAATACACCCACTGACGTCATGACAACTGCGACTGTTGATTCTTCACAAGCACTTCTTTTTAATGCGAATCTTTCTCCGAAGGACACGACAGAATGTCCGAAACGTTAGATGCTAAAAACACGACGCAGCCCAACCCAGATGGCCAGTATAATCAGTTTATGTATGATGACAACAGGTTGTGTTGTAGGTTCTCCCAGAAACAATCTTACATCAGCCACGTTGCAAGACAATTTCACTACTTTCACATACTTTGAAGATGAGATATTCTTTTTTGTGATCATCCAAGTACTTATCTTAGGGCACTCTCCATAGACAATAACTCCTTTCCCTTTATGAAGTAGTTATCACCATTAATGAAATGATCTGACTCTTAGAATGTCCCTTTGCTAACAGGGAGTCATACATGTAGCCATATTTTTCTCTCCACTAACTTAAAAGAAGTAGATCCTGACATCTTAAATGATGTTATTCAGATATATTAATCACATTCCAGTATACTAATCACATTCATATAAATAATTTTGAGAAGCATAACAGCTGTAATCAATAGTTCTTCATGCAAATAATTTGTTTCTTATTGATAAAGTTGTGTGTGTTCATATCCATATTGTTGTGAGTAATAAGTGTTCAAATTTGTGACCGTTTATGATAGCTTTACACCTGTAGATATATTTAATCACAAGTTTCCACCCTGCATCCCTAATTCCAAACTCACACGCTTTATGGAAGGAAGGATGAATAATAAGAAAGAAAGAAAAATATATTTTAAAAAAAACTTTGAGATTCCAGAACAAAACTAACAGACATTACAGACTTGAATGCTTGCATGTTATAAGGTGTGCTTATGATATTAGGGAGCAAAGAGTTCAGAATATTGCCTCCTGGGTTCGTCAGTAAACTTATAACGAACTGAAACGTCTACTGGAACCAATAGAAGGAACTATCCTATGTTATAAATGTACAGTGTATATGACAAATTTCTGAGTTGAATGAGTTGTGATATTTTAGCTAAATGTGGACATATAAATAAAGTGAATTGCTCATATAACAAATCTAGGTCTAAGCATCAAAGTTAGTATGTTTCAAATTTTTTTTTGTATTTTGTAGTATTGTCGCTAGTGAATTTGTTTTAGCCATAAGATAATTGTAGTATGTTTTATAATTGTAAGATAATTGTAGTATGTTTTAGAACCAATGTATTTATGTCACTCCTCCAATGAGCTTTGCTCTTTGGGGTTGTACTATATTATGTATATTAAATTAAATTAAATTAAAATTAATTAAATTAATTACCGGTACTCAAATAATTGTCTTCAAAAGATCAGGAAAGATTATCAACAATAGCTTATTTTATATCTAATATTAATTTGCTCTTTTTTTTCAGGACCCTACATTAAATGGTTTCTTGATAAACTGGATTCAGAAGGTTTGCATCGGTTGCTAACAGGTTGGGAGGATAAATCTGCATATGCAATTTGTACGTTTGCATATTCACCAGGTGGAGAAAGTGATAAAGTGCTTCTTTTCCATGGAAAAACTGAAGGTACCATTGTGAGCCCTAAAGGGACTTCAGGATTTGGATGGGATACCTGTTTTCAACCAGTGGGATATGACAAAACATATGCTGAGTTACCAAGTGAAAAGAAGAATCAGATCTCGCATCGCAGTCTTGCTATTCAGGAATTAAAGAGATATTTCATAAATGGTGATGTGAATCTTACTGCAAAGGAGGCTTTATAGAGGTACACTTAGATAATAAGTACCAGTGATGTCATATTTTTGAAATGTTACTTAAAAATATCATTGGACATAAGTGGACTTAGTGTTGAATGTTAAAAACCAAAGCAACCCAGATGTAAAATGATGTGATTAATGTTCCTGGTATAAATTTTATTGCTCAGTATTTTGAATTTCTAATGAATAATAAATAATTTTTAAAAATGAGTGGTGTATCTAGCATAATAGAACATTTTTAATGCTACACTTTAAGACCCAAGCATGAAATGTGTAACAAGCAGGGGTGGCTCAAGAAGTGGGGCTGCAGGGGCGACTCGAGAAGTCCCTGGGCACTCTCATGTCTTAGGTTTGGGATACCAGAAAAATTCTGATTTTGCTGCTAAAATTTAAAAAATCCCGCTCTTGTCTCCATGCAAGGTAATTGAAACAGAGCACTCGCAAGAGAAGTCATTTCCTCACATGGGGTTGCATTCCTGTTAACAGATGCACATACATTTCCTCTCCTTGGAGAACTGGCAGTCTCTCCATAGACAGTCCTCGCCCACAGTTCATTCTTTCCCACCTCTTCCAGGGACAATGAATCCAGGCGCCAGGGAGCTGCATTTTGTGCAGCAGTTGTGTGGAATTAATTTGTTATACCTACATGTAGATATAATATACAACCAATTACAACATTGCCAGTTAGGTATTGCTAAGGCTCAAAACTGCATATAAGACATTATTCATGCTATGCATGCAGTGGGGAATAGTGCACAATTAAGCAGTGCAAACCGTGAAATCGAAATTCCTAGCAAGCTTCATAAATTGAGGAAATTCAGACAAAAATTGCAACAGCCAAGGAAGTGTGTGACCTCATTATCATGCAAGCTAACACCCGATTTCAATTTGTAGATCACCTACAAGACAAAAATTTTGAAAGTTACAACAGATCCTTTCCTGAAAATGACTTAAATGTTTGTGTGAAGCTTTCCCAGTGCTTGATAAAGACAAATTAAAAACGAAACTCACTGTGTTATACCAGAGGCAAGAATTTAGAATCATCAATGGTGTAAGTCAAGCTCTTGGAGTTTCTCCTGTATCTGAGAACTTACATGCATCATTTGAGAAGTTGCAAAACTCCTACATATAGCTTTCACCATACCAATGATAACTTCTGAACCCGAACAATGTTTCTCATGTTTGAAACGAGTAAAATCCTATCCTAAAAATTTGATGAGAGAAGAGAGACTAACTGCATTAGGTATATTGTCAATTGAAAGATATACCAGAATTTAATAAGAAGGTGATTGAAAAGTTTGCAACCTACAAGACAAGATGTAAGTTGTATGATTATTTTTTACATACAGTCCCCCTTGATTCAACAGCCACGAGCTGCCATTGGTAACAAGGGAACTGTGCAGGTTGACATGGTGAAACCTACCCTCAAATTTAGCATAGCGATAGATCTTCATTTCAGAGAGGTGTGCACAAAAAATTAGCTCCTTAAATGAAGTGCAAATGCATGAAAATTAATTGTGAATCTTGTAAATTCGAAGTATTGAGTCACTTCACACTGTTGACAAAGATGGAAGAGACTTGCATGTCTTGCCTACCTACCGTTGTTGCATCAGCCTGTCACAGAGCTGTAGATAGGCAAAGTTCCCTTTTGGTATATTTTACCTGAACTAGTTTTGACGCCATCGCTACCATTTTCAACAAGTGTACTTCAATTGCCATGGTACCCTCCTGTGGATATTGGGTAAATTTAGAGATGAGATCATCATCAGTCGTGATAAGAAAGTTCATGAGATGGTTCATATTCTTCTGAATAAAAATCCTCTCCCAGACAGAAAGCTCCTTGTGGCCATGGACACAGTTAATCTCCCTATTGCTATCTCCCTATATAATTATTATTATATATAACTTCACTGAGTTAATTTCGAATACAATTTAATATTCCTACATGTAGTTTTCCTTATCCCTCCCCTTCCCTATCACTTTGGGAGGAAATAATATTTCATTCATTCATTCATAGTGTTCTGCCCAGGAGCAGGTCAATAATATTAAAATAATGAATAATACCGTCCCCTGAACCTACTTGTATTTCAGCACATCTTGTGAAAGAATTTGTGCCTATTAATTGTTTAAGATAATCAAAGTGAATCTCAAGTTCTGTTTTAATTAGTTCTATTAAAATGATTTACTTTGGCTAATAATGAAGAATGTGAAGTGTTATTGGTAGTATAATAAATAACTACTAAAGTTTTACACTCACATTTATTTGTGTTCTTTCGTATTCAGACTACTGCGACTATCTTCGCCGTAACTTTATTTAACAATGTCAACAGAGAAAAAAAACAAAAGAGGGAAACAGAACACTGAGGGCTGAGTTTCCATAATAAATTTCTGTTTCCTTTATGAGAGTATATTACACAATACACTACACACTCCCCCCCTAGTGACAGCGATAGTGTCCTAGAAACGTGCAGGGAAGTGGACCTTGCGTCCTGATCTGGTGAAATGTCCAGTCACATCAGTACGAGTTTCTTGTTGAGGGTTAGTAACACTATGGGGACCTTCTTCCAATAGAAAAGCTGGTTTCAGGCGGTCCACTGAGATTCGCTTTATTAACCCTCCGATATTAATGTCGAAGAACTTATCAGTTCGACTCTTTACTGGGTAGGGACCGTCGTACGCAGGTTGGAGTGAGGATAATGGAGGTCCATGATGTACGAAAACATGAGAGCAGTCGGCGAGATTTTTGGACACAAAAACAGGTTTCTTGCCATGGGTTGATGTCTGACTTGGTTTAAGTCCTCTTACTGTCTCTTGGAGATGTCTCACGAAGTCAGACTGTGATACGGTAGGCTGGTCGGTGAACAGTTCTTCTGGAAGACGGAGCGGTGTACCATAGACCAGCTCGGCGTCTGAGTGACCCAAGTCTTCTTTTACCACAGATCACATGCCCAATAAGACTAGAGGCAATGAGTCTACCCACGATGAGGATTGTAGAAGATGGCATTTGAGTGCTGCTTTCATAGTGCGGTGTTGTCGTTCGATAAGACCATTACTTTGTGGATGGTATGCGGTTGTCCTGATGCTCTGGAAACCTAGGTACTTGCTTAGGGATTTGAATAATTGGCTTTCAAACTGTCGACCCTGATCAGTAGTTATTCTTACAGGAATACCAAATCGTGAAAACCAAGTGGTTATTAGAGCCTGTGCAACGGAGTCAGCTGTTTGGTTTACTATTGGTACAGCTTCCATCCATCTAGAGTACCTGTCTATAGCCGTGAGGAGATATCTGAATCCTTGGCACACAGGTAGAGGTCCAACGATGTCGACATTTATGTGTTTGAATCTGTCGTTGGGAACTTGGGTTTGTCCAACTGGAGATCTAGTGTGTCAATAAATTTTTAATCTTTGGTAGTTGATACATGCTCGTGTCCACTGTTGACAGTCTTTCTTCATATTGGGCCAGATAAATCGTTCAGTGATCATTTTGGTTGTTGCTCTGATTCCTGGGTGAGAAAGACGATGAACAGATGAAAAGGCTGCTTGTCGAAAGTTGCATGGAATATACGGGCGTATATACTTTGTTGATATGTCACAGTATAATTGCTTTCTACTATCCGGCAGACTGAGTTTTACTATTTTCATTCTGGGATTCTGTTGCAGTGATTCGAGGTCTTCATCCGATTGTACATCTGCCAAATGATCATAATTTAGAGGTGAGGGAGATTCTATGGTGGCTAAACGTGACAATGTGTCAGCCACGATATTGTCTTGGCCAGCAACGTATTTTATTGTCGTCGTAAACTGTGCAATATACTGTAATTGACGAGCCTGTCTGGGTGATGCCTTGTCCAAATCCTGTTGAAAAGCATACACCAAGGGTTTATGGTCTGTGAAAATTACAAAGGACTGGCCTTCTAAAAGATGCTTGAAATGTTTAATGGCGCTATATATTGCTAATAGTTCGCGATCATAAGCACTGTATCTGGACTGTGCTTTAGTGAGAGTTCGTGAGAAGAAACTGAGAGGTCGGGCTGCGCCGTCGGTATCCGGTTGAAGAACTCCTCCTATTGCGACGTCCGACGCATCTGTTACCAAGGAGAGTGGAGCACCGGGAATAGGATGTACCAGGGCCGCTGTGTTGCAGAGGGCTTCCTTCATTGCAGCAAAAGAGGTTTGTGCTTCTTCGTTCCAGTCCTGCAGTTTTGTGCTGTTTTTCTTGTGTCTGCTAAGTAATTTTGAGAGGGGCTGTTGCAGCTTGGCGCATTCTGGGATGAATCTGTGGTAGAAATTTACCATTCCCAAGAATCGTCGCAATCCAGTGGCTGACTGTGGCTCTGGAAAATTCTTAATGGCACTAACTTTCTCAGGTAGAGGCTTCAGACCTTGAGGACTGATTTCGTACCCTAAGAATTTGATCTGCCGCACACCGAAAATGCATTTGGCAACATTGATGCATAAGCCGTATTCATTTAGTCATTCACAGAAGATGTGGATATGATGAAGGTGCACTTTATCGTCTGGAGAAGCAACCAGGATATCGTCTAAGTAACAAAAGACAAAATCTAACCCTTTGAGTACCATGTCCATAAATCTTTGAAAGGTCTGTGCTGCGTTTCTTAGTCCGAAAGACATGAATGGAAATTCAAATAGTCCAAAAGGTGTTGTGATGGCCGTCTTCGGTATGTCCGCTTCTTGCACAGGTATCTGTTGGTACGCACGTACAAGGTCAATGGATGAAAATATGGAAGCTCCATGTAGGATGTGGTTGCAGTCGGTTAAAAAAGGTATAGGGTATCTGTCGGGTACTGTGATATGATTGAGTTTCCTATAATCCCCGCAAGGCCTCCAATCACCAGATTTTTTCTGAGTTAAGTGCAGAGGACTAGCCCAACAACTTTTCGAGGGTCTACATAACCCTTGCTGGAGCATGAAGTCAAATTCCTTACGGGCTGCTAAGAGTTTTTCAGCTGAGAGTCTTCTAGTTTTGGCAAACACTGGTGGGCCTTTCGTTTCGATGAAATGTTCAATGTGGTGGCTTGCGATTTTTGTGTTGAGAATGTTAGGTCGCAGAATGTCAGGAAATTCATGTATAATCCGCTGATATCGGTTATTAATTTCCGTTAGCTGGACCTGAAGTTTGCAGTTGTGAGAAGAGGTACCATACGCGGTCAAGTGTGTGTTCCCGTCTATTAAGCGATGTTTAGAACTGTCGACGAGTAAATTGAAATTCGACAGGAAATCGACTCCTATTATAGGTTTACCTACTTCTGCGATTATGAATGGCCAAGTCACAAGTCACAAGTCGTTGACCATACGTCTGGATCCTAGTACCATTCGCTTCAAAAAGTTCAAGTTTATTTGGTGACTTCTTTTCACTGTGTGTTGGTGGCACTACAGAGACATCTGCACCGGTATCAATCAGGAACTGGGTTGCTGTCCCTTTGTCACTAATAAAAAGGCGACTCAGCTCTAACCCCTGGCTCCCTGTCACCGTGGAGAGTTGGGGAACTAGTTTTCCGGTCCGTTGTGAGGTGTAGCTCGGAGAGACATGATGCATGGCTGTAGACATCTGTATGCCTCTTCGCCAAATTTAGTGTGGTAGTAACATTTCCCTACCTTTGTTGTCTGTCCTGTTTCTGCATTCCTACCTCTGGATCTGGACCTAGACTTTGGTCTACCCTGTCGGCGGCGGTCGGCGAAAACATGCTTACTCAACTCTGCAACATGGAGTGAGAGCTCAGAAACTTGCTTCCTCAGTTCCTCTATTGAGTTGTTCATTGGTTGCGTAACAGCAATAGGAGCAACATGGTACGAGCTTGTGGGTTTTAGCTCCCAAATCTGGTCTGCCATGGTCAACAGTTTCGTCAGATCGTCGCTACTCACTGACAGGATAGCATGCATTTCTCTTGGTAGCCGCTGTAACCATAAAGTTTTAAGAAAATTCTCGCTTACCTTGTCTGAAGCTAAATTTCTCATTTCACAAAGTAATTGCGACGGTTTACGATCCCCGAGTTCCAAGTCTGTCAATACTCGCTGTGTTCGTAGCGTTTCACTATCTGCGAAAGTTGAAATAAGACGCTTTTTGATTGCATCATATTTACCGGAAGACGGAGGATTCGTGAGAATATCGGCCACTTGTGTCTGAATTTCTGAGTCAATTGAACTCACCACAGTGTCATATTTAGTTTGGTCCTGGGTGATCTTCGAGTTACAGAATTGTGCTTCAAGTTGAATGAACCATATCCTCGGATCAGGCTTCCAAAACGGCGGAACTTTGATAGATACGCAGGCTACTACGGTTTCTTGGCTTTCCTGAGCAGTTCCAGCTGTAGTCTGCTGGACTTCTTTCATCGGGTCACCACTGAGGTGCCGATGCATCGGGGTCACCACTGAAGTGTTATTGGTAGTATAATAAATAACTACTAAAGTTTTACACTCACATTTGTGTTCTTTCGTATTCAGACTACTGCGACTATCTTCGCCGTAACTTTATTTAACAATGTCAACAGAGAAAAAAAACAAAAGAGGGAAACAGAACACTTGGGGCTGAGTTTTCATTATAAATTTCTGTTTCCTTTATTACACAATACACTACAAATGCAATATGTAAAAAGTTAGTCCCAGTTGTTAACACATACAGAGTTTGTCTGGATGAAAATGTCAACATTGGGTAATTGAAATGCTATCATTTTGGTTTGCTGTGCATGGTGCAAAATTAATCCTTGTTTTAACCATGCAATTGAGTGCTTGCACTTCGATAACACCCATATAAACTAACAGTCATAACAACCCATCAGTCTAAAAAGTAGTGATGGCCAGAATGGAATGATTTTAAGAATCGAGTAATCTGTTCTATTGTAATACAGTGCAATCTTAGTGATTTGAACCCCAAGGGGAATAATTATAAAATATTGAATTATCCAAATTTTGAATTAATGAAACTGTTACTTTTTAAATGAAAATGCTGTAAAAATGTAAAGATGTAAAAATAAATTCATTGCACTAAATAATTATTATTGTGTAGTGGATCTTACCTTAAGGGCTGCCACACTGTTAGATGTTAAATGAAACCACAGATGGGGTGTTTCAATCACGTGATTGTTTAAACCATTTCAGAATGCACTCATCAGTGTCTGGAAATTTGCCACCTCTCTTACATTTCCTATTTCCTCCGTTTTGTGGAAACCAGCTCTACATGATTTTGTCTTTATCTTTTATGAACATTGATAAAGTGTTAGGTAAGATGCCATATTCTTTTGCTATGTCTCACTTTTTTCTTACTCCACCTCTCCTAACACTTCCACTTTTTTTCAAGCGTTAACCTAGTGTATGCATCACGCTTCGACATTTACAACACTTTGAGGATGGAATGGTCACTAAAATTTTCACAGAAGTGTTAAATCTCTCCAAGGCTATTGACCCTGTAGGTGAGAGGGTAAACGTCACATTCCAGTGAACTAAAGCAGTCACTTATCCAGCACTAAGAGAGATAACCGTTGTTAAAAATACTTTACTACCTACCAGTGACTACGGATTCTATAGCAAAACAGAGAATTCTTGGGGAATTCATTGAAGCTTTGAATTCTTGGAATCCTTACAAAATTAACATGAGACAAATTCTGGCTTTGATTTATCCAAATTAAGCTAAAAAATTCGTAGTAACTGCAATTTTTCAACATACATTTATATAGAACTTTCAAAGAGGATGAATATCTATTCGAATTATACAATCTTTCAATTATCCAACATCGAATTAACAAAATTCTGCTGTATAAAGAATTGAATGAAAAAGTTCCCAGATGAATGCAAGTATTTGAGAACTCGCAATGCGAGATGTGAGAACTCAAGTTGGTATCTGAGAAGTACTAAAGACTGACTCATTATTAATATCTCAAATCGTGATTTGAATGTTCGGTTCGGGAATTTCATCGTGTTACAAGATTTACTGCTATTGGTTCCTGCAATGGGTGTGGCTCACCCATTAATTAATAGAAGTTAATGTCATGCAGCAGTGTCAGATATTGCGTTAATGACATTCTACTACAAGCATTCACAGAATAAAGATCCATAAGATAATAATGCTGTCTTGTATGCCATGTGATGGTCTGTTAAAAACTGGCAATGTGGTAACACGAAACTGCCTCATGTGCATGGTAGCTGTGCGTTCATACGTTTGTATATATGCCTTTCTTGCTTGCAAAACTTATACCACGTTAACTAAGTTAACCATGTTACGACTGAGCGATAACTTGAGAACTTGTCCTCACTTCTCGTAGCATTCAATAACTTGAATGCTCAATTGAATACTTTTTATATGATTCTTGAAATCTCAAGAACTTTCAAGAATTTAATGATTCTGATTTTTCATTTGAGAACTTTTATCGCTACTAAAAATTTTATATATTTTATTCTGGAAATGGTGAGGAGTGGTTTTCTAGTGAATCACATTTCACAACTCCTCCTTCTACCCCTCTCCCTGCTGTGCCTTAATTCTCCATAGGTAGGCTTTGTTGGCACTCCACAACCCCCAGAACCCTCGACCAAGTGCCATACTCTGCTGTCCCAGTATAAAGGCAACTCAATTGGACTGTACATGTGCCAGTCGTTGTTTGTTTATGCAGCAATACAAGCATGCTTTCACACACTTACAGTTAATTTGAGTAACTAATTATTTGCATGTGTCTATCTGTAATGAAGACCTATCAACATGCTGAATTTGAGGTTAGGTTTTTACTTGTCACTACGGTATAGTACAACAGTAGCGAAGCTCCCCATAGTTTTTTTGACTGTCACAACTTCAACGTTCCAGCAGCTAGTAAGAGAAAATGCTAGTCTTGAGATGACGGCACAATTTGACGTGCGGAAAATGTTTTAATTTATAGTTGTGCCTATTGAGTTATGATAATCTGTAATCTGTGAAGAGTTTCTTTAAGCATTCTGTGTTTGTTTCAAGTAACATTACTTCCTTCTAAGTGCCATAGATATAAATATTTTTTATGTCTTTTGTTGAGTGCTTTAAGAGGATTTCATTCTTCTGGCATGGACACTGAGATGAATGATAGCATCGACAATCTGTGTAGTGCAGCATTGCAAACTACATCTGTTACTGAAAGAGGTGATGATATAGTTTCAACTCTATTAAACTGATTGATAATTCAAAAAACAATTTTTGCAAAATGAATGAATCTAGTTTTCCTTCAGATTTAACAATCAAACAATTGAAGGTCAGGAAAACAACTGAAGAATATGCTCCAGCTCAATAATTTATCATGTTTAATAAAACTACGTAAAAGACAAAACTGTTTTGTTAAATGCTTAGCTGGTCAACTGAGCAGCATCCGAGGATGGGAGAAAACTCTCGAAACTAGTCCTGCTTATTTTAAGAACTGTGACTTAGTGGAGCATCAGTGTATGCAATCATTTATTCATTTTTATTGAATCAACTAGCTGAAAAGGCCCGGCATCGCCCGGGCTTTGTATTTTTTAATTTGAAATTAACTTATGGAGGACTTTATGCATGTAAAACTTAAAATGAAGAAAAAGATTTATCACGATTCCATCAGAAAACGCTAGATAGGCCTATAGCTTTTTATGGTTCATAGAGGATGTCGAATGCTGCATTCCGTTGCTTCTACACATCATGCCTGGGAGGGGTTGAAATAAGAAGAAACATAAATTACATAAGATTGTATTGACTTGACGGAAAATTATATTTCTCATTCTCATGTTACCATACAACCGTTTCGGGGCTGAAATAAAAGAGAAATGCAGTATCACTTTCATACTTTCCTCCCCTAAAACCCAGGACATAATATACTGCGAGCATAGGACTGAAAATGTTCCATCCCATGCTTAGGGCCTATGATAAACATCCCTATTTCTCAACTAATACAAAGCCTACAGGTATGGATAACTTATCAGCGGAAAGGATTATTTACAGACTTCTGATATAGCATACTCACACACTTAAGTTGTCCCTGCAATACGACCTCTTATTCTACATCAAAATGTGAAGTGAGTAAATATTTCTTATGTCAAGGGTAGAGAAAGTTATGTGACTACATCACACTGTGCTTCATTTTCGTGGATTTCATTTTCAGTAATTATTTTCGCCAATATATTACATCGATGGAATCATAATTCGTTAAAGTCCAGCATTAGGCTATATAGTTGCCAAGGCCCTATGTAATCACAGTAAACAATTCACTGTTGCCATGTGAACTGAACAGCATTTCATTTTTTCAGTATAATATTCTCAGAAATTATATAATTTTCAAGGGAAGGACTGATTTGTTTCAATTTTAATGTTGACCGCGTTACTTCCCGGGCTTAACAGGGTATGTGTGCAAAATTTCGTGTAAATTGGTGAAGAAATGTAGATTTGTATAAGGAACAAACATACATACATACATACATACCCAGATATCCACAAACACACATTCGACTTTATATACGTATTAGATAATAGGAGGTGTTCACTAGAGGTGTCATGATATTAAGAGTTCATTCAGTGGTTTATTCTGGACTAACTAAGAATGTTAGATTTAGTATGTTCCACTGTTTATATTACTTCGTTTTTATTTATTTTTCCTATTATTGAACTGTTTGCATGAGTCTACATTTGCTCTTTTTATTCTTAACTTTCCTGTTTGAATCCGTTTCTTCTTTTTTGACTTATGGTGCCTTTGGTTTTTCTTTCTTTTCACTTTTGTTGAAGGCTTGGTCTGAAATCTGAATTTCCAAGTCCCTGCTACAGTAAGGCCCCATTACTACCTTTGCTGAGCTACTGCAGATTTTATAAATTCTCAAAATATTTATGTCACAGAAATTAGATTTTCTGTAAAGCTGAATATATGTTGTTATAGTAATTACATGGAAACTCAAAATTTATTCCATAAAAGTGGATATTTCTTACAGAATTTTACTGTAAGTTACACAAATATAAGTAATAAATGCCCTATAAATAACAAAACAAAACAAAAATTCTTAAAATCCGATTGACTTCGCATGCAGAGCATAGGATGTCCTGATGTGTTTCAGTTACAAAGACAAATTTTGAGTTAGGCTTATTTTCCTATACAGGGGTAAGCCTTGATGGCCATCTAACAGGAAATTAAGGTATTACTTGGATGTGAAAGGGCTTAGGAATTTGGTCCAGAGGATCTAATTTAGACTTTTTAAACTAAACATAAGCTGAGTTAAGAACTCATTAAATCTGTGATCTCGGACTCATGGCTTACACTTCCTCCAAGAGGACTTGTGCTCAGGTTTTTACACTTTGAAAAATCTATCAACCTCATCTGGGTTAGGACCTGCGACCCTCAGATCTAGAAACATGCACCACTAAGCCCGGGTAAACTCTTAATAACAGGTATGTAAACCCTCCACTTCTATTACACCTTCATTCTTCAGTTGTGCAACCAAATAAACTGAGAGCTAGTGATGTGAATTGTACAGTCGGTCAAATAAAAAACGTCGGGACTCGTATGCAGTTAAAATTAAAGTTTTAACGCATTAGTTCACAAGTTTCCTATAAAAGACCAGGCCATTCTCGGAACATATGAGGCCATGCGACAGGAGGAAAAAAACGAGGGAAAAATGAACAACGCGGAAAGCACAACACACGATATTCAACTTAATGTATTGTCATAATTCATTTTGCTTTGTGTCATCGCCACATACAAATGCTAAAGTGAGAGAAAGTGTATAGGGCTGTAATTGACCTGCATTTTTCGGCCTCTGAAGCAGCGAGAAGGTTCCATATTTATGAAAGAGCAAAATGTCTGGCACAATTCCACCATCTGAAATTTCTTGTTACACTATCAAATTACAGTCTGCACTTACTTGGTCATTAAGATTCACCCTTGCAGGCCCATCTTACTTTTCACACAAACGCTTCTAGTTCTCTTCTCTTTTTATGTCATCTAGCACTTCACTCCAGCTTTTCTAAAGCAGTTAGTGATTACTATTTCTTCTTTAAGCTATTTCCATTCAGCATTCAACACTCAAGCATTAATATCTCTCCCTGAGGCAATATTACACAGCATACTCCGGGAAAAATAAATTTATATACAGGCAAATAAGAAAAATTTTATTTTGTTATACTGAAAGTTCTAAATTTGTTATAATGAAATGTTTTAACACATATTAAATAGGGAAAAGAGAAGGGCCAATACATAATTTTGTAATGCTGAAAATTTGTTATACTGGTATTTTACTGTACAAGAAGTTACCTAAGGATCTAATTTTAAAATTTCAAGGCATGGCATTAAAACTAAACTAATGCTTTATAAGCAAGAGTTTGTACAATGTAAATGAATTCAAATATTAGAGTCTTGTATTTTTTAATTGCATATTGTATATAACTAACTTAGGGTACATTTATTAATTTCACAAAACTTGTAAATAATTTCTAATAACTAATAAATGTAATATATTTTTTTAAAAAAGATTGCAGTCTACAATTTAGCCAGTATTGGTCTCTCTTACTCCTAAATAGGGCCTCGGCTGTGAAAAAGACCGTTTACACATTTCATCACCACTATTCAATTCATCTTTCCCTTCCCAACCAATCAGAGCTCTCAGATATTTGCTCCACTTCCCGGGTTTCCTATTGCCCCCCCCCTCCACCTAGTATTTCTTCACCCTTTCTACATAATACAGGCATTTTTCCAGTTAGCTCACTTATCCCAAAAGATGGCAGTGGAACAAGCTGCCGAAAGCTCAGAATTAATTCTCCTACACACACCCGGTCTAGCTTATAACTACCCATCAGAGAATTTTCTTGAAAAATGTTTATAAGTCTTAGCTCGTAGTGTAAGCATCTCATGAATAAAACATAAACAAAATCCTTATAGTTGGTTTAAAGAAAAATACAACATTATGGGGACTTTCCCAGCTTCAACCTCTCTGGGTGAAGTTTTTTATTTTACTTAATTTTAATATTTGTTGTAACTATATTCCTTTCTAAAATAAATTGTAACCTATATGAATACCAAGGATACATATTTGAATTAAGGAAAAATTAAATTTTATTCATTTAAAGGGGTATTAAAAGTACAGAAAGCCACATCCTCAGAAGATATCTATCCAAAATATCAAACTTAGTTTTAATACAATATTCTTGGGCTTTGCTGTACACAGACACAGACTTGTTTCTGAAAATAGGTTTTTTGGATTCAGGGAACCTCAAAACATGTATTTATGTTGAAAATGCAACATTGAATTTCACACAGTACTTCCTCTACCTATAGTACCTATGGTACGGGTACAGGAAGTAATCTTATTTTATTGGAAATTTAGTGCTCTACAATGCTTACCAGGAGGATGATTTGCTATTTTTGCAGACAGATATCTCAAAAGCTATTGTAAGTAGAAAATGTTTTCCATTGTTTGAGATAAGCAGTGGTGGCCTAAGAAGTAGTGCTATGCCATGGCACTACCAAGACAAAATAAGAAAAGAAGACTTCATATTTACCGCACCACAACTGTAGAGAAACAAAATAACACATGGAATATTTCATAAAGTTGCCAAAAGGTTGACGAGACTTGAGAGCAGTGCACTGTAACATTCACACAATGCATCAATCATGGTGCCCACACTACATCCCATATAAAATATAATGGGCTGCGTGCGCAATGTTGAAGCTATTCTTTTCAGATTCTGACAGAAATCAGTGCCGGGCAGTACCTGAGGCCTTCATACACCATCCAACTTGCCGGGACAATCAGTTGAATGGGGGCTACACACTACCCAATTTATCAGTACAGATCGGAATAATTAAATGTTTGCTTTCTAATTTTGCATTTATATCAGAACAAAATCTTACAATATTATAATATTATAATCTGATCAATACAAGATGAAGAAGATATATATATTTTTGTTTCTATAGGTTATTGTACCTATTGGCATTAGCTGAGAATAATAAGAGAAGGATTCATATGACAGCAGGACTTAATATTCGTACTGACAGTCTACCAACTGAGCTAGCCAGAATCCAGAAAACCATGTATATTTTGGATTTGTAGTAATCTTGTGGGTCTCATTTTTGCAAAGTGTTTGAAATCATCTTGTTGGGTATCGTTGAGCTCGATCAGTAAAATAACTATTCTCAACTTAGGATATTTATGGTGCCTAGACCTTTTGGTTTCACTGAACATCATCACCAGAGTTATTTATTTCTTATCTCTGCTGTTGGCACTAGGCACTGAATATGTGCGAACCAGCACTGGAGATAAGTATTAAAGTGGGCTATGTTTTATTGCTGGTAAAATTTACTATTCCTATCATCTAATGCCAGATGTAATTTCTAAGAAAGTACATATTCATTAAGGTAAAAATGCATCTGCATCAATATATAAAGGAAGAATGTTTGTTTGTCTATTACAGTGCACGCCGCTTATTGTGACCACTTTGGGACGCAGCTAATCTGATAATATTAACTGATTGATAACAGTAGCCGAAGGAATTAAATGAAGGATATTTATTCATACATAAGATAAAAGTACACTACAAAACAGAATTAAAAATATTCATTCATAAAATGTTCGGGGATAGGACATGTGGCTTCAGATAGTAACGGTGAATTAAGTTATTCTATCTGTTCGGAATCCCATAAATTCCAACACTTCCCTCAAACAAAAACAGAATGTATAAATTGTAAAAAGTACAACTCAAAAATGTCAAGTCTGAAATTATAAAACACGGTGATCAAATCGGTTTGAGCCATCTGTCAGAGGCATTACAAGAATGGGCTACTTTGAATAACCTAAATGTCCCTAAAGATCATCTTGAAGTCCAGCGCAACTGGGATTTAATAAACGCTGCACGCATCCACGAGTCGCTGGTTTCATCTTACGTTTCAGCTACAGATCAAGCGCGCATTCTTGCTATCCAAGAAAAAGAAGCTAGTTCATTGCTTAACACCATACCATCTACTAACATTGGCACCTTTATGGATAACATGAGCTTTCAGATCGCGGTAGCTTTGAGACTAGGCTCTAAAATTTACCAACACCTGCCTTCCACTCCGGCGGCCCGGGTTCGATTCCCAGCCGGGTGAAAAATCCCTTTCCGGGTTCAGGACTGGGTAGGTTAAGTCTTAGGTTAAGATAATGCACATTGTGCACGATTCCTTAAAAAAAAAAAAAAAATTACCAACAGCATAAATGTGTTTGCGGTGTCACTACAGATCAGTATGGTTACCATGGTTTAAGCTGTAGGAAGAATCCTGGAAGAATTTCAAGACATTTCACTTTGAATGACATACTAAAACGTGCCTTATCCTCAGCAGGCATTCTTTCAATTCTAGAACCAACTGGAATCAGCCACACTGATGGCAAACGCCCTGATGGGCTGTCTATTATACCTTGGAGAAATGGTAAATCACTGCTTTGGGATGCCACTTGCGTTGACACATTGACTGGTTCTCACTTATCAATGACATCCAACTTGCCGGTTCTGCCACAGAAGCAGCAGTTAAACTAAAACAGCACAAGTACCGGGGTATCGCCGAGAACTTTTTATTTACTGTGTTTGCAGTGGAAACCTTTGGCCCATGGTGTGCAGAAGCGAAAGAACTAGTGGAAGACATTGGGAACATCTTGAAGAGCATTACGCACAATCCTCACGCCACAGATTATCTTCGGCAGCATGTAGGTATAGCTGTACAACGTGGCAATGCTGCAAGCATTATGGGGACAATTCACAATTCTTCTTCTCTAGAGGAACTGTTTTACTTTTAAAGTTTCTTATTCCTGTTATTCAGGTTGACTGTTTCATAATTATGTAACATGCTTTATTGATTATTATTGATATTATTATTATTATTACAAAATTAATATTAAATATTAAATTGGAAATGAATAAAAAAATAGAGGGAATTTTTCACTGGCAGCATTAGATCGTCCAGCAAGTTCCATGAATTGTCCTATATATAAAAGGGTGGTTGAAATAATTAAATAAAAAATAAATTATGGATGAATTAATTATTTTTCATCAAAACTTACATAAATCAATTGTCTCTACACAGGAACTGCTAATGAATGCTGACTTTAATACAGATTTAGATGACCAATGCAACAAAATATTATGTGTACAAGTACCCTTCACTAGAGGAAATCGTGTAGCAGGCTTTGGATTGGGCGCCATGATTTACACCACAGATAATCACAGTTTAAGAACTCTAGCTGCTATAATAACGAAATGCAAAGGCGTCTTACAACTAGCCCAACATTGTTCTGCAGACTGTGTTCTTATTTCTGTCAATTTTTATTGTTTAAAAATTTTTGTCTGTAATGTATATTGTGACCCTGAATGTGACTTTGAAATGTTTCTTCTTAAATTCGATGAAGTTTGTATTCAGCTCAAAGGCATGTCATATATGACATTGAGGATTTACTAGTGCCAGCTATTCAGGGCTCAAAGCTAATCCGGAAGAGAGAAATAGGTACATACATGAAGTTTCGGTAGCTGTGGAAGCGATTCATGAAAAAAATGAGGACAGGATTGAAGTGCCGAATATAAAGAGAGAGATCTCATATGCCAAAAAAGGGTGGATGATGATAAAGTTCTCGTAATATCGATACCAATGTTTGTGGGAAGAAATTGAATGAGTGTTTTAAACCGTCTGACTTTTCTATCCTAACACAAAATCCCATTAAAAACATTCAAAGGGAAGTGTCCAAAGTAATCGTGAGCAGCTTAACTATTAGTGAAAACACCAAAAAGGGGATTATTTGCCCCCAGACCAGAATTACCAGTATGTTTTGGCCTACCTAAAACACATAAAGGGGGTACGCTGTAGTGTAGTGGTTGAGGCGCTGCACTACAAACCGGAAGGTCGTGGGTTCGATTCCCCATGAGGTCTTTGGAGTTTTTCAATTGGCCTAATCCTTCTGGTGGCACTATGGCCCTGGGATCGACTCAGCCTCTAACAGAAACGAGTACCAGGAGCAATCCTGGGGGTAAAGGCGGCCGCGTAAGGCTGACAACCTTATTACCTTCACGTGCCGAATGTCCAAAATCTGGGAGCCTCAACCTCCTGGAACCCTCTGGGCCTCCAAGGCCTGTATGGGGATCACTTTACTTTGACCGCAGGCGTGGTCTTGTGGTTAGCGTCGCTGACTACGGATCCGTCGGCCCGGATTTTTCTGAGGAAGGGAGGTCTGGTAGGGGTGCACTCAGCCTCGTGATTCAAACTGAGGAGCTACTTGATAGAGAAGTAGCGGCTCCGGTCATGGAAACCACCATTAACGGCCGTGGGTGTCGGCATGCTGACCACATGCCCCCCAATCCTGCCATCCTGGTTTCTGTGACCGTGAAATAAATAAAGGTCTGTCAATCGACATTACAAGATGTTCTAATTTTATGCTGTGCTCTTGCTTGGCAATCATCTATGAAACAGGGTTGGTTACTCTTGGAGGAAGTTAATTAAAAGCACTGCCTAGTATATATCACATAGCATGCATTTCACATAATTATTATGTTGTAAGGGAGGGAAAGTGCTTTTTAAAATTCAGGTATGATAGGGAAAATTTTTGGGAAAACATACCGCCTCTGGATTTTTCCCACTTCCTTTGCTGATGGTAACAACATTTTTATAACCAATTCACATGAAGAGAATGTTGTACTTAATATATATAGGCATATTTATCTATTACTAAGAGGCAAAAATGTTAGTGTATTTGGGCAGATAAAGTTATGTTGTGTTTCACATCAGATTCCTTTTATTTATTTATTTATTTTTTGTGGCGAAAAAATTTTCCATACGATGTGGAAAGTTACAATAAAAAAACATGATTTCGAATAATTATAAATTTGGAATTAACGTCCTCGTGTTAGGGAGAACGAATTGTATTTTTATCTTAACACCCTCCCCTCCCCCCACAAAGGGTGCAATACTTGCGGGCCGGAGGTCAACAGGTGTGGTAGAAAGTTTATAGTAATTCCGGTAGATGGCAGTTGCATGCTATTGTAAACAGGCAGGTGATAAGATTTCGTGTGGGTGTTAAAGCTCTTTGGGGGAGATGGTTGTTATCGGTGCCGGTTATAAAATGTACGAGGTCAGCTCGAACTGGTATGTCATTGTGATGTGCTGGAAAACTAGATTACAAACAGAGAACTTGAAAATGTGTAAACGTCGGAAGATTAACTGAAAGAAATAGTAAATTAGGATATGAAAATTTGCCTTATCATTGATCGACTGAAAACATTTCCTGGGTATGCGCAGTGAATAGGAAAGAAAAATTCTTTCCTGATCCGGGGAGCAACATGTTTCCTTTTTTCATTCGGATATGAAAGTTTTACAATAATTAAAATAGTACCTTATAAAAGCTTTAGTTATGAAGAATGACTCTCAATACAGGGAAGGAAGGGCTATGTGGCGTGGTTCTTAGGTCGTTAGGAAAGCGTCAGTCAACCATGCCAGGACTTCCTCTCAAATCAGGAATGGGTGAGTAAAAGTTTATTGTCATATTTCGTGCAAGTCTGTGTATTTCTTCTTTCGTTTCAGAAAATTATGTCGCCTATTGTGTGTTTCCGTGAGGTCATAAAAATTTCAGTAAGTAGCAAACCTTTTTTTATTTACATGCACAGTTTCGCGTATTTTTAAACAAAATTTGGGTTTAAATAATCTATCCTCATTACAAGTAGTCGTCCTAGCTTGTGTAAAATATACCATACATCCATTGTTTTAAATAGTAATATTCATATTGAAAGTACGAATTCTGTAAATGTCAAATTTCGACAGTACAGAATTGCAACTTTCTAGCAGACGACCGTCAATAGCAGCTTTTCAGTTGGACGTTGATGGCAGTGCTCTAATCGTGATTGGCTGGATGGTGGTAGCGCGGCAAGCAGACGACAGTAGCGTGACGGGCATGGACGGGGTTTGCTAGCAGCCAACAGAGATGGTTACTTCTAGTCGGGAGGATGCTTTGCTTGAATAAGGTGGAGTGAGAGAAATCTGTGTGGAGATGGTGTTGTTCGGACGTAAACAGCAGGCAGATAGACGAGAACTTCTCGAAAGCATGAATCAACTGTCAATAGGAAAGCCAGTTGATAATGGTAAGCTATATCGTATTCGTATCGACCAATATTGTTTGTTGTTTCAAGGACATTACCGATCCTGTCACTAACCTTGTGCAGATGACAGAAGCATGGGTTCTGTAACAATACATAACCTAAAACGTTTAAAAGTCAATTCATACTGTATGTATTTATAATATTTTCATCGCAGCGGTGTTACTAGCGAGCATTGAACTCTAGAAATGACGATTCATATATGGTCTGGTCATGCAGTTCAATATGCTGTGCCCCTGTGCTTGTTTATATGGACTGGGTGGGGGGGGGGGGGCTTCGTTACCACCTGTTGACACTAATGTATTCTAAATTCGGAACATCGATCGTGAGCTTGGAAGGTTGCTCGCACGCAAGGCAAAACCTGGGGCAACGGATCAATGTTACTGGGGTTTTTTGATCGGAACCCCAAAGTTACATTTTAAAATATAAACTATCCTATTAAAATAATAATGTTTACACGGAGAGCAATAACATATTCTCTCCCATCTCCAGATTTTATGCTGAGTTGATTTTTAAATCCATTCTAAATTATTACTCTAATCTTGTTAATTTTTATTTTAGTGGCGTGCAATCTCATATATATGGCGAACACCTCAGTGTGTAAACTGAAGTAGATAGAAAAAAAAAATAAACGCAGTAGGTAGATAGATAAGACGCCATCCAAAGTTTTGAAGAACGAATCTCTTAGTTTTTCTCTGAATATGTCTCGACAGATGTTATTTTTAATTGCGCGCCCTCAAATTATATTATAGTAGAGTAATTTATTATCACATAACCTTTGCATCGTTCAACTGGTAACTAGTCATTATGTAAATGAAGGTAGAAGGGAATTGTCATGTTTAATTATGACTTCAGTGCTATCATTTACATAGAAGTATGAACTTTTCACATTTTCCCTAGTGAGATTTTTTGTTTTTAACTAACACGTGATATTACAAGGTCGCAAGATTGAAGTTACATTTGTTAGTTTTATAACATTGTAACACAAAATTATGTGTTAAAATTTCCGTAAGCTTGGTTTATATAAATTACATGTTAATAAAAATTAAAAAGCCGAGATGTAAATATATTAAATCAAATTGTAACCAATTCTACTAAAAAGAGGAGAAAATAGCTTTTTAAAAAATACAAATTAAAATAACTCAGTATACGAGATTCTCTTTAAGTGAAACTCAAAATGCTGATGCCCTGAAAAAGTAAAATATTAGAGTAGGCTAGTATTTTGGACTTGGGCATTATACGAGGGTTGGAAGTTCAATAGTGGCAACACATCCATAAAATCTAGGTGAATTACAGGGAGTTCAAATTGCTTTTGTTGGATGTTGGTTGGATATCCAGCATACCTCAGAGTAAATAGGAGCCTTCTATCACAGTAACCAGAAAAAATTTAGCTTGTTCTATCAATGGTCTAAAATGAATTTTGGATCTGACAGAAAGTCAATTATTAAAAATAAATCAATACCTTAAAATTATTCCTGATTCGCAGTAATATGCATTAACATAATGAACTGTTTCAAGATTGGTGAAAACATTTACTCAGTATGATGACTATAATTTGATTTGATAATTTTGATTTACTACACTTCTTTTTAGTCTGGTCATAACCAGAAGTTTGCAACCACACTGCACTCTTTTAGTTCAAGACTGTGCAAGTTTGTTTGAAGTCTGAGCAGGCGAAACGAACCGTGCAGACCTGATGCGCAGATGGTCTGTGCAAACATGGTCTACAGACAAGTCTGAGTGTGTAAATCTATTCTAATATTGTCCTCCCACCTACATCTAGGTCTTCCAAGTGGCCTCTTCCCTTCGGGTCTCCCAGTCAGTAGTTTTGAAATGGTCTTTCCTCCCCCCATGCGCGCAAGATGTCCAGCCCATTTCATCCTCGTGATTTAATTACCCTTATTATATTCGGTTAAGAGTTACTTGTTATGGAGCTCGTCATTACGCAGTTTTCTCCAGTCCCCGTTTCCAACCCTCTTAGGCCCTAATATTTTCCAAAGCACCCTGTTTTCGAACACTCTCAGATTATGTTCTTCCCGAAGAGTAAGGGGGCATGTCTGACATTCATATAATACAAGCGGCAGGATAATTGTCTTATACATTTTAGTTTAACTTTTTACATTTCTGGACAGAAGACGAGAAGATAAAAGTTTCTGAATTGCTAAAAACAAGCATTTCCTGATTTCAGTCGATACTTAATTTCTACCTTAATATTATTTGTAGGCCTATATACTGTATGTAATTATTGCTCCCAGATATTTGAATTTCTGCACTTGTTCGAATGATTTATCTGTTATTCTGATATTTTGTAGCGCATAATTTTGACGTTTCATGACCATGTTCGTGGAATGAGAAAAAACCTTAACGGTCACGGCTTCGTCCACCACGAATGACACGCCCGGGGATTGAACCCGGGACTGCTAGCATGCCATGCCCACGCGCTAAGCACGAGCCACCACCGTGACGGCAATTGACAGTAAGTTTAGCTAAGATGGTTTCGCAGAGTGTGTTCCCTCGGCTAAAGGTGTTATGTTCTCAGCAATATTACATCAGCCCAATAAATGCTATAACAGTTAACAACTAAGTAGTAACTAGCTAGCTATGTATTAAAATGGCGGCCAACCGACGCCGCCCCCGACGCCGCCCCCGGCGTAGAGTCACGTATAGGTCAAACGTGACGATTCGAAAAAGCGAAAGGCGCCCGTTCGTCCTGTGCTAATGCCCACCCGCCCCCAAGCCCCCTCAAAGAGTTAAGCCCCAAAACAAAACCGACGCCGCCCCCGACGCCTACTAGGCCCTTTGGCCCTGTACGTTATATGACATGATGGGACTCGTTACGAACAATGTAGACTTCGGCGGTAAGCCTGTGCTACCCCCAGCCCAATTAGACCCCTTTCGAAAACCGACGCCGCCCCCCTGAAGGCTAGTTATACCCCTAGGGCAGACGTTATATGCAAATACGTTCTAAACCTCATTATGAGACCTTTTTCCCACCATTGCTTTGTTTCAAACCCCCTTTCGAAAACCGACGCCGGGCCAAGAGGCAGGGTTATGCCCCTGGATACAATGCTAGGGCAGACGAAATATGTAAATAAAGTCTAATCCTCACTACGAGAGCCCTTTCGAACCCGTTTAGGAAACGACGCCTGCCCCCCAGTGGGTTGGTTACAACCCCCCACCAGATACGAGTCTTGGGGGCAGAGGTTATAATGCAATTGCCTTCTAAAAAACACGTTCCTATGTTATTCATATCCTTTAGTTACAACCCAATGATAACATATAGGGCTAGTGTATTAATTAGATTCATAAGGGTTGTCTATCCATCGTGGATGCAATGCAGGTAACATAGGAATGTAACGATATGTATTGTTTTCACATAGTTGTCTAGAAACCTGTCCTTCGTTTATACCCTTTACCCTTAGGCCCTATGGCTAGATAGTGTAATATTAACATACGTGAAATATTGCGCAAGGGCACATGAATACCATTACCTAGTTATGAAAGGTAAAATAGGTTTATACTTACATAACCAATTCTTCTTCCTTTCAGCATCCTTTCTTCTTCTTCCAGATGAACACTGTTACTATTACTATCGACTAAGTGAAATGAATTTGTAGGAATAGGAATTGGTTGAGGTTATAGTTTCATTTCAGAACGTCACAACCTTATCCCGTAACATAAGGTTGTCACGCTCCTATGAAATAAAGTGTATATACAAAGGGCTTCAGAGTAATAGAGCTGGATGATTTATTTCATCGCTAACCATGTCTAATAAAGACAGAATTTCACAACTTGCAGGAACACGTTGTTTGTTGTTTATATAGTTAAACACCTCGCTCTGCATTAGTACAAACTTATTCATAATGTCTTTTATTATGATAGAATTCATAACGAGGTAAGTAATGTCAGTATTACGTAAAACAATGCGAGCACTATCGTATTGCATCACACATTCTTTCAAGTCTTTACATGTCTGTAATTTGAAAGAGTCTTCTTTAAACAGATAAGGTTTAGAATAACACATATTTTCACACATTTTTGGTAAATGTAACAAGAACGAAGACAGTAGGTATGGCGACAAAATAATACAAGCACCGTTTGAAGTTCCAATCTCGGCACACCCAATATAATTCATAAAGGAGTAGAATCCAAAACTGATGTACCGGTCCTTTCTGCTGTTGAGGAAATAGGTTCTGCGTGCTAATACCGAAGGAGCAACTCTCAGTGATGTTGTCACAGCTTCCTTCACCACCACCACCTTGTCGGCCTTTTTCAGTTTCTTTACAGAGCCTGATGGAACCTGAAACAACAAACAAACAATACTCGTAAGAAATCTATTTTCATACAGAGTTTAATGATAAAACCTGAAACAAACAATACGTGTAAGAAATCTAGAGTAACGAATATATAATACATACCTTTTTACATTTGGTCTTGCTATTGCTCATCTCTGACGAAGACATCTCGATGGATCTAGGATGAGGAGAACCTCTCGTTCCAGACACTGCAGCGAAACTGAGCTAGTCCAATGAAATCGGCCTGCTTTCATTCTGAAATCAATAAATACAGGTTTTAACATGTGTGTAAACGACTTTCTAATCTGGAAATAAATCCCTGTTGTTGTTGTTGTGTTAAATACTTACATTGCAAATCACCTGGAAAACATCTCTGGCCTCCTCCTTTCCTCGTCCCACACAGAGATCCAAGGACATAGTGGAAGATGCGGACGACCGCTATGTAAGGTGATGTAGTAAACATGTTTACAAACTCCTGCATCATCCATCCATTACTCATGAAGTATATGAGCAAGCAGACATAATTCGACATACAACCGTTGTCAGTCCTTGTAGTCTTCGAGTGTTGTATAGCCATTGAATAGAGTATTGATTTATAAATTTAGATATCCCAGGAATGAAGGGTGGTAGACCAAATGAATTAAAATAGTAGACAAAAACACGACAACCCAATGAGAACCAGGTGACGAATGAGGATCAAAGTTAATGTATGTACATGAGGTAATGCATGATTTATATGATTACCATCTATCGTATTCAGAGTAGAGGATACAAGTGATGGCCTGATCTAAAGCCTTATCGAACTTTGCTTCTAATCTAATGATGAGGATCAAAGTTAATGTATGTACATGAGGTAATGCATGATTTATTTGATTACCATCTATCGTATTCAGAGTAGAGGATACAAGTGATGGCCTGATCTAAAGCCTTATCGAACTTTGCTTCTAATCTAATGTTCGCGCTAGAGGGCAAGCTCTATGACCATGCGATGCAGAAACATCAGGCGTAAGATCATACAGCAGTGTACAATACCCATTTATATACATGTCGTGAGTGATTAGCATCCCGCTATTGCTAAGATGGATCCCTGAACCTTTTAAAAAGTGTATCGTAAGCTAGAGTACTAGTCTTTTCATGATCTGAGGAAATGGAACCTGTCGACATACAAAGCAAAAGAACTCAAAGCAAAATGTCGAAACTCGTAGGGATTGGACTCCACTGTGCTGGAGAAAGAAGAATAATTCAACATTGAGAATAGAGTACCAATGTATGCGTTATCTTTAGAACTCATGAACTAAACGTAAAGGTTTTCAAATCCACTCTTATGAATGGATAGTGAGCATTATGACCTTTCTCTAGAGTTTTAACATGTGCAAACAGTATGGAAGGCGAAGCTTTAATCTTCCTTACGTACATTACCCATATAGGTTCTTGCGTTGTCAATATGTTTTTGTACATCGGCTAGATCAAGGTCAAACACGTCGTAAAGGTTATTTACAGAATATGGATTCCTAGGAAACTTTCTCCTAATGGGTTTATGTAAGGAGTAAACATCTTGCTCAATTAGCCATTGCTCGATATGTTTATCTGTAATGGTACACGCTTGTGAAAGTTTAGCAATAGTGGGAAAACCCGTAGATGCCTCAGGGTCGTAATACAACTTGTGTAATGTTTCCTTTATCATCTCCGTTGTTTATAGGTACTCCACCTAAGCTCTCTCGATGGAAATAATTGAGAAATGATTTGTTTGTATTTAACTGTTCTAGCGGTTTTAATATCGATGCTGTTATGTCCTTCGGTCCTAGTTAAAATGTCTTTGTACGTGTCGAGGTCTTCCTGCGTAACAAGATTCATATCAACCTTCTTCCTAGTAAGCAACTCCCATAAACCTGCACTCGCATCGTATTTTATACCTTTAATGATCAAACCATTGTTTAACAATTGAACTTTAGAATTACCAATCATGTACTCTCCCGTCTCCTTATTTTTATAGATTCCAAACTGTGCGTCTACAATCTTTGGCGATGTTACATAAGCCGATAAATATTTACCTGCTACATCACCTATAGCGTTACGTTTAGCTTCGTCCTCGAAGATAGTTTTCTCCGGTGATAAATCTCTCACTCTTTTCCTTGATTCAGCTAGTACTTGTTCAAGTATTCTGTTCTGTTTCCTCTTAACTATAGGATCTTCACTCTCGCGTATTTTAGTCCACTCTTTGTAAGGATCCGTAACAACATCTGCCGGGTTTGAACCTTTGACACAACGTTTTAAACGCTTGTACTCTTTAGCACTAAGCAGAAACATTTTCTGTAACATTATGTTAGTGATCCCAAGACGGATAACACGGACGATAAGAGAGGAATTAAAAATCCTCCTTTCTGTACCAAAGCTTTTCTTTTCCTTGACAAGGATACGTTCCTATCTACAAGATGTCTTAAGGAATGTTTATGTTTAAACAGTTTACGTATGGAACATGAAGATAATTTACACTGACCATTCAAAACATTAAGAACACATTCTATAATAGCAAGTATCAGATCTTTGTTTGCACTCTTCAGAATAACGTTTCGTACCTTGGGAGTTGCCTTTTTAAGAACCTGTAACATATGGTAATTGGATTTTATCCTTTTCATCCTTTACAATGACGTAAACCTACGAGGGAAAAACAACGAGTCTATGTTTAGTACAATGTTCTTGTTTAAAGTCAGGAAGACCTTCGTGGTACGTCACGTTAGTATTGAATTTTGTCTGGGGGAGGCACAGCGTTACTTTCACTAAAACACCACACAATACTTTAGTCACGTTACACATTTGTTCCAAATTATTAATAGGATTAACACAGAAAGTTGTTTTCCCTAAACTATCATAGAGAAAGGGTGGTCAAATTGTATTACAACCATAACAATGTTTAATCATAGGTGGAGGTCCATCAAAGCAGTCGTTATGAGAATCAAGGTAATGTTTACAACATCTAAGACACCTTTTTACAATATCGCTACGTTTCACACTTTCGGGTAGTTTATAATACACTAAATATATGCTCTTGGCTCCGCATGCCACTAAAAGTTCAGGGGATAATACCGACAGCTCTTCAATTGTGTGATGTATAAGGGTTCTATAATCCAATAATTTTCTAATAGCTAAACACTCCAAAGGCGAGGACGAGTCCATACTGACACGGTGTTGTCGTCCCTTCCCTATTTATACCCGAAGGGCATGGAATCATACCCTCCGCTGACTCTGCGTCGTTTTCGAAAACAGAGTCGGTATGTCTTATCCTCGGGTTCAGAGATGATCTGTGGCCCTGGACGTCTCTTAATCTTCTTCTCCGTTCTTACAGAGATAGTCGCTGTAGGATCACCATTTAAAACCATGGTTTTAATGGCGTCGAAGTTGACATCCTTCAACGTTTTATAATTAAGAGTGATACCTCTGACTTTACATACAGAGGTGGATGCAGTGTCATTACTAGGAACAGTAACTTTAAAACCATAGTTTTTAGGACCTCCGCTAGCAAATTCTGAAATGTAAGCGTCCTCCCCATAGTCTATCAATTCACTAGTCATGTCGCCTAAATAATCGCCTAAGGGAACGGTGTACTTTTTAGCGTCATCATCTGTCTGTGTGTATATTACGCTGTCCGTGTCGCAGTACAAGGCTCTACGTTGCAGATTGTCCAGGTAGCCATAAAGGGCCATTCTACCACCCGTTGTTACATAGGCACCGTGAACGACACTAGTATGAGGAAGAGAGACCTGTTCTTCATCTATAGCGATCCAATTAACCCACACGACTTCATCATTAGCAAAAAGCAGTCTTTGAATTTCTATTCCCGGTGTCGTGAGGAACCTGTACAGCTCCTTTGGTTCTTTAATAAGCTTTGTTTTGCTCCTGTTTGGATCTTCAATGAGCTTACCCCAGAAGGAATTCAAACAAAGCTTGCTTAAGGTTCTTTTACCAGCGTTCTTAACGATTTGTTGGGGGTCTAGCTTTACACCTTCGTGTTTATAAAACAAATCGATATATTCCTGCTTCTGGGCCTCGGTTTTCACCCAAGCAGGGTATCCGCTGGATTCCGTCTTAATCTTCAAAAATAGATTGATATAATCTACGAATAACCCTCCATCATGGGTTTCACGCGAGTACTGCGTAACACCGTACTCTAGAAATTCGTGGATTTCAATCACTCTATATCCTTTTGCTACAGCTAATCTCACTTCGTCCACAACCCAGGTACCGGTGAGAACTCTCTCTTCCTCTTTCGCATGTTTGCAGCTACCTTGTTCCATAGTCATAACACAGGTGCGGCAAAGGGGAAACAAGAGCCTACCATTCCACCTGAATGGCAAAACGGGATGGTAGAGCCCTTGCGGTGGCAGGACAGTACATTTTACGAGGCCCTCTTTCTTCAACATGCCAGCCGTATCTGTACACTGGTCACTAACGTGAACAGTGGGGTGACCTACAGGAAACTTGTTATATTTACATACGGATGGGTATAATGACATGATATCGCTATACAGGATTTTTTCGTTTTTCGTCACATCCGCCTTATGGTAGAGACGCATGGCTTCGGTACGTCCTCCGTAGACAGAGTCCCTAAGGACCAACGGGGCATCTCCGATCAAAGGATCGTCTCTGAGTGCGGGGAAGCGTTCGAGAACAACGTCGAACTTGCATTCCCACATCACGTGGACGGTATAACCCTTTGATCGGATCATGTCCAATCGGCCCATGGTGTTTTCGTACCTCTCGGCAAGGGATTCTAAAGAATCCATCACGGGTACGTCTCTGTTTGGCTGACAGAGACAGCCGTGATAATAGCAGCCTAGAAACTCGAAAACCTCTCCTGTTTCTTCGCAGAAACCGTCCACCTTCCATTGGGGAAGTTCGGGAAGCCGTACCTCGCGTCCATTACCTGCATGACGTATGACGACGTTCCTCTCCCGGGCTTCGTGGATAAGCCACATCAACGATT
Organism: Ectobius pallidus; assembly: GCA_964059195.1. NCBI lineage: Eukaryota > Metazoa > Arthropoda > Insecta > Blattodea > Ectobiidae > Ectobius > Ectobius pallidus. The sequence continues at coordinate 124,022,896 of CAXKWD010000002.1, forward strand.
TACGGGAATGCCTGTCTGCTTTTCTATAGCCGCAGGAGGGAGCAATGCCAATGGTCTGAGGCTGAAGAAACATCAATCTAAAGATTCTATTACAGGCCGATGCAATAGTGATTGCCTCAAGGAAAATCTCAATGTTGGCAATCTGTTTGAAAAGGGATTTAAAGAGAGTGCAGGCTTCTCTCAACACCGTAACATCGGCCTGGCAATACCTCTCGAGCTCTACACGTGTATTGAATGGAAGATCCTTAACGGTCTCGTACCATGTCATAAATGCCTCTCTGTCTTTCACAGACATGGTATCGGGCCCGTAAAGCTCTCGATCGGGATGACGGGGATAGACCTTGTCCAAGTTCTCGGCCTTGTTATGAAGATGAGGAAAATACCCCTTAACGGCATCTTTGAGATCAAAGGTCTTGGGGAAACTACGCAGAGGCAGCGGAATGAAGTTCAAGCTGTCTAGAAAGACGAGATGCTCGAGCTTCATGCAAAGAATCTTGCACCCAGACATAACCAAGTCGGGAACCCACTTTTGCCTAATGGCGTACTCTAGAATGAATTGGAGGTCGAACGCTCTTGCATTGTGAGCAATGACGATAATCTTATCGAAAGGTCTATCCACTCTCAGATAGTCCATGAAACCCCGGACGGGATCTCCCCAGAAGGAATGACTGCGTTTTCCGCATCTTGCACACTCTTCGTCCTTGGACGTCTCACAGAGAGAGCAAGACTGTTGTGCACAAATCAGATTAGGGACGTGTAGAAAGGTATTGTCTTTAATACGTGTATCTTGTGTTGTCTCCGCATCGTACTGGACATACATCACCCTGTTTGAACTCCTAGTCTCTTTCAGAGGCGCCATGTAACAATCGTGTCCGGTTTCTGCTTGAAAACTCTTACATACGCTACAATAAATTTTGAAGCATTCATGTTTCTGCTGAAATGTTTTAAACTTTCCACAGTCTAAACATTTCTGCAGACCCATGCATACAGTGCGCCCTTGAATCTTGGTGCGCTTATGATTATCGAAACATGCCTGTCCGCGGAAGTCTCTACGGCATTCATTACAAATCACCACGTCCTTGGTAAGGTCGCAAGGAGGTACGGATCTACAGCAAAAGCAGACGTAATGGCAGGAATGCTGTGCACCGTTACGGAACCCATTATGACATCCTTGACAAATGAAACGCTTAGCCATTGCACCGGTCAGGTTTATTATGGTATGGTAATGTAAGGTGTCGGGATCGTACAGTAAATAAATTATTTGTTTGCCTACATTACCACCGTCGTAAATAATAGAGTCAAGATTAAATCCGCTATACACAACTAGTCTATATGTATCCTTTAGATAGGCCTGAATCTTCTCCAACTCAGGGATACCTCCCCCTTGCGAGAGATCGACACCCGAATCTCGGATCAACTTATCCACCTCTGCTTTAAGTTTTTTGTTTGTCATGTTGTTAATGATATATGATCTATAAATCTTACGTTCACCAAATCTAGCAATAGCGATTACTATTGCAAATGCTAAACAGTTCACGATTGCCTGTACGAAAACTACGCTTCTCTTCAAATGGGCAAGTACGCCAATCGTACGCCCCTTCGTGGGTATACCCCTATCTCGCCCGTTTCCGTTTGGCATATGGACAATGTCCACAACCAGACGCAAACGGTCGGTGGCATTAAAGCGGGCGTTCGATTGGCATACTTTCTGTACGACGCTGCTAATGACTTCCAGACTGACTTGGTCTTTACGCCTGTACGAGAGACCTATTGGCTTATCCATTTCGTTTTCCTGGTTGGAAATAGAAATACCAACCATATCATTGTCTCTCGCTTCTACCAAAGCATGGTCTATTGCCTGTTTAAGGGAACGTTCAAATGGGTTGGGTCCTGCATTAGCACCTGGTTCTTTGAGCTGTATGACTAGCTGCAGACCAACGGAATTAAATCGCTTATAGTCTTTACGACTACTTTCAAGGATTGAAAACAAGGTAGGGACATTTCCCGTAGCGTTTTCGCCAGTATTACGTGACGTCGACGCTACAGGTACATGTTCCTCCTCGTTTTCATTCAACACATCTAATTCATTGGCTGAAGCTAGTTCATCATCATCGGATTCGGCTACGTCGGAATCTGACAACGTGACAGTTTCTTTAGCGGTATCCGATTCCGAACTTGACACTGTGTAAATCTCAGGTTCGGAGTCGCTTATCGTAATAGTGTCCATCTCGTTTTCTGATTCCGACGAGATAGTATACACAGGGGCAGACATTTCTATTTTCAAATCTTTTACAACACTACAAATATAGAATCTGTAAAATAAGAAACAAAGTAGAAATAATCGTGTATGTTACAGTGTAATATATGCTAATTAAAAAACACACACTATCACTCACCTTATCTGTAGAAAGCGTTATGCAAGACTGTGAAGAGAAAGCAAGGTGGAGTCTATTTATAGTAGATGTTGAAATGATTTTTTTAAAGGTATGTAACGTATTTTTGCTGTGTTCGTCTTACTTGTTTACCTACTTAACGATATCTCAAGGTCTTTGCTACATCATTCTAATGGGAAAAACCCAGATACCAAACCTACGTCATAGTGTTGCTCGGAGAGTATTGTATAAAGACATGTATTTAGGAGTTTTTGTTAATTATGTAATCCTTCTACCCTTATCATCATCATCTTCTGATTTTAAACTAACAACGTAAGACTACATCTACCGTATTTTATGCCAAATTCCTTAAAACCTATGTGTGGTAGGTTTATTATTGTTAATAAATTAGTGGATAATTAGACTTCGTTCTTGTTTAAAGATGGTATCTCTAGTATGGAAGTACATTCTAACTCATTAATCCCTTGATGTGTCAATATTTCCGACCTCGAACAGAACAAGAGTTACGCTATTTTATATGCATCTATAAATGAAACCAGATATGGAGGATACATACTGCTACATATACAGATGTGTTTGACAATAGTGAGATTGCGCTATAAACAGTGGAGAAGGTAATGTTATTCTAATTTATAAAGGAAGATTTCGGAATTCAAAGGCGTATAACCTATCTTTGAATAAATAAATAACTACTTCTTCGTCTAGAAACTGAAGTGAAGTGTAAGGTTAAGTTAATTCATACATCTATACACAGTGACGTACCTAAGGGGGAGGCAACACTGGAGCCGTAAAGAGGCCGTTAATTGAAATAAAAACATATTTTTAGTTTATGAAATAATATTTTTCAGAGAAATAGAAGGTATTTATTACTTTGTTAAATACTGTAGTAATATTATTAAAAATAGTTCAAGGGCACTGGCATAGAAGAATAGTTTACGATAGTTTTACAATTGTATCATTGAATCTGATATGACTGTTACTATAACTTCAAATGTATTATAAAAAGTTTTGCACCCAACAGGGCTATGATGGCACATTATTGATTTTCTTAATAAAATAACAAACTAACCATATAATTAGGTGGCGGATTTCTATGACATTAAATAGGATATATGCATGCATTTATATCCTAAACCCTTTCCATTTTCACGAGGATCGAGTAGAGTTTTTAGGTTAGTAGGAACGCTGGAATAATGCAAAGGGGAAGATATATATATCATGTCATAGAAACCCTCCACATACTTATAATACAGTTTATAATGTGTTAAAGTAACACACTAGTTATTACCATAATTAATTGTGAACATTAAACTGTGTTTAAATTAAACTCCTTGATCATAAGCCATTTAGTGTTTGGATTGATTATTATTATTATAGACTTAAAGTCACCTTAAATATATATATATATATATATATATATATATATATATATATTCACGATAATTCGGAGTTATAACCATGTGATATGCATATTATATTGCTTTAGAAAAAAAAGGTGATCCATATTACAAGCAAAAGAGGCCGTGAAGGTTCTACTAGGTTGAGGTTTCCGTTTTAGGGCATTCGGCATATAATGGTGTTAATGTTGTTAGTAATATATATATATATATATTTATTGAGCTATTAGACTTCTAAATAATCCATTCCTACCTGCATATAAGTTAGGTTTGTGATAATTCTTATATATATATATATGAAATGTTATGCTCCTCCCTTTCTGTAATAATATATTTGTTAAAGTCGTCATTAATCGAAATAGACCTGTGATATATCTGACACTTGATAAATAGTGACATTCTATACGTTACATAGTCATCCTTTTCGCTAAACTATTAATTAAATTATTCTCAGTAAACATGGCTACATAGTGAATATAGGCTTTATACACACGCAGTTATTTTCATGGGTATCTACTACTTCAGAGTAAATCATATTCATTGCAGGACTGTGTATTGTTTTAAACTATCATCATTTTATTTCTACGGTACAAGCATTGTTTCGTTGAATGAAACTGTTGCGGAATATTGTATTTATTTCTTTATGAGGTCACTAATAATCGTAATCATGATAGGTCTATTATTAACTTATTTGCTTGTTTTCTGTAGTATCTCATTGTACTATTGTGTAATGTCATGATTTAATTTATTATTATTATTATTAGACGTTGCTATTATGGTATCTGAAACATTCATCTCCTACGTTTGCAGAATATTATATTTATTTATTAAGTCACCTTAAATCCCTACTCATAGTAAAACACAGATATAACCTATGCTTCACATATTATATAGGCCTAATAGTATTCCCTCATTACTTTGGTATGTCTAGATTCGTTAAATAACATCGTATAGTATTACATTCTTTCATTACGTTAATACACCCCGTATTTCAAATTGCAGTGAATCAAGTGTTCCCTATTATAGACCATGGAGGTATTGAAAGGTTCCATGTGGGTGAGGCTCCCAGATTCTAGACATTCGGCACATATAGCTATTAATGTTGTTGTCAAGCATACACATATTTATGAGCTATTAGACTTATTATAGACCATGGAGGCATTGAAGGTTCCAGACATTCGCCACATAAAGCTGTTAATGTTGTCAGCCATACGCATATTAAGAGCTATTAAACCCTTCCTACCCCCATATAAGTAAGGTTTGTGATATATATATATATATATATATATATATGATATGTTATGTTGCTACCTTTCTGTAATATTGTAATTGCTGAAGACGGCATTAAACGATATATATAACTGTGCTATATCCTAAAGGCAAAGGGTGAAATACTTACATTCAACAAGTTACATAGTCAGCCTTTTCGCTAAGACATAGATGTAAACTATTACCTATTTATTCTCAGTAAACATGGCTACATAGTGAACATAGGTTTGATACACACGCACACGCAGATATTGTCCCGGGTAAAAATCATTTTCATTGCGGGACTGTGCATTGTTTCAAACTAAGGTCATTTCGTTTCTATGGTACATGCATTGATTCCTTGAATGAAGACATAACCCTTACGGAATATTGTATTAGGAACTCCCTAATAATAGGTCTATTGGTAGGCCTCCTTACATAGTAGTAAATGTGTAATGTCATGATTTATTATTATTATTAGACGTTGCTATTATTATGGTATCTGAAACAGTCATCTCCTACGTTTGCAGAATATTATATTTATTTATTAAAGTCACCTTACATCAATACTCTTAGTAAAAACACAGATATAAACCTAGGCTTCACATATTATATAGGCCTAATAGTAGTCCCTCATTACATTGATATGTTTAGATTTCGTTCAATAACATCGTATAGTATTACATTCTTTCATTACGTTAATACATCACCTATTTCAAATTGCAGTGAATACTCTATAACTGTTATGTTATGCACAGATTGATAAGTAGTTGAGATATAATCGTTACATACCTTGGAATCAGCAGATCGGTCTTCTTCACAACACAATTCACACAAACTGAATGGTTTAATTATCATTTGATGAACAGAGTATTTATAGTGGAACCACCTGGATATATTGTAAACACCAGCATTCTTTAACCTCAGTCATTCACTCTCTCTCTAGATGTTATCAGTATGGAATGTTTTTATGTTTTTGTTGATAGTAGCATAGTTTTGTAGATTGATATCTGTATTAACATCTAAGTTGTTATTCAACAGAGTTGTTATTGTGTTTATCTTAATTTCACTGTCCGGGTATTGCACAGTACTATTTCTGCAATATGCTAATACTCACACACACACACCATCCTATAAGATTTGTTCTCATGGTTATTACAACGTATTTGAGTTACCTGATATTAGTATCTTATGTACGGCCCTATGAATTCTAATTAATACACTAGGCCTATATGTTATCATTGGGTTGTAACTAAAGGATATGAATAACATAGGAACGTGTTTTTTAGAAGGCAATTGCATTATAACCTCTGTCCCAAGACTCGTATCTGGTGGGGGTTGTAACCAACCCACTGGGGGGCAGGCGTCGTTTCCTAAACGGGTTCGAAAGGGCTCTCGTAGTGAGGATTAGACTTTATTTACATATTTCGTCTGCCCTAGCATTGTATCCAGGGGCATAACCCTGCCTCTTGGCCCGGCGTCGGTTTTCGAAAGGGGGTTTGAAACAAAGCAATGGTGGGAAAAAGGTCTCATAATGAGGTTTAGAACGTATTTGCATATAACGTCTGCCCTAGGGGTATAACTAGCCTTCAGGGGGGCGGCGTCGGTTTTCGAAAGGGGTCTAATTGGGCTGGGGGTAGCACAGGCTTACTGCCGAAGTCTACATTGTTCGTAACGAGTCCCATCATGTCATATAACGTACAGGGCCAAAGGGCCTAGTAGGCGTCGGGGGCGGCGTCGGTTTTGTTTTGGGGCTTAACTCTTTGAGGGGGCTTGGGGGCGGGTGGGCATTAGCACAGGACGAACGGGCGCCTTTCGCTTTTTCGAATCGTCACGTTTGACCTATACGTGACTCTACGCCGGGGGCGGCGTCGGGGGCGGCGTCGGTTGGCCGCCATTTTAATACATAGCTAGCTAGTTACTACTCAACTAGAATATACTGTAGTTTTATTCACATTTTCTTCAATGCCGAGAACTCCCTTTCAATCAAACGTTTTCACAAATTCAGTTTATGTTATGCTTCTTAGATAGATTAATATTACGATATTGGGAGCATTTTTCAAATATAAACACAAAATTAAATGAAAATTACCTCTCGTTATTGAGTTACTTCTGGAGGGATCGACATAAAATATCACCAATGGAAAATATGTATGCTCTTATTGGGATACCGTTGAACTGTTTTCAAATTTTCCATCTTCTTTCCTGATGAATATTACTTCCTCCGGAATATTCATTAAGTACACAAAAATAATAGCGCTGTTGTTCCTGGATGAGCAATGAACTCAATTTTAGGGTTTCTTTCAAATAGGCTACAACAAACTGCAATTAGGACCGTAACAAACATCAGACTTGGGATTATGATACGCAGCTTACCCCGTCAGGTATATAATTTGCTTTCAGTAAATCGTAGCCTGTATATGCTTTGCAGAGGGACTTCCAATCCTGCATTGCAACTTAAGTTTTCGAAACCACATGGGTGAAATATTTTATTGAGGCTTTTCTTTGTCGTTTTATCCGTTATGTGTAATTTCGGCCTATACGTTGTTGACATTGAAACTTATTTGGTTCAAGATTTACAATTCCCCGTTTAGGCTACTTGCTAATAAATGAACTCGTTAGCTGCTAACGAATTGGGTATTAGAGGTAAATCATTTCCGTAACATCTCTGGGATCTGTTATGGGTAGGTTGAGTGCGAGTCTGGAGTCTAGCACGCAGCTGACTCCCCCGCCCCTTCCTCCAAACACTTCGCCAACGAACAGGCGAGACCATCGGAACAGGTTTCAGAGCACAAGAGGCGCCTTTTTCAAATAGCAATGGTCAATCTACAATACTTATTTCTCATACCGTATTTAGTTTTTTGTCGTAACTGAAATAAAACTGTCGTCTTTACTACCTGTTGTTCAAATAGTTTTCACCTCTGTTTATGCCGTGAGCCTATCTATTCGTATTTCTGAAGTGCCAACAGCCAGCCACATTTTACCGGTGTAAGGGGTTTTAAGCCGAAAATACGAAGTATGAAAGAAAGAAAAAATCATAAAATCGTATACGATACTTACTAAATTAATTCATTAAATTTTCTTTAATAGTAATGCCCAGATAGTGCAATGCTTCTTCTTAATAACTGAACATCAGCTTAAAAAATAGCATAAAACAAATTTTTGTAAGGAAAAGAAATTTTCGTACTTTCATCTTAAATATTTGGTATTTTTAATGAACATAACATGCATTATTATTGTAGGTGTTAAATCTATTTCATTACAGCTTATCCAACAACTCGCTTCGCTCATTGGGGGCTGCGCCCCCAAACCCCTGCTGAGGTTCTCGGGAAAGGTTTTTTAAAAGATCAATGGAGATAGAGTGCGTGTATTTAGTATGCTGTATTGGCTATTACCTTTTTTGCCACAATAAACCTGAAAAAATAAATGTGGGAAGACTTTGGGTTTTTTTCGGAATTTTCCCATCGGTTGCAAGCTAAAAGGTATCAGTTTGCCAAGTGTAGTTTTCTAGATCAACTGGCAGTGTACATATATTTATGGTGTATTTTATGGAGTAAATTTCAACTGAAATGGACATGATACAAGATGAAATAGCGACTAAGATTCATGGTTTGTAAAGTATTCAATTTGGCATTTGCCTTTACGACCACGGAAATCATAGAAAAATACAAGTAAAATTGGTTGTAATATGTTGTAAAGAATGCGGGATTTCATCTCCGAGTTGTTATTAAAGAATATAAATTATGAAATTTCTTTAACAGATAGAAGAAAGTTTTGTTAGTTCTGGACAAAAATATGTTAATTGGATTTAATTGTTATGAACCTGAGACTCCAGAACGCAAGTCCAAGACGTTACTATCTCGACCACCCCGTTAGGTTTACGGAAATAATTATTTCTAAACTTTCAGAGCCATACGTGAACAGTTTGATAATACCGTTGCCATGGAAACCGAGCCCTTTTTCGGGGGTTTTTAGGGCTAAAAATTTAAAAAATTTACTTTTTGGAATTTTCCTGTGGTTTACAGCCTAAAAGCTATATGTGTACCAAATTTCAAGTTTCTAGCTTATCTGGAAGTGGACAAACATTAATGTCAGTGAGCCGAGCCGAGCCCTTTTTCGGTAGTTTTTAGGGCTAAAAATTGAAAAAATAAACTTTTTGAAATTTTCCTGTGATTTATAGCCTAAAAGCTATACGTGTACCAAATTTAAAGTTTCTAGCTCATCTGGAAGTGGGCAAACAATGTCCGTGAGCCGAGCCGAGCACTTTTTCGGGGGTTTTTAGGGCTACAAATTTCAAAAAATATTTTTTGGGGGAATTTTCCTGTGATTTACAGCCTAAAAGCTATACGTGTACCAAACTTCAAGTTTCTAGCTCATCTGGAATTAGGCAAACATTAATGTCGGTCAGCCGAGCCGAGCCGAGCCCTTTTAAGGGAGTTTTTAGGGCTAATAATAAAAAAAATAACTGTTTGGAATTTTCCTGTGAGTTACAGCCTAAGAGCTATAAGTGTACCAAATTTCAAGTTTCTAGCTCATCTGGAAGTGGACAAACATTAATGTCGGTGAGCCGAGTCGAGCCCTTTTTCGGGGGGTTTTAGGGCTAAAAAATAAAAAAACTTAAGTTTTAGGAATTTTCCTGTGGTTTACAGCCTAAAAGCTATAGGCCTATGTGTACCAAATTTCAATTTTCTAGCTCATCTGGAAGTGGGCAAACATTCATGTCAGTGAGTGAGTGAGTGAGTCAGTCAGTCAGTCAGTCAGTCAGTCAGCCGTGTGGCTTTATATTATAGGGATAAGGTACAACAAATTAAAATATCAACATTTTAAGGAGTAAACCTATTCACGAAATAGCTTAAATGAAGATTTGAATTATTGTTATAAACATGTTCTATTGAAACGAACACGTTAAAATTGTTTACACTCGATATTTATATTTATAATATTAAAAACACTGTTAATGAAATTAAAATAAAGGCATCCTCAGGAAATGAAAGTTATGCATGAGTACACGCACTTATGGGGACCGATCTGTGAAATATTTATAATTTCTACATTTTTCATTGCATTTTCTTCATTTGTTTTACCTGACCCCGGAAGCATTTAGGATAATCCCTAAAATTTTGTGAGCTGTTAGTTTATTTAATCTTGAAAAAATATACTTATATTTTGTGATTTTATTGGGTTTCATGGTAAAAGATCCTTGGAGTTCAATTTTCAAAATTTTGGAACCGAATTGCAAATTTGCATATTTCATCTCTACACACGTCAAAACCAAAAAGCTGATGGTTTACTATTTTTAGAAATAAAAGTTAACGTTATTTTACTTAATTCTGTCGAGTTTAAATCATAAACTATATATTATAAAGGCATAAATAGCTAATTGTTTTTAATTAACTATTCGTTGAGTTAATTTTACCACTGATAAGTCTAAGAACTTGGTTGAACATTTCAAAGCAATTGATTAAATATTGCTACGCAAGGAATAATTTAAAGTATTTATTCACATAATTTGAGCAGTTTTTTAATACAGTTTAGGTCACCGAAAAAAATAACAAATGCATGCTTAAAATATGCGGACTTTTCGTTTCTCAGTTCTACAAACTAAAGTAGAAGCTATTCATCTCCTATAGTGAGATATTTCCCACCTTCCAGACCACGAAATGCCCTACTGTAAGTTTTTGCATTTTTAGAGCGCCTTTATGTTTTCTCCAATAACGTACTAAAATGCGAACTGTTCTGCGAAACATTAAACTTTTACTCTGTATTTTTGTGCTGTGTTGTGCTTGCACAACGCTGTGTAATTATTCTTCTTCACTATCTTGAAATTTCAGCACAAGTGCACTGTATTGTTAAAAATCAACTGTAATACCATAGTGCCATCCCCTTCTTTTGTGAAGCAGGTAGAGCAGTTTTGCGAATGAGCAATACCTATCATGGAATGCGAGACTACTGACTACTGAGCAGCTAGCCCTGCACATCCCCCACCCTTCGCTGCATTGCTAGGATCGCTCACTGTCCAGCTAGAGAAACCCAGAGATGTTACGAAAAAGATTTACCTCCCCTACCACAGTATAAGTATTAATACTGTGGTATTACTTTTGAGCAAGACCACGAAGGCTCGGAACGGTAAGAATCCCGGAATGTTGCCCTTTGAATAGTTCGCGTAATAACTGTTTTCAATAGACATTCATTTCTAAACTTCTTATTCGCTTTTCCGTAACGGTAAGAGCGAACTTCTGTTTGCCATACCAACCCAATTAGTCTTGATCTCCCTAGCCGCCCGCGGTAGCTAATAGACCATGGGCCACCAATATGAAACCCTCCCCCCCCGTGGGAATTTCCGACACATATATTTTTTTGTTGGTATTGCCATGTAGTTTAAGTTTTTAGTTGTTTGCCCCTTATCAATTACAGCATTTAGCCGGAAAACCACGGAAATACGGAGAAAATGAATTCGTTTTAATTTTTCATTGTTCTTTGCTCCTAATATTCCCAGGGAATTTCTGACTCGCACATTTTTGTTGATATTGGCATCTAGTTTAAGGTTTTAGTTGTTTGCCCCTTACAAATTACAACATATCCCCGGAAAACCACGTACATACGGAGAAAATGACTATGTTTTGTTTTTTAAATCTTTGTTCTTTGCTCCTAATATTCAAAAGGAATTTCTGATTTGTATGTTTTTTGTTGGTATTGCCATCTAGATTAAGGTTTCAGCTGTTTGCCCCTTATTAATTATAGCATATCTCCAGAAAACTCCGAAAACCACGGAAATCCGGAGAAATTGACTTTTTAAAAATTTCTTTAAAATATTTGTTCTTTGCTCCTAATATTCCCAGGGAATTTCTGACTCGTATGTTTTTTTGTTGGTATTGCCATCTAGTTTAAGGTTTCAGTAGTTTGCCCGTTATCAATTACAGCATATCCACGTAAACCCTGAAAACTACGGAAAACCGAAGAAAATTACTTTGTTTTATTTTTTTAAATCTTAGTTCTTTGCTCCTAATATTCAAAGGGATTTTGTGACTCATAATGCTTAAGTGTTGGTATTGCCATTTAGATTAAGGGGTCAGTTGTTTTCCCCTTTCAATTACATCATATCTCTGGAAAACTCCGAAAACCACGAAAATCCAGAGAAAATAAGTTTGTTTTAATTTTTAAAAAATCTTTGCTCTTTGATGCTAATATTCCCAGGGAATTTCTGAATCACATAATTTTTGTTGCTACTGCCATATAGTTTAAAGTTTCAGTTGTTTTCCCCTTACCAATTACAGCATGACAAAAAATACTGGAAAAAATCATGATACTGAAGGGATGAAAGCGATTGAAAACCTGGCAGAACACACTTCATATTCTAATTTGACATCTGTGAATGATAATTTATCTTGTCAAACCTTCCACAGTCACTACCAAACTTTCTTGACTGAAGTTAGAGAAGGGACATTCGGTAAAACAGCAAAATTTTGGATTGGTAATATGGACAAAGTGTCATTGATTTTGAGATTTCAGCGAGCAACTAAAGAATACAACTTTAACTTACACTTGGCATATTTAGAAGATATGATTACCCTTTTCTTTGCATGTGACCATCACAATTATGGTAATATCTCGTAGTCCACATACTAACCCTTTTGAACCTGCAAAGGACACACCTGAAGCAGAAGAATTACTTCGCAATAACGGTTTCAGTGACTGTAGAACACAAGTTCCGAGTTCTAGAAATTCTGTGGATTTCCGTGGTTTTCCGGGTTTTACGGGGATATGCTGTAATTGATAACGTACAAACAACTGAACCTTAATCTAGATGACAATGCCAACAAAAAAAATGTCAGAAATTCCCTGGAAATATTAGGATCAAAGAACAAAGGTTTTTAAAAAAATAAAAATAAACTCATTTTCTGCGGATTTTCGTGGTTTTCGGAGTTTTCCGGGGATATGCTATAGTTGATAAGGGAAAAACAACTGAAACCTTAATCTAAATGGCAATACCAATACAAAAACATATGAGTCAACAATTCCCTTTGAATACTAGGAGCAAAGAACTAATATTTAAAAAAATAAAACAAAGTCATGTTCTCCGGATTTCCATGGTTTTCCGAGTTTTATGGGGATATGCTGTAATTGATAAGGTGCAAACAACTGAAACCTTAATCTAGATGGCAATACTAACACAAAACCATATGAGTCACCAATTCCCTTTGAATACTAGGGGCAAAGAACTAAGATTTTTTAAAAATAAGACAAAGTAATTTTTTCGGGGTTTCCGTGGTTTTCGGAGTTTTCTGAAGATTTGCTGTAATTGATAAGGGGCAAACAACTGAAACCTTAATCTGGATGGCAATACCAACAAAAAAACATATGAGTCAGAAATTCTCTTTGAATATTAGAAACAAAGAACAAAGATTTAAAAAATAAAACATTGTAATTTTTTCTGTATATATGTGGTGTTCCGGGTTTTCCGGGGATATGTTGTAATTGGTAAGAGGCAAACAACTGAAACCTTAAACTAGATGACAATACCAACAAAACATATGAGTCAGAAATTCCCTGGGCATATTAATAGCAAAGAACAAAGAAAAATTAAAATAAACTCATTTTCTCCAGATTTCCGTAGTTTTCCGGGGTTTCTGGGTAAATGCTGTAATTAATATGGGGCAAACAACTAAAGACTTTAACTAGATGGCAATACCAACAAAAAATATGTGAGTCAGAACTTCCCTGGGCATATTAGGAGCAAAGAACAAAGAAAAATTAAAACAAACTCATTTTCTCCGGATTTCCGTAGTTTTCCGGGGTTTCCGGTTAAATGCTGTGATTGATAAGGGGCAAACAACTAAAAACTGAAACTAGATGGCAATACCAACAACAAAAAATATATGAGTCGGAAATTCCCACGGGGGGGGGGATGGGGGTATACAGTAGCCTACGCTCTATAAGGACGTGGTGAGGAGATTGCGGGTTCGAGTCCCGCCTCGGGCTTGGGGGGTTTTTTTTTTTGTCGGATAAGGAACAGAAAAAAAAGTAAAAAGAAAACAAGAAAAGTATATTACGAAATTTGGCCTATGGCTGAATAAAATTATTTTTTAAAATTACATCACTGATTTTCTTCATTGTAAAGCTATTGCTTGTTTACGGCGATGTTCTTTGGACGAACATCGCCAGCGATCACTCTTGCTATCTGGTTTCGAAGCAAAGTCAATACGAAGATCGATCCAGGTTGTTACACAACTGACAGACTAAGAAAATAAGTAATTACTTTTGGTTTTGTTTAATGTGTTGTGTTTATATGTTGTTAAGACCTTTTAGTATATTACGTTAATACGCTGTTTGTTTTTTTAATTATAAAATTATAAATGGCCCCTCAGAAAAACAGAGATGTAACCAGGTGTCAATTATATTACGTAATGTGAATGAGAAATAAACCATACGTACTAATGTATAGGTCTAATAGGCCAATAAAAACAAAAATCATCCACTTATACTAGGCCTATATGGGTGATTCTTCAAATACGGGAAAATTTAGAGTGTGTAAAATCCAAATTTTTTATTTTGTTTAAAAAATCTAAAAAAAATAAATACTAAAATACTTCAGGGGTTACTTGATTATAATATGACACCAGCAGAGCTTAAATGTTTATATTTTTATTTATTTATTTTTATTTTTAATTTTTTTTTAAGCCATGTTAATGACATCCGTGTATGTGTGGGCGGCAGAAGACCACATTAATGACTAACTTTGGCAACAATATGCTTTTCTTTATGTGGTTTCATATTTTTCTCAGTGTGCTTCAGTTGATTTTGCACCAAATTTGCAAAATTAATGTAATTTTAACTAGACTGCGTTTTTATGGTTTGGGGGGGGGAAATCAAGCAGAAATTCACGTAATCAGTTTTAAGATTTTAAGTACAGGTCACAGACACCGCAGATACAATAGTACCCTACATTTATCATCTACATGACTTGAGAGTCATCCACATACCCCTTCATGAGGCATGTGGGTGACGCAAAAATCAGGCATGTGGATGACAGAAAAGGAGTTTTAGTGGTCTCAGCAAGCCATTTCTAAACCTCTGTAGGCTCAACTTCAATCAGGTACTTTGAATTGGAAGGTTTATCATAGTGCATAATCAAAATTAATTAATATTCACTTTCTGCCTACTTTCTAGAAGTCATGTTAATGACGGGGAATAAAAACGCTTTCCTTGAAAATGATGCAAAGTCCTTTGTTAATCCCAAACTGTTTGTAAGCAAGCAAAATTCAACCTTACAATTCAACCACAAGCTGCCCTGTTGACTTTCTAACACTGTTGCCAGTTATACAAATTTCTCATTTCTGCAGAAAACATTCCATTCTTTTCAGTCATGTGGATGACCAAAAACCCTTGGGACATTCTTTATGTTCATTAGGTGGGGTGACAATTTTATTTTATTTTATTTTTTAGGGGTTAATATTCTTCACACATTCATACTCATTGGCAGGAAAAAAGTTGAAAAGGAAATAACATTTTGTTTTGTGGAAAAATGCCGGGGTATGGGACAGGGCATGTGGATGACATTTCATTGAATTAAATTTTATTTTGAAATATCAGAATTTAAAGTTAGAGACATTTCAAAGTGATAGTTGTAGTATGGATGTAGTAGAAACAAACTTTTATTGTAATTTTTTTTTTAAGTTGAATTTGAAGGGAAATATCACTCCGGAACACAAATTTTCCCGTATTTGAAGAATCACCCATATACATTGTGATTGCACTTATCATGGCGGCCAAACTGACATTTCTGTAACTTCTCGCAGACAGAAGATGAAATACCACTTCTCTGTCAAGCATGTATGTGGTATTCCCTCTTGGTTTAGAAGTGTGGGCCCATTTCTTCAGCTTGGGCATCTGTTAGGGCTACGTTATCCCGATGAGATGAGTGTTTTATACATTTTATGTAGTAGCTGGCTTTTTTTTTTTTTTTTTTAATATAAGAAAAATTTTATTATACAAATGCATATTTCAATTGTGCTCATAAATGTAGTGATTTGTTAACATTAGTGGAACATGAGGAGAGGTCGCAATCCAATGATTGTCCTCAAGTAAAGTAGGTATAGGCTGGAATTAACATAAAAAATCGCTGTGACGTTTCCTCTTAAGTCGACGTAAGTGGCGGTCAGGTGGTAGATGATGAGGGATCTCATTAATTAGTTCATTTGGATGATTAGTAAATGTTTTATAAAGTCTTTTGTAGCAGGACTGGACTGTAGCTTCCACTGTGGATAAATGCAGATCGGCATGAAGGTTAGCATTGCGGACATAACAAGGTGCATCCGCGACGAGTCGTAAAACCCGGTTCTGTAGAGTCTGAATTCTGTTGATTTGTGTTTTGGAGGCAGATCCCCACAGAGCACACCCAAAGGACCATACAGGACGGATTAAAGATATATAAATAAGTCTTTTGAATTGAAGTTGCAATGAAGAAGATCCTTTGATGAGATGTTTAACCCGATGAATTCTGTATCTGAGTTTCTGCATTAGTTGAGTAATGTGGGAATTCCAATCATCAATCCGATTTACAAATTCCTGAATTTGATTAGCAGTTGTCTCACAGGACCCTTTACTTAAGACAGCAACATCATCTGCGAACTGGGCTATTGTCAGGCTATTGTCTGCTGGGAAGTCAGATACATAAATAAGATATAACAGCGGGCCAAGAACGCTCCCTTGTGGCACACCCGCAGTTATGGTTTTGACGGAAGATTGAGAATTTTCGAGTTTCACAGAAAATGTTCTACAAGATAGATACGATTGCAATATTCTAAATAATGTGTCTGACAGTCGAGATTTAACTTTGTACAGCAGACCATCATGCCATACTTTATCAAACGCCTTCTCAGTGTCTAAGAATAATCCAAGACACACAGACTTCTCTTCATAAGTGTCTAATAATGTGTCCACTACCCGGTGTAATTGCTGACTACAAGAATGTGCAGACCTGAATCCAAACTGCGTATTCGGAATAACTGAATCCAGAGAGTTCAGAAGATGAGATAAAAGAAGGCGTTCAAATAGTTTGGAAAATAGAGGAAGTAGACTGATATGAATTCAATTTTGAGGACCAGCTATTAAATAGCTGGTAATAGCTGGTCCTCAAAATTGAATTCATATATACTAACCAATGCATAGATAGTAGCTAGGGAACAAGAAATCGAATCCAGATCCTCATAATTTAGTAGAGTACCGGTATACTTGAAGATTTGACACTCACGCCACGAGGACGGCGAGGAAATGAAATACTGAAAGGTTCAGTGATCTATAACGCTTGAAATCCTATTTAGTCAAGTAAAATAATTTATGTGACAAGAGTTGGCTAGAATAGCCTATCAAAAATACAGAAAATCTTAAATATTCCTGAAGTTTTGTTGTTCCAGTACATTGTATGACGACGAAGATTGATGTCTGCAAGTGCCAAGTAGATGGTCATTGATAAACCAATGCTCTTAAACCTCACTGGAACCACTGATAAGCACATTCAATCATTAAGAACGAGAAACAAAAATTAAATACGATAAAATGCCGCATTTGCATATACAGTATATTCCAGAAATGTTGTGCCTTCAGAGATGGAACGCCCGTAAATGAGTATACCGGTAATACAGGGTGTCTAAAAAAATGTACTAACACTTTGAATGAGTATAAAAACATTATTTATGAACATAGAAACAAGTTTAAAGGCTTGAATTACAGAAGAAACATGTAATTAAAGAATCATGTTCGCAATGTTCAAATTGAACCGTCATTGTCCAGACAAACCTGATAACGCAAACGTCACGACACAGTTCATTTGGAATTTCGCGACATTGTCTTTCAATTTCCAATTTCAATGCATCAAGTGTTCTTGATTTTGTGCGATAAACTCTGTCCTTGAGATATCCCCATAAAAAGAAGTTCATTGGCGTCAGGTCTGGGAACTCGCAGGGTATTCAATGCTACCCCTTCGTCCAATCCGTATGTTTGGATAAGCTGCATGGAGGTGAGCTCTTACGTCTTGATGGTAGTGTAATCTGTAATCTGTACATCTGTAATTCAAGCCTTTAAACTTGTCTCTATGTTGATAAATAATGATTTATACTCATTCAAAGTGTTAGTACATTTTTTTGAGACACCTGCTTTGTCTGGACAATGACGGTCATCACTTTGAACAATGCGAACATGATTCTTCAATTACATGTTTCTTCTGTAATTCAAGCCTTTAAACTTGTCTCTATGTTCATAAATAAAGTTTTTATACTCGTTCAAAGTGTAAGTACCTTTTTTGAGACACTCTGTATATATACTGAATGGTCCTCACTGGTCCAATGCGAAAGTAGATGTCCCCTTCTGAAACCATATTTTAAAAAATATTTATACAAATATTTTCGCAGTATATTTGCGAAGATCGCGGGTTTGATCCTGGTCCAGAAATGCAGGTATATGTGCGGAAATTCGGCAATTTTACAGCCATGTAAAATCGTTTTAAAATAACAATAACAAATAAAGAAAAACACATCAAGCTTTTTTTATAGTTAGGCCTATTAACTCTTCCAGGATTTCTTTGGCATAATTGTAACGACATTTTTAGTACAGGCCTGTACCTAGAGGAGCCAGAGCGGGTTATCCTTCCCCCCTCAATCTTTCTATTCGGCAATCCTTCTATTAAAACCAAAATTTTCAGTATAGGTAATTTATTCGCTCATTAGCATTCCAAGGGTAAAAGATATGAAAGTTACAAATAACTTCTTACATAAGATATTATCTTATTATATGCTTATTATATTCTTATATGCTTATTAAGCATTGTACAATCTCTTTACTCCGAAGAGATATTAAGTGACAACCCTGAAGGGGTTGTTATAGCTCGCAAGCAGCAGATAGAATTGTTGTTAGAATACAGTAGTTTATGAATCTAGATTCTTTGTCCTAACAAGAATTAATAGATCTCCAAGACTCGCTCACGAATGGCTAATTTAGTGTATTTAGCATTTGATAACTTTTTAAAGGAGGGAAAGATTCAGCTGCACTAGAAGAATATTTTGGGTGGAGGCTTATTTCTTAAATTAAAGTTATGGTCACTTTTTGTGCTTTTAATCGAAGTATTCTCCAGTAGGCCTACTTACATGACTGCCCCAGGACAAATCTTTCAGTTAACATCAAGCGTGCAGTTCATGATTATTCCACATCAGGTACAAATGCTGTACTGTACCATAACATAACTCTAGCCCATCCTGAGAAACATTTTGCCCACCCCGATCTTGAATTCTGGCTAAGGACCTGTTTGAGTATCAGCTTGAATTTGCATCACATCCTGTTTTTTGGTTGTCTGTTTTTTTTTTTTTTTTTTTTTTTTTTTTTTTTTTTTTTTTTTTTTTTTTTTTACTTACTTAACCTGATAAAATAAATATATTACACGTCAATCAGTGTGTCGGGGATATGCGGGAGCAATAATACCAAAAACTAATAAAGCAATACTTATTGTTAAACGGCGCTATATTTCAAATTCTATTTTAAGACACAACATTTAGTATATTAAGAATTTTGTTCGTTGCTTCCAAAATTACGTCAGATGTAGTAACAAGAACATGTGCAGACCGTCGTTAACGATCAGTTTTAAACACTGGTGTCTAACCAGTTTCTTGGTGCAACGAAGATAAAAATGAATTTACTTCGGGACCGCTCTCTGCAATAAATATAGTATACTCCTATGATGTGTGTACAAAAGAAACTGTAGAGGCTCCAGAATAAACTTAACGCCGGCGCTTCCTACACACTTAAGATGAAAACAATGTTTTCTTTTGTTCTCGAAATATCGAGGATCTAATGTTTGACAATGAGCGAAGTGTGTCTATAAATATTTAAGGGGAGGTTGTGACCCGCGCGCGACATTCAGAAACATAGTGCTTTAACACTATTATTAGATAGGAAATGCAGTTTATGATCCTACAGTTATTTGGCAGAAAGCGTAGCCTAGTTACATTATGTCAGTCTAGTGCTAGTATTGTTTTCTCACAAGGGAACATCCCCATGCAATGGCGTAACTTTTTGAAACTATGCCCCACAGGAAAAATATTTGATCACCAATTACTTTTGCACATATAATTTTTTCATTCACTACATGTTCCTGAAAGTAGGTTGTTTTAGAAAGCTATAATTATACCGGTACTTATTTTTTATCCTGCCAGCCATTGTATTTATATTACTTCCGCTGCCCGTACCGTATGTACTATAGTTGGAGGAAGTATTGTTTCCTAATTCAAATTCGAAATTGAGTTTTTTACATAAATACACGTTTTGAGTTGCCCATAATCCAAAAATACTATTTTCGGAAACATGTCTTTGTGTTTGTGAACATGGCCCCAGAACGGAAAATCGTATGAAAACTAAATTTTGTATTTGGGTTAGGTACCTTCTGAGGATGTCACACGGTGGATTGGCGATAGCTTTCTGTTGTTTTTAAGAGGACTTTACATGAAGCATATTACGTTTTTCAAGATTTTCTCGAAAACGGCTCTAACGATTTCTTTTAATTTTGTACATGGGTGCTTATACCAAGAGCTAAAACTTTTATTTGAAACATTTTTTTCGAAAAAAAAAATCTGAATGATGGTTGTCACCCACTGTTTGTAGAAATCCTGCTTGCCTGGTGAACTATAAAGCTTTTCATCAGGTTGAAACAATTGAATACATGCTCTTTTCAAAATGACCTCTTATTCTATATCAGAATGTGAAGTGAGAAATATATATTGGTCATGTTTAGAGTAAAGAAAATTACGTGAGTGCATTAATCAGATTTTATTTGGGTTGTGTAACCTTCGGGGATGCGATAACGACATTCTTTTCATTTTACAATCAATTTACACGAAGAGAATGTCATACATAACATATTATATTAAGAGGCAAACTTGACTTGGGCAGAGGAAGTTATGTGAGTTTCACATAAGATTTTTTCTTTAACTCATAGCCAAGATTTACTACTACTTAACAAAATTAAAGTTATACGGCGGGTATTTCTTTTCAGAAAACTTGCAAACAGAAATGTCTCATAACTTTTGTGACTTTTTTTATACCTGTTTTCATATCATGTCGTTCTGGAGAATCTCTACTGCATTCTGGCCTCTGTAAAGGCAAATAAATAATTCATTTACCGTATGTAACTCAAGTTCACCTGTCTTCTCAAATTCAACACTCATCACACTGAGTATACTAATTTTTTGTTGACTCATGGAACTTATTGAATGGTTCTAATTATTATTTTTTCAATCTTTTCAGCAGTAGATACAGTAACAGGGAGTGCGAGGAGTAAAGGAAATGCTATGCATATGTCCGGGCCCCATCTAGCCCTTGGTCCCCCTCCCCCTGGTCTGCGGGGGTGTAATTTACGCCACTGTCCCCATGTTATCCCTTATTTCCAAAATGCCCACCCTGGTCGATTCATTTGTTTATAATGTCAAGGCACGCAGATATCTGAAATTTTCAACCTAGACGGAAAAGGGATAATGAATACGAGGGTATAGGCCTAAATGGGCAAACATTGAACAATTTGGACGGGACTCACTATGCAGAGGTTTTCTGGACCAGAGAACTCGAATTTGAGGTCGTTTTTCTCAGGCAGCGCTTTCTAATCTTGGAATGCACTCCAAAGCCGGATTTTTAGCTGTTACAGTATAGTTATTAATAGTTTAGTTTATGAATGATTCGCGTGTTAATGTTAATAAATATAATACTTTAATTATTAAGAACCAGAATGGTACTTTATAAGATTTTGTGGAGGACGGAAAAATGTATGTCTGTCTGTCTGTCTGTCTTTCTGTCTGTCCGTGTGTCTGTACGCGCGATAGCTTAAATACGCTTTATCGGATTTTCATGAAACTTGGTATAGGCCTACGCATTTATAACATCCATGGGAAGAAGCCTATTGATATCTGCTCAAATCGGTTGACTGGTACCGGAGTAATGCCCAATTTAGTACCTATTTTATGGTAATATATTAGAAGAATTTATCAAATGCTAATCAGTTCTCATGACAACATATTGTTTTACAGTATTCGTATACGGCTTTGGAAGTTGCAATACAGTTAGCTATGACAAACAACACTACCCACATATTCCTTCACATATGCTTATCAAACTAGACCTTTGTTCTTCTGTATGCCCTGCTTAATGACTCGATCTAGAGCTTAACTCTGAAATCGATAAAAAAATAACTTATTTTCTTAATAATTGCAATTATCACTGATTAAACAAAAGAAATCTGTTACATCAGTTTACCTGATTTTATTATCATCCTCTTAATTTTTAATTCTTAAATTAATTATCGTCCACCGCTGTGGCTCAGGGATGCGTTCAATCCTCTCACGCAGCGGGCCCGGGTTCGATTCCTGGTCGGGACAAGTTACATAGGTGGGGTTTTTTCTGGGGTTTTTCCTCACCTTTGAGACAAATGTCGGGTAACTTTAGGCCCTTGTGGTCCCAGGATATCATCTGGCCGTCATTATCATCTTCATCCCATCCTCGCCTTGTTTGGAGTGAGTGTGTGTGTGAATGGTGTCTCTCGTCCTATGTGTTCGTGTTGTCTCGGAGGTGGCCCCGGCATTGGGCTGATCACTCATCCGGGGAGGCCCTCCATGTCCTTGTCTGGTCAAAAAAGTATGTATGTGATCCAAAGATAATCCCTCTCCCGACAGGTCGCGGCCCTGTAAGGCCCGGGCGGCTTGGGTCGCTTAAATCCTAAAAGGGAGAGGTTAAACTACGGTAAAGAAAGAAAGAAAGAAATTAATTATCGTGGACGAAGTTGCGGGCACCTTCTAGTAATTGATAAAATTGGATTCTATTTTGTATTTTTTCTTACTATCTTTTTTTTTTTTTTTTTTTATATAAAGAGAAAGGTTTTTCAGGCTAGGCACTTTGTTTTTGCACTGACGTTCAGTTTGTTTGTCTTTCTAATTAATTCCTTTTTCTAATTTTAATACACAGTGATTCTGTGTTTAATTTGTATGTGTTGATTAGATTATAAATATATTATCTATTAAGTTTAAAAGCTAAATTATAAAAGCAGGTGTCTGATTTAAGTTTAAATCATTTTACAAATGAACCCTTTAACTTTTTATTTTTTGCCAGTTGACTGAATGGCTTCGGCATATTAATCTAACATAATTATTCATACATACAGAAGTCAACATAATCAAAATGTAAACTTAAATTTGTGGTTTTGTTCCACCTGCGCTTATTACGTGTGACGTATCGGTATCATAATGACACTCATTTCGAAACTTTTTCATTTCGACATCGGTGTGGTATCGATTATTATTGAGCACAAAACAATCTTGAGACCTTGAGAGTAGGAGTTGAAAACTTTGTAATATATAGTCTGTATTTAAAATAAAATATATTCTGTTCGTGTTAATTTTAATATCATACTAAAATGAATTCAATTCGTGTTGTCAAAATCCGTGGGTTTCATAAATCAGTAATAAGGTAGCTTCGGTTTGACCGACGCCATGACCTACCATCTCGCGTAGAAGACAAGAACTACTACAATCATCTGACGCAAAAGGTATGGTAGGGTCATTGCCGTTTGTTTTAGTAATCTAAAATCCCAAAATTTAAACATTTAGACTAAATACAGTCGAACAAAAACAGTCGTATTCTACAACTTGCCTATAATGGCAATTAAGATACTCGTATAAAAATTATGAAATTCGCGTTCCTCGTTACATAATCATACTCGTATCTTAATAAATGCCATTATATGTTTGTTGCAGTATGTATCATTTTGTTCGGACATACTGTAATACGCTTATTAGATGTGACGTAACGGTATTATATTGACATTCATTTTGACACTGATTTCCGTTTCGAAACTGGTGTGTTATCGACACTGAACGATCTTGAGACCTTGAGGATAGCAGCTGAAATCTGTGCAATAAATAGTGTGTGTTTAAAATAAAATCAATTCTGTTCGTGTTAGGCTAATATTAATGTCATTCTAAAATGAATTCATTTCGTGCTGTAAAATACGTCGGTTTAAAGAAAACATAAAGCTGACATCTCTCGCAGAAGACATGAACTACGTCAACCAGCTTCATCCGAAGGTCATGGAGGGCTCGTTGCCGCCTGTTTGGGTGAATCGAAAATCTCAAAATGTAAACATTCAGACTAATTAAGGTAGAACAAAAACAGTCGTATGCAATTTACTTATAATGGTAATTAAGGTACTCGTAGTATTTTAATAAATGCCAGTATAAGCTTGTTGCATAATGTACTCATACTATTATTATAATACTAATATCGTAATGTGGAATAAATCTCGAACAAGTTAAAATAATTTTGAAGTTATAAGCTAAAGAAATTATCAAAATTTCAAACAATAAGCCTCTTTCTTCTTTTCTTCTTGTGTTTCATCTTCTTTCTCTCTTTTCTCTTATTTATTTATTTATTTATTTATTTATTTATTCGTCCATTGCTATACCCACTGAGAGATTATAGATTACAAGAGAGCAATTACAGTAATTCCTGAATATGTCATTTAAGGTTTCTATTTTTAACCCTTTCATACAGTTTTAATATAACATGGTTTGTAAGAACTTGAAGTGAATCATATGTTATTAATTCCACGAAAACAAGCTTGTAAACGTCAGAATCATACTGCGAAATGTCAAGATCCTAGCTTACTACTTGAATGTAGACAAATCCCACAAACTCAGTTTTCACATGGTTTATGTCCATTGAAGAAGAATAATTAACTTCATTATAGTGCATTCTCCGGCATCCTTGTCTTTCTATCTTTCCTTATCTCTGGCATTGTTCTACTGAGAATGGAAGAAGACAAAATTCTCTCTCACTCCGAATGTATTGAAAAAATTGACTCGAAAACATTTTCACCTTTTTTGTTTCTTTAGTTTCCTCCTTGAATACATCTTCTGCAAGGGAAGTATTGAAAAGAGGAAAAAAAGAGACTGTAGTAGATACCATGCCGATACTCGTGGCAGATGTACTAGAGAATTTTTAATAACTATTCGCAGACGACGTCTATAATACTTCATCTCTTCCGCCTGGGTGGCGCCGTATGTATCGCGATGGCTTTCTCTGCCCAAAGTAGCTGGTTCGATCCCGCCCAGGTCGATTGCATGCATGTCTGTAGATTTACAGGTACCAAAGAACTCATGCGGGACAAAATTCCGGCATATCGGTGACGGCCACAGGCCTAAGTTGCAGTAACCATTATACTTTATCCACGAGAACATCAAACGCAATGCTTGACATGGGCTCCTTCTCTATGCGTTGCGCAGAAATTTCAACCATCACATTAGAACTAATTATTGGCCTATAAAGAAAGGCTCGTCGTACATCTCTGACAGAAAAGTTACAGAGTAAACGAGATAGGCCACCCATCGCGCTTCCATGAATGTGCTATATATAGTACCTGAATGATTGCACTTAAATTGAGCCTTGAATGAAAGAAGTGGTTTCGGCTCAATATACGGCTTCATGAAAGGTGAAATTTCAACTCAGTCGAAGTGTGTGTTAAATAATGACACTGCCATTTGTGAACACTTTTGAAAATTCAAGGTAATTCTTAAAGAAATATATTATTTTCAAGTTGTTACTAAGAGTTGAAAGTTGATGTGTTCCAGGCCTGTCCAACTGACAGAATGTTGCGCAGCCCAAGAAATAGCAGTTAATTTTAAATACAGTATAGCGTTTTACCAAATAGATTTTCACATCTGTATTGTAAGCTTATTTGCTATCGGTTATTACAATATTTTTAGTGTTAGTTACTTTCTCAAATATGGAGTATAGTCAACTTACAGAATCTCCCTCTCTCTCTTTTTTTCTCTCTCTCTCTCTCTCTCTCTCTCTTTCTCTCTCTCTCTCTGAATTTACATTTTGGTGTATTTTCTGAGCTTGCCACTAGATGTGTTACCATAATATTCCATCACTTGTAGCAAAAACGACTGTCCTTTGCATTATCTTGACAAATAATCAGATAGGCCTACCGATCAAAAGAAAATATTGCCTCCATTTTTTGCATACTGTTTTTTCATGGTACCTAGATCTGTGTTTTCATTTACGTATTAAGATGATATGCATGACCCAAATTATGTGCATTAGATTACAAAACTCGAAGCAATTAATCACAAATTAAACAAATTGTAACTTAGATGTTGTGTGCAAAGGTCAAAATATAATAAAAACATAATAATAATTGGTAATAATGTACTATTGTTAATAGTCAATACGCAAAGGCAGGGAAGAAGAACAAAGAAGTCCCGGATGAATATTTTTCACAACACGAACAAGGTTGCTAGATGTCTGTCCTGAAGGTCATTTTTATTCCTGGGGTAATTTGACCTCCCTTTATTTATTAATTTTCTTTAATAGTAAGACTAAACGCATACGATTTTGCCTACAACTTATGCGACATTTAGCATGTAGAGTTTTATACTAAAGTCTAACCGATCTAAGAAGGAAACCTGAAGTAAACAAAAACCAGTACATCTGTCTCACTCTAGCACATTACTCGTATGACCTAAGAGTGAGACAGACATAGTGGTTTTTGTTTACATCAGGTTTCTTTCTTAGCTCATCTCGGGTATAGACAGGAATTCACATGGGTCATTATACGGGGTGAATAACTTTAAGAAATGTCAGTAAGTTGGGTTGCGTAATATGCTAGGCTTTTGAGCATTGCTCCAATTACGGTTTGAGCATTGCACCAATAACGTCTGAACATTGCACCAATGACGGTCTGAAGCGGGGAAAAGTAAATATCTTATAGGTCATGTAACGAGAGGTCCGGATTTATCTCGAGAGAATCCGGACTTCCAGTTACATTTATTGGGACTATTTTGCGAATACTGGTACTCACATTATTTAGCATTTAATGAATGGTCTATTATTAAAACCACGAAATTTAATAAAACACGCGCTATTTGTGTCATTATAAGCAAGGTAGCTTATGGCGATAGTTCTTAAGTTACTGAATATGAAGAAAAGTGCAATATTGGAAAAATATCACTTTTTCAGTAAAGCCCCATCAAGTCATAATAGCTGTTCGAGAAGCTCGACTACTCCTCCACGAAGCCGCTAGGGCAGAAGAGGAAGCCTGGGCACCGGACCTCACGTTCTGGACACGTAAAAACACCTTCCCAGCACTTAAAACCTTTGCAAAAACAGCACTTCTCGAAAAGTCTATAGTAAATTAGCACACCAAAGTAGACCGTCATTTGGCCACTGCTCCAGTCCGAACGAGGTTTTTGAGGGGTTTCCCTCGTTCTTAGGCGAATGCCGGACTGGTCAATAATCCCCTCAAACAGATACACGCACTACAAATCTCTAGAATACATAACTACAAGTCACTAAAAAAAACACACTCGGAGAAATATTGCACATAAGACCTATCCGCACTTAGGTCTATCCTGCGCCAAAGTACAAAGACACAAGTACACAGCCCAAACACGTCATACCATCAACATCCCCTACGGATGTACATAAGGGCACAATAGGTATACACACATCACATATGGTTACCAAAATTTGGTCTGACCGAAGGTTTAGGCTTAATTTCTTGGCACTCCGGAGGTAAGGGTGGGCACAAAAAAAAAGCTGTTGCCGGAGAGTAACCATGGTGGTGGGTCTGTAGGCGTGTAAAATCATCGAATAATCCCACGTATCGCAACCGAATTCAAATCTATTGTTGCTCGTTGATAATCCAGTTATAATCGGAAACGAGAACTGAGACTACGTACAGGCAACCCTTTCCCACCTTTTTCTCGTCCTGTAAAATAAGCCAATGTCTTGCAGCCATTTAAAATCACTAGAGAGTTGCTGTTGTATGTTTCAGTTATACAAATTACAGAATAAATAAATACACAAAAATTAATAAGCGTTCGATTGTCAATTGTGATCACTGGATGGATTGTAAGATCGCTTCGCAATTCAAGGAATGAAGGCTATTTCCAACTTCTCATAGTCTGTGTTTTATAATTTACTCCTCTGGATCTGCATACTTCTCCTCCTCTCCCTCCTCCAGTATATCCATCTTCTTCTACCGAGCCTCTCTGAGAACTTGGAAGTTTCTATGTGTGTTTTGAACAATGCGGTGCCAGTTTCGCGATGCGGCGTTTCTGTGATATAATCTTCCGTTTGGCTTGCTGTCCTGCCAATATTTTTAAAGCATCGATATATTTTATCTCTATACAAGTGTAGCAGGAAGTTTAGATTCGGGTCTAAACCTACATCATAAATAGACCAAATGTCGTGTATATCTACTGTTTTATAACAGGAAAGAAGATTGTAGTAACACTCAATTTAAAAGACAGTAGGAGGTACTTAATAGTTCTATGTGAAAGTGAAGTTTCTAAATTAGCACTTCCAAGCAGTGTCGTTTATATGTTGTTGTTGTTGTTTTTTGTTTGTTTGTTGCGTAACGTGTATAGGCCCTATACGCAGACTCCGAACACTGGGCGGGTGCAATTTATTTGTCTTTGTAATTTATTCGATTTTTTAAAACAGTCTATAGCATCTTCTTGATGCTCAAGGCACAGTAAATTAAATTTAAATTAAAAGCGAAATTCGCTTTAGTTTAAAGTCTCAGTAATGCCGGTATTTAATGCCGTTCTTTAGACATGATTATACTTAATCGTCAAAAATCACGTTCGGTGTGGTAATGCCTATACAGTATATTATTTGATAATTTAAGTTAACTAGCCTAAAGGCAATTTTATATACGAGTCCTCTTAATCGCTTTTAGGTTTGCTTTAGTGATGGTGACAACTAATATTTACGTTAGGCCTATATGATGCTGACATAAATAGATAACGTCAATCAGTTTGTTTAATTTAGGAAATATTATTTTTTCTTTCATCTGCACTTTTTCAAGTTACTGTAGCCTATATGATACAATTCGGAATACCATCGTTCTACTGCGCAGTACGTACGAAGATCGGATCACATATTGTTCTGCAGCCTCTAACTATAAATAATAATAATAATAATAATAATAATAATAATAATAATAATAATAATAATAATAATAATAATCAAGATAGACCAGATTGACCCGTTCAAGAGATGTTTTCCCAGACTGGGTCTTGCTAAAACTTGACTTCTTTCGGTTGATAACGATAACGACGATGACGGATTTGCGTGATTTACTAATATTTCATTTGACATGCTGATTATAAGATCCATCCAGTTTTATTTTCATGTATTTTATTATTCTTGTTGAATATGTTCAACTCAAGTATCATTTCAGCCGTTTCGATCATTCTTCTTTCACTTCTATTGATGATCCTCTTCTCAGCCCCATAAGTTAAAACAGGCAGTGCCATCATTTTATGTATTCTTGAAATAGTGTCTTCCCTGTTTCCGTTTTCAATTTGTTTTTTGAAGTAGGCCTACAGTACCACAAAATATGCTGATACTTGTACACATTTTGCTTAAGATCAATGTCATAATCAAAAAGTATATCACATCCCAAATAGTTGAACGAACTTGGGACCTTTTCATTATTTATTTAGATCCCACCTGATATTTTCCAATTAAAGCCAAGACTTTTGATTTTCAGAAGATATCTTTAAATTATATTCAGACATTATTCTTCTGTTGAGCTGAAAAAAAAGTAATATAGGATGATAGTAGGCTAATACTAATACTACTACTACTACTACTACTACTACTACGACTACTACTACTACTACTACTACTACTACTACTGCTACTACTACGGCTACTGCTATTACTACTGCTATTACTACTGCTACTACTACTACTACTACTACTACTACTACTACTACTACTACTACTACTACTACTACTACTACTACTACTACTACTACTACTACTACTACTACTACTAATAATAATAATAATAATAATTCTTAACTTAGAAAGTCAACAACTAAAATTATCATAGTTGTAAGCTACCACTTATTTTTAAGCTCTATAGATTAGTAAGATGAACCATTTTAATGAATTTGTCTTAACCCTATCACTAACCTGTTTTTCTACAGTCAAGTAGTTTCGACATCAGTTAAAGTTAGTTATAAGTTCACAAGGGTTGTGAGCAAGCACGTAGCCTATTTACTAAACTGACTAACCATAAATTACTGACAACTTCCCTTCCTAAGCGACTTTTTAAATTAATGCATTACAAATCTCATATTTTGGGGTCCAGACCCCAGGACTTCCCCCTAAATACGTCCTTGGTTGTGAGCTGATGCTTAGGGCTGTAACCTACGCCGATGTGCTGGAATTTTGTCTCGCTGGAGTTTTTTTAAACGACTGTAGGCCTATCGGTAAATCTAAAGATTGGGACTGGCACATTCGGCACATATAAATGCCATTGATCTAAGACGGGCTCCTCGACCTTGGGAACATAAGCTAGTTAGTGCCTTACTGACTATTCCTCCTAGGATATTGACATCTATTTGCAATAGAATTCTAACATTTCAGCAACTTGCTGTAAGTTTACTGTTAAAATCTACAAAACCACGTTGTTTGTGTATTTAAGCTCGAGTTTATGGTTATGTGTATTTCGGGTGCTTAGCCTTATGTTTTACTGCACTATTATGCAATTTCTCAAAATTAGACCAGCTTTGTGACCGCGTTAATGCTTCATTCAGGTACAAAAGTTATTGTTCAGAATATTGATATTTCGCACATTAGAAATCTGAAGTAAATAAGAAACCCTTATGAGTTGATACACTGATAATAGTAAGTTGTTCAGTATAATTTCTTTTTCTGTCAGTAGACTCGGTCATAAAGAAATTCGCCTGCTTTATGAACAAGTCGTTGGGATCGTCTAATTTGACATTTTTGCATTATTATTAATAATGACATTATTATTATTATTATTATTATTATTATTATTATTATTATTATTACATTGGGCAGACCCCTTAAACGATGGATTGAGACCGTAACGGGCCCCTAGGCCTAATACATGATAGGATGATGATTAAGATTATTATTATTATTATTATTATTATTATTATTATTATTATTATTATTATTATACATTAGAGGCTTGGATTCAGAAAATTCTCTATTTAAATGGCCAATACTGACCATCAATTTAAATAATTATAAATTCGATTTAACAGTAGGCCTATAATTAGTTAATTACAGTTTGGAGGATCGCGTGAAAATAGAGAAACTCTTCAATATTGTAATTGGAAAGTATATTGAGGATTTATTGCCTCTAGTGAGGCAATGGGAGTGAAGCTTTTTATATTCTTTCTATTTGTTTGCTGGCACTAATGGGTATCTTAACTTGGACTATTGCCGATTTACCATAAATATTTCAAGCGTGCTTCTTTTTTAAATACTATAAAAATACGCCTTTTAATTCGAATTCATTTCTGTTCGCGTAAGTCGTTATATTCGTGAAAACTTCGGGCAACAACAATATTAAAATCTGTTATTTTCTTAGTGCTTGATAATATTATTGTAGACATACTCTCATAAAAAAAATATATAACCAATTCCATTCAATGCCGATAGGTACTACTTTTGATCATGTACTTGTTTTGTAGGTTTTTGTTATGCGATAGAAAGACATTAAGATTGTGCTTCCATTAAAATACAAAACAACTACGAAACAAATAGTTAAAAATCTAAAATTATTAAATTTGTGTTACTTTGAAGAGAAGATTTATATGGACCTGATAATTTCTGCTTGCTGCCTTAGTAAGAGAAGAGGGAATAAGAAATGCATCGACGTACAGGAAACTGGTAAGCAATGTTCACTCTGAGAATTCCTTTAAATTGATGATTGGGCTGAATTGGCATAGGGCTAAGGTAATAATTTCTATGTAACTGTGTTTGAAGAAACATTAAACATTTGTCATAATACCAAATAGTTTGTTTGTAAGCATTTACTTCAGTAACATAAACATTTCCAAGAGCTTAATAACTGTCATGACAGATTGTTTTTAAAATATCTGCTTTGCTGTTAGAAGCAGCACGTTTATGTTGCTATTTGTTTATTAGTAGCGCTTTACACTTTCCAGAACGTTCTCAACAAATTTGTTTAAAGCCGTGTCACTAATGATTAGTGATTGCTGAAACTACAATATTACGGAAGTTGTAGATTAGGCGATATTTCGTACTTCAGTGTTTAACAACCAATATACGAGGGTCGCCCAGAAAGTAATGCACCATATTTTTTCTTCAAGAATTATTTACTGAACACAATGAAACTTACACACAAGGAAGAATGATGTTTCTTCTACAATCCCTATTTTTCCACGTAATCTCCGTCCCGTTCTATGGCCTTCATCCAGCGAGACACAAGGGCGAAATATGCCCTGTCGGTACCACTCCTTGTTCTGGTCACGAAGCCATGTCTGCACTGTGCGAATCACCTCTTCGATATCCTCAAAATGTTTTCCGTGAATGGCATCCTTTAATGGCCCAAACAAGTGGAAGTCTGAGGGAGCTAGGTCAGGGCTGTAGGGTGGATGGGGTTACACTGTCCAACCCTGTTTAGTGATGTGTTCCAAAGTCCACAAACTTGTGTAGGCCGAGCGTTATCATGTTGAATCTCACATTCACCTGGGTTGTTATGGGGCTGAAGTCGTTGTAGTCAGTGGCGTAGCAAGCTTAGGTGGTACCCGGTGCGGAAAATTTCTTGTCACCCCCCCCCCCCCCAATCATGATATATTATGAATCAACCATCCATAAAGCGATTCGACTTACCATGTTGTCGCTATGTTGTTGCTATGTTGTAACCAGTGCTACCAATGGTGCATATAAGACATAATAGTTAACCTAATTCAGTCATTGTTGTTAGGATTAAGAAAAGACATACATATCAAGTACATTATGCTGTACATTGTACATTGTACTGTTAAACGACAATAAATTATATTATTATTATTATTAATCTAAAGTGCGTTATAGACAGAC
The DNA here is from genome assembly GCA_964059195.1 of Ectobius pallidus. Classification (NCBI taxonomy): domain Eukaryota; kingdom Metazoa; phylum Arthropoda; class Insecta; order Blattodea; family Ectobiidae; genus Ectobius; species Ectobius pallidus. The sequence continues at coordinate 124,055,864 of CAXKWD010000002.1, forward strand.
AGATATACATTGTTTTCGTGAGCGACAGACTGTGGGTGTTACCGTTAATAAAGCGAACATCTAGGCCAAAATACACTCCAGAAATTGTGCAAATTTTTATTTTTGAGTTATTTTTTATAATTTTGTATTTATGTCAGATACCTTTCAAGATGTGAACCGAAGATTGGAGACAAGTTTTCCTTATTTTTACATAAAGAAAGTTTTCTCGAAAACAGCTCTAACGATTTTCTTTAAATTTTGCACGTGGGTTGGTTATACTAAGAGCTAAAACTTTTATTTGAAACACTTTTTCGAAATAATTCTCTGAAGGGTAGTTATGGGCCTAAGTAGGGGGCGGATTTCTATGACCTAAAAAATAGGATATATTCATGCATTTATGACCTAAAAACATTAAAATATGACTTTACGACTTACACATTGTGTCATTTTTTAAAAAGTTTCATTACAGTACATCTTATTAAAATATAGTGTTAATTATTTAAAATATCTGTAAATTCTCAAAAAGTATCCTTCTTATGCAACATTTACAAAATATGATATGAAACTTCAAAATGTATTTAATATGCACACAAATATGCCAAAAATATGACCTAAATATGCATATTCATACTAATTATGATACAACAGTTGAAAATTTCCTAAAATAATATGCAGTAATATGCACAATAAAAGCCATTCCATTTTCACCAGGATGCTTGGAATCGGGTTTAAATTAGTCTGAAACCTGAAATAATGCAAATGAGAAAAATATGACATATATTTCATAGAAATCCGCCCCACAGTTATAAGCCACCCACTCTGAATACGCGCTCTTTGCAATACGGCATCTTGCAGCGGAAAATCGTACGAAAACAAAATTTTGTATTTGGGGATGTGACACGAAGACTGGCGACAACTTTCTCTTATTTTTAAGGGCAGGCTAACTTTTATTTGGGCAGAGGAAGTTATGTGATCAGAGGGGCGTGGGAAATTATTGATATCAATAACTTCTGAATAATATATTTTAGAAACAAGTTTGAAAACCAATGCACAGTATCTCCAAAAAATGAAACGCGTCCTAGGGATGTCATGTTTTGTCCGGAGATTATTCCTTCGTCATCAGCTGTGATTTTTTCTAAAAAAAAAATCAAAATTTTAATAGGAGAAGATTGAAATTATTATTTGTTTGTACCGGGAATTTATTCAATTTAGTATTAGGCCTACTCTCATGTGAAAGATGTGACCCACATGTAATGATCAATAGTGATCAGTAGTAGTGGTAGAGGGAAGAATAATTCTGAAGTTAAAGAAATTATACGAAATTATACGTATTTCTTATCGTTCCATACGTTAACATGCCAAGTGGTTAACGATGCAATAAAAATGTTTTCATTTGGTGCTGTTTTGAAGATTGCAGTCTTTAGTATGAACTTTCTATAAATCAAACACCAATCAATCATAGATCGTATCGCTAGCCCTTCTGTTCCCAACCTATGGTCCTTACATCGCGGGGGTGGAATGAAAAGGGTTCACGAATAATGGTGAATTAGCTTAATTTCTCTGTTTCTCAAATTAATTTCAGAAAATACTTGAAATGTAGGAGTAACTTCAGTTAACTGATCATTGGTACAGAGCAGGATGCTCTAAATGCCTTCCCAAGGATGGACATTTTCTCATTTCAGCCATAGCCTGATCAACAAAATCAATTAATACGATTGAATTGACTGCTTCACAATTTAAATAATGGTATTATAGAAACAAATTAATATTAAATAATGATATAACTGTCAACTTAAAATTTCGTAGTCAAAATTTTTAGGGATGACTATTGACAATTTATGATCATTCTGATTTTAATGTAAGTAAAATTAGCAAAGCGAATATAGCTATCTGCAATTAAAATCTACATTACATGTTAAACCCTTAATCGATGTGTTTTGTTCACTAATATTATCTTATTTACCATATGTTAATTTTAACATAATTTTCATTGCCCAAAAGAGAGTTTAAGGAAGTATTCATAAAATTAATAGGCTAGTAGAGTATCTTGTAAGCCATATTTCATTGACTAACTTACAAGATTTTATAATTTCCGTGAATATCCATTTTTTAAGTGCCTGACTATTTAAATTACATGAAAATACTTTTTTAAATAATCTCACTATCGCAATTATGACACCAGATCAGATCTTCAAGTCACAGACTCACTGAAATTTAAAAAAGTATTCAGCTTATGCTGGCATAATTTTTAACAAGTTACAGCACAAAGTTAAAGATTTGCCTTGCATGATGTAGGCTTACATGGCAATGTACAAAATAAATACTCTACTGTACTCTTATTTTCCACAAACCTGTTCGTAAAATATACTGATGATAGCATTGATGTATTTAGAAATCCGATATAAATATGTGCCTCATCTTGTACATACTCGAGTTAAATATTTTCAATACCACAATATTTATTGTAACATCAAGAATGAAATTAATAGTTTGTATTAGGGGCTTGTATTTGGGCTTCATTGATATAATGATGCGGAGAGATGCAGAAGTATTTTTGCAATAAATCATAAGATTTACAATTGATTGTCATTAAATCTCACATAATTATTATGATGAACCACATAAAAAATATTTAGTGCGAATATATTTCGAATTTCCTATAGACTGCTCATTTTAATAGTTGTTTGCTATTTTAATCTGTTCCTCGTCTTTACAAATGGAATTATTTTTATCCGGAATCTAAAAAAGAAGTTTGTTTGGTTAAAAGCATCCCACTTACTGTCTCGAGATTAACTGGTTTAAAACGTCTTTTTGTCAGCCTGTATGCAAAAGATCAGCTGTCGCTGAAGACGTGGGCTCCATACTGCTCCTATAGAAGAAGAAGAAAGAAGCGTTTGTTCCTGTTAGCAAAGCCGCCTTCATTTTTAACACTATCTTAGATCAGGGTCGTCCACCGTATATTTGTGTTGTAACAACAGTTTTTACTATACATTTTTGTTTCTCGGTATTGCCCGAATTGCATCTTGTCTAGTTATGCCTGACATTTCTCTACTCGTTATTATATTCGGAGTGAAAAATGGGTCCCAGAGGGTTTGTTGAGATTTGTAAGTTAAGAAGAAAAAGTTGAAGTCCCCTACTGCTTCGCCTTAGTCCATATGAAGAGACCACTGCAAAAATTACGGATATCACTGAGATATACTTTTTCAGCAAATGAATTTATAAAAATAAAGACTCGTTACTTATACTGTACAATAGTCGCTTCAGTGATAAAATAAACAACTGACTTGATTCATACATAACTACTGAATACACACACATCAAGAACAAGCAAATCCAAATACAATAAACCAAAATAAAGGATTTTACTACATGTAAGTCCAAATACAAAACCTTTGGAAGAATGACCTCTTTTGGAAGAACGATGGATGTAAACTCATCATACTGTTTTAATTAGTAAATGTCACTTCACCTATAGTTAAGAACATGATATTTAAGAAATCTAGACGGCAGACCTACATACGTAATATTATATCTCATTATCACTCATGTTATGATGTTTTTAATACAGTCAAAAATATTCACAAAGCAGGCAGAGCATAATAATGTAAGACTGAACTTCATGCAAGTTCTGAACTGCTGAAAGTTACAGGCATTCTGAATTAATGTACTGAATTAATGTAATGTGCACAGATGCACAGAAACAAAATGACCACCATCATTCTTGCAGTGGATACTAAACACATCCAGCACTATTGTAGTATCAAGTGTTATTTTACACACTTGACTATCAGTGATGTCGCATTGACATAATAACCACGTCTTCTACAGCAAATAATGCATCTGATGCTATCCTTATCTCCATTTCGAAAAAAGTGACAATCATCATTCTTGCAGTGGACTCTGCATATGGTATACAGTGGCGACGCCAGAATTTTTTCTGCAGGTGGACAATGAGTGTATGTACTTGTAATCAAATGTATGCCTCTATATTGATAAGTTCCCGCGAAAGGAATTGGCCTCCCAGGGAAGGACCGGCCTCCGGTTAGGGTGGCCAGACGTCCGGCTTTTGGCCGGATTGTAAGGCTTTTTGCTAAGCAGTCCTCCATCCGGCGCAGCTTTATGCCGGACGTTGATTTGTCCTCCTTTTTGAGACACTGATGTATCGGTAAAGAGTATTAATTAAATTTGTATTTTCCCGCATGTTCCTGCCAATCCTAAGGTTGGCACGCTTGCCGATACTATCATTTGTTTAGTTGGTGCCGCGGAAAAATCTGAATCTATTCCTAACGTTGGCATGCTTGTCCATACGATGATAGCGTGCTATCATATTTTGTTTGGTGCAGTACGTGGCGTTGGCCGTACTGTTGATTGTTGTTCAAGTCTCCATTTGTATTGTACATTCTTTGCAGTTTGCCGTGTTTTTCTTCAATTACCAGAATGCCAAAACGAAATACTTCTTTTAATCCTCAGTGGGTCAAAGAATTTCAGTACATTTCAAAAAGCAGTAAAGCCGTGCATAATAATTTATTTTATATAAATGCAGTTATTAAGTAAAATTAGTCAGGATTATACCATGTAATATCTGCTGTCCAGCCGTCCATGCCCGAAGTTTTATACTATGCTAGATTACCGAAGAAGTGTCCTCCTTTCTGCATTTTAGAAATGGCCACCCTACCTCCGGGCCGAACACTACGTCGTCGTCATCATCATCATCATCATCATCATCATCATCATTTTTATAGGTAATTGAAGTACATTTGTGTCACCTTAACACATGTTAACTTAAATATTTTGCATTGTAATATGGCTGGATAAACAATCTAAAAATCTTTACAAAAACTCTGGTCTCTGGGATTTCTTAGATTCGATTTTTTCCCCAGCAAGTTCATTTGAAGTATTTAAATGTAAAGCGTTACTGGAACTAGACGTCAGCGCTGGCCTTTTCTAGCTCCGATATATCAGATAGCTCTATTGCGTTAACAACTGTAAATTACACAGATCACACAAGTTTTAAAAACAACACATGACTTCAATAAAATTCATTTTAAGTTTTTTCACAATATTTTATTCCCTAATCTTTCTTAATCAATACCTTGTCCCCTCCCCAAGTCGGCGCCTATGCATGCATATTTAAGGGTGCGTACTTTTTGGATCGACAATGAAAGGTAGTAGCATACTCGTATTCCTTAAGGAATCTAGCATTCATATTGGATTAACGTTAAGGTGATTCTAGGTCTTCTAACATTGTCTGACAGTCAGTTTCGTATATCTAAATAAATATGAATGACATGGCAACTGCCTGTTTACTTTTTTAATGTATTTTTGGCATTATAGTAGGCCTACTGTTTATTAGTATGAGTATAAACGGAGAGTTAATTAATTCTCATAACTTATCAGAAGACATCTATTTTTCGTTGACTATCTCGATTATTATGGTATATTAATCATATATATCTGTACGAGGCTATGGAAACCGTAGGCCTACTAACCGGCTAGGCTTACTATTGGAACTGTGACAGCGAAGAAATGGACTGTTTCATTCTCGTCACTTTTATCTGGCTACCCATGCTTTTCTCTAAGGTTCTAGATCTAGTGTAAGTGTAAGTGAATGTTTCACCATTTCATTTCTTGAGTTTGTTTCAAATTCTTCTCTTCGTGATTAATGTTTTTAATACATTCTACCTTACTAGTTTGGGGTACGCCGCAGCGTCTTAACCACTACGCTACAAACTACTACGCTAACCAAACTCTACTACGCTACAAACCGGAATGTCGCTGGTTCGATCCTCGATAAGGTCGTTGGAGTTTTTCAATTGGCCTAAACCTTCTGGTGGCACTATGGCACTCAGCCTCTAACAGAAATGAATACCAGAAGCAATCCTGGGGGTAAAGGCGGCCGGTGCATAAGGCTGGCAACCTTACCACTTTCACGTGCCGAATGCCTGAAACTCTGGGAGCCTCTGGGACTCCATGGCCTGTTTAGGGAACACTTTACTTTACTATCATACTAGATTAATAATATTCTAGAGAAATACTGTAACGACGCAAATAGCGACGTGCATAATCAACGATAGGAGACCATTCCTAAACAAAGGAAGGGTTGGGGGACCGCAACTAATCGATATTGAACATTTTTATGATTATCGATACTGCCCTGAATTTTATTTGAATTACAGAAAAGGAGAGGTGCGCATGCGTCGACGGTGAATCGACGAGGCAGACGTGCGGAACCTGAAAGACGGTTGGGAGTACGTGCCTGACCACGAGAGAGAGAAGTTGAAAAGGCAGAAGGGAGAAGACGAGATTGGGATGTGTGACAGCGGTAGAGGCGTTCTGGCATAATGGTGTGTCAGACTTTCATCTAAAGGAAATTCTGGTTGTGAACTTCCTTGACACGGCTATATGGAGATAGTCATTAATCAGAAGAATACACCAAGTCGGCCAGTACGAGACACCGCTACAGCGAACACCAGCTGTGAGAGTGAGTCGTGACTGCTCGCCCTGAATAAGAGCAGATATGGACATCAGGAAGTAATGGAAGACAACTCAGGATCGGAGGATAAGTTGGACATCACTGGTTGAGTATAAGCGTCTAGACTTTTTTTCTTATTGTTTGGGGAGTGAGAAAATTGAGATATCCTTTTTTTTTAAGGATGGCTTCTAAGTCATGTATGGCGATTAGACACCGTATGGAATAATAGAATAGAATAGAATAGAAACATAGAAGTGAGAATTCTAGAAGTAAAGTGATGAAATCCAGTAATCCAACTATTTTCTATTTCTGGTCTAAATTAATTATAAAAGAGCAGTCTAGAGCCTAACAACTGAATGCCACAGATATATCTCTTCACTTTAAGTTTTTTTTGGGTGATTGTTCCACGAATGAATACATAGCTAGGGGCAATTGGTGATGCTCATAGAAACTTTGTTATTTTTGAGACAGGACGCGAGGGGAGTAAGGAAGAAAAGTAATTAAGGGGCATGCTTAGTACTTCTTACGAGGGCCCCTCCCTCTTGGGTTTCTTTCAGGTGACGGGTGACTATCTATAAATAGATTTCATGCTGGCCTGTAATGTTAAGTTATGTTTTTTATAGAGATTTATCTACAAGCGAAGGTGGATGGAATATGGTAGAGGGGGATAAGAAGTGGAAAGATTGAAGGGCAAAAGAAGGCCTACGAGTGGTAGTGCATTAGGTGTGTACCATTGGAAAATTTACATGTTAGGGTAGAAGTAGAAGTCACTAAAGGGGTTATAGAGAAGCTTACTAATCTGGGCGTGAATTAGTTTCAGTTAGAATTCTAGGGAATTTAGAGACAAAAGAAGATTGGGTGCCCATGCTAAAGAGTAGTAACGTAAGAAGTAGGAAAACTAGAATAACCACCGAGTGAATTAAATCAATGGTATAAGCTGAAGGGAACCCTACTTAAAGAAAGAAAGGGGTTAAAAGATAATAGCTGATGACTGGTCAGGTTAGAAAGAGGAGAGTGAGTTGAAAGATAACAACAAATGATTGGTTAGGTTAGAAAGAGGAGAATAGGAAATTGTGAGTAGTGTACTGATGATAAGTAGTTTATTAGCAAGTACTAGAGATTGTAAGGGTGAGGTGAGGGAACGCCGGAAGTATCCCGAATCAAACAAATAAAATCTGGTAGTAGGCAAGGCCTATACCAGTACATATAAAGAAAAGAAATTTATGAGAGATTGTGAAAGCCATCGATGTTGGAGGCGAACAACGGCCCCACGTGCCTCTAGGAGAGAGTGTCAGGGACCTCTGACGTCGATTTACAAAATTGTATTTTTGTTTGCGGCCCATTAATATTTTCCCGGTTGCAGGAGAGGAGTCAGATTGTTTGTAACTCAAGATCTAGACGTCGCTCCTGTATCGGTGGTCTATCGCCACAGTCACTCTGTGGGTATAGGCCTAAACTTCTATTTCTTTCTTCGTGAGACTGTCTTTTCTATCTATCTTTAAATACAATTCTTCATGGACTAAGCTGACAAATAGACTAATATAGGAGACATAGGTGGGATTATTGAGTGTAATCTGTAGAGTAAGGACTGGATTATGAATTGAAAACCTTTATTTATTCAAGAAAAAAAACACCCAGTATAATATATATATTGAGCTATCCTGAAGTTGCAAATGTAAATGACTGCACAAGTCAGTAGTAAATTAGAAGAACAATACAAGACGTTCTAGTAGATACCTGAAAAAAAAAAGAAAGAAAATTAAAGTAATTAATTAAGGATTTGTTATTGTTGAACAGAGAACGTACTTATATAGTTAAAATTGGGTATACTAACCTTGAATAATCAAATATTATCCTACCAATAAAAGTGTTGAATGGTTAATGTAGTGTAAATGTAATTTATTGTATATAAGATTGTTATTGTTGAAAAAAGAAAAAAAAAAATAATATATTAAATAAATTATGGTCGTTGTTAACTTAAAGCAAAGTTAACGTGAAGTCCAGCCATCAAAGTTTGGCGCCCAACGTGGGGCTGAGTAGTGTTAAAACAAAACAGTATTGCTAATTGTTGCAACTTAATTTAGTTAAAATTGTTAAAAAAAAAAAAGAAACCTTTATTCAGTTGAAGTTCCATATTATGATAGCCCATAGCGTGAGGCAGTGATAGTTTGATATCCTAACGTGAGGCGAGATAGGGTTAAAAGAATTTTGGGAGTTAGGTTAGTATAACTGAAATTTATTCTCAAAAACAAATAATAATAATAATAATAATAACATATTTTTGGGAAAAGAATAATGACTATTGACAAGTAAGGACTTCTATAGATGACTAAGACAGACGACTGAACTATTGTGTGTTCTAATCTTTTTTTTCCAGTGGTATTGTTAATATATAAATATGGCTACTTATGTTGATCCGTATGCACAAATAAGAGCAGCTGAGCTAACCCAAGCTATTAGGAAGTTGAGGAAGGCGGATTTAGAGGCAGAATGTGATAGAGTAAAGTTACCGACCACAGGTACAAGGGATGAGTTAAGACAACGCTTGTTAGATTATGCCCGTAAGAACCCTCAGTCATTTCAAGTGTTAATTACGGCTTTTGCTCTGAGTCAGGAAGTTTTGGAAGAAGATTTAGTTGAACATAATATAACGGTACCACAAGATTCATATGGAGATGTAGTGTATACATGGGTTAAGTTAATGCGTAGGAAGGCCATGGCGGTAGCTGATTCAGAAGAAGTTGTACCAGTAGTACCATCGTTTACAATTCAGTTAGAGCCACATAAACCAAATACTTTGGATCTGGTTCGTAAATGGAACATTAAATTCAAACCTGGGGATAGTATTTACTTATTTTTGGAGAGATTGGAAGATTTAAAACAAAGTTCTAAGTTACAGGGTGTAGAGTTATTGTCAGTATTACCCGAAATTTTACAAGATTCAGCTTTACTTTGGTACAGGAACAGATTAACAGATTGGCCTACATGGGAAGCTTTTTTGAAAGAATTTAGAGAATATTATTTGCCTATTGATGAGGAAGACTCGCTTTTGGATGAGATTAGACAGAGAACGCAAGGTCCCAAAGAATCGATTTTTGATTATGTTAATGCTATTCAAACGTTAATGAGGAGGCTGAGTACTCCAATGAGTCCTCAACAAATGATGAAGACTGTTATCAAAAATTTGCGTCCTGATGTAAAATTGTACCTTAGACCTGCAGAGATTCAAACTATAACAGATTTAATACGTGTAGGTAGACAGTATGAACAAATATTGTTAGATTCTGAGAGATATATTCCTCCTCCAACGCAGGTTAGAGCTACAATTAAAGAAACGGCTTATAAACCTCAGAGACAAGTTGTTATACCTTCAGTTCATACAGCGCTAGGAATTCAGGGAAAACAGGAACTTCCATCGTCCGAGTTACAAAAGAAACCCAATGTTAGTTTTTCTGCAAAGACGTGGGATAAGGAACGGAATTCAAGTCCTGTAAATGATTCTAGAATGGTTAAAGTAATAGAAAATAAAGAGAGACAGGATGAGTCGAGGGATAATGGTAAAAACACCACTTTGCGTTTTTCAAATAATCAGCGATGTTGGAATTGTGATAAAACAGGACATAGGCAGTTCGAGTGTAAGGCACCTCGTAGAGTTACTCCACGCGCTACGATTAAATGTTATAATTGTAATAAGCTTGGACATAGGTCTATTGATTGTAGGATGCCCCAAGAAAGAAAAGTTAGGCCTACAAATCCCTTATGACAATTAACTAAAAATCAGGCTTGTGTGATGTTAAATATAAATCCTACAGATTTAGTTAATGGAGATAGATGTTTTGTTGAAATTTTGCTGGAGGATATTACGTTTATTGCTTTAATAGATTCCGGTTCAGATAAAACTTATGTGGGAGAGAAAGGTGACTTTTTATGTAAAATGTTAGATTTAGCAGTAGAAGAATCTGAAGTTAGGGTGGTGCAACTAGCAGATAAAACTTATAGTTCTATAACAGGAGAAAGAACTTTTGAGATGAAATTGCAGGACAGGATCTTTCAGATAAAATGTAAAATTATGCCAAATTTAGCAGTAGATATGATTCTGGGCATGGATGTTTTGAAACAGATTGGGTTAGTAGTAGATTTGCAAGATGGGACTTGGTATTTTAAGGATGAACCAGCAAAAATTTTTCAATTTGTTAAGGCTATAGATTTAAAAGAAGAAGATCAACTACATAATATTCTTACTTTACCTACACCTCAGGAAAGGGACAGATTGAATGTGTTTTTGGAAAATCAGTTACAGAAATTTGATCAGTGTACTGGACTTACCGATCTGATTTCTCATGTTATTGATACAGGCGATGCAAAACCTATAAAACAAAGATATTATCCAGTATCACCCATTTTGGAAAAAGTTATACACGCGGAAATAGATAAAATGTTATTGGAAAAAGTTATAGAGCCTTCAAATTCACCTTGGTCGTCTCCGGTAGTTATGGTAAAGAAACCAGATAGAACATGGAGGTTCTGCGTAGATTTCAGAAAAGTAAACAATTGTACTAAAAGAGATAGTTATCCTTTGCCATACATTGAACATGTTTTGAGTAAATTACGACATGCTAGGTATATCAGTACAATAGATTTGAAAAATGGGTATTGGCAAGTTCCATTAGATGAAGCAAGTAAAGAAAAAACAGCATTTACCGTACCTGGTAGAGGATTGTATCAGTTTCGAGTTATGCCTTTTGGAATCCATAACGCACCAGCCTCGTTTCAAAGATTAGTTGATACTATATTAAGAGAAGAGATAGGAGAGAAATGCTTTTGTTATTTGGATGATATAGTACTTATTAGCGAGACATTTGAAGAACATTTGTCCTTGTTAGAAAAAGTTTTAGAGAAATTAAGAAAAGCTAACCTGAAAATTAATAGGGAAAAATCAAAATTTTGTAGAAGTGAATTAAAATATTTGGGTCATATCATTACTCCATTAGGAATTGCTGTAGATTCAGATAAAATCTCGTGTATCCTTGAGTATCCAGCCCCTACAAAAGTCAAGGAAGTACGAGCATTTTTAGGATTGGCTTCTTGGTACCGACGATTCATTCCATTTTTTTCTGAAGTTGTAAAGCCCCTCACTGCACTTCTGAAAAAGAATCAGAGATGGCGTTGGACTAAGGAATGTCAGGAATCTTTTGATGAATTAAAATCGAAATTATCTAGTAGTCCTATATTAACTTGTCCAGATTATACTAAACCCCTAGTGCTACAGACCGACGCTAGTTTTTCAGGACTAGGAGCAGCATTAATTCAGACAGGAGAGGAAGGAGAGGAAAAAGTAATAGCTTATGCTAGTAGAACTTTAACGGTAGGTGAGCATAAGTGGGCAATAGTTGAGAAGGAATTGTTAGCTATATTGTGGGCAGTTCAAAAGTTTCGTCCTTATTTGGAAGGTTATCATTTTAAAGTATATACTGATCATTTTGCTCTGAAATGGTTAAATACATTACAGAATCCGACCGGACGATTAGCTAGGTGGAGTTTATTGCTCCAGGAGTATGATTTTGAAGTAATACATAGGCCTGGTAGATTACAAAAAGTTCCGGATGCTTTATCTAGAATACACGAAGGGAAAGTTCAAGAGAAAACGGTAGAGGAAGAATTTTGCCTCTTGTTGACTGATAACTCTGAAGTAGTGGAATGGGAAAATAAACAAGATGCTTGGTATATTAAGCGGAAAGAGCAAGTACAAAGTAAACCTAAATTTTGGCCAGATTGGAAGGTCGTAGATGAGAAGTTGTACCATTTAAGATTAGATCAGTTAGAACAAACTTTGGAGGGAACAGTGAATAGGTGGAAATTAGTTATTCCGCAAGATTATAGGATTAAAGTATTACAGGAATGTCATGATGCACCTACTGCAGGACATATGGGGATAGCTAAAACTTTCTTTAGAATAGCAAACAAGTATTATTGGCCGGGAATGTTTAGAGATGTTGCTAAGTATGTTACTGCTTGTGAAATATGTCAGAGACAGAAAGTGTTACAGACGGCTCAAGCAGGACCAATGCATTTTTACCAGAAAGAGAAACCTTGGATGACTGTAGCTACTGATTTGTTGGGACCTTACCCACGTTCCAAAAAAGGGAACCGATACATTGTAGTATTTCAGGACACCTTTACCAAATATGTAGAATGTAAAGCGTTAAGGAAAGCAACCAGTAGAGCAGTTACGGAAGCATTTTATGAATTGATTATCCTTAAATGGGGAATTCCGGGATATTTGCTGATGGATAATGGACCGCAATATACTAGTAAATTAATGCGAGAGATAGCTAAAGCTTTTAATATAACTCCTTGTTATTTACCTGTATATTCGCCACAAGGAAATCCAGTAGAAAGAGTCAATAGAGTATTGAAAACAATGATTTCTAGTTATATTCAAAAGGATCAGACAGTTTGGGATGTGTATTTGAGAGAATTTAATTTTGCTATAAATACGGCTAAGCATAGTTCCACTGGATGCACTCCTTATATGCTAAATTATGGGAAGGAGCCTGAAATTATCAGTAGGATTGAAAAGGTGGAAAACCAACCGATTCATAAAGAAATTCCAAAAATTTGGGTGGAGAGACTCAATAAATTGAAAACGGTACGTTTAATGGTTAGACATAACTTAGAAACCGCCTATAAGAATTCGAGTCATTATTATAATCTTCGGAGGAGAGAGGTGAAATTTCGTCCAGGAGATCTAGTGTTAAGAAGAAACTTTAAATTAAGTGATGCCTCACAAGCTTATACAGCAGGTTTAAGTGCAAAGTTTGTCGGGCCCTATATTATAAAGAAAAAGTTCAGTGAAAATAGCTACGAACTGACAAACCGTTTTGGTAAAAAGTTGGGGAAGTGGCACGTCAAAGACTTGAAACCCTTTGTTCCTGGATAAACATTCTTTAAGGCTGGTAAAAGAGACACGCACAAAAAAAAAAAAATGAATGTGACCTGTGTCAACATTATTTTTTTTATGGTGAGTGAGGGAAGAATGTAACGACGCAAATAGCGACGTGCATAATCAACGATAGGAGACCATTCCTAAACAAAGGAAGGGTTGGGGGACCGCAACTAATCGATATTGAACATTTTTATGATTATCGATACTGCCCTGAATTTTATTTGAATTACAGAAAAGGAGAGGTGCGCATGCGTCGACGGTGAATCGACGAGGCAGACGTGCGGAACCTGAAAGACGGTTGGGAGTACGTGCCTGACCACGAGAGAGAGAAGTTGAAAAGGCAGAAGGGAGAAGACGAGATTGGGATGTGTGACAGCGGTAGAGGCGTTCTGGCATAATGGTGTGTCAGACTTTCATCTAAAGGAAATTCTGGTTGTGAACTTCCTTGACACGGCTATATGGAGATAGTCATTAATCAGAAGAATACACCAAGTCGGCCAGTACGAGACACCGCTACAGCGAACACCAGCTGTGAGAGTGAGTCGTGACTGCTCGCCCTGAATAAGAGCAGATATGGACATCAGGAAGTAATGGAAGACAACTCAGGATCGGAGGATAAGTTGGACATCACTGGTTGAGTATAAGCGTCTAGACTTTTTTTCTTATTGTTTGGGGAGTGAGAAAATTGAGATATCCTTTTTTTTTAAGGATGGCTTCTAAGTCATGTATGGCGATTAGACACCGTATGGAATAATAGAATAGAATAGAATAGAAACATAGAAGTGAGAATTCTAGAAGTAAAGTGATGAAATCCAGTAATCCAACTATTTTCTATTTCTGGTCTAAATTAATTATAAAAGAGCAGTCTAGAGCCTAACAACTGAATGCCACAGATATATCTCTTCACTTTAAGTTTTTTTTGGGTGATTGTTCCACGAATGAATACATAGCTAGGGGCAATTGGTGATGCTCATAGAAACTTTGTTATTTTTGAGACAGGACGCGAGGGGAGTAAGGAAGAAAAGTAATTAAGGGGCATGCTTAGTACTTCTTACGAGGGCCCCTCCCTCTTGGGTTTCTTTCAGGTGACGGGTGACTATCTATAAATAGATTTCATGCTGGCCTGTAATGTTAAGTTATGTTTTTTATAGAGATTTATCTACAAGCGAAGGTGGATGGAATATGGTAGAGGGGGATAAGAAGTGGAAAGATTGAAGGGCAAAAGAAGGCCTACGAGTGGTAGTGCATTAGGTGTGTACCATTGGAAAATTTACATGTTAGGGTAGAAGTAGAAGTCACTAAAGGGGTTATAGAGAAGCTTACTAATCTGGGCGTGAATTAGTTTCAGTTAGAATTCTAGGGAATTTAGAGACAAAAGAAGATTGGGTGCCCATGCTAAAGAGTAGTAACGTAAGAAGTAGGAAAACTAGAATAACCACCGAGTGAATTAAATCAATGGTATAAGCTGAAGGGAACCCTACTTAAAGAAAGAAAGGGGTTAAAAGATAATAGCTGATGACTGGTCAGGTTAGAAAGAGGAGAGTGAGTTGAAAGATAACAACAAATGATTGGTTAGGTTAGAAAGAGGAGAATAGGAAATTGTGAGTAGTGTACTGATGATAAGTAGTTTATTAGCAAGTACTAGAGATTGTAAGGGTGAGGTGAGGGAACGCCGGAAGTATCCCGAATCAAACAAATAAAATCTGGTAGTAGGCAAGGCCTATACCAGTACATATAAAGAAAAGAAATTTATGAGAGATTGTGAAAGCCATCGATGTTGGAGGCGAACAACGGCCCCACGTGCCTCTAGGAGAGAGTGTCAGGGACCTCTGACGTCGATTTACAAAATTGTATTTTTGTTTGCGGCCCATTAATATTTTCCCGGTTGCAGGAGAGGAGTCAGATTGTTTGTAACTCAAGATCTAGACGTCGCTCCTGTATCGGTGGTCTATCGCCACAGTCACTCTGTGGGTATAGGCCTAAACTTCTATTTCTTTCTTCGTGAGACTGTCTTTTCTATCTATCTTTAAATACAATTCTTCATGGACTAAGCTGACAAATAGACTAATATAGGAGACATAGGTGGGATTATTGAGTGTAATCTGTAGAGTAAGGACTGGATTATGAATTGAAAACCTTTATTTATTCAAGAAAAAAAACACCCAGTATAATATATATATTGAGCTATCCTGAAGTTGCAAATGTAAATGACTGCACAAGTCAGTAGTAAATTAGAAGAACAATACAAGACGTTCTAGTAGATACCTGAAAAAAAAAAGAAAGAAAATTAAAGTAATTAATTAAGGATTTGTTATTGTTGAACAGAGAACGTACTTATATAGTTAAAATTGGGTATACTAACCTTGAATAATCAAATATTATCCTACCAATAAAAGTGTTGAATGGTTAATGTAGTGTAAATGTAATTTATTGTATATAAGATTGTTATTGTTGAAAAAAGAAAAAAAAAAATAATATATTAAATAAATTATGGTCGTTGTTAACTTAAAGCAAAGTTAACGTGAAGTCCAGCCATCATTATTGTAATCATTATTTTTAACCATACTAACTGCATTATACGGAAAGAAAGAGATATAAACTGTAAATTTTAACCGCGTACGTATCCGTTCGGTGGAAACAAACAAATTCCAACGCTGTATTTTTCCCAGTGAAAACAAAACATTTTGTCCCTAAACTTTAACCATGCTTTATTCGATAAAACTATTATTTATTTATTAAATGAGAAATTTCCTCAAAACAGAGGTTTGTCTCCAACCAAACAAATACAACAGTCAAGCACTATCACATACCTCATCCTGACACACAAAATATGATACCACCATTCAGAACTCTACACTGCTCACTACATTTCGCCACTTATCCCTGTCTTGTACATCTTCCTCCACTAAACCAAATCTTTCCATTGACATGTGTACATTCTGTATCCAGGTAGTAGCAGGTCGTCCTCTTCCTCTTCTTCTCTTACTTTCCCATTCCTGTACGATTCTAGGTATTCTTTCTTCTCCCATTCTACGTACATGTCCATACCATCGAAGTCGTTTCCTTTCAATTGTGACTGCACTCTCTTCTTCTACTTCCATAATACGTCGTATTTCCGTATTCCTAATCCTATCTAAAACTATTATCCGTATTATTTTTTCCGCAACAACAGAGAAAGGAATAAGGAATAACATTTCCCTTTTGTGGTTTTCAATAAAGTTGGCAGTTTTCATGTAAATTAAATACAGAGATTATTACGTTGACCACAAAATCCTCGACGTAAGGCAGCCTCGGAGAGAGAATATCTTCTTAGGTATAGTGTATACGTGTGACAGAAGTCATTGCCATTGCAATATAGGTTTCGTATTTATTTCAATCTTACCTGAATCTGCACAGTTATACCCCTTCTACTTTGTATTTATTTATTGTATTTGAGGTGGCAATAATTCATGCCTTCCATTTTATTCATTTTCTAAGCAAGATGTCGGTGATAAAGCTAATATGTTTTATCAGAGATTTGAGAATATTTGTATGATGAAATAAGTTTTTTAAATGATTTTTTACAGCTACTAGGCTATATCAAATTGTGTAACAGAGACTCCCATAATTAATAGACTTGCGTTTATTCTGTGCAGTAAAATTCATGTATTATTTCCAAAATGTCACCTTTACTGTCATTGTGCTGGAACTTAAAGTCTGATTTAAGTAACCTGCTACTTGTGACAGTTCACTCAAAGATAAGTGGAAGGGCTGCGTTATATTAAGCCGCGTACACAGACGACCAACGAAGGCCAACGAATGTCAACCAATGCATTGGGGCGAATGTTGGTCACCAACGCATTGGCATTCGGCCTCTCGTCCACATCAAACCACGGGGTTGAGGCCAAGGGATTCTACACTACGTCTGCACCAAGCGAGGGGACCCAACGCCAATCGTTTGATGTTAACCGCCAGAAGTCCGAACCTAAACGAAGGCCAACGAATTCATTGGCTCTGATTTGTCTCTCGTACACACGGGCCAACGAAGCGGTTGGTTGTCGTTCGTTGGTCATCGTTGGCCCTCTGTTGGCTTTACCGTCTACAAGCCTGTCGTTTTGGCGTCCACCCTCTGGTCCACACCTAATCAAGGGGTTGGGGACAAGGGATTCTACACTACACTAGGAGAGGGGACCCAACGCCAACCTTTTGATGTTACCGCCAGAAGTTCGAACCTAAACCAAGGCCAACGAATTCGGGCTCTGATTTGTCTCCCGCACACACAGGGCTAACGAAGGCCAACGAAGCTGTTCGTTGACATTCGTTGGCCGTGTGTGTACGCGGCTTTTAGGTTGTATTACTTGTGTTAGAGCTTTTGTCAGCTGATTAGCAGCGTTCCAAATTGCAAACCTCTTGCATAGCTTCAGCATTGCCATGGGAATATACCCCTCCAAGTCGCAGGTTGTTTAAATCGGCCTGTAGGCCTATGACCACCGCCGGTGTGCTGGAATTTTATCCTACGACCTTTTTCGGGGTTCTTGTATAGCCTATGCCTGTAAATGTACTGTCACATTTATGCACATATAAATGCTATCGAGCTAGGCAGGGATCGAACACGATCTCGAGCATAGAAAGCTAGTGTCATATTGACTGCTCTATCCAGGTCGATTGTGGGCTATGGTATAAGTAATGCAGGAGATAGCATAAAAGAAAAAACTTACCGGTGTTCGATTTTTATAAGTTACTAACCATTTTATTGTATCTTCAGTGTTGAACGATTTGAAGCAATTCCTTAATAACCTGAGAAGGGTAGGCTTCTTGAGGATGTTGCATAGCAGAGAAACGCTCTGATAGTGACCTATAAATGTGCCATACAGTACTTGCTTCTGACGTTCATTTCACACAGATCTTGTGGCATTTCTATTTTAACTGCTAGCAGGTGCCCGCGGCTTCGCCGACGTTAATTAATTCAAAAATTATAAATTAAGAGCATAGTAATTAAAGCATTCTATTTATTAACACTTACACGGGAATCATTCATAAAGTAAACCATTAATAATTATAACGAAACAGCTAAAGATCCGACTTTGGAGTGCATTCCATGATTAGAAAGCGCCGCCTAGGAAAAACGACCTCAGATTCGGGTTCTGTGGCCCAGAAAACCCCTGCATAGTGAGTTCCGTCCAAATCGATCAATGTTTAGGCATATATGCTATTGATTATCCCTCTTCCGTCTATGTTGAAAATTTCAGATGTCTGCGGGCAGTGGAGGAAGTGAGGAGGTAAGCGCCGGTTTGGAATACCGTCACTTGTTTTAAAGGGCCAATGGCATACCAGCACTGCTGTCAATGGTTAAATATCATACCATCACTGAAAATCAGTGGCTATTTAAAACAAATTGTTAATGTTCCTTTGAGTTGTAATATGATAATTGCTTTTCATGATGTTTCATCCACTCGTACGCTTTCATCGGTAACTATTGTCACTATAGAAGGCTGCGAAGATAAGTTGTGATGGTCTCGGTTGCCATCTTAATGACTATAGGGAGGCCAGGGCAAAATGATCCCTCTAAGGGATATTTAGCAATATTAAGCTTAAATGGAACTGTACTCTCAAATAATTTTGTTCTCGTGTTTCGTGAGGATAATAGGCATTACTGAGATTTTTCTGGTAACTCAGAATAAAAAATGGAATGCAAAAAATATTGATTTAAAAATACCATACAAAGGATCATTTTGCCCCAGGGTGTGGGGTAATATGATCCCCCATTTTGTAAGCGATCCATTCTCTTTCTTTTGGTTCGTTGGACATATCACAACATGTTTCAGACGTTTAAACAAGTGATTTATATCAGAAATAATATAAAAACATCAATTAATCAATTTAATCCAGAAAACTATCACTTCCAAAAGGTAACAAGAAGATGTTTATTTACTGGTGATGTTAGACAAAAGTCAATATGAACAAAAACCCTTCATACATTCAGCTTTCTGCGAGTTAGTCCTAAAGATAATTTATTTCTGTTGCAAATGTCACAAGTGAACTCGTCGTCATCATCGTCTACTCCTGCACATTTTTCATGTGACCAGCGTTTACAGATTTGCCACATAATCCACCCTTCACCACTTAAAGAACGTAGAAAGTTATCTTCACAATAAATACACTCTGCATCATCATCATCATCATCATCGCTGTCAGAACTTTCATCCACAGGCAATCTCTTCCGTTTTTTGCTGTTCCCTTTCGGAAGAGACGCATCGGTTTTGTTTCCCCTTCCTTGTTTTCTTTCAGCCTAATTCCCTTGTTTTCTTTCAGCCTATTTCTGCTCTTTCTCGTCCTTCTTCCTTTTTTCCTCCATTAAAGCATTCTTATAGGGGGTACTAGTGAGGACTGCAGCTGCATCTTTCTTCCTTTTTGTTAAGCACCGTGGTCCCGTAATTTTAGGTAGTGGCCTGATCTCCTCAGGTGACACCGTACCAAATGTCGTTTTGCCATATGCAGATACTCCACTAGGTCCAGGTTGGGAAGAGACTTGATCCACCACTTCAGGAACTCCAACTGAAGTGGTTTCCACAGCGCCATTGCCACATGGTACGACAGGACTTGCAGAAGCTTCAGGCTGGCCATTTGATGCATCCTGAGTTTCACTTACTTGCACGTTGTTCTCAGGTTGATCAGTTGTTTCTGCTGCTGCAAAGTCTGCATCCGTAAATATATCGGAATCATATGGGGATATTCCGCATTTTCTAAAGCCATTGATGGCATTCATGGGTGTACAAGCCTTGAGATAAGCCTCTCCAAAAATCTGGCTAATTTGAAACAGTGAAACAACCCTGCCTGGATGATTATTAAGCCATTTTTCCAGAGCAGAATCATAGAATGTGCTCAGGGGGAACATTATCGACACATCTAA
Source organism: Ectobius pallidus (assembly GCA_964059195.1). Taxonomy (NCBI): domain Eukaryota; kingdom Metazoa; phylum Arthropoda; class Insecta; order Blattodea; family Ectobiidae; genus Ectobius; species Ectobius pallidus. The sequence goes on from CAXKWD010000002.1 coordinate 124,076,150, forward strand.
GGGCTGGAGCTTGTGGGTGCAATGGGGAGGCAGACAAACTATGGTAACACTGTTTTCTCTTGCTGCCTCAATGACTTTCAAATTTTTTGTATGACTTAGATGTCCATCCATTATCAGCAGTGCTGGGTCATCCTTCGAGGGCTTCACATGTTGTATGAAGTGCTGAAACCAATTCTCGAATATTTCAAGCCGCATCCATCCACTTGAGTTGCAAGCAAATATGGTTCCAAGGGGTGCTCCATCAGTTAACTCAGCCTTCATACTCTGACGAGGAAATATAGCCTAAGCATGGGTGGAACGAAAGTTCCTCCAGCAGACATGCATATGACAGCTGTGGACGACTCTCCGCGCTCGCCTGATACAATTCGTCCCACTTGTCGTCGCCCTTTTTTGGCCAAAACCGCTGAATTTCTAGTCGAAACTGTCCCGATTGAAGTCTCGTCCACATTAAAAATTCTATGGGGAGGGTATGGATGACTGGAATTCACGGCTTTCAGAATGTTGAAAAATCTATCGACCACAGGTCGATTGAAGGCACGAGCTCTTGCGGCTGATGTCGATTCCGGAACTCTGAGCGAGAGCTCTGGATGTCTGCGACGAAATCCATGCAACCAGTCTTCCCCTGCCATACCCAATTCGACGTTGAAGGGATGGGGTATTCCGTTTTTCTCTGCCAATTGGAATGCTAGACAGCGCACATCTTTAGTTGCCAAGCCATAGAACCTAGTTTCCATATCTAAAATATGGCTGCACAATTCTTCCTCCTGAGCACTTGTGAATACAGGTTTGTAATGTCCCAGTATTTTTTTGTCCAACACAGCAACCGAATTTTTTCCTTTAACTCTTCTTTTCAGAGCCATTCTAGGAACACCGAAATTTCTACTTGCCGTTTTTACAGGCATTCCATTTTCTACTGCCTTAATGGCATTGCTCATACTTTCAGTGCTCCAGTTCTGCCTGTCCGTTTTACGTTCGTATGTTCGTACCATTGTTCAATCTGTAAAAGAACGAAAACGATGAAACCCCATGTAGACTGAATAAATAGGAAATTATATTAATTATTAATTACTTAACATATAAAATAATTTAAAATGTGGCAAATAAATAAACAATGTTAATAATGCAGTATACTCCAATAATAAATAAAGATAATTTAATAAAAAAATACGTATTATTTTGACCTGCACCCGAGCACGAGCAGTCTTTCTCATTCGGGTGCATTCCTAAATTGAATATTTTTTGTTATTATATAATATTACATTATGTATTTTGTAATAAATAAATAAATTAATATTCATTATATAATAATAAGGTATTAATTTTATTATTATTATTATTATTATTATTATTATTGGGGCATTACGATCCCCGCGGGGTAAAATGATCCTTTTGAAGGATCGTTTTGCCCCATCTTCTGCCATCACAAAAAATTCATTACAAGGACAACATGCCATCTTGGCTGAATGGAACGAAGCGTACGAAAGCATCCTTATTTAATACTTAAAACATCTGAATACTCATAAAAAGCTGCACTGATATCGTTTGTGAGATAACATATTACATAACAATCACTTACCTTAGATCAAGGCGGCTTCAAACGATGATTTTACAATAAAATTTAAACAGAAAAATGCAGGAGAAACTATCACTCACATAACGACTGAAGCTCAACTGGAGACGTAGTCCGTGAATTCTCCGCAAGATAGCACCACAGTGATAGCACCACAAATCAAGAAAAAATTAAGAGGGATCGTTTTTACCCGGCCTCCCCACTGGATACGATGTTTTAAATTTTTCGGTAACAAAATGTTGAAACTTTTATATTGTTTAAATAGGTCTAAAATACTTTAAAAAATATATTTATTGAAATTAATAAACTAAACTCCGTGGCGCTACATCCCTGAAGGGACTAGGTCTACCACTCGACCGCTGCTCACCTACCATAGACAGATGGAAAAATTGGGGGCATGTGGTCAGCATGCCGACACCCACGGCCGTTATTAGTGGTTTCCGTGACCGTGAAATAAATAAAGGTCTGGCCATCGACATTACAATATGTTGTAGTCTTGTGTTGTGCTCTTGCTTGGCAATCATTTATAAGACAGGATTGGTTACACATGGAAGAAGTTAATTAAAAACACCGATAGCGCTAAAAATCACATTTTCTTCCAGTTTTTCACTCATTACTCGCAAACGAAAGCGAAAATTAAAAATCCCGCTTTTAGGTGCATTCTACCACCCTTCAGTTCATCTATGTTTAAAATTTCATGTCTTTGCGTGCAGTAGATTTCACTGGGCATCGCGCAGACAGACAAACACTTCCTCTTATTATTATAGATAGCCGTGTTATCTAGTTACTGCGAGACTTGAATATGAATAGAATTACACCGTTTATAGTAATTATCTTACAAGTGTTACACGTGAAACTGGAGTTGTTCTCAGCATGCGGACATATTATTAAGATAACCTAATGTGCTCTCATCAGTTAACACAGATTCGTTCTTGTGTGTCTATTCTAGGGAAAACTGAAGGGCCTGGAAAAAGAACATGTTAAGTCATATTTTCCAGGTTTTCAGAAGAACGATTTTTAAAATTAACAGGTTGTAAGTTACCGCAATTCTTTACTTTATTCCTGCTTTCTGTTGTTTCAACTAAACTGTTTATAAAATCAGAGAGATCAATAAATTGAGGTTATTCATTGGGACGTTCCTAATGTTATATAATTTTGTTACATTGAGATTAAAGAAATCAAAAGGAGAAATGGTCATAACGCGACTGCATATCAACATCGAGTTAAATGTATCCACCTATGGGAGCAGTTACCAGTTATCAGTTTATCACTAGAGCAACCTAAAAGCATAGCAGGGCTTTAGATATGTGTTTGCTACCCAAAACATGATGTTAGGGGTCTTAGGGTCTGGATAAAATAAGTTTTAAAAACATAATAAAGCATAATATGTAATATACAGCATAATTATTGGAAAATTAACTGCATATTTAAAATCTAATAATACGTTTAATGCAAAAATTAAAATATTTACAGAAGCAACGAACATTTTGTACGGTAAGTTGAACGGCTGTAATGGTCAGTGCACATTCTGAATCAGAGCAGGTCACTTCTTATTGAACACCAGCACGCCAAAAATTGCTATAAATGCAATTCAAAGGGTTCATGAGTCTCCTACAGATTATTTTGTGGTTGAAAAGGGGAAACTTTAATGTAACGGTACCTTACGTTCAGAGTGCATTTATGGGGAAAAAAAAACCCATTGGGCAAAAGCATGTGGAAAGTTTTAAACATAGATCTCGGAAACACAGTGATGGGCATAGATCAACTTCGTGCGGTTCCAGCAGCATATAATTATACTACTAGTGCTATACCTCAAGTTTGGCAGCATATGGAAAGTTGAAAGGATAATATGAAAGAAATGGTCAAAGCGTTCGCCTAAAACTTCCAACTAATCAACCTCGTGAGTATGGTACAGAGACGGGGACTGACATATATGACTATAATAGATTTTCATTCTTTTGCATTGTTCTCTTATTGTAGTGTGTTCTTATATAACTTAATGTAATTTTTGTAACACAAACGTACTTTACTGTCACAAAATATATTTAAGATACAGAAGTTTATTTGTTTGAGAGAAATACGATTTTAAAAATTAAGTATAATCATCAAAAATATAAAGCATAATGTGTGTTGATCTGGTTTTCATCTTATGAAGTGCAGTTGCCAAGGGGGTTGCCTGGGAATATTATCAGTTTATCACTTAAGTATTTCTTCGGTATAAGTCATTTTGTCAAAAGTCGTTTAAAATTCATTTGGGACATTCTTCTTTTACTAAATGTAACCACACAATGGACCATAACTCGTTTTTGTAAAAGAAGGGATCTTGCACTTCCGGCCAGAAGTGAAGCCAAATATAGAATTTGTTCGAAACTTAATATCGAACACTTTTCGCACATAAGTTTCCGTATCCCCCCCCCCCCCCAGAGGAATAAATCAGTTCATAATTTCAAGCAGAGAGTAATTTCAGGCCGAAAACGAATAAGCTCTTTCCAGTAACACGAAAAGAATTCTTATTTGCATCGATAACTTACGGCGCTGCAGACTGTAGGATTCAGACAAAAGACAATTTACGGCATTATTGAATTTGTATCTAACATTTTTATGCTTAGGGAACTTCTAAACACGTATAATATTATATTAATTAAAATTTCAAAACTGAAAATGACTGTGATTAGTTGATTACCAAAGCTCGCTTTCTTACAAACTGCTTAAGCACGTATAAGAAAATACAACAATGCGTAAAAGGAAGTTGTTCCTGGGTGTATGTAATTTATTGTTCCCAGTTACCGCTATTTTCAGTTCATGGATTTAGCCATGAATAGAATGCAAGTAGTCGTTTTATTCCAAGTAGCGGGGTCAATGTATTTTCAATATTGTACTTTTCTAAATGGGGGTACGCCGTAGCGTAGTGGTTGAGGCGCTGCGCTACAAACCGGAAGGTCGCGGGTTCGATTCCCGATGAGGTCGTTGAGATTTTTCAATTGGCCTAATCCTTCTGGTGGCACTATGGCCCTGGGGTCGACTCAGCCTCTAACAGAAATGAGTACCAGGAGCAATCCTGGGGGTAAAGGCGGCCGGTGCGTAAGGCTGACAACCTTACCACCTTCATGTGCCGAATGTCCAAAATCTGGGAGCCTCAACTTCCTGGAACCCTCTGGGCCTCCATGGCCTGTACAGGGATCACTTTACCTTTACCTTACTTTTCTAAATGCCACCAATGTTCTCATGAGAAAAGTCCTAAGAAAGAATTTTAGAATAATCATACTGTAAAATGTGCTATTGTATTGTTGCTACATATTTAAATCCTCTTTGTAGATCCATAATTTCATGGAAAATTCAGTGACCTCTACAGGTGCTGACAACCAACATTTTCATCATATATAAGCTACAATTCAGGGGTTTAGAGATATAACGACGTATCTACATAAGTATCTACATGTTAGATACGTCGTTCTAAACCCTCGAATTTAGATTTCATTTTCAAAATTCAGACGACAACTTACATTTTCTGCAATTAATTATTTATAATAATACCATGAGATACGGACATAATTGCATATCTTGTATTTCTAAAATATTATTCGAGTGTTTAGTACTATCGACAGTAGGCCTATGAATTGCAAGCGGAAATAATAGTATTTGACCTAGATAGTGACTAAATGACTAATAATCGTAGAATTTCCATCTTTATTGTCTTTGCTATAGTTGGGCCGGTACGAGCTAGTACAATAAATGTTGATTGATGATTTTTCTAAAAATCTTGAAGAAAAACATTTGTGATTTTTTGATCCGATGATTGAGGCAAAAGGACCTGCTTCATGGTATTATTCATTAGTTATGGAGCTAATGAACAAATATCGATAGTTAATTTGTCTCTTGGTTCTCCTCTGTCTTCCATGTCTTAATCAGGTCATCCACATAACATATTGAAAAGTGGGAGAGCGGCAACATCCTTGTCTTATGCTCTGATTCACTATTATTTCTTCTGTTTTTGACGTGCCTGTATGTAGCCTATACTAATTTTTGTGTCTCCGTAGCCTTTAGTCTTTTTATTACTTCTAAAATATGAAAGGGAAATCCTCTTTTGTCCATTTTGATCCACAAGAAAGAGATGGACCAAGGAATATATCTGTAGAGACAACATTTCTTAAATTTCAGGACAATGAAGAGAGTCCCCAACGTACCGTTTATAAATTACATCAATTGGGAAACATCCACAAAGAAAACACGAATAATTACTCTCCCAGGAAACTATCCCATAAAACCAAAAATAAGTATTGAAAGGAAATACCTGGAAGAGGTCTCAAGTTTTAACTATTTAGGCTGCGAAGTAAGTTCTGACTTAAGACAAGGACATGGAAAACAAGGTAAATAAACTTCAGAAGATTTGTGGAACCATAGGAAGAACATGAAAGAATAAAGCTAGGATAGAAAAAGATTAAAATGTTATCAAACATTGGCGGTCCCGGTGCTCATGTAAGGAAGTGAATCCTGGATAATAAAAGAAAAGATAAAAATACAGACAGCAGAAATGTGGTTTCTAAGAAAAGATAAAGGATGCACAAGACGAGATTTAATAAGAAATTAGAGAATCCGAGAAGAACTAAACATATGATAAAAGACAAAATAGAAGAAAATGACAGAATTGGAAAGCATTATGGATCCACCACTGTTTCGAACGGGATGCGTTCGCTTCTCTCACGCAGCGGGCCTGGGTTCGAATCCTGGTCAGGACAAGTTACCTAGATAGGGTTTTCAGGGGGTTTTCCTCACCTGTGAGGCAACTGTCGGGTAACTTTAGGCCCTTGTGGTCCCCTGATATCATCTGGCCATCATTATCATTTTCATTCCATTCTCGCCTTGTTCAGAGTGAATGTGTTTGTAAATGGTGTGTCTCGTCCTATCTGTTTATGTTGTCTCGGAGGTAGCCCCGGCATTGGGCTGATCACTCACCCGGGGAGGCCTCCATGTCCTTGTCTGGTCAAAAAAGTATATATAGATAACCCTTCTCCAGACGGGTTGCGGTCCTGTAAGGCCCGGGTGGCGTGGGTCACTTGAATGTCCCTGAAAGTGAGAGGTAAAATTAAGGTAAAGAAAGAAAGCATTATGGACCGAATGGGAGAATAAGAAGAAGAAGAATGTGTTTTTGAAAAAAATATTTATTCTAAAGTTATATAATCACGTTCAATAACACCACCTTATTCCCTCAAAAAATCAAACTTAGGATTACTTGAGAATAATAATAAGATATTTCAGTAATTAATCTATTTATTAATTGTGTATCTGTATATGACGGCATATAAAAGCCATGTCAATAAGTTATAAAAATGAAATTTGTTTATAATTGAAATTATATAGCTGTTTATATTAAAAAATCAAATTCACCAAAGTGATATGTATAAATGTACGGTAGTAGATTAAAACTTTGGCTTGTCAATATTATTCTAAAAAATTAGATCTAGGCCTATTATAGTACACAAAATTTAAAATCCATTAAGTTATATCGCCTACACTAGTATTAATATCAAAAACTTCACCAAATGATATAAAATATAGTATGTTAAAACTTGTTTTGTCAATAATATTCTAAACGATTTTTGACAAATAAAATCTATTGAGTTACATATATATTATAATATTGTCCTGAAAACATATACACTGTTTGCTGTGAAGTATGTTATCTATTCACAGTTTGAGTCACTTCATATGTAAAATATGTACTTAGGCTATGATGAATGCTATTTATATATTTCAGATGAGTCAGTTCACTATTAATTGTAACTAAACTACGATTACTGGAAAAACACTGTAGCTGGAGTTCGGTATTCTTGGCTGAAGTTACACAGCTGAAATATCTTATTGTTCTCTTGAATCTTTGTCGTTTTTCTTTAATGGAAGATGCATTTCGGCCCAAGATGAGCCATCTTCAGTTCCTTGAAGCATTCACTAACTCGACCCACTGCTGAAAATCAACATACTGAGTTAATAAATAGATTAATTACTGAAATATCTTATTATTATTCTCAAGTAATCCTAAGTTTGATTTTTTGAGGGAATAAGGTGGTGTTATTGAACGTGATTACATAACTTGACCCTCATAGGAACAATATGAAATTCATTAATTTATTCTAAAGCACATAAGAATAATTACTCAATAAGGAGTGCTTGTCATTATTGGCATTTACGGGACTCCGTGTTTTCGATCAAAGAGTCATATCGAATACGTCAACAGTCAAAATATTTTCATTTGATGGTTATTAATTGTATTTGATAAAATTTGAGTCAAATAACTTGTACCTAGTATTATTCAGTACGGTGTACAGTAAATAGTATGAAAAATTCATTGTTTCCACTGGTGCAGTAATAGGCCTATATCACATATTATCTTATAATTAATACAACAAATATTAATGTCAAATGGATAACATATCTTTGTTAGCAGAACTCTTGATAGTATCCTGACTTTGCATTTTCTTAATTAGCGAGTGAGACACTTCATTTAACGAAGCTCGTTGCCAAACACGATAACGTCTCATGTTATAAGTGCGATGAAATAAGGATTTAAAAAAGCTAATAATTTTACAGATCGCGGAATAGAAATTATTCTCTCTCCCTCTCTCTTTCTCTCTCTCTCTCACTCACCCTTTCCTAAAACTTAATGATTCATTGTTCGTCACTTAGCTGGAGCCCATACCATCAAGATTATTTTTGCACTATAATTCCTATAGGGGGTCAAATTGATTCAATTTCAATAATAATAATAATAGGGCAATTTCTACATCGAAGATAAGGAAAATAACTCTAATTAAGAAACATCGTAGCGAGAAAGGCCTAAAGATCATCCTCATCATCTCATCTATCATCATTGATATCATTTCATAGTTCATAAAACTGTCATGAAGAGCGAGCTCTGAGAATTTCTGACTCAAAAATCCATTCTATTTATAAATGTGACACTGGAAGTGACAAACTGAAAATTATTAACCTCATATTTACAGTATTTTTTGTTCTAATATCTTAGACTTCTCTTTCCCATTTTATTATTTGTTTAAAAACACCGTCAGGGATTTCATCTCCTCTTGCAACTTTATTATCTACTAACTCCTACGCCGATGAGAAATGAGTGTATTTCTTGTGCTAATTTAAATATAGACATTCACGGATATAGGGTTGCAGCGAGCCTAATTTATGATGCTGTAACCTGCAGTGAGAACTGACAACTGAAGAGATGAAACAATTCAGAATAACAGCCAGTTTGGCATCGCTTAAAATGTTAATGAAGACTCATCAGCTTTACTCCTGGCACTTGGCCTTTATCTATTAACTAGAATTGCTGTGTAGGTGCTGGTAACTTGAGCTCCTGCTTGTCTTGTGCTTTCAGCCGCTTTCCAGCACGTCAGGGAGAACATAGAAGACCTAAATGGCAGGGTCGGAGCCAACGACACAGACCTCATCTTCCTCAAGGGTCTCATGGACAGCCCCATCATGAGATCGCTAGTCAAGGTAAGCACGCACGGATACGTTAAAACAACCTCGCAGCATGCTTTTCATCACTGGTTTTAAATTTAAAATTTTTTAAATGAGTTCCTTACGACTACTGTTTATCCATGTCAGGGGCGGATGCAGAACTTATTGAAGGAGGGGGACGACGTAAAGGAAAGTTTGCAATTACTGGGGTTGTGGAGGGTGTGGAGTGTTCTCAAAAAAGAGGGGGGCCTGGGGTCCTCCCCTGGATTTTTTAAAATGAAGTGTAAGCTAAAATTGTGAGTTTTTAGATCCTATGGGTATTCCTCCAAATTTCTCAGGAGAATTTCCCAGAGTGTTAGTTCGGTTGAAAAATTTGTATTACATAGCAATTACAACCATTAATTGAATATCAAACTTTTTATCTTTAATTTTAAGTAAGTGCTAGTCTGAAATAGTTCACAAAAACAATCATTTACAATCATTAATCACAATTAAAAAGAAAGGAACTTGTACTTTTTCATCTTAAACTATACAATTCCGATCCCCATGAACAAATTCTTGACCCGTTATTGATGACAGTCCAAGAATAAAGTATTATAGAATGAAATCAACTTAAAAGTTGGGTACAATAATATTTTTAAGATCAGATTTATATAGGAATCAATTTTTGGGCCCTGCTAGGAATGTGGTCCCTTATCCGTGAGGGACTTTGAGCTGTGCCCTTACCAGTAATAGGAAATAGGATAATTCATGGGTCTGGTGGGTCATTAATTTGTAGAGCTCTAGCATTTCATTGATTAGGCTGGAGCTAGAATACTTTACATGCATGTTGAGTATTTCAGACATAAGTTTTTTTTAAAGCAATTTTATTTATTTTCAGTAGTTCATTTAGTTTCAAACACGACTTCTTCGTTTCAGCGCTGAATTTTTTGCCAAAAGACTTTATTTTAAAATAACAAATTATAGAAATTATATGATATAAATTATAATCATATTAGTAGACGCAGAAGCAAAAATAAATAGGCTTATAAGCCTGTACGATCACTATAAAACGTTACACAATAAAACCCGTAAATTATCACTAATATTTCCGTGTGCAAATTGACGTCCTTGAATGGAATACACGTTTAGACCTCCTTGGGAATAAAATGGCTTTGTCATTAAATTACACAAACGTAGGAAATGCACAATTTGAATTGACTACTTGAACATTATTTACTCACATTCTGTATATAATCGCGCTTGCTGGCACCTCCTTCATAACGATATGAACTCTCAAAAAACATTACACTGTTATTTCTAAAGTAAGTTATTCTTCCAGTCACTAAAAAAGGAACAAAATAATTGACGAGAGCATGCAACGAGATACCGAGCTATTCCTTTTTTTTTTTTTAATTTAATTTCAATCGTTCAGCATTACATTGCTATGTCAGATTGGTGATAACCATTGGAGAGAGCTATTTCGAGATTAGACTTAAACCTGAGCAGCGCTCGCTTTCATTTGTCAGAAGGTGTAGGCTACCAATTACCTACCAATTTCCACTTATTTTCCCGTAAGTTATCTAAGACGGAATTAAGAAAATATTATAAGGAAATGTATTTGTATGTGTTATATATACGTATAAAGCCTGTAAGTAAAACATTTGCTAAATTAACAATGGTTTATGCTAAAGCGAAAATTTAAGATTCATATGGAATTCTAGTTTTTTAAGATAAATGTTTTTACTTCTTCTGCCCGTACCAGAGGCATTATAGGTATTCCCCTAAATTCGATGTTAAGTTTTTAACATAAATTCACGTTTTGATATCCCCTGAATCCAAAAATGCTATTTCCAGAAACATGTCTGATTGTGTGTCTGTATGTGTATGTGTGTGTCTGTGATCATTCTAGCTCCAGGACGAAAAATCATACGAATACCAAGTTTTGTATTTGAGTTAGGTACTTTCTGGGGATGTAACACGATGATTGGCGGCGACTTTTAATGCCACTTTACATTAAGAAAATTTGGTTTTCGCGATTTTCTCGAAAATGGCTTTAACGATTTGGTATAAATTGTATACATGCTTATACTAAGTGCTAAAACATTTATTTGAACAATTTTTTCTCTAAAATTCTCTGAATTGCAGTTATAAGCCACCCGCTGTTTCTAGAAACTGTCTTTGGTGAACAATAAAGCTTTGCACCAGGTTCAATCAACTGAATTCACGTCAGGTTAAAACAACTGAATACGCGCTCTTTGCAATATGGCATCTTATTCTATATCAGAATGTGAAGTGAGAAGTTGCCCATGCTTTAGACTAGAGTAAAGAAAGTTACGTGAGTGCATTAATCAGATATTTTTTTGGTTGTTCATCGTTCGGGATGCAATACAATGTGGTAACGACATTCTCTTTATTTTTACAACCAATTTACATGAAGAGAATGTCATACATTGTATAATACGCACAGGCAAAACTTTTATTTGGACAGAAGAAGTTATACGAGTTTCACAAAATTTATATTTTTTTTAATGAAAATAGCATGAAGCTTCAAATGAATGCTGGTGCTTATTAATTTCTACATTGTGTCCATTGTTAAATAAATTACCTTATATTTTCGTCAATACTAGTAATCTGGCTGGGGTCGACACAGCCTCTAACAGAAATGAGTACCGGGAGCAATCCTGGGGGTAAAGGCGGCCGGTGCGTAAGGCTGACAACCTTCCCTCCTTCATGTGCTGATGTCTAAAAATCTGGGAGCCTCAACCTCCTGGAACCCTCTGGGCCTCCATGGCCTGTAATAGGGAACACTTTACTTTTTTTTACTAGTAATCTTGCCTGTATAGCGACCATTTTAAACTTAAGTTAAACTTAGTAATGTATTGTTCGAAAATATGTATATACCTAATATATGTATATATATATAAACACTTTCTTCAACTCTACTTTTTCTCCTCGGTTCAGAGCCTAAAAGTTAGATTATTAAGTGCCAGTATGGTACTTTATGAGATTGTGTGGGGAACGAAAAAATGTCTGTCCGTCTGTCTGTCCGTGTGTCTGTACGCACCATAACTCAAATACGCTTTTCCGGATTTTCATGAAACTTGGAAAACACATTTATAATGTGCATGGGAAGAACCCTATTGATATTGAACCAAATCGGTTCACCGGTACCGGAGTAATACCCAATTTAGTGCCTATTTTAATTGATTATATTAGAAAGGCACCATAGCTCAAATACGCTGTATAGGATTTTCATGAAACTTGGTATACGCATTTATGACGCCCATGAAAAGTACCCTATTGAATTTGAACCTAATCTGTTGACCGGTACCGGAGTAAAACCCAATTTAGTGTATATTTTAAAGGCGCAATAACTCAAATACGCTTTATCGGGTTTTTATGAAACTTTGTATATGCATTTATAATGTCAATGGGAAGACGTCTATTGATATTAGACTAAATCGGTTGGCCAGTACCGGAATAATGCCCAATTTAGTGTCTTTTATGTTAATATATAAGAAGTCGCGATAACTCAAATATGCTAGTAGTATAGGGCAAGGTATGTAGCGGTTTGAGGGGAAATGGGGTGGGGGTAATGACGTCATCAGTGGTGGGGGGTGATGACGTCATCACTTCCCCTCCAAGATGGCGGCACTTCCGGTTCCGGAACAAGATGGCGGCACTTCCGGTTCCGGAACAAGATGGCGGCACTTCCGGTTCCGGAACAAGATGGCGGCACTTCCGGTTCCGGAACAAGATGGCGGCACTTCCGGTTCCGGAACAAGATGGCGGTACTTCCTGTTCCGGAACAAGATGGCGGTACTTCCTGTTCCGGAACAAGTTGGCGGCACTTCCTGTTCCGGAACAAGATGGCGGCTAGCGCGAAATTCAAATTAGAAAATGCAAGAGCTGGCGCCAAATTCAAATTAATTATATATTTATATTTATTTAATAAAATCTTGTCATAGAGGTGGACTCGAACCTTTCAAGTTGTCATTACCAAGTACATGCGTTTAACCGCATGACCACGCTGACAATCGATGATTCAACCCCAAACATTGTCTGATATATAATTCAGTGACGTCATGGTTATTTGATATTGTACTTTCATAGTTGATTACTAGATGGAGGTTGTGTAACATGGTTATTCAATCTTGTACTTTAATAATTGTTTACTAGATGGAGGATTTGTAACATACCGCTAGATGTCGGTTGTGATATAAGATGGCGGCTAGCGCCAAATTCAAAATTCGAAAATGCAAGAGTGTGCTAAGTCGAAATTTAACCAACTCCCCCTTACGAATACAACGACTACTTTTTAAATTCTGAATTTTTGTGTATTGTAGGCCAATTTCTTTTTATGGATGCAGCGCCAAATCTGTTAACCAACTCCCCCTTACGAATACAACGACTACTTTTTAAATTCTGAATTTTTGTGTATTGTAGGCCAATTTCTTTTTATGGATGCAGCGCCAAATCTGTTAACCAAGTCCCCCTTACGAATACAGCGACTACTTTTAAATTCAGAATTTTGTGTAAGGTAGACCGATTTCTTTTTATGGATGCAGCACCTAAACCACCATTACGAATACAGCGACTACTTTTTAAATTCAGAATGTTGCGTACGGTAGACAGCTTCTTTTTTTACGGATGCAGAGCCAAAACTGTTAAACAAGTCCCCAAAAACGGTTAACCAACTCCATTACGAATACAAAGGCTACTTTTTAAATTCCGTATTTTGTGTATGGTAGTCGAACTTCTTTTATGGATGTAGTGCCAAAACTGATAACCAATTCCCATTAAGAATTCGGAATTTCATGTATGGTAGACTATTCTGAATTAATGTTTTAAAACAATGTTTTTAACTAGACACAAAAGACGTAATTTCTGTAAAACTATGAACTGGTCCTATAATATTGTTGCAGACTTAAATGCGTTACATAAAAATTTTGTTCTAATGGTAAATTGAAACATCATATGATACAATGAGAATAAATCATGCCTATAATTAAAATTATCCCGTTTACAAATGATATCATCAGGACACTGTATGGATCAGTTTTCTTGATAACAATCTTACCAAGTTCTGGACTTGAAACACTCATTTACCTTAATGAGTCACAACTAGCGAAAATAATTTATACAATAAACTTTTTTTCTACCGACCCGATTTATTTCAAAATTAGTACATAAGCGTATTATAGTGTTAGAAAGAAACCTTTAAAATTTCATGCCTGTAACTATTATATTTCACAGAATACATAATACAAAAATATTACTTAAAGATTTTATCAATCTAAAGTTATGATTTCGTGTAGAAGTCATCCCACTTACTACAAATGAATCATAAGTGGACTAAACTATTGTATATGAAAAGTTTTTTTCTAACGAAGCGATTTAATTGAAAATTTGAACAATCATCTGTTACATTGTAAGTGCAAAACCTTTTAAAAATCAAGGTTGTAGCTGTAATATTTCCCTGAATATTTTTTAAAAAATAAGTTATATATTAACGCGAAGGAATTTGTACTAATTTGCTATGTATGACTCACAACTAGGATGATATAATTTACAGCAAAAACTTTTTTTCTAACGAAGCGATTTAATTGAAAATTTGAACAATCACCTGTTACGTTGTAAGTGCAAAACCTTTTAAAAATCAAGGTTGTAACTGCTATACTTCACTGAATATTTTTTTTTTAAATAAGTTATATATTAACGCGAAGGAATTTGTACTAATTTGCTGTGTATGACTCACAACTAGGATGATATAATTTACAACAAAAACTTTTTTTCTAACGAAACGATTTAATTGAAAATTTATACAATCAGCTGTTACACTGTAAGTGCAAAACCTTTTAAAAATCAAGGTTGTAGCTGCTATACTTCACTGAATATTTTTTTAAAAATAAGTTATATATTAAAGCGAAGGAATTTGTACTAATTTGTTAGGTATGACTCACAACTGGGATGATATAATTTACAGCAAAAACTTAAACGTTTTTGACACATAACAGTAGTCACACGAGATCCGGTTCAGGTATATAATTCTAAATGTAGAAACGTGTCATAACAAGTTTTTCGAAAGTACATCCTTGTAAGAAATCCGGTTCCGGCATCTAATTCTATTTTCAAACAAGAAACTTGTATAAGTTCAGAGGAGGAGGGGAAAACCCATTACTCAATATATATCTATATAAAATGCTTGGCAGTTCCGTCTTGAAAACCGTTATACACGGAACTGCTCGAGGCATATCCTGGACGTTATTTCTAACTCATAATCAACACGTCATGTTCTTCAGACTATATAAGAGAAATGATTCTAGCAGTTGATCACATATATCGAAGATAATTCGCAACTGTGTTTGTGTAGCTGCGTGCGTGTGTGTTTATTTCTACAGGTGATAGAAAGTGTTAGTGCATCATCATCATCATCATCATCATCAAGTGTTTCAAAAGGTAAGATTTCATACTGCTAACATTGTTTTAACTAATGTATAAATTTTCTTTTAAAATATTTTTAAAAAGTTTGCGGCAAGCCGTAAATTGTAAATTACAAAGAGTTGGTTAACACTTTGACCTACCTGACATAGAATTCAAATTTAAAAAAGAGTAGGCATTGCATTCAAAAAGGGAGGTGGTTTTCACTTTTGCGCTGCATACATAGAACACAACCTATATAATAAGTTGAATCTGTTGTTTTGTTCACAGTTTATCACAGAACTTCAAAACATAAAGAGCAAGGTGTCAATTATAGTTGAAAAGCCCAAAGGAGTCAGCTGTAGTTGAAAAAAAAACAGGTGAGTCAATAAAACTTTATTCATAAGGTTATGACACAAAATAATTCATCATACGTCGTAAAAACATAACGACTGTTTGTGTAAAATTAAAATAGAAGTTTTCCTACATATTCAGTTTTATACATTTAAAAACATTGCATCTCTCCTTGTTATAGGTTTATCAACATTCTATTTTTCTCTTGCGTAGTGTTGTATGACAATGTCTGTCCCCTTTATCGATATTTGTTCATCGTCATCAGAGTCTGAGAATGAAATGGATACCATTACATTGTCAGATTCCGAACCCGAAGTGTACACAGTACAGGACAGTGAACCCAGGACCTACACGATCCTAGATTCACAGACGGGGACTATTACACTTACGGATTCTGAATCTGGAAACGAAGTGGAAGTGTACACGATCTCTGATA
The DNA here is from genome assembly GCA_964059195.1 of Ectobius pallidus. NCBI lineage: Eukaryota > Metazoa > Arthropoda > Insecta > Blattodea > Ectobiidae > Ectobius > Ectobius pallidus. The sequence goes on from CAXKWD010000002.1 coordinate 124,092,379, forward strand.
ACGAACGTGAGATATACACTATTCCAGATACGCAACCAGAGACTGGTACACTTCCTGAATCGTTATCTGGAAACGATGTAGGTAACATTTCTTTACCAGCTTCTGACGATGTCGTTGATGTTAACGATGTAGATCTATCTGCACCCAGCACATCAAGTAATACAAGAGGAAGTGTAAGAGATCCACCACCTCCTACATTTCATCTTGTAGAGAGTGCTCGTAAGGAGTACTCTAGGTTTGATGCTGTTGGGTTGCAGATGATTATCAACTTAACTGAACCATCGGGTGATGTAGGGTCAAATCATTTCGAGAGGTGTTTGAAAGATGCCATCGATTATGCTTTAGCAGAGGCTAATGACTGGGATTTCTTTGGTGTGTCCATCTACAATGAAGTCAATCAGGTGGACAAACCAATAGGTCTAAGTTTTAGGAGGAAAGATCAGTTTAACATAGAGGTACTGAAAAACGTAGTCAGTAGAGTATGTCAATCTAACGCCAATTTCCGTGTTACCGACCGTTTGCGTTTAGTAGTTGACATTGTTCATCTACCTAATGGAAACGGAGAATTTACTGGTATCAAGACGAAGGGTCGTAAGATTGATGTACTGGCCCATTTGAAGCGCAGCGTTATTCAAATAAAAACATTACTGAACTGTCTTGCATTCGCTATAGTGATTGCAATCGCTAAGTTGGAGGGAGACCGTGATTTCCGTGCTTACATTACTCATAATATGACTGGCAAAAAAATCAAAGCAAAAGTTGCCGAATTTATTAGTAATTCTGGCGTTGATCTCAGTAGAGGAGGGGGACTCCCTGAGCTTAGGGTGATTCAAAATTACCTCAAGGATAAGTATAGGCTAGTGGTTTACAGTGGTTTTAAGCTCGCTAAGATATTATTCGACGGAAACAACGGACAGGATAAGGAAAAGCTGTATCTCTTATACGACCCAGAGACGAGACATTACCACACCATAACCAACCTAAGGGCAGCTATGGCTGTTAGATACATCTGTGAGGGGTGTAATAAAGGGTTTAATATGGGAGCAGCGAAGCATTCCTGTGATTATGTTTGTTCTCTGTGTAGATCGATACCACCCTGTACTGATAAAGGGCTATCCTTAATATGCAATGTATGCGATAGAACTTTTAAAGGTCAGGAGTGTTTCGATAAGCACAGAAGCAATCTGATCGAAAAACGTACTGTCTGCATGGCTCTTCAAAAGTGTAAAGAGTGTAAAATGCTTAAAGCACTTGGGAAAAGCCATGAATGCTACAAGTCTTTCTGTCAGTATTGTAAAAAACAGCAATCATCAGGACATCAGTGTTACATGGCCAAGTTGAAGGAGAGGTCATCTTCCTCAACTAAGAACAACACTTTGTTTATTTATTACGACATCGAGTCTAGCCAGGACACTAGACTCGAAGGCAATACGTTTCTTCACGTACCGAACCTATTATGTGTTGAACAATCTTGTTCTACGTGTGAGTCCTCCAAGGATGATGTGTGTGCTAGATGTGGACCTCGTAAACATTCTTTCTGGGAAGATCCAATCCATGGTTTCATGGAGTATCTAAGAATGAACAGACCTCAGTTCAAGAAGCTCATTGTTATAGCTCATAACGCCCGGTCTTATGATCTACAGTTCATTCTTGACTTTGCTATTAAGGCAGGATGGAAAACCGACTTGGTTATGTCGGGATGCAAGATTCTTTGCATGAAGATTGAACACTTGGTCTTTCTAGACAGTTTAAACTTCATTCCACTACCTTTGCGAAGTTTCCCAAAAACTTTCGGTCTGGCTGAAGTGGCCAAAGGATTTTACCCGCATTATTTCAATACGACCGCTAACCTCAATTACGTTGGTCCACATCCTGGTGTCGAATTTTACGGAGCGGAGACCATGTCTAAGGAAGGTCGTGAGGTCTTTCTAGAATGGTTCGAGACCGTAAAAGACGACGAAGCATACGATAATCGCGCAGAGCTCTTAAAGTATTGCCAAATGGATGTCACAGTCTTGAGAGAAGCCTGCACTCTCTTTAAAAGACTTTTCAAGGAAATAGCTAATTTCGATATCTTTGAAGAATCTATCACTATTGCGAGTGCTTGAAGAGGTGCTCGAGAAATTCCCACAACTGCGCAATGACCCTGTTGTCGGAGACTCTCCTCTGGTCTTGAGAGACTCGGTTTACGGTGGGCGAACTGAAACTATGCGCCTCTACCATAAAGCGGAAGAGCCGCAGAAAATCCTCTATGCAGACGTTATGTCACTATACCCTTACGTCTGCAAATATTTCAAGTTCCCCATAGGGCATCCCACTGTTCATGTAGGGGATCAGTGTTTGGATGTCGCTGCCATGATGAAGAAAGAAGGAGTCATTAGATGTACCGTCCTGCCTCCGCAACAGCTTTACCATCCCGTTCTGCCTTTCAGGTTGGGTGGTAAGCTCTTGTTTCCCCTTTGCCGTTCCTGCGCTGCTACTATGGAGCAAGGGACCTGCACTCATGACGAGGAAGAGAGAGTACTCACAGGTACTTGGATTGTGGATGAGGTGAGACTGGCAGTAGAGAAAGGATATACTGTGCAGAAAGTTCACGAATTCTTAGAGTATGAGGTTACCACATACTCTAAAAGTTCTCGTCAAGGAGGACTGTTCGCGGACTATATAGACCTGTTCCTTAAAATAAAGACAGAATCCAGCGGATACCCTAGCAAGGTTAAAACAGATGAGGATAAAAAAGAATATATCGATCTGGTTTATGAGAGAGAAGGCATTAAGTTAGACCCTACCCAGATCGTGAAGAACGCTGGAAAGAGGGCCATTAGCAAGCTTTGTCTCAATTCTTTTTGGGGCAAATTTTGTGAAGATCCTAACAGGACGAAGACGAAGCTTGTTAATGACTCTCTAGAGTTGATTACCCTCCTCACGACTCCAGGTATAGAAGTGAAACGGCTCCTTTTTGCCAGTGATGAAGTCGTGTGGGTTAACTATATCCCCATAGAAGAGGAACAGGTCCCTCTTCCTCACACTAGTGTTGTTCATGGGGCCTATGTAACAACTGGTGGACGTATGACCCTTTATAAATACCTCGATCAGTTGGATCGAAGAGCTCTATATTGCGACACAGACAGTGTGATTTACACACAGACCGACAAAGACAAGTACACCGTTCCCATTTCAGACTTTCTAGGCGACATGACGGACGAGCTAACAGACTATGGACCTGACGCATACATCTCTGAGTTTGCTAGCGGAGGACCTAAGAACTATGGTTATAAAGTTTCTATCGATGAAAACACCACAAAAACTGTATGTAAGGTCAGAGGTATCACTTTAAACTATGATACTTTGAAAGTGGTCAACTTTGACACCATCAAGAGCATGGTTTTAGAAGGTGATCACAGTGCAACAGTGACTGTGAGAACCGAAAAGAAAATAAAGAGAAAGGCCGGTCCGAGCATAGTTTCGGAGCCTGAGGATAAGATGTACCGTCTCTGCTTCAGGAAAAGACGCAGACTTAGCGAGGGGTTCGACTCCCACCCTTACGGGTATAAATAAAGACGAGGAGAAAGTACCGTGTCAGTATGGACTCGTCCTCGTCTCTAGAGTGTTTGGCAGTGAAGAAGTTGTTGATCAATAGAACCCTTATTCATCATACTACAGAAGAATTGGCTGAGTTATCCCCGGAATTTTTAGCTTCTTGTGCAGCTCAAAGTATTTATCTAGTGTATGATAAACTCCCTCAAAGTGTGCAACGTAGTGCAATAGTTAAAGAGTGTCTTAGATGTGATAAACATTATCCTGTTCACGACTGCTGGGATGGACCCATGCCTATGATAAAAGATTGTTATGGTTGTCGTAAAGTTTGAACACCCTTTCACTTTAATTGTCTCAGGTCCGAGTTTTTGTGGTAAAACTACTTTCACTATAAAACTGATCAACAACTTGAAACATCTATCTAACGTAAGTAAATACAGCAGAATTTTGTGGTGTTTCGGTGAAACTAATGCCATTCCTCCGTCTAGTAAATTCAATACCCCTGTGACGTATCATAAAGGTCTTCCTAACTTTAAAGAGAAACAAGACTGTAGTAAACCTGTATTAATAATTTTAGACGATTTACTAGACAAAGCTTACTCTAACGAGGTGTCTTCAATATTCACAAAAGGTTGTCATCATCGTAATATTTCTGTAATTTTAATCACTCAGAACCTTTTTCATCAATCTTCACACAGTAGAGATATTTCTCTTAATACAAAGTACATGGTCTTGTTTAGAAACTTGCGGGATAAAAATCAGATTACGTTTCTAGCTAGACAAGTGTACCCTGAAAACTGGAGAGCGTTTTACAAAGCATTTCAAAACGCTACGAAGAAGGCTCATGGCTATATGTTAATAGATTTTTGTCAGAGAACTAACGATTTGATTAGATTCCGAACTAACATCTTTCCATCCGAAGTTACAAAGGTTTACGTGCCTGTAAAGCATGAAACGGATAAAATCTCATTACCATACCTTACAAGTTCTTAAAAAGGCTTCGCCCAAGTTGAGAAGTTTTATTCTAAAGAGCGCTAACAAAGAGTTGATACTTGCTATAATAGAGTGTGCTTTGAACGTTTTGAACGGTCAATGTAAAATTCATTCGTGTTCTAAACGTAAATTGAACAAACATAAAAAATCTTTGAGACATCTTATCGATAGAAAAGTTTCTCTCCCTACGAAAAGGAAAACTTTAGTTCAGAAAGGAGGATTTCTAATTCCTCTCTTGTCTGCTGTATTGTCTGGAATCAGCTCTTTAACGTAATGTTACAGAAAATGATGTTACTCAGCATAAAAGAGTACAAACGTTTAAAACGTGGTGCTGATGATTCAAACTCATCAGTTTCTAGAGATCCTTACAAAGAGTGGATTAAAATACGTGAAAAACAAGATCCTATCTCAGCAAAGAGACAGAAAAGAATATTAGAAGAACCTAGTAAAAGAGATGTTTCACCAGAGAAATCTTCAACACTCGAGTTACCTCCGGCACCTGAGCCCGTAGATGTAAAACCTAGCGTTATAGGAGATCTTGCTGGTAAATACCTGGCAGCTTATGTAAACTCTCCAAAGATTGTAGATACTGAGTTTGGAATCTATAAGGATAAAGAATCGGGAGACTATATGATAGGTAATTCTAAAATACAAATAGAACACAACACTTTAATTATTAACAATAAGAAGTACAACACAACTGTAGGTCTATGGGAACTTCTTACTAGAAAGAAAGTAGACTTGAAACAAGTAAGTGAGGAAGACCTTGACATGTACAAAGACATTTTAATATCGACCAATGGACATTTACATAATAACGAGCTTAAAACCTCTAGAACCAGTAAGTATAAACTAGTCATTTCTAAATTATTTCCAACGAAAAGGTGGAGTTCTTACAATCAGAGAAGATGAACAGATTACGTGACCTCTATTACAATCCTGGAGAACCTACGGGTTTTTCCACTCTAGGCAAACTTTCACGAGCAAGTACCGTTACAGATAAGAATATAGAGGAATGGTTGATTGCACAAGATGTTTACAGTTTACATAAACCTATTAGGAGAAAGTTTCCAAGAAATCCTTATTCGGTAAACAACATTTACGACATGTTTGAACTTGATCTAGCTGATGTGCAAAACATTTCGAAACATAATGACAACATACGATATTTACTTGTAGCTATTGACGTGTTTTCCAAATACGCCTGGGTTGTACCTCTAAAATCTAAGACAGGTACCGAGGTGAAAAAAGCATTCGAGTCAGTGTTGGAGAAATCTAATAGAAATCCTATAGTAGTGAGAACAGATAAGGGTAAAGAGTTTCTAAACAAAACGTTTCAAGATTTTTTAAAGAAAGAGAACATAGAGTATCGCGTTTCCAGCAACCCTGATGTTAAATGTTCGATAGTTGAACGCTTCAATCGCACTTTAAAAACTAAAATGTACAAGTATTTTACTTTCAAGAACAGTTACAAGTATTTAGACGTGTTGGATAGAATTGTGGCAGGATACAACGATTCTGTACATAGCAGTACAGGAATGGCTCCTAGTAAGGTTACCGATAGGGACGTCTTGAAAATATGGAGACGTATGAGAAACAAACAGCTCCGTGTGAAACCTAGACCCGTACGTTTCAATGTAGGGCAGACTGTTAGAATAGGTAAAGAGAAGATGAAATTCGATAAGGGTTTCGAACAAAACTATTCCACGGAAATATTCAGAATCGTTAAAGTAATCAAACATTCACCTCAACCTGTATACGAACTCGAAGATCTTAGGAACACTCCTATTTTGGGTCAGTTTTATAGTTATGAACTCACGCCTGTAACTATAAACAAGGACACTGCTTACAAAATAGATAAAATTCTACGCACACGTACGGTAAGAGGCAGTAAAGAACATCTGGTACGGTGGAGAGGTTATGGTCAGGACTTTGATTCTTGGGTTAAAGATAAAGACTTAGTATGATGAACGAAGATTTTTATATTACTCTACTCAGTGATGCGTCGTACAAAACATTTCCTACCAATACTCTAGCTAGTTTTCAAGTGCAACTAGCACAAGTCCTAAAATTAGAGAGGGATCAGTGGGAGGTGGGATTATGTGAAATTAGTTATTCTCAAGGAATTTTATCAGAAACGGAAGGTGCAAAAATCAATCTAACAACATGTACTACAAAGAAAGAACTTGTATTTATATATTGTAATATAATGAAACCTCAACTTGTAGGAGATTCGTATGTGAAACTTCTTAGAATTATTCAATTTCCTCAGTCATACCATGTGTTTCCGATAGTTTACTACCATCCCGTTGAAAGTACACAATTTCAGGTGATAGGTATAGAGCTGACAACAAAGTTAGGTGCTCTAGCTAAATTAGTAGATAGCACTAAACCTACTACCCTTGTTTTACATTTTAAAAAGAGAAAACAAACTAGTTTCTGACTCAGTTGCGATGGATCCGCTCACCGCTTACTACGTCAATCAGTCAGGAGGGCGTCTTAACAATCTAGGTCCTTTCTACACCGGCAGCCCTTATGTTCAACAGGGTGGAGGTCTAGGTAGTTTCCTGGGTGGACTGTTTAGAATGATAAAACCCGTTCTCTTTTCGGGAGCTAAAGCATTAGGTCGTGAAAGTCTCTCGGCTGGTGCAAATATCTTATCCGATATAGTATCTAGGAAGAAAGGTGAAAAAGTAAAAGACATTGTCGCAAACAGAGTAAACGAGTCAACTAAGAAACTTGTGAACAAAATGCAGGGTAACGGTAGAAAGAGGAAACGTTCATCGAAAAAGAAGACGAAAACTGAAATAAGAGATATATTTAGTAGTGTAAAGAGAAGAAAGTAGTCAGTCGTGTCGAGATGCTTGCCCTAACAAAGTCAGAGTTCGACGTCTTCGATAAAGCTCCTATTCAGGCAGCCGTGTTGGGGAATGTTACTACATTATGTAAACCCATTACTCCAGTTGATCAAAATGTTCTCGAAATCATAGTTCCTGCAGATAATGAACACTATATTGATTTAAACGTACAGGTCATGGTGAAAGGACAATTCGTTAAAAACGATGGGAAAGAGTTAACCGATACCGATAAGGTTACAGGAGTAAACAATCTACTTCATTCGCTCTTCGAGCAGTGCAGCGTTTCCTTAAATGGAACATCAATCACCTCCTCTGAAGACTTGTATAATTACAGATCGTATTTTGAAACACTCTTTGCATATGGAGAAGATGCCTCAAAAACTCATCTGACTAACTCGTTTTGGTATCTAGATAAAGCTATCGAAGGTTTGACTGATCCTAAAGAACTTGCACTAAACGGAACATTAGGAGCAAACGCTAAAAACATCGGTTGGTTAGAAAGATATGAAAAATCTAAGAAATCTAAGCCAATAGTCATGATTGGTAAACTACATGGCGATATTTTCAATCTAGCGAAACTTCTGTTGCCAGGCGTAAACATGCAGATACGTCTTACGAAATCAAAGAGAGAGTTTTATCTTTTAGGTGAGGACAAAGACTCTAAAGTTTTCTTTAAGTTCCTTGACGTCGGTCTGTATGTGAGGAAAATCAAACCTTCACCTAGTATTCTCTTAGCACACGTTAAAACACTGGAAAAAGGTCATAATGCCCACTATCCCATCACTAGAGTGGATTTGAAAACATTCACATTTAGTTCGGGATCTAGATCGATTTCTATCGATAATGCTTACATTGGTACTCTACCCAAAAGACTCCTCTTTTCAATGGTGAAAAATTCGGCTTTCTCAGGCTCAGTGGATTCCAATCCCTACGAGTTTCATCATTTTGCTTTGAATTCTTTTGCCATGTATATTAATGGTCAACAGATTCCTTCAGAAGGGTTAAGCATTTCTACAGATCATGAAAAGACTACAACACTAGCTTATGATACTCTTTTTAAAGGTTCAGGGATCCATCACAGCAATAGCGGTATGCAAATCACTCACGACATGTATATAAATGGGTTCTTCATGTTAATGTATGATCTAACTCCTGATGCCTCTGCTTCGCATGGTCATAGAAGTTTACCGAATAACGGTAACATTAGAATAGAAGCAAAATTTGACACAGAATTAGTACAAGCCGTTACCTGTATTCTCTATTCGGAATACGATAACAGTATTGAAATTACTAAAGATAGAAAAGTAATGACAGATTACTAAGAAAAAATGAACACCATTCAAATAAACCATGCACTTCGTAATGTTCAGACTTTTGATGGAGTTTATCCTAGCGATTTACTACCCCATAGAGTAACAAAGAAACCTAAATCTTACATCATTAATCTAGACCCTCATTGTTCACCTGGTTCACATTGGGTTGCCGTGTATTTTAAAAATCAAAATTTTGCTTATTACTTTGATTCATTTGGACTACCACCTCTCATTCCGAGGATAACAAAATTTATTTGTCAAAATTCAATAAACTGGTCATACAACACTCTGAGACTGCAAGGGCTGACAACGTCTGTCTGCGGACAGTATAGTTGCCTGTTCATCTACTACATGGATAGAGGTTATAACATGCAAGAGTTTGTGAATCTCTTCAACACAGCAACAACTCCTGACAGAGAAGTTGTACGCCTCTTCCGTAAATCCTGGGGAACTTTGTGTGGAACGAAAGGAGGTCAGAGATGTCTTCCCGGACATTCACACCGTGAGTCATTATTGTTAACGGTATCTTGTTTTGCTACTAATGCTAGTACCGTTAGATCACGTGATAGTAATACAGTTACTTTTGTCTAATTTCAGAATGATACGAGACGAGGTCATGGTGTAACGTCAGAATAGAGCGTACAGTCGTTGAATCATGATGTCTACACCTAATGGAGAGGGGAGCCAAACGTTTGCAAGAAAAGTAAGTATAGATCTGATGGATGCAAAGAAGTTGTCATAACATGCATACACGTATCATGAATAGATTTTCTAAGGTGTTTGTTTTTTTTGTATGATTTCAGAATAAATCTTCAAGGCGTGACCCTCGCAGTAAGAGGAATAGGGAAAGCACCCTATCTACGGAGGAGGTGATTGACCTGGAGAAACTTCTAGAGGAAGCGCAAAACACCTCCATCGACACTTTTGAGGAGCATGTTCCAGGAATTGGAGAAGGGAGCAAAACTCTTGCAAGAGAAGTAAGTATAGAAGTGATTGATACAAAAAAAGTTGTCCTAACATGTATACACGTAGCGTGAATAGATTTTCTAAGGTGTTTGTGTTTTTTGTATGATTTCAGAATAAACCTTCGAGGCGTGACCCTCCTACCAAGAGGTATCGGAAAACCATTCCATCTACGGATGAGGTGATAGACTTGGAGAAACTTCTAGAGGAAGTGCAAAACACAGTCTTCGACACTTTTGTAGAGCAAGCTCCTGGAATCATGATGTCTACACCTAATGGAGATGGGAGCAAAACTCTTGCAAGAGAAGTAAGTATAGAACTGATTGATAGAAATAAGATATCATAACATGTATACACGTATCGTGAATAGATTTTCTAATGTGTTTGTGTTTTTGTATGATTTCAGAATAAACCTTCGAGGCGAGACCCTCGTACAAAGAGCTATCGGAAAACCACCCCGTCTACGGAGGAGGTGATAGACTTGGAGAAACTTCTAGAGGAAGCTCTAAACACAACCGGCGACACGTTTGTACAGCAAGCAGGAGTGGTTCCTTCTATACTGGCTCGTAGGATTTATTTCCTCAACCGAAAAAAGGACAGATATCTAAGTTTCGGCTTCTACACATCGCTGAACTACAGTGCTTGTGCGGAAATAGGAAACTCATTCGGAGCGTGTGTTGTGTTTTCACCCTACCTATTGAGTTCATTCCTATTACACTTACCTAAACTAATTGAACATATGTGTAACGGTAAACCATACCAGTTTATTGAAGAAAAGTTTAAACTAAGACTGGCTAAGAATTTTAAACAGTGCTGTATTCAGTACGAGAAGACATGTATTGTTTTAAAGTGCAACGAAATTAATTTTCTCTCTATACACACTAACATCATCACAAACATTATGTCAAAGTACGTTATAATGCAGAACGACATATCGAAACTTGTAAACAAGCAATCTGTTCCCTCATCTTGGGAAAATTTAGGTTTATATGACTCTGTAACAGACGAGATAAACAATCAAGGTCTGGTCATGTTGTAGAACATTACAGTGCTCATTTAGATAAAATAGAGAGGATATTATTTTTTTTTTTGTGTTAATATTAATATGTTTTTGATGTACATATTTGTGAATAAATATCCATGATCTATTCTTAATGGAATACGTTTGTAATTATTTACAAAAAAAAACGAGACATTAATATTAATATAATAATGTGCCGTTTTTCAATAAGCCTAAAACCTTCCTCATAGATCCTTACAAGTTTCATTTTACTAGAAAGAAAGAAAGAAAAAACAAAGGAAAGATGTGTAAATAATACAATAGTAGTAGTATCCTTCCACTTAGTCCTGTTCCCTGTGTTTGTCGTCATCTTCCTCCCTCACTTTAAAAATACATATTTCATATATCCCTCCCAATCCGGCATCTTGTAACCATACCATCATAGTGTGTCTTTCTAGAATTTCCACCAAGTTTGAAAAATACAAAATTCATATATCCCGCCCTAGCCATTTTCAAAACTTCCACTATTTTTATATTTTCAAATATCATGCTATTTTTTTTTTAAATAAAATTTCGACTTAGATCGCTCTTGCATTAAATACAAAATTTTGACTTAGCACACTCTTGCATTTTCTAATTTTGAATTTGGCGCTAGCCGCCATCTTATATCACAACCGACATCTAGCGGTATGTTACAAATCCTCCATCTAGTAAACAATTATTAAAGTACAAGATTGAATAACCATGCTACACAACCTCCATCTAGTAATCAACTCTTGCATTTTCGAATTTTGAATTTGGCGCTAGCCGCCATCTTATATCACAACCGACATCTAGCGGTATGTTACAAATCCTCCATCTAGTAAACAATTATTAAAGTACAAGATTGAATAACCATGTTACACAACCTCCATCTAGTAATCAACTATGAAAGTACAATATCAAATAACCATGACGTCACTGAATTATATATCAGACAATGTTTGGGGTTGAATCATCGATTGTCAGCGTGGTCATGCGGTTAAACGCATGTACTTGGTAATGACAACTTGAAAGGTTCGAGTCCACCTCTATGACAAGATTTTATTAAATAAATATAAATATAAAATTAATTTGAATTTGGCGCCAGCTCTTGCATTTTCTAATTTGAATTTCGCGCTAGCCGCCATCTTGTTCCGGAACAGGAAGTGCCGCCAACTTGTTCCGGAACAGGAAGTACCGCCATCTTGTTCCGGAACAGGAAGTACCGCCATCTTGTTCCGGAACCGGAAGTGCCGCCATCTTGTTCCGGAACCGGAAGTGCCGCCATCTTGTTCCGGAACCGGAAGTGCCGCCATCTTGTTCCGGAACCGGAAGTGCCGCCATCTTGGAGGGGAAGTGATGACGTCATCACCCCCCACCACTGATGACGTCATTACCCCCACCCCATTTCCCCTCAAACCGCTACATACCTTGCCCTATACTACTTATGCTTTATTGGATTTTCCTGAAACTTTGTATACACATTTATAATGTACATGGGAAGACTTCTACTGATATTGGACCAAATCGGTAGACCGGTACCGGAGTAAAACCTAATTGAGTGTCTATTTTAAAGACGCGGTAACTCAAATACGCTTTACCGGATTTTTATGAAACTTGGTATACACATTTATAATGTCCATGGAAAGACGTCTATTGATATTGGATAAAATCGGTTGACCTGTTTCGGAGTAATGCTCAATTTAGTGCCTATTTTATGGTTATATTCGTATTCGAAAGAATTTATGAAATGCAAATCAGTTATCATGACAACATAGTCAATTGTTTTACTGTGATCTTGTAAGGTTTTGGCAATTAAAATACAGTTAGCTATTACAACACTATTGCTTTACATGCGCTCATCAAACTAAGCTGTTAAACTGAGTCAGGTGGCTGAGATGGTAACGTCTTGGCCTCACATTCTGGAGTTCCATGGTTCAAATCCCGAATCCGGCCAATTTGACTTTTTTTTTGTATTCTACATATTATCATAACTGCAATCATAACTGATTAAACAAAAACATACTGACACTTCGTTACACCAGTTTACCTGATTTTACTATAAATGTAAAGCTACTGACAGAATACGTCAAGGTCGTTAGATTACATGAGAACCGTAGACTTGTAAAATCTCAGAAAAGGAATGTCACATACACGTACAATGTAGTTTATGTTAAAAGTCCTTCTTCATTACAACAATCGACATAACATAAAAGCTCTGTACATACTGTTATAATCAATAATTATTGCATTATTAATAACACTACCCCTTTTCTTGAGGATTAATAAAATCTTAACATGTTGTGCCAAAGAAAGGTGACCTTTTTGTGAATTTTATTTTCATTGCAAATATCTTCCTGCAATTTTAATTTATACTAATTACTACCAGTAATACAAAATATTATTACATCTTCTATCTATAGTACCTATGATACAGGTGTTGTGTTCGATCCCGAAATTCGATGTCGCGTTTTCAACAGGTTTTGAGTTCCCTGAATAAATTTATAAGAAAGAACTGTATTTAGGACGTGTGTGTGTCTGTGATCAGAACGAAAAATCGTATAAAAACAAAATATTGTATTTAGGTTAGGCCTAGATATCGTCTGGGGTTGTGACACGAAGATCGACTTTTAATGCTACTTTACACGAACAACATTTCATTTTTCGCGATATTCTCCGAAACTGCTCTAACGATTTTGTTTAAGTTGAAATTTTTATATTAAAAGCTAAAACTTTTATTTGACCTTTTTTTCGAAAAAGTCTCTGAGAAGCAATTATAAGTCAGCCCCAGCTCTTAGAAAGCTATAAATATTTGATTTAAGTTGAAACAACTGAATATGCACGCATTATATTACGACCTCTCATTCTGTATCAGAATGTAAAAAGCGAGGAAGGCGTACTGTCCATGGTTAAGGTAAAGAATTTTTTATTTTTTGTATTTATTATTATTATTATTATTATTATTATTATTATTATTATTATTATTTACGTGAGTACGGTGAGTGTATTACATCTGACTTTATTTGGGTTCTTTTATTCTTCGAGGATTCGATTCTAAACGTGGCAAAAACTTTCTCTTCATTTTTACAACCACTTTACCTGAATAGAATGTCATTTTTGATGATTTTCTCGAAAACAGTTCTAACGGTATTGTTTGAATTTCCTACATGAATTGCATGTATAGTGTATATTGTAATAATATGTTACAATATAATGGTGTAGTATGTATTTACTATGAGCTAAAACTTTTATTTTGTGTTGAGGAAGTTACGTGTTTCACATAAGATTTTTCCTTCTTTCACTCCGTATGTATTGAAGATGTTGCAACTCGTATACTCGACAGGTAATTCACCCCTGTGTCCACATAAAAGTCGCTGGCGACAACAGAGTGTCTCCGGTTATTGATTGAGGTGGAAGTTCCCATGTGTGCAGACTAGTCTTGTACGTAATTATTATTGTTGACCAGAGGAGTGTGAAATAGAGGAAGGATTGGGTGGGGCCAGCTTTTATAGAAGGAAGACATGGAAGTCACATAAACGTATTTATTACGGAACATAAAATCCTGCAAGTGTTCACGTGCTTCTTAAAATAAGTGGATATAGGCCTACCACTTGAACGCCTCTCACTGCAAGATAAAGCGGCACGAATGAGGACTGTTTGTTGCTTCAAGTGCAATAACTGATACTTTAAAGAATACAAAGTTCGGGAATATGCGAATCTGTTGCCAGACCCGTAGAATAAGAATAATAATTATGTTGCTGGTACTATTTATCCGTTTCTGCGCTGTACCACCAGTTTATTTCGTCGCTCATGACAGTCTTAAGTCAGTGCATAATTTCTAAAATTTTATTTGCCGGAACGCATACCCACACATTTGCCCCCTTTTCAACAATACCCCCCCCCCCCCCATAATAGTAACAAGTTTCGATTTTTTAAAAGTTGTGATAAAACTTACAATGAGAAATGAGGGGATGCGTTCGCTCCTCTCACGCAGCGGACCTGGGTTCGATTCCTGGTCGGGACAAGTTATCTAGGTGGGGTTTTTCCGGGGTTTTCCCTCACCTGTGAGACAAATGTCAGGTAACTTTAGACCCTTGTGATCCCTGGATATCATCTGGCCGTCATTATCATCTTCATCCCATCCTCGCCTTGTTCGGAGTGAGTGTATGAATAGTGTGTCTCGTCCTATGTGTTCGTGTTGTCTCGGAGGTGGCCCCGGCATTGGGCTGATCACTCATCCGTGGAGGCCCTCCATGTCCTTGTCTTGTCAAAAAAGTATGTCTGTGTTGTGATCCATAGTTCATTCCTCTCCCAACAGGCACGGGTCGCATAAAGGCCCCTATAAGGGAGAGGTAAAACTACGAAAGGAAAAAAATGGTAATGTCTAAATTGTTTGGATATACATCAACTGATGTGGCACGTGGCGGTGGTCTCAAAGCCATGCTAATGAAAACAAGCCATAGCCCATAATACTTAGCCTATAATAGGCCTACATATTCCTGGCGACCATTGATACCAGGTCATCTCTGTTACACTGAGTACTATGGGATCGTAAAGATCCCAAGTAATTTTCACGTAATATACCGGTAGTATTGCAGTTATTGTTTTAATGAACACACACTTTTTAACTTTCAAAACAGGGCAACTACAGAAAAATCCCCGACCCGGCCGGGAATCGATTCCCGGAGTGGAAGGCAGGCGCGCTACCGACTCACCCACGGCGATGTCACACTCATATAGACCCCAATGGTACTCACTGCAAACACATTGTTTAGTGTAGAAAGATGAGTTAAAATGATTCTTCATTAACACATCTCTTTCATCATAAAAAAAAAATGCGATTTTCTTACGATGGCGTAAGCAAACGGGGTATTCAGGAGTCAATGAAGGCAAAGCACCTTCAGATATAGTCGGAAACAAATATTTATTTTTTACAGATATCTTCTGTATCTCGACTATATCAAAACTGAATTCACTTTCTTAACAATAAAAAATGTCATCCGTTAAAGAGTTACAAAATGTCTATATAATTCATAAAATTAATTTACTCATTGGCAATAGACAATTCCTAAGCAAGCTAAAGGAATGTTATATATGTTATGGAACCCGGAGGTTCATTGTCGTGTTTACCTGATCCAGCCATTCAACCCTATTCTGTGCTAACTCCCTCCAACCATCCCTCGCAAACCCACTTCCCTTAAATCTATTCTAATATTCTACTCCCACCTACGTCTAGATCTTCCAAGTGGTCTTTTCCCTTCGGGTCTCCTGTCAATATTTTTTAGATCTGTCTTTCCTCTCCCATGGGTGTAACATGTCCAGCCCATTTCATCCTCCATGATTATAGGCGATGAAGCTCGTCGTAATGCAGTTTTCTCCAGTCCACTTTTTCATCTCTCTTAGCACCCTGTTTTCTAGCACTCTCAGATTATGTTCTACCGGAAGAATAAGGGACCATGTCTCACAACAGGCAGGATATTTTGCTCATTAGTAATAAATAAAATATTGTACGACACACCATAGTAAATTGATTTTAGTCAGTCTGACTCGATGGCTCAGCTCCTCGCCTTGAATGCTAAACTACCCCACTATAAAGATGTACCGTTAGGTAAACTTTTTTTATTTTGTAGCAACCAGGTCTTTTGCTGATGATACACCATCTTCAGAATCTATTGTAGATCTGTGTATATATATATATATATATATATATATATATATATATATATATATATATATTTAAATCAGTAGTGTCATCTGGGATTGTCGTAATTTAAAAACGTTAAAATCTTTTAAAATTAGTTATTAACCCTTAAATGCGTGAGACGGAATCGAAATCAGAATCATTTAGGCCTGTCTGACATAAATACCTTGCCCCTCCAAAGTCAGCACCTACGGAAACTAACCCATATTAGGGTAGCCTACTCTCTTCTACTAAAAAAATTCCAGAAACTTAGTTATTATAAAATATTTTTGCCCCGGTGTTTAACTTTCGTCATATTAAGGCCTATGTAAGCCTATAACTATTAACAAACCAAATTTTTCCCCAATAATATTTTCAGATCTGCGTCTCTGGTGGTTTCAAATTTTATCTGTGAATGTATGTGTGGTTGTCAACATGTGTGTACTGTATGTGTCTGTGTGAATGTTTAGATGTGTGTTTGTGTGAATGGCGTTGTGACTGCATGCCTTGATGTAGTAATTTCATACAATTTTCCAGTATTTGCGCAGTAAGTCTAGGAAACTTGTAGGAGAAAAAAAAAACATTAACATTAAAACATAGTTGTCTCCACATAACTCATATATTTGCGTAGAAGTCAAATTCCACCTAAATCTAAAATTATTGGAGTGAAAACCATCAGCCATTTCACCAAACTCCTGATTTCTGTTGGACAGTGCTGCAATTGATATCAATACGATCCACCGGACAAGCAGATGTAGACTTAACTCGTGAAAGGAATATCTGCTGCACTTGGTTTACTAGAAGTAGAGCACATCTCCTCACATGCTACTGAGAGTTTCGAAAAAAATGTAGGTTGTACTCTGATGGACAGCTTCTTTTCCCGGTTGTGATTCGAGAGCTTGTTCCTTCCCTAAAAAGATAGCTTACACCCGATATTCTGACATTCTAAAAAGTAGGTTTGGTTGTGGCTTCGTATTTATTTTTTGTTTGACGGCAACTGAAATGCCAACTTTATCCTCACTTAACAGAATTAAATTTAGTCATATAACTCATATAGAGGCAGGGACGTAGCTTTAGGGAGGGTGCCTGGTTCCCCCCGAAATGATTTTTTTTTTAAATTACGAAAATAGACTACAACTGAATATGGTAAATATTTCAGTTTAGAGTTAGGTTTGTTGAGTTGAAAATTTATTCAATTTCTCTTTTGATATTGTCTTTAAATAGGTTCTTCTAATTATTGGGGGTTATACATCGAGAGCAAATTGAGACTCGCGCATTTTAGGGTTAATTGGTTCTTGAAAGCTACTTCTGTACCTTGTGATCGAAGCACCCCCCTACTAGATCACGTACAGGTAGAATCAAGATTATCGAATGATGTTCTTTGGTCTTACGCTATCGTGACTCATATGTTGACTCGAATTCTATTTAGGATGAACTGTAAAGCGTCACTTACGTAAAAACATGTTTCACCCGAAATTTTGTATTAATATGTCCGGTAGCATTAAAAAGCAAGAAGTTTGATTTCTACACAATCTGGTCGGACGACGGAGACAGACATAAAAAGCAGGATATGTCGGGCGAAATTCGACGTCTGGTGACCCTACTGGAGTTATAAGCAGTGTCTCTGGCGTCCGATTACTGGACACTCAAGAAATAGGTATAATACTGTACTGTCCATACCAGATGTCTTGAGAGAAAAAGATTCGGATCGATAACGGAGGTATGCGACCTCGGTTTGAATGCTCAAATTCTATTGGGCAGCGGCCAACCATTGTCAGACACACGCCCTGCAACCCTAAGCCCAAATCACATCCTTTCGCTTCACAGGTCGTCAGTTTCCTTGTGATTTGTGAATGTCTTAAGATAAAAGACAGGCACACGTCATTTTGAAAGTATTGTGTGCATGATAAGTTCAGTATTACCATAATAAATTTCAGAAATAGCACTTTAGTGTTATATATTTCTATACATTTCAATGTGAGTTTTACTAGCTGGTGAACCGTGCTTTTCTCCCGTTACAACCACTGTTTACTTCATTTCTCAATACTCTAAAACTGACAGTAGGTAGTTACTGTTTGGTTTTAGTGCAGGGATAAGAATATTACTGGGTCACCTAGACAACTGATATTCAACACGATATTCTAGCCGGAGGGTGTGCAGTAACCATGGCCAGTCTTGTATCTCCCGCCCCAGTAATTTCCTCCAGGGCCAAGCCCCGCATTCTCATCACTTCACTTTCATTAGAATTCAAATACCCTGTTTAATCTTATGTTCAACAAATATAAAGATTTATGCGTGGCTGCAAGGATGATAAAATCATTTATCATAGTCGTAAAGGTAATAAAGACCCTTCGATGAGCTCAAATACAAATAAGAATGATAACAGTATTGATCATTTGTCATTTTTAATGACCTGAAGTTAATGCTCTGTCAAAAAGACGAAATATGAATGCAAATATGCTCGGAAGTTTTTAAAATACGATCCGGTACCAATGAAGTATGCTCCATCATTTAAGTAAATGAATGTGTTAAGTTCTCTTGTTGGCTGAACTGCATTGTAATTTACAAAAAATAGTTTAAGTTTTATAAATCATATTACATAAATTAAAAAAAAAACGACGTCAATGCAACAAATTCTAATAAATTGAAAACTAATTAAATGAAACGTCACTTTAATATTATATATCGGTTCAAAAAACATTAAACTATGTACTGTCAATTATTATTGTACCGTCGGTTCTCAAAACATTCACTTGCACAGCATTAAAAATCTGTCAGAAATATGCCGTTAACAATTTGGCAAATTAATAAAATGTGCACATATATTTTAATACCAAGCAAGTATGATGTATTATCGCAAAACTAACAAAATATGCAACAATATGCAGAATGAAATAATCATTTTTTCTGTTATCTTTCGGACATTTTAAAAAGTTTTATGTGAGGTACAAGCAGTTGGTGAACAACATTTTAACAAAGAAAACAAAATATGTTCACACCCTCCAGTGTCCTATTCTCTGTAGGCACTAAATCACTTGAATATGTTAAGTTGATCTTACTTTTGGCATTTAAAGGACTTTAAGGCGTAACTTAATAGGCGTAAGGACTATAGGCGTAACTTAACTAATTCACTTCACCGTTACAAGTTACAACACTGCTGTCAGTGGCCAGCCTGACGCTAGCATGAAAATATGATGCAGCAGAGGATTCACTGCTTGGAATCATCACATCAGCATTACTCCTCTCCACATGACGAGTAGCTTCATCACGCGCAGAGTTATTGCCAATATAATCCAGATGAAAAATAGTTCTAAAAACCTTAAAATATGCCACTTAGGCTCTAAAATATTGAAATATGGTGCATTTATCAAATTCACGAAAATACGCATTGTATGCTCTATAAAATCATGTTTAAACGATTTAAAATTCCATAAACCTTTCACATAATGAATAAGCATACATTTTTAACCCCTAAGAAAAAACATGCAATTGCATGAACTTCCGGGCCCTAATTATTATTATTGAGTTTATATTATTTAATATTAATATATAGTATGTGTTTTGTTATATTGTATAGGTAAATAATGTATTATTATAGTTTATTATTATTATTATTATTATTATTATTATTATTAGTATTACAAAGCTTGAATATTACTAAATTTCATTAACTATGACTAGTAGTCTATGTAAGTAATAGCAGAGGTATAATTATAGCACTGCGAGCTTAATAAAGCTAATTAATTTCCTTGGGATGTTCAAAATTTGACGTTAGTTTAGTATCGTTCACGGAATTCACAACGTAATTCTCTATTTTTTTTAGCGGAACCTGTGTTGCGCAATCAGAAGAATTTAGTCCTACCCTTTCACTACTTATGATCCAACATTTAACGGACTTAAGTTACTGTAAAAAAGAAAATCCTCACTTTCTACAGGCTTAGGCCTAGCAGTAATCTTAGTCCCGTTGAAATGTGATTTGCAATAGAAAATATTTAATCTTTGACCACACTTAGATTCAGTTATTGTGACGTAATGAAATCAATTGCCTGTTTCTAAAACTGTTTCATCTCTTTTGTTTTCTTAACTTAGAGTTGAGGTAATTGAGAAAACCATGTGAGTGTATCACATTAGATATCATGTAGCCTTAAAAATGCAATAGAGTTTAGTTTTCCCCTGTAGGCCTGCAGCAGATAAAACAAATTACTGCTTAAATTTACAATTCAATTTTATGCAGTTATTTTGCATGCGGAGATTGACCTAAAACGGTATGTTTGTATATTTATTTGTGACTGCATGTGTGTTGTGTGCAAAAAATTATGTTTCTTCTTTCTTTTTGCTTAATTTTATTAGTATTTGTCGTTCTGTGTCTTCTCTATGTTGAAAGTTATCGACATAACTTGTAATAAAACAGTAATATAGGGATTCAAATTTATAATTAATGCTCAGGCATCACCTGGGTAAGATAAAGCTTTCGACAACACACTTTTGATGTCATCTTCAGTTTCCCTGCGAGTGGCAATAGACTGCATTACCGGAAACTTGGAGTGCGTGTATCTCTCGTCTGATTGTTCAAGAATTTGTAATTAGTCATATCCGTGGAGAATGTTTTAAATCATAGCATATTTAAAATAGATATTGCTAGGTAAAAATAACATACAGTTCCAAATTCAAAAAGAAATGTATAAATTATAATAAAGTGAATTTTCAGATTGGAAAACAAAATAAGTTGATATGTAAAGAAATATTATAGGCTAGATTTTAAGTGGTACGAACACCTGCACCTTTCTTAAATTCAGATCCTTCTGTTGTAGTAATATAATAAAAAAAATTCGTCCCTCTCACTTTCCACTATAGAACTACTTGAGAAAGTGGCAGAAGGGTCTGACTTTCGACATCGTATCGTATTTCGAATCTTAGTGTGGTTTCAGAGTTCTTTACCCTTGATATAAAGAGAACTAGGAACAAAAGACTGGCGGAGGAAAGGTAGTTAGATTGGAAGAACCGGTAGCATCTTAAGAAAGTAATAATTCAATTTGTGGTGTAAGGGAGTAAAAGTAGATTTTATTCACAATTTCACGACTGAATAGAATTTTTCGCGTGGCGTACATTATTTTACACATTATAGTAATAATAAGTCCGCCGGCGTGGTCTTGTGGTTAGCGTCGCTGACTACAGATCCGTCGGCCCGGGTTCGATTCCCGGTACCTCCTCGGATTTTTCTGAGGTAGGGAGGTCTGGTAGGGGTGCACTCAGCCTCGTGATTCAAATTGAGGAGCTACTTGATAGAGAAGTAGCGGCTCCGGTCAAGAAAACCACCATTAACGGCCGTGGGTGTCGGCATGCTGACCACATGCCCCCCAATCCTGCCATCTGCCTACGGGAGATGACGCAGCGGTCGGGTGGTAGGCCAAGTCCCTCCAGGGATGTAGCGCCACGGAGTTATAGTAATAATAAAATACTTTTTACACAACGAAATCTTACTTATAGGTATTTATCATATCGATGGCTAAAAGCACAATCATTGTATGTCCATTTGTGTAAACTCTGAGAAATCGCGAAAAGAAGGCTTAAAAATGTATGCATCAGGTAATATTTTATTAGACAACAATATCAATTTTAAGATAATTTTCATTAGTTCTGGAAACTTTAATGAAATATGTGCCAGTATGGTACTTATGAGATTGTGTGGGGGACGGGAAAATGTCTGTCCGTCTGTGTGCCTGTACGCGCGATAACTCAAATAAGCTATATCGGATTTTATTTAAACTTGGTATATATGTTTATAATGTCCATGGGAAGAAGCCTATTGATATTGGACTAAATCGGTTGACCGGTACCGGAGTAAAACCCAATTTAATGTCTATTTTAAAGGCGCGATAACTCAAATACGCTTTATCGGATTTTAATGAAACTTGGTATACGGGTTTATAATGCCCGTGGGAAGAAGCCTATTGATATTGGACCAAATCGATTGACCGGTACCGGAGTAAAACCCAATTTAGTGTCTATTTTAAAGGCGCGATAACTCAAATACGCTTTATCGGATTTTCATGAAACTCGAAATACAAATTTATAATGTCCATGGGAAGACGTCTGTTGATATTAGACCAAATCGGTTGGCCGGTACCGGAATAATGCTCAATTTAGTGCCTTTTTATGGTAACATATAATAAATGGCGCGATAACTCAAATACGCTTTATCGGATTTTCATATAACTTGGTATACGCATTTAGGCCTATAACATCCATGGAAAGAAGTCTATTTATTTTGGACCAAGTAGGTTGACCGGTACAGGAATAATGCTTAATTTAGTGCGTATTTTATGGTAATATATTAGAAAGAATTATGCAAATCAGTTACCATGACAACATATTGGTTAACAGTATTCATATACGGCTTTTGAAATTGGAATACTGTGAGCTATGACAACACTATTTTTTCACATACGCTTATCAAGCTAGACCGTTAAACTGAGCGAGGGGGCCGAGATGGTAACGTCTTGGACTCGCATTCTAAAGGTCTCTGCATCAAATCCCATAGCCGGCTAATTTAATATGGTTTTTTTTTTATGTGAGTGTGAGACTGTCAAGATATCACAAATCTGTATAGATCTGCTGATGCTAGACGATCTTAATCTGGTAAAAAAAAAAACAAAACAAAAAATAGACCTTTGTCCTTCCGTAAACCCTGCTTAATGAATCAATGTGGAGCTTAACTGGGAAATCAATTTTAAAAATATATTTTTTCTCCATACCATAATTGCAATTATAACGGATTAAATAAAAGCATTCTGGCACTTAGTTACATCAGTTTACCTGATTTTATTATTTATTTTAATAATTAAAAATAGCGTTTCTTTGTTGAATCGCTGTAGAGCGAAAATCTGACAGTTATTGACATAATTAGCAGGATATTCTCTTACTCCATTTTCCTCACAATTTCTTCAATTCGTTAAATTTGTATGTCTTACTCTGTGAATGCAGTTTCCACAGCCAAAGCCTAAAGCTCATTTACTTTTTTAAATATATATATTTTTTTTCATTCAGATCAAAACTGAATCACATTGCTATTCTAAATATAAGGAGAATGCAGAAAAGTTACGTTTACAATTTAGGTGAAGCTTGTGATTATGAAAAATCACAGGAAGGACATTCATTATGGACAAAGCAAGGAATTGCTATGGAAAAGAAGTGTGGAGTACAAGGTATTGGTGATTGGTTAAAAAGAAGAAAGTCAGAGTGGAACAAACACGCATAAAAAATGAATTAAGAAAGATTGGTTAAATCAGCATGGGACAATATCAAGGGTAAGAAGGGGCTCAGGTCGTTCACGACAAAGATCGCGTAATTAAGGAGACCAGGCTACTGATCTAAGGAAAAAAAGGTGAAGATGACGATGATAATGTTTGTGACGAATTTAGGAGAACTCCACGCAGGAGAAACGTATTTTATGTTTGTTGAGTCCATATGTGGTTTTATTTTATTTTTAGTTTAATTTGCTTCGTTTTGTTTTGTTTTATTCCATTTTATTTTGGTAGTTACCTAAAAGCAAAAATTTTCAAAAGTTTAACTTGGATACACAATACTTTCCTGACGACTTAATTACAAAGTATCGTGATGAAATAGTTTCTTGTACAGATCTCTATTTACCCGAAGTCATATCAGTATTATATAAGTACATTTGATGAACCAAATAATGGACGAGACTATGAACATTTTAAAAAAAAACTGAGCCCACTGGCGCCACTGAACACAAATTATATATTTAAAGTATTTATAAGTATTATAAGTTTGTAGGAGTAGGAATTATTGATGAATGTTCTATGCTTTTGTAGTTTGCTAAGGAATTTCTGATGTTCATAGAATAATGACTGCTAATATCGATTCATATGCACTATTGTGTGTGGTAATACATGTAACATGCAGTTCAACGACCTATATTTATAAACTGTAATGTTATTTTCATAATCGTTTTGGCGACAAAATAAATGGTAGTTTACATATTCTAAATTGATTTTAACAAATATATTATATATGGTAGGGTAGAAAATAAAGTCGAAGAATATTTAACAGATGACCAATTTGGCTTTATAAAAAATGCAGGCACAAGAGAAGCAATATTAGCAATGACATTAATAATATAGAAAAGAGTCAGGAAAAATAAAAATACATACATAGCATTTGTTGACATAGAAAACGCGTTTGATAATGTGAATTCGGAAAAACTGATTGAAATACTAAGAGAATTAGGAATTAAATCTAGAAATATGAGAATCAAAATAAATTTTTATTAATAAATTAGAAAGCACATTAATAAATAATTATCACTTAAATATTAATAAATTGGAAACAAAAGTTTTTAACTTCCAAGAAAAAAGGCAATTACAAAACACAAATTAGATTGAACGGATAATTATTAGATGAAACTGAAGAATTTCAATATGTAGGCAGCAAAATAACATCTGATAGAAGAAGTAAAAATGAAATTGTTAATAGAATATATCAAGCAAAACTTGCCGTCAGAAGAAAAGTAAATTATTCACATCCAATAATATTAGTTAAGAAATTAGGAGGAATTTGATGAAAACATAATATGTATGGAACATAATGTTGTATGGATGTGAAACTTGGCCAATCCTGAAATCAAAAAGAATAGAAGCATTTGAATCATGACGCTACAGAAAAATGCTGTAAATTAGCTGGGTCAATAAAATTATTAATGAGGAAGTTTATGAGAGAGCAAAAGCAGAGAAAGAAATTTGGAACCAAACAAGAAAAAAGAAGAATAAAACCCATAGGGCATTTACTAAAGCACCAAGGTCTTTTGAAAAAAATTACCACCAATGTCTTTTGGAAAAATTACTATCGAAGGCACAATTGAAGGTAAGAATAGCAAAGAAAGAGCAATCTACAGTACATGAAACAAATTAAAGAGGACATTAACTGTAAAACGTATGAAGAATTAAAAAGGAAGGCAGAAAGATCAGAATGGAGAATCGCTGCAAACCAATCCGAAGATTGAAGACTAAAGAAGAAGATTAAGTTAGATTTTATATGCAAGATATGATAAGATTTTTTGTAACATTTTGTATTATTCAGTTCAGTTAAGTAAATGTGGTTTCTAAAGCAGTAGGGCTCATGTAAAGACCATAAATTATATATTATTCCGCCAATACTTGTCATGTAGGCCTATAAGCACATGTATAACCCATCCAGTATGATATAGTTTACACTTAAACTAGTAGTAATAAATAGTAGATAGGAATAAAACTAAATGCTTATACACGAAAGTTGTATGGAATACAATATGTTGTGAGTTTTCTGGAACTGAATATTTGGCCACAATGTAATAGACTAATTCAAACAAACCTTATTTTTTAAACGGGTTTTTTCAGTATTAGATTTTTGTTTAATTCATAAGAAAGATTAATGGTTATGCCAAGTATTGAATTGTATGACGTCTTAAATGAATTCTTAAGCTAGTCACTTATTCACCCTCCTCCAAAATGAGCTGATAACTACATGTTGAACTCGATTCTTATTATGATAATAAGTAAGAGAATTAGAAAAGGATAGTTATTACTTTTTTTTCTGTAACTCGAGAGTTCTTTGTTCTGAAAAACCTGGCTAAACAAGCATTTCAGAACAAAAGGAATCTTCTCACAAATAACCATTTAAGCATGGAAGTAAGGAAAAAATTTGCCAAAACATTTGTAAGTTGTGTATTAACTTATGGATGTGAAACATGGACAATAGGAAAAGCAGAAGCCAAGAAACTAGAAGCAGCAGAAATGTGGATATGGAGAAGTCTAACAAAGACGAGTTGGGTGGATAGGAAAACAAATGAAGAAGTGCTTAATGAAGTGATGGAAGAGAGATCCCTTCTGAATTCAATTAAGAGTAGAAGAGCAAAGTTAGTGGGTCATACATTTCGGCACAATGATCTACTCATTAACATTTTTGAAGGGAAAATACTGGGAAAGAAATCAAGAGGACGTCCAAGAAATTCATTTATTAAAAACATGATAAAGGATATAGACGTGCTGTCATACGAAAATCTAAAGAGAACAGCGATGAAGAGGAAGACATGGCTACTACAACAAGGCATTGCCTTTAGATCCTGATGATGATGATGAACTCGAGAGTTCAAGTAGCTACAATAATGGATGGATCCTTGAATTGTTTTCTATTCATTTATCAATAAGTGCTTGCCTTAAGAATCCATGTTAGACGCTATTATCATCCAATACTTGTGGTGATGTCACAACTTGTTCTTTCCTATTACACCCGTCTAACACCAATGAAACCACGGCGCAGAGAGAGACTTGCAAGAATCCTAACCCGGACTGCCCCTCCCGCTCCCGCGTTGGTACGCCACTGGATACAACAGAATAAAGGCATATAAATGCCTGAGATTTATTAATACACTTTTTGCTGCAAAATATGTCAAAGGATAGTAGGGTTTTCTTGAAAATCTTGATTAAGAAGTTTATAAAATGATGAGAAAAGTGCGTAGATGTTGACTTTTGTGAAAATTCTTTATTTTCGGGATTAATTTAGAGACAGTATTTATTTATAAATATATGTAAAATTTCTACAATCTATTTGATTTAGGCCTATATCATTTTCTCTACAATGTTATCTGCGAAAAGGTGTTTAATTTGTTAATTAATTTAAAAAAAATCTCTCCTGAAAATTTTTGTTTTTGTAGATGTCAAGCTTTGTGAAACCCCTCCTCAATTACACTGATCTTACAGATCTTACACTGAACTCACCAAATGGATTTCACTGCATTGTAATGAAGCCAATGAGCAGTCTCCATGAAAACATTACTATTTGCAGTGTAATAAGATGTCTTGAAAAATTGCACGACCTGGGATTTGACGTAATCGATCGAATTACAGAGGATATCGATAGAAATCGTCCCTATAAATCAATACTGTAAATGGGATAGAAGTCCATGTAAGTTAAATATAAATATGAGGTGTACTCGCATAACTTACTATCAGAGGTGTACATATTCTGATTTTAGCTTGCTTGCCCCTTTGAAATTCTGCAACCAGTCACAGCTTTTAACTTGCTTGACAAGAAAGCAAGTCAGATTACAACGATGATAAGAAATACTGTCGCTATGAGTCACAAGCTCTTCATAACCTGATGGGTTTCACAGGACCTAAGGAAACTGCAAGGCCTGGCGGAAAGAATATGAAACTGGGTATAGCAGTGCACTGGTAAGTCGTGCAGTTACGTAGTTGAGGAACTTCAGATGTGTTTAGAGAATTTTACCCTGAAGGAAGCCGAGGAGAAACTAAAATGTGGAGAGTTTGAATTATCAATGAACAAGGGTACTAGTCCGGCATGGGAAAAATTTTCAAACATTTTCGAGAAAACTTCATAAAATCATTAATAACAATAACAAAAATCCCTTTAGGCAAGCCTACAGGCTGAGGTAGATTTCGAAGTGCTTTTGGTTTAATTTACTGTCGCTGCGTAGCACTCTTCTTCTTTAGCCTTGGCATGACAAATCCGCAATAATAACTGCAAAAACGAGGAAAGAGAACTTTTTCAAACATTCAAATCTCGCCTTATATGAGAACTATCAAGAAACTAGTTATTGATTTGTAGAGTACTCATCAAGAGCTTTTCAACGATACCCCACAAGACGTAGTTTCGAAAATTTCGAATTTCCATCCCCATACCCCCACCCCCACTCGTATCCCCAAAACCCCTGAATCGTTGGTGTCACTGTGAATTCCATAAGGAGTACTCTAATTTATTCAATCAAAGTTTCCCTCTATACTTCATAGGGGCCGAGATATAAATGTTTTAAAATTTCAACCCCCTCCCCCGATCACCCTCTTGCGCCAATTTTTCTCATTAACGAACTTGTCTGAACTATTGGACCTAGAAATAACATAATAAAATTTGATTCAAATATCTTCAAAATTACGGCCGCTAGCGTGTAAAGATATATATATGTATATATAAATATATATACATATATATAAATATAAATACATATATAAATATCACAATTTTTAACAGGCGGTGGTTTTGTACTTATTATTTATTTATTTATTTATTGAATATACAATCACTTAAACCCTATTCCACCCGGAGGTATATTAGGGTTATAGTTACAAGACAATATTTTTTGCAATATTACTACTTCTTATCCATAGGCTGGATGCGGGCCTTACTACTCTAAGAAAACAAGATAATTAATATGTTATATTATAAAAGAAAACTATAACATCTTAAAAATAGAACACAAAGCTTTTGGAATTCTCTATAACAGCATTTTTTCCTAAAAATATCAAAGAGTGGTTTGTCTAATTTCTTTTTACAATAATCTAAGTGTGCGTCCAATATTCTTCTTTTATGCTCTAGGACTGGGCAATGAAAAATTAAATGTTCAACAGTTTGTTGTTCAGTACATATACATTGATAACCGTTCTGTCTTTGGATCATGAAACGTTGAAAGTAAAAACCAAATTTTTTTTTGTTGGTTTCGTATTTAGGGAGGCATGAAACGTAAAGATATGAACGATTTTTTTGAAAGTCATTAGGCAGATTCTTCTTCGAAATCTACCTAATATTAATAAAAACAATAATTGTATTAAGACGCTAAAACGATTTTTAATACTTTATCCACCTTTTATTTTTCTGCATGATGAATTTCTTCTACCAGCATGTAGAAAAGCAAGAAAGTATTACCTACACTTAGCAACTACAGTTGTTTAGCTGATAGGAATGTCGCAAGCTTATTCTGACTTGCCTAGGTTAGGTTTGACCTGACCCAACAAGCTTAAAGAAACCTGCCTGCATGCTAGCTATGACGCTGGCAACTTGCTTGCCTGGCGTTCAAGCGGGTATGGGCAAGCTAAAATCGAGATTTGTACACCTCTACTTACTATACCCTGAGCATGGACAATATAATTTTCTCACTTTACATTTTGCAATAGAATACGAGGCCGTTTGCGAAAAGAGCATATTCAATTGCCTCAGCATCGGGCAAGCCGAAGTTTGTACAAATGATCGGTAGCGAGTGTCATTTGAGTAGTGAGTAAAAATTACTATCCACTGATACATTATTCTTCACCTTTGAATTAGTTGAAAAGGGAAAAGGGATGTTGGCAAAATAAATTATAATATTAAAATTTTAAACAAACAATGTATTTTAGAGTAATGTCTAAAGTCTGCAAAAAATATTTTTCCACTGGACCTTTCTCATTGCTGAAGACTTTGTATTAGTTGAGAAAAGACTAAAT
The DNA here is from genome assembly GCA_964059195.1 of Ectobius pallidus. Classification (NCBI taxonomy): domain Eukaryota; kingdom Metazoa; phylum Arthropoda; class Insecta; order Blattodea; family Ectobiidae; genus Ectobius; species Ectobius pallidus. Next base: position 124,122,015 of record CAXKWD010000002.1, read on the forward strand.
TATTTTTTGGGGTAAAGGGGTAAGGTTAAATTTGAACAATTTTCGCACGGGCAAACTGGTAGCCTGTATATTATTATTAGGTTTGGGAAACCTGACGTATGTATTAAACACCTGAAAGAACTAATAGAACCTTTCTTAATCCATTGATCCTAAAATCCTTATTTGACATCAGATTTTAATCAAAACATAACATTCAACGTCCTTTACTAACGCAAATATTTCGAAACGCACAGTGAATTTGTATTTTACGAAACTTCAATATTTTCGCATTCCCCCCAAAATTTGTATCAATGGCGCATGCGCCCCCCCCCCCCCCCCCGTGGGCGGCCCGGAACCCGCATCCTCTCGAATTTGAGTCCACGACTTTAGCACCTTGGTACTCCGTAGCTAGCAAGTTGGCATGTTAAGGACATAGCTATATTAAAATAGGTAGATCTGAAATTTGAATATCAAAACAGTAGGCCTACTCCATCATCAGTTGCCTGTAGACTAGTTTATATTAAATAAAAAGTATTTTCTACTAATACTGGAATGAAAATAATGGATCCTTTTTTATTTAAGTATGTCGGCTTATTATTGGTTATGAAACGGAAAATACTAACAAGTACGTTGTGTAATGTAGGTCAGTGCGAATAGTAGTCATGACAACCGCGGTAGTCTAGTACAATACATCGGTTCCGTGGTGTAGTGGTTATCACGTCTGCTTTACACGCAGAAGGTCCCCGGTTCGATCCCGGGCGGAACCACTTTTTAGATTAGAAATTTAGCACGGTTATAATGTATTTTAGGGTAGCAAATGAAAATTTATTGGTTATAAAGAAAGTCGGTTGGTTTATGTATTACGTGTAAAACAATCAGTGGCAAGAGACTATCAGAAATGTGTAGATTACGTGAAACATTGGACTGTTATAATGTTCTGAATAAAGATCATCGAAAATTATCAAGAACATTTATCACTCATGACACCTCCAAGTCGAACTTCTGCAGGAGACTTGCTGGGAGGTGTTTAAAAATCCACCCCACAGCCCAGATCTCTCTCCCATTGATTTCCATCTTTTCCTACACCTCGAGAAATGACAGAGAATGACAAAGACATGGTTTAAATCCCAGGCGGCAGACTTCTCCGACACGGTATTCAAACGTTGGTCCCACGGAATTAAAAATGTCTCAATTCCGGTGGCGAATATGTTTAAAAATAGCTGAACACTTGCTGTGTATGTTGCAATAAACATTTTCATGAAATTGTGTTTTGTTTCTGTAAACGGCCCCAGTGAAACTTTACTTTGTGGATGGCACTCGTACCTTTCCTCCGCTAGTCTTTTGTTCCTAGCTCTCTAATGAAGAAATTACGTCTAGGTGTGAAATAAGCACTTCAATGTGATAGTCTTGAGTAAAATATGCTATTTTATTCAAGAACCATAAAATATGCTAGCAAACTCTTTTTCTCTCAGAATATCAAAATAAGTTAAAATTGTTTGTCAAGGAGTGTCTTACGAAATATAATATTTCTGCATATGTTTGAGAGTCTGAAAATAAATAAGCATTTTGCTTAGAAATCCGAGCTCTAATCATTACTTTCCGTAAAAAGACGAGAATATTAGCAGAACGCAAAAAAAAAAAAAAAAAAAAAAAAAAAAAAAAAAAAGTAAGAACTTCGGTAAACAACATTACACAAAATACATTCTGTGTATTCTGTATCTAAAATGTAGTCCATGAGAAGGAAATTAACAAACTGTGACACCTCCCGAATTAAAGGCAGAGAGATACGTCGTAAGATGTAAAGAAACAAAAACAATGATAAAAGAAAAGAATACAAACAAAATGCCCTGACAGTGCCAGCTTGATATCTCACAAGACACGGTGATTAATTTGGAATGTAGACACTGCAAAGAAACCACGATATTTATTTTGAGAAAGAATCCCGAGCGATGTTCCAGTCGTTCGCCTCGCTCCTGAAGCATATTCCGGATATGCCAGGTGACAGGAAGCGCCCCGTATTCCTAACAAGTTCCGTTCTGTGGAACGTTTTCTCGCGAATGAAGTGCAAATTCCCGTTCTCAGATTTGATATTACGTTCAGCCGGCTTAATCGGAATTAAGTTCGACACCGAATTTCGAAGTTGAGTTCTTAACATGGGCCTAAGTAGATATTTTGAGGTCTCGTGAATCCAAGAATACTATTTTCAGAAATGTCTTTATGTCTTTGCGTCTGTTAACAACCTAGCTCTGGAACGGAAAATCGTGTTAAAAAAATTTGTATTTGGGTTAGGTATCTTTTGGGGATGTGACACGAAGATTGGCGACGACTAGTCTTCTTTTGATGCCACTTTACATGAAGAAAATTTCGTTTTTGGCGATTTCCTCGGAAACGGCTCTAACGATTTTGTATAAATTTTCTATTTGAGGTGCTTGTACTAGAAACATTTTTTTCCGCAAAAATTCTATGAACGGTATTTATAAGCCACCCACTGTTTGTAGAAACTCAGTCTTGCCTGGTGGACAATAAATCTTTGCATCACGTTGAAACAACTGAATACGCGCTCTTTGCAATACGGCCTCTTATTCTATATCAGAATGTGATGTGAGAAAAGTGTAGTGCCCTTGCTTAGGGTAAAGTGCAGTAATCATATTTTATTTGGGTTGTGTATCCCTCGGGGATGCGATGCGATGTGGTAATGACATTCTCTTCACTTTTACAACCAATTAACATGAAGAGAATGTCATACATAATGTATTACACTAAGAGGCAAAGCTTTTGTTTGGGCAGAGGAAATTATTTGTTTCACATCAGTTTTTCTTTAGTGGGATAAAACATTTTTTAGCAAAAAGGGGAATTGACTACCGGCATCAATAATTAGAAATGTGACTAAGGTTGCATTTCTCACAGATTTTATCAACGTTTGAATCCCTCTAAACAAAAGATATGTGAAGAAAACAGGTTTGAATTATACTGTTAGAGCTAGAAAGATAATTGATAAATTCAACTGATACTTAGGCCTCAAATGTAAGAAACTGAGGAATCGTATTGCTTTAGCCCAGTGCATCTGTAATGCGACCAGTTCGTAAATCAGAAAAGGGTTTTGCTTCGTACCGGGAAGTTACATAAGTTATTTTGAGTTACGGGAAATCAAGAAACTAAAACTCCGTGGCGCTACATCCCTGAAGAGACTAGGCCTACCATCCGACCGCGGCGTCGTCTACCGTAAGCAGATGGTAGGATTGAAGGGCATGTGGTCAGCATGCCGATATCCTTGGGCCTTAATAATGGTTTCCGTGTATCCGAGGCTGAGTGCACCACGTTCCTGGCCTCCCTATCTCAGAAAAATCCGAGATTGAACCAGAGATCGAACCCGGGCAAATAAATTAAAAATCAAACATTTTCCACAAAAGATAATTATGTAGAACTGGGGTAGGCCTAAATCGTATTTACCGTAATTATAACTCGTTATGCATGTAAGAACTATGACTTCGGGGCTTTCTGCTTTATATGAGCGGCTATTGCATATTATTAAAGTTGAGTCAACATGGAGGCCTTCTATATTTAATGAGCTATTGAATTATAGACTATTACGAAACCAAATCTTGTACAATTTGCAATAACGTTTTCCTGGAGGTATGCGGGAAAAAAGCGCGACAAAAATATTCAAACGATTAATAAAAAACTCTTTACTTAAATTTGTATAATATTTCAATAACTTACTTATTAATGTTTTTGTGTTCTTTATCGGCGATCGGAATTTACTACCTGGATGACCCTCATAGCATAAGACACTCTCAACCACGGTCGTCATGTGCTTTCAAATTATCTTCTTTATTTTGTCTGGAGTAACTAAAAATATATTGTCAAACATATGCACTAGTACAGTACTTAAAAAAAAAATGAATATCCTGATGTAGGCCTGACCATTTGTTTCTGATGTATGTGCTTAACGGATTGTACAGTCATGCAAGATAATTGAGTATCGATTGTTTTAACGAGTAAAGTTCAATTTTCCGCTTGAATTCCTGTAGGGCGTAGCGTTCAATTTATGATGGATAATGCAGTTCTACTGCGTCAATATTTCCAGAGTAAACTGAAGTTTACAAGACCATAAATAATAAAAGACGAAGAAAACTTTTAAAATCATACGTCTTATTTCGGTTAATTAATCAGAATTGCATTGGTCTTAATCGCTGGTGACTCATAACAAAAACTGAATCATATATCAGCACATTATTAGATGTTTATATTTTATCTATAGTCTAAAGCAGGGATCTCTAAGTGGACCATGAGGGTCACTGAGTGCTGATAACGCATGTTATTGAAAATAATATACTAACAAATATTGAAAGCATAATGCAATGCACCTAGGTAGGCTATATACTGTACTCAGCAGTGTCCACACCGTAACGCAGTCTCCACCCCGTATCAATAAGTAAAATGGCAATAGTTAGCACTAATTTTTAAATGTTTTTTCTTAACGAGGAGGCATTTATGAACTCTATTCTTAATCTGCTTAGGAAATGAAAATAAATATTTTACATTAAAAAGTCTGACCATAGTAACAACCATAGTAACAAAATTTAGCATTAAAAATCTCGATTCTATATTCTGTACTAAAAGTTTTCATTTTTTGTCCTTTATAGTAAATATTTGAGATAAGATTGATTCTAGGTGAATCGCAAGCCAATGACCTATAGAAACAATAAATAAAAATGCTTTAATATTTCAAATTGTTAATATTAGGACCGCAAAACGCTGCGTTACGGAGTTGACTAATATTTGCACCTACTGATATTAAAAAAATTATATCTAAGTTAGTGATTAACATTGAGCTCGGCCAGTTCACTGGGAATAGGTTAACATCATGATAAACGAGATGACATCAATAAAACACAGTTTTCTGACAATTGTAATTCCAGCTTAACAGTGGATGAAAATCCCACAATCGTGAGAATGACCCTTACGTGTGCTGTAATGATTCCATGATTCTTGAAAGCTTTTTGAATTTTTTGTCAGCCCAGGGGTGGAATGTGATGTTCTTGTATTTCATGTTTCCTTCTATTGGTTTCAACGTAATTATTTCTCTGGTTAATTTCTGTGTTTTCAATTAGTTCAATGTCAATTAGTTCTCAATAATCAATAATCTTTTTATTGTCGTCCAACAATATATACATTGTATTGACAAAGTCCATTTATTACATAGGTATAAAAGATCTTAGTTGCTAATTCAAACTTCATTTTCATAAAACGAAGTAAAAACCAAGATAAATACATTTAGTAAAATAAATTTAGTCAAACCATAAGACAAAAATAAAATCAGAATAAATAGAGTCAGTAAAATCACAGTAGGCTTATCTACCATATTTAACATGTTTAAAATTCTAAGTCATTTATATTAAGCACTAACATTTCTTCAGTTGAATAAAAGCATTTCTTTTTTAGCCATTTAATCAAAACATTCTTAAATTGTTTTAACGGTATGTATCGAGCTCTGAAAGGGAGTTTGTTAAACAATTTGACTCCAATGTATACATAACTTTGCTGTGTTTTCCTCAATCTAGTGAAATTTACATCAATTAAATTTTGGTATCTAGTATTATATGAGTGTTGTGTGCTTCTTAAATTATATGTATTTAAATTTTCCTTGATAAAAATTAAATTCTGTAGAATGAAGATGCATGGAAGTGTGAGTATACCAAATTCAGTGAAATAGGGTCTACAAGATTCTCTATTACTGATACCTAGCATACTACGTATAGCTTTTTTCTGACATCGGAAAATTGCTTTTGCTCCAGTAGAGTTTCCCCATAGTAGTGTCCCATAGCACAGGTGGGTATGAAAAAGAGCAAAATATGCAGTTATCATTAAGTTGAAGCTAACACTTAATTTTAACCTTTTCAGCAAAAAGATTATTCTTGACAAGCGACTACATAAGGCATCAGTATGAGCAATCCAATTAAGTTTTGAGTCAAGATTTATGCCTAATAACTTAGCAGAGCTATTTTCAACCTTTGAATCTAAACTGAAGTAAATTTCTTCAGTTTTATTGGAGTTAACAATCAATTTATTCGCTGTAAACCAAAGGAAGGATCTTTCTACCATATAGTTCATTATAACTGAATTTATCTCCGAGTTTTGATTAGAGGATAACAAGGTTGTGTCATCTGCATAAAGAACACTTTTGTATGGCACAAAATGTGAAAAGTCGTTAATAAAGATGTTAAACAAGAAAGGGCCAAGGACAGATCCCTGGGGCACCCCACATGTTACCTTCTTAAGATCTGATCTTTCCTCTTTTATTTTAACAAATTGAAGTCTATTGGACAAATAGGAAATCATTAAAGAGAGTTCCTTATCATCTAGGCCATAATAATGTAATTTTTCAATGAGCTCTTTATGAGGAACAATATCGAAAGCTTTGCTTAGATCTAATAATACTGCCCTTGTCTCCTCCTTATTCTCAAATCCATCTAGCACAAAAGAAACTATACTTTCAATTGCCTTGATGGTGGATAAATTGCTTCTAAAGCCATATTGAGCAGTTGTTAACATGTGATTATTTTCAAAAAATTGTTCAAGTTGGTTTTTCATAATACATTCAACAATTTTGGAAATTACAGGTATCAGTGCTATAGGTCGGTAATTATTTACATCCGATTTCTCACCCTTTTTATAACATGGTACTATAGTGCTTACTTTTAAACATTGTGGGTAAATACCCTCCCGCAGAACCCTGTTAATAAGAAAAGTTAAAGGGCATATAATAGTTTCAGCTATCATTTTAAGAACATAATTAGATAAACCATAAACATCTTCAGATTTTGAGTTGCTCAATTTGGCTAGAGTTCTATTCACTTCGCTGGCACTTGCCTCATACCATCTGAAAGAATATAAGTCTGGAGGTTTAATACCAGAAGTTTTTAAAATGTCTAAGGGGTTAGCTACGTTCCTATTAGCCAAATCTTTATTTATAGTATTACTGATATTAATAAAGAACTCGTTAAAAGCATTTGGTGAAATAGGTATATCACCTTTCAAGTCTATATTTATAGGTACTCTACCAGTTTCACTATTAATTATCTTCCATGCAGCTTTACACATGTTATTAGCGCTTCTGATATAATTATCATTCGCATTTTTCTTTGCTAGATTAATCTGTTCTCTATAAAATTTCTTAAGCCTGCTGTGAGTTTTCAAAAACTTAGCATCAGTCTTACATTTCTCATAACTAAGATCTAACAATAACCTAATTTTATGTAAGAAAGATGTATATCATTTTCTATTTGTTACCTGTTTCTTACCAAGCATATTATTTATCTTGTTTCTTATTGGACAACATTCATTAAAATTAATAGATAAAATTTGTAAAAATACGCTAAAAGCATCATCAACATTTGTGTTGAATAGGAATACATCATTCCAGTTAATATTCCTTAACCTGTTTTTTAAAATGTTCTAGACCTGAATCATTTAATATCCTATAGGTTTGCATATTTGTCCCAGATTTTATAGATTTATTTAAATTATCTTTCGTTAGACAAGAATGTTTAATTTTTAACATTAAAACACAGTGATCAGAGATATGAGGCTGCATGACATCACAAGTAAACATAGATGGTTGCAGATTAGAAATAACATTATCAATACAAGAAGAGTGACGGGTAGGGCGATTATTTAGACAGAAGCAGTCATACGAACGTAAAATATTCAGAAAAATTCTTGTCTTTAAGTCATTACATCTAGTGTCTAGATTTATATCACCAGCAATAACAACCTTAAATTTGCTATACTTCTTTTTGTTACAAATGACATCCAGTAGTTCAGACATTTTATCTATAAAAATATCTACAGAGGAGTCAGGTGTGCGATAGACTGATACCACCAACAAATTAATTGAGGGAAAAACCACTACACACGCCTCAAATTGCTTGACTTCACACAGACTTTCAATATTAACAGTTTTAAATATAGGTTGAAAGGAAGACTTAACCAATATCGCAGCTCCACCATAGGGAGTAGTCCTACAAAACTTATTAGCTATATTATATCCTTTAGGACAGTAGCCGTCCAGTTCACTGTGGATACACCAGTGTTCATTAATACACAATATGTCATTGGTGACCTCATCAAGAAGATTTTCTAACAAGTTATTTTTATTTTTAATAGACTGGGCATTGATATGCATTATATAAACATCACTTGGCCCACTACCAACTGTATTTTGATAATTATTAACTGAATGAAGTGTAGGCCTATCAACATTTCTTTTTCTGGCGTTCTTACTATTTAGTGATCTAGCAGCACACTGATCTAGATCCAACGCATTTAATGGCCTATAACAATTCTCGGCATTAATCAGTCTCATACCTGTACACTCTACTTGTCTAAAAAAGAATTATGCTGGGCCGTAAGAGCAATAGGCCTAGTTTGTAACTTAAGATGATATTTTCTTGTAGAAAAGATGGACACACATCTTAGAATTACTTCACTAATATATTGTTTTCCTAATCTGTTCAAGTGAAGACCATTAGTTGTATAAAATCTCTTGCCGATTCTACTTATATCAACAAAGTTACAGTTTTTAAAATATTTACACACATTCTTAGTTTCATCATTAATTCTTCTGACCTCAAGATTGACACTAGACCAGTTTGGTAGATCGTGTCTATACGGCACTGATGGTTGTGATTTGGTATGATTTACCTACCTTGGTAACACCAAGATATTCAAACTTTTTCAAATTTATATCCACTGCTTAGTCTTTTAACAAAATTACCATAGCACAATTATTTAAATAATAAACTATGTCCTTAATAGTACTTTTAGGTTGTAGGATATTTCTATACAAAGTAAAAACCACTTTATCCTATTGCAAAAAGCTAATTGTGAAATTTTTTTTTGTTTTCTTCTTACATGTGGGTAATGCATAGAATCTGTTACAATTGATACATAATGTTTATATTTTAATCCTTCCTAAAATTGTCTATGCTTACACACTATAGTTCAGTTCTAAGTAGGCCTACTGTATTGGCTTCTGAGGGGTCGATCGTTTGTCGCGGGAAGAGGGAGGCACGTTAAACCAGTACTCACCGTTTCAGAGTTGTCCCGTCCTCCCGTTAAGCTTACGCTTCAGCAGAACGGTTACAGTTAACAGAACTGAACTTTATTTCTATTGCACAGTCTGAACGGAGTCCTAACTTAGACTTGTGCTTTATTAGCAACCGCTTGGCCTCACTAATTGTAAACCTCCTCATATTTGGCACACATTTTCGTCATAGCTCTGCCAATTGATCGAATTAAAATCAGAATTTAGGGTATGTAACTAGAAAAGGAGCACAAAATAGGAAAGTAAAGCTACAGAACCATCACAGTTTTTAAACGTCGCAACATTGGAAATAACCGTGCCATTTTCTGAGTGAATTTTGCATTTCTTGGAGGAGGGTTTTGTATGTATTAGTCCCCTGTCAAATGTACATCCGTGTGCTCCTTGATGATGCAAGTGTGGGAGTAGTCTCAATCTCTTCGTTTGACCTTGGAGAAACATAATTTCGATGGTGCCACTCTTGAAAATGGTGCGTTTGAATGGTGGGGGCAAAAAAACAAAATGGCCGCCATCGCAAACACGTTTTCCTATTTATATCAGTAACCGTTTGGATTACAAAAAAAAGTTTGAAACAAGAAATGTAGCTACATAGATTCTGCACAGAAAAGATTATTACAACTTGTATGTAGGATCAACCGTTTTCTCATAAAAAGTACTTTTATATTTTTCAAAATTAAAAATGATTATGTCTCCGTATGAGGGTTTTGCAAGCGCATATTTACATGCCTGGCATTATTTACACGGCCACTGGATACTTCTAACAATAATTAATATGTTAAACACTAATAAATTAAAAAATAACCCCTTTCCCTTATGTTGTGCCGTAGGAAACTGAAAGATAAAAAGTACTAATATAGTTTTAAACTTTAACGAAAATACTGTGGAAGAAATACAATGTTTGCAGATTTATAGGCCTATAGACAGAGTGGATACACTCCTACAATTACATTTTTAATTATAATCATCGTCACTTTCAATACAAATCTCACTTAGACCTAAATCTTCATCATCGTCCAGCTCGCACTCTCCCATATTGTCACAAACGTTGGGATTACCTTCGCAAGTGCACATTTCAGTACACCGGAGTCCATTTCACTGACATGTAGCCTACATGGAGGAGAGCAACGCCTTTTGGAGCATGAGCAGCGACAAAGTTCCAAGATAAGCTCTGGTGCACAAAGGGTTGGTACAAGCAACAGACTCGTATGCACTCCCTACTTTTTTCCATCCAAAATCTGAGGCCGGTGGGTTATTGGGATGCTTATTTAGGTCCTGATTCCATTTAAAACATTGAAGGTGAGCCCTTAGCCATGCCAGATCCAGTGCAGATCTTGTTGGAGGAACATCTTGGCATTTTTTCTGTGTAAACAACAACCATTGCCCATGACCTAATATGTTGGCCAGTGTAGTTTTGGGGGTATAAAGCTGCAAATGAATGCTTCCAAGATAGTCCTGACATCTTCAGTGAGTGAAATTGTAGTCCCCAATTTAGCCAAGGCTTCTAGCAGCGTATCACTTGCGGAATTAAAAGCTTTCCACTACTTTATTTTACCTTTGCCAGCAAATGATCCTGTTACATCAGCTCCTAAAATTGCGTGTAATCCAGGGAGTGCAGAGGCTTTCAGAGGTCCAAGTGCTCTGTAAATTGAACCAGCTGAACAAACCTTAGCCGAGGAAAAACGCAAAATCTTTCGAAACCTGATTATATCTCAGTGCTAAACTCAGACATCAGTATCGGGGGAGAACACATGAGTAGTTTTAATTCCTTTCTGTGCTAAATAAGATGCATGTAATATGATCTTTGTGTCGGCCTCCTCCTGCATACTTACAAGACTGGATATATCATTACCATGTGATGAAGCTGCTTTTTCCCTTCAACAGAGTACAAACCTTTTGTTTTTGGTCACGCCAAATTGCAGAATCTCATCGGAAAGGAACTCTGTTAGCTAATTTGTGCATTGGTATACTTCCAATTTTCATTTCTGGCCTGCTTTTGCACTGCATTGGATCTGAGCCCTTTTGCAGAATCTCTCACGTCGCTTTCTTCAATGAGTTTTCTTTGTAAGAATAAATAACTACATTAACCTCACTGTAATTGCTGAATTCAGTAATCGCAGTGAGGTCCATGTAGTTTTTGTACTCAGTTTTTACTCAGTTGGAGGGACAAAGCAGCTTCATCACATGGCGATGATATATCCAGTCTTGCAAGTACGCAGGAGGAGGCCAACACAAAGATCATATTACATGCATCTTATTTAGCACAGAAAAGAATTGAAACTACTCATGTGTTCTCCCCCGATATGGATGTCCTGATTTTAGCACTAAGATGATATCTTCAGCTTTAGAAAGATTTTGCATTTTTCCTCGGCTAAGGATCGTTCAGCTAGGTTCAATTTACAGAGTACTTGGACCTCTGAAAGCCTCTGCACTCCCTGGATTACACGCAATTTTAGGAGCTGATGTAACAGGATCATTTGCTGGCAAAGGTAAAATAAAGTAGTGGAAAGCTTTTAATTCCGCAAGTGATACGCCGCTAGAAGCCTTGGCTAAATTGGGGACTACACTTTCACTCACTGAAGATGTCAGGACTATCTTGGAAGCATTCATTTGCAGCTTTATACCCCCAAAACTACACTGGCCAATATATTAGGTCATGTGCAATGGTTGTTGTTTACACAGAAAAAATGCCAAGATGTTCCTCCAACAAGATCTGCACTGGATCTGGCATGGCTAAGGGCTCACCTTCAATGTTTTAAATGGAATCAGGACCTAAATAAGCATCCCAATAACCCACCGCCCTCAGATTTTGGATGGAAAAAAGTAGGGAGTGCATACGAGTCTGTTGCTTGTACCAACGCTTGTGCACCAGAGCTTATCTTGGAACTTTGTCGCTGCTCATGCTCCAAATGGCGTTGCTCTCCTCCATGTAGGCTACATGTCAGTGAAATGGACTCCGGTGTACTGAAATGTGCTCTTGCGATGGTAATCCCAACCTTTGTGACAATATGGGAGAGTGCGAGCTGGACGATGATGAAGATTTAGGTCTAAGTGAGATTTGTATTGAAAGTAACGATGATTATAATTAAAAATTTAATTGTAGGAGTGTATCCACTCTGTCTATAGGCCTATAAATCTGCAAACATTGTATTTCTTCCACAGTATTTTCGTTAAAGTTTAAAACTATATTAGTACTTTTTATCTTTCAGTTTCCTACGGCACAACATAAAGGAAAGGGGTTATTTTTTAATTTATTAGTGTTTAACATATCAATTATTGTTAGAAGTATCCAGTGGCCGTGTAAATAATGTCAGGCATGTAAATATGCGCTTGCAAAACCCTCATACGGAGACATAATCATTTTTAATTTTGAAAAACATAAAGTACTTTTTATGAGAAAACGGTTGATCCTACATAAAAGTTGTAATAATCTTTTCTGTGCAGAATCTATGTAGCTACATTTCTTGTTTCAAACTTTTTTTTGTAGTCCCAACGGTTACTGATATAAATAGGAAAACGTGTTTGCGATGGCAGCCATTTTGTTTTTTGCCCCCACCATTCAAACGCACCATTTTCAAGAGTGGCACCATCGAAATTATGTTTCTCCAAGGTCAAACGAAGAGATTGAGACCACTCCCACACTTGCATCATCAAGGAGCACACGGGAGCCTTTTTTTGTACATTTGACAGGGGACTATATTGAAAAAAAGTTAAAATTAATGACTTGTATGAACAGGATTTGGTATTTTATGCTAGAATTCTTATAACCGTTGTATAGCTTCTACCAAGTAAGCAGAAAGTGTAGTTTTCTCAGAGAAAGGATTTCTATGTAAATACGCTTAGGCTAGGCTGTATTTATGAAGCTATATGAATTGTTCTTTGTACTATCATTATGTTTCAGATGTCTTTAGTTTAAAAATGTAATTTATATTTTCCACAGTTTAGTATTTAATACATAGTGTGATAATTTTCCTCATTATTTCCATATTTAAAAAACATTAAAATAAATATAATCCATATTCAGGCTAATAAAATTGGAAATTATTAAATCAATGCACTTTTAATATCTAACATATAAATAAATTTAAACAGTATAATGTTAAATGTCACTGTAATTCCTATTGTTTTCTGTTGTTTTAAAATGTACAGTTCTCTCAACATTAGGAATGCAAATCATAACTACATTGTGCCGAAATTAACTGAATCAATCGCTTCAAAAGATTTCTCAAAAGTCCCAGAGAAATTCCTTATGTACCCTCAAAATCCATTGCTACCTAAGTAAATTCTAATTTTGTTGGTTGTTAATTTTAGTCCTTACTTAATTACAGAACTTAGGCCCGGTTGCATAAAAGCTCCAGATATCTTCTATTATAGACAGCTAATGGTTCTGTACATATACTCGATAAATACCTTCCCATTTCCGAAAGCGAATACGCTCAGTAAATAGCCATAGGCCTATGTCAGATAAAAGAGATGAGCACTTTGTCAATAGATGGAGACACTGTAATATCTAATCGGCCATGATTGAGTAGCAACCAATGGGAAGGCTTCTAGCTATTGTATTAAAAATGGCTTATTTTCTGTCTGCTGTTTCTCTGGTAAAATGAATGTAAAACGTGAGAGAAACTTCGGCAATGTCGACTTCGGGACTTGTACATTCGAGAAAATGCCACCCATCACAATCTGACAACGTAATGCCTAAAACGTAACACATTAATTATGTTATAGCTGATTTACCACTGAGAAAGGAATCTTTCGATTTGTCCCCATTTCTAATGATGGGCTATTTAAGGCTGAAAAAGGCATGCTTGCAGTTGTTCCTTAATCCATATGATGGCTTATTTATCCATAGCTCCTTGCTTTGACAGCGTGATTCCTTTCCGAAACTCAATATCGTCAAATATCTAATTCTTTCAGGAAATATTTTTGCTTTACACACCTCTTGGCCTAATTATCGTCCCAGGATGAAGATGACGAGAAAGAAAATGATTATGTATTTAATTGATAATCGTGCTGTAAAAAGGCAATATTTTCTTCATAAAGTGTTGCACCAGAAAATAAAATTAATATACTTCAGCTATATTATTTCCGAATCTGAATATCATCTTCTTGAAAGAATATTGCTGTATTTCTTTCAGGGAATATTTACTTCTGCATAGACCTAGGCCCTATACGATCTGACATTGAAGATGACCAGCAAGAAAATATGATGTGAATTAATAACTTATTCGCGATGTGTACATAAAAGCGTTACAACAGAAAATGAAATTAATACAAATAAACGATGGATACATTAATAGCCTAGCCTATAACAAAGGTCATCTAACCGATAATATACAATTTTTCTAGTATTATGAATTATTTCACACTCAAATTAATAACCAACCATTACTACTTTTCATTATAATACCATAACAAGCTAGTAACATCATGTGGGATAAAATGCTAACATAATAACGAACTTATAAGTTATCAACATAAATGTATCGCACGCCCGCCATATTGAATGTTTATCTGGAGTTTCGTGAGATATCTAGTGATCTGTCTACCGATAAGTTATCGAGTGTTTCATTCAATGGATAACCGTCATCTGAAATACTTATCGATCAATTAATGCAATCTAATAGATATCCAACGTTTCAGAAACCCGGCATTATTTAGTTAAAAAGACTATATACATACTACATACACGTTTGTTTATTAGGCCTATATATAAATCCTTTCCCTGATCATTACATTGAAAAATATAAAAAGATACGTTTACACAGCAGTATCAGTTGCATTATTGGGCTATATTTCTGGCAAATGTAGTAACAACACTTCTTTTTTAGTTACATTGAATAATATTGATAAAGGGAAGAAAACTTTCACCTGTATATCAGCTAGTCAGTATGTACAACACCAGAAGTCAGTAACAAGATAGCGCACATAAGTAAGTCACATCTGATTACGTTAATTTCTAACTGAAATAAGCTCCATTAATGTTCTTTTTTTATATTTATTATAATCTCGAAAGGCGAATGGAAGAGTTTTGTTTTTTACTAGCCTTACAATTGTACAAGCACCTTGCTGCATACTTTTATTTTATACTACGTTATATTTATTATAAAATATGCGTAATATCTCAATTGAGATAGAGAACATTAATATAGGCCTAGTACTCCTTTACAACTTTCCTAAATGTGTTCCTAATTATTTATCATCTGTTAATAAAGGCTTTCTTTTATTCCCTTCCATGTCATAGTCATCTTCATTTAATCGGTTTATGCTATTCCCACATTCCTTCGTTAGTCATTACTACTATGTGACTTAATAGTGGTTATTTACCCTGATTTCGGTAAGTATTTCTTGGGAAAAATGACTAATTCCGTGCGAATTCGCTTCGAGTAGTAAGGAGATTTGTGAGGTTATTACTTAAAACACATTTTTTCACAGTCATAATTTTTATTTTGAAAGAAAGAGGTTTTTCGTTTAAATAAATAAAAAAGTTTTGTCGAAAATTTCTTGTTTATGCGGTTAATTTCGTGGATTTTTAACAAATTTTGCAGTAATTCGTGAAACAATTTCACATAATTTTATGGCTTTCTTTAAGGAATTTTCATTTTCCAAGCTAAGTTTTAACACATTCCGCGTTTTCGTTAATAACAAAAATCACATCCCTTGCCATTTATAATCCACAATACACTGCAATACAGTTTCTTAAAATTAGTTTTTTTTTTTATGGGGTTGATAGAAACTGATAAGAGCTTAGAAGTTTTCTGACTTGGAAGTGCCCTTTTGAAGTATGAATATTTTAGTAGAAACTTCGTTCCTGTATCCAATTTTTTCTTTATTTATTTAATATTGGGCTCAATGCATAGAAAATGTTGTTCTATAAATTTAATTTTCACAATAGAATTAGGAATCTGGAACTCATTTTCGTAGAAGGAAAGGAAGAACAAGGTTAATTTTAAAAAGTGCTGTTTTCTCAACCACATTGCTGTATTTACATAAAAAAAGGGAAAATGCATTTCTATAATTTCTTTCAGTCATGCGTTGACAGAAAAAGAGATTTTGTTCAGATTGATAAAAGTCCCAAAATGGGGGAAAAGGATACTGAAAATTACGTCCATTCTTGGAGACCACGCAATGGTTTCTTCCAGAGGAGCTCTATATTTTCCCCTTAAAAAGTGCGCACAAAAAATCTTGGTCATCACAAAACGTTTGTCATGCAGATTGCCTAGTCAAGCGGAATCAGGCGTGATTATCACATTTCTACTACCAATCAATACTAATTTTACCTCTACTTAGGCTAACAATTACGGAAAAATTGCTTTGCTGTACCGGTATATGACAATTTTTCAGCATTTTTTTAATAGAGTGGTTGCTATAGAAACCAGTAGCTCCATCATAGTATGAAGTCTGCATCACAATCATACGATCAAAAATGTTGACAAATTCATTATATAAATCATAATATAGCTTTGTGTGAGCTTAAGTAGTCAATTCAATGCAATTCCCATAAAATCCCGTCTTGGTTTATCATTATTATTATTATTATTATTATTATTTTCGTCGTTGCCAATTTCATTATTATTATTGTAATTATTTCATTGTGTTTGTGTATTCTATAACATTAGGGGAGGATATTTCCGAATGTTGAAAATGTTATTCTTATTACTGTTCAATTCCGAATTCGGCACTTTCTTCATAATGCTGTGCATTTATAGTACCAGTATCATATCTTCTGTAGTTCGATATGTGATATTTGAAATATTACCACTACTTCAATATTTGCATTTTAATTATTACTACTATTTAAACTATTGTAAATTTGTCTCTTTCCATACTTGAGTTTAATGTATTCTAGTCATTTTAAAAGGGAAGATATGCTTTCTTTATTTTCGTGCTATAAATAGTTTGGACTGGCGATTTCCTATTGCTGGACGCTTCGCTGGAGACTAGCCTGGAGTCAATTCTTTCTCAGACAGGTAGACAGACGAGAGGTTTAAATTCCATCAGGTGGGCATTTTAAATGTTATGGATGAAGCTAGATCTTCGCACATACTATTACAAGTTCCACTGTCACATTCTTGCGCTCGAGTAGCGGTGAAAACACTGAACACTCCCATCTCACTTACCTACCGAGAGAAAGCGTTACCTGTGCTGAGAAGCTGTTGTGATGCACTTGTTTACCAACAGCACACTCTGGCGGCCAACACTGCCTCAGGTTTCACTTCTAATTTCTTTATCCATCCCTATTGTAATAATCATAACATTATCGCTCTTTCTTTCTTTCTCTCTCCCTTTGTCAGGCCTTTATGCTACCGGGGTATCAGTCTACCACATGACTTTTTCCAGAGCAAATTTTTTTCCTGTAGAAACCGTGACATGAATATTCAGGTTTGATTTGTCTTCCGGAAAATCGGGTAGGTTGCCAAGGCGTTTAGGTCGAGACTCGGGAGGACGCAGGTTCAAATCCACTTGGTAATCAATGTGCTTTTTTCAGGGTTTTATCACTCGTAAAAGCTAATTCCAGATTGAATCCTAATGATTCTATGTAGGCCTACAAGCAATTCTATAAAACTGATGCCATTTACAATTCTCCCGTTTAGGGTTGCCAGGCGTCAGTGTTTTATACGGACAGTTTGTATTTTGAGGCCCATGTTCGTGCCCGTATCGTATCGTACAAATGAAAAAGTGATGAAATGTCCATATTTTATTGTTTTGAACTAAAAAAAAGCAAAAATCAATGAAAACATGAAGAAGGGGAAAAAGAAACTCAAAAACAGAACTGAAAGGTGTAAATAATTACGTATGTGGTTTCACGTTTTCACAAGTTAAAAGTAAGTGAAACGGATGTAATAGTACTATTGTAATAAACCAAGTGCTTTAGTTGGGCCGGTACGCACCGGTACTGCGTACCGGTATAAAATTATTTTCCTTCTACCATACCGGGAAAAATATGTGCTCCGGTACGTCGTACTGGCAGTACAGGAACGATATTGTCCTAAAATACTTATTAAATGTCCAATTCACGAGAGTGTATTTGTTAATAATGACAAACACTATTAAATTCGCAATAGATATGCGTTCTATGGAAGGTGAGTACCCCCATAAAATATTTTCCAACTAAAGCACTGATATAAACCTAATAACAAACACATCAGACAAAAGCAATTCCGAAGTTATTATTAAATAAATTTCTTGTTGACTGAAAGTTTTTCTATTTTTCTTCTTTTTCTTTCATTCTGTCTACCTAGGCCTATCTGTCTTTCTTTTCCCTTTCTTTACTTTCTCTCATTACTTTTTTCTTTATTCCTGTCTTTTCTTTTATGCATCTGTCTATCTAGCTATCTACGTATCTCTCTGTCTGTCCATATACCTATCTATATGTCTATAGTCTATCTTCCTACCTTTATTTATTTTATTTATTATCATTCTGTATAACCAAACTACCGTGGTGTCATGTAAACTTAGAAGACATTTCGTTTTTATAATCTCAGCCACATGGAACTTACAGATGCTGGATATAATACCAGATTGTACATATAATTTATTTTACAACATGAATATGACCACGTCCTATCCTCGGGGTGTTTAATTACACAAACTTGCATATTTTCAACACGTAAGAGACCGGAAGGCGGCCGACTGATTATTTTAAGAAGAGTCATAAACCCTGCTGTTTACTGTGTGAAAAAATATCGTTTTCCGAATCTTATAAAATGCTATCGTTATGTAATATTCATAGACACACGTGTTCTCATGGTATATTTTACGGTGTGTAATTAAACTCAAAGAACATCATATAGCTCCGAACCCTGTTTCTTTTTTTTATTTTTATTAATTTTCATAATTTCAAGCTTACAAAGTAGCGATTTCGATATTAATCGAGAAAACTTAAAATCTGGTTATTTATATTCATGGGTCATTTTCAAAGTACTTAACTTGCCTATTTTTTGTGCCTAATCAAAATAATAACAATCAAGTATATTCGTTTCTTAATTTATGAAACTGATACACAAAAAGAAATAATTCCGGTAGTACTTGAAGAAAGTCTATTTCTCGTTGGGCTTATTATTGCATCAATGTATTACAGAAGTTTCCTTTGGGAACTCAGAAAAGCCATGTCTCCTCTAGCATTTTCTATGGTATTCGTAGTACTTGAAGAAAGTCTATTTCTCGTTGAGCTTATTATTGCATCAATGTATTACAGAAGTTTCCTTTGGGAACTCAGAAAAGCCATGTCTCCTCTAGCATTTTCTATGGTATTCAACTATTTATAAAGCAAAGTCCAAACATTGTATGTTTTTTGTCTCCTTATTACATTATTAGATATTTATTTTCTTTTTTACAGAAACTATTTATTCAGTATTGGGATGATTAAAGTTTTGCATGTTTTAAGATTGTCCTCATGTCTAACTTAACTCTGTTACTAGTCAAATACTTGCAAAATCAAATGCTAAATGGTGCAAGTGTCAGTAGAAGAATAACTGATTAATTTCTACAAGTTCAAGACTGCTGCAAGCTTTGTATGATAGAATTTTGCTCATCTCTTGAAATTCTTAGTCTCAGACATAGCTTAACGGTTTTTGAAACTAGATCAATAATAATTAATGGATCGATCTGTTCCATTACATTTATGGTTTGTAACTACAGAATATGTACCTGGTAAACTAAATAGAATATTACGAGTTACTGCAGTATAATAATAGAAATAAAAAAATCAGGTAAACTGATATAACAAAGTCCCAGATGGAATCAATAGACCATATTTAAGTAACTATTGAGTTTTAGACCACGATTTCTTGATAAAATTGATAAGCATATGATAGGCCTACAGTGTTCGAAGTGAGATATGATCAGAGCTGGTATGTTTCTCCGCAATTTTATACAGGCTTTCCTGGCATTAAGAAAATGTATGAACAATTTTATTAAGACAAATAATATATTTTATTATATGTAATTTATCTATATAATTACACCTAGTATTGAAATATAATTCATCATCTCGTCTAAAGTTCCATATTGGCCTAAATCTGGCGGTGCAGTATTTTGTTTTTCCTTTTTCCATGCTTCTGTTTCATCTGCATAGCCATAACTTAATATATTTCTCTGGCTTCAATTTATTTATTGGAGGTACAATCAGCTTCAAGAAGAGTAGGCTAATTAATGTTAATATCTGAAGTTGATTTCTTGAAGGTGATAGAACAATGTTCATTCCACTAAATGCCCTTTCACATTCTGTAATTGATATAATTTAGTTACTTTTCGAGATGTTGTCAGGGCTGATCTCACATGCACATCACTCAAGACTGTGTTATATTCCATTCAGAAAATGGTGTTTAAACTAGTAGCGCTGCTAGCATCAAATCTACAAACAAAATCTAAAAACTGAGCATTTAATGGTTACTTTGGTGAAATATTAGCTGAAAATAAGCTATATTGAGAGAAAAATAACTGTACCACCCGAAAACAACTCCAGGGGGCGGTATGGTATGCCATTAATCATTTTTACCAGTACCGGTATTGCATACCGGCTAACTTCGAACACTAAATGTGAAGGAATAAGTGGGATAATTCCTATCGCTAGCATGTCTAATTATTTGTCAAAGCCCAGTGTATTTCAACTTCCAAAGCCCTAAGTGAACACTGCAAACAATATTGTTGTCATGGGAATTGAATTGCACTTGATAAATTCAGTGTTAGTTTCAGAAATAAGGCCTCTAATTGGGTGTTACTCCAGTATTGTTCAACCGATTTGGTCCAAAATTAATAGGCGTCGTCCCATGGACGTTAGAAGTACTTATACAAAGTTTCATGGAAATCTGTTAAAACGTATTCGAGTTATCGCGCGGACAGGCAGACAGAAGAAGAGACATTTTCCCGTCCACCATACGATCTTAGAAAGTACCATTCTGGCACTTAATAAAAGGACGTCCTGCCGGGTCTTGTAAGTTTTACCAAATAAGAACACTGTACTTAAATCATGATATGTTTTCTCATAGCTTGTAAATTTCTTTTCTTTACTGAAGTGTGACTTCGTGGAACTCTACAGATCACTGAGCGTTTAACTGTTTTTGCTTGCTCACTACCGTTGTGTAAATCTTTATTTGATGCTACTAACAGGTCGTAACGGACTGCACCCATTATGCTCGTATTTTATCGGTAAATCCATACAGATCTCAATATCCACATCAATAAAAAAATAGCTTCCGTCTTTTGTTTCTAAAGCTTAGATTTCTACAATATTTCTAAAAATGTCTGAAAAAAACTAATATTATTACTGTTTGTTATTTTATTTTACCCATTACTAGCTTAAAAGAACAGGCTTTTGTATTTTGATTTTACTTCGAAGACGTAAACTTATGGAGTAATCTACTTCCGTTTTTCAAACTCTAGACCCTTACGACCTTCCGTCTTTTGGCTGCGGGGTTTATATGACCAACTTTATTTTCTTCAGTGGCATTTCAGTAATTATAGTAGAAGTAGAACTTCGTGAACGGCAATAAAGGGGGAAAGGCCCGAAGACTACGCGTGCAAATTTTCATCAAGATCGGATTAAGACTATAAAAAAAGTCAAGTGATCCTTATACTGGCCATGGAAACTCTTATGATTCCGGAAGATTGAAGATCCCTGATTTTGAGACATTTGGCACATGAAGATGGTAAGGTTGTAAGCCTTAACACACTGGCTGCCTTTCCCCCCAGGATTGCTCCTGGTACTCATTTATTTTAGAGGATGAGTCGATCCCATGGCCATGGTGCCACCAGAAGGATTAGACCAATTGAAAAATCCCAATCCATAATTATAAAGAAACAGCTAAAATGTCTGCTTTAGAGTGTATTCCACGATAAAAAAAGGACAGCCGGGGAAAAACGGCCCAGAAAATCCCTGCATAGTGTGTTCCGTCCAAATTGATCAATGTTTGACCAGTTAGGCCTAAATTCATTATGAACCATTCATAAACTAAACTATTAATAATTATACAGAAACAGCTAAAAATTCGGCTTTATTAATAATTATACAGAAACAGCTAAAAATTCGGCTTTAGAGTGCATTCCACAATTAAAAAGCGTCGCCGAGGAAAATCGACCTGATATTCGAGTTCTCTGGCCCAGAAAACCTTTGCATAGTGAGTTCCGTCCAAATTGTTCAATTTTTGTCCATTTAAGCCTATATTCATTATCCCTCTTCCGACTATGTTGAAAATTTCAGATGTCTGCGGACTTTGGCATTATAAACAAATGAATGACCAGGGTGGGCTTATAAAATGAAACAATTCTTTTATTTCCAAACCATGACAAAAAACGGCAAAGCCACCTGCAATTGATTTGAAAATGAACAAAGCTCGCGAACAAAAGCGAAAATTAAACATCTGGCTTCGAAGTGCATTCGCCCACTCTTCAGTCCATCTACGTTTAAAATTTCAGATCTCTGGGTTCAGTCGATTTCGCTGGGCATCGCGCACAGACAGACAGACAGACAGACAGAAAGACAAACACTTCCTTTTATTGTTATAGAATTCTCTCGAAATGGAGATTGCTTATGCACCGTCATTTGTCCATGCATAGCAACCGCATATACAGTATTACATTACGTTACGTTATGTGATATTAAAGGGTTGTATAAGAGCACAATCATTTTTTTTTTTATATACAAAATGAAACGTTGACAGAGCATTTCCTTTTATTTTGAAAGCTAAAAGTGTGCAAAATGTAATCGAGATCGGAATTAAACTGTAGATTTGTATAAAGGACAAACATACATAGGCCTACCGCTCTTCTTTATTATTATCAATTTATCATCATTATTATTATTATTATAAAATACCACATATTAATAGCATAATAATATTATTGTTATTATTATTAATATTATTATTATTATTATTATTATTATTATTATTATTATTATTATTACAAAATACCACATAGTAATAGCATGATGTTCCCTTTATTTTTATTCCTAGCAAAATAATTGTTATAAGTTTATATTTTTAACGAGATATAAGTTAGGCTACATGTCCTTCGTACGCGTAAAAAGTATTTTGAGTTTTTAGAGCTACCCGAGAAATACCACGATCCAGTAACAAAGCTCAAGCAAAACAAGTTTCCTTTTTCATTCACTATTTTTTTAAACGAATGCAGCAAAATACAGTCGGGAAACCAATAAAATTACTAACACCTGGGTGTAGCCTAATCCTATGTTTGCTTCTAAGTAGAAGACTGCTTACCGTAAATATCTACAATTCTAAACCATCGGCACAGTTTCAAAATATAACCCGTCCACTAAGAAATTGCCTTTGGTAAAACTTAAATTGTTCCTATAAGATATGGAATTGAAGGACCTAGTTCCATAAGGGCGTAAGGCACAAGCACAGGTCTTTTCTTATGACTGAGCAGAGGTTTAAGGCACAAGTATAAATTATTCACTGAGTATTTAAGATATATGAGGAGGAGGCATAAATGTTAAAAGCTGAAAATTAAAGATGTACCTTACGCCCTTATGGAACTAGACCCTTCAATTTTATAAAAAACACCAAACAAATCACTAATATTAATTGAGAATATTCATCTATTCGTTTAATTTTATTCCTAGTTCAGTAAATTATCCATCGAAGACCCTAAGTTGGAGTAGAGGACGTGTTTCGTCGTTCATCGACTGGTTTATTTATTCTTTATGTATTGCATTAATTTCTTAGCCGGTCATGAAAACCACCATTAACGGCCGTGTGTGTCGGCATGCTGACCACATGCCCCCCTAATCCTGCCGTCTGCGTGTGGTAGATGACGCAGCGGTCGAGTGGTAGACTAAGTCCCTCCAGGGATGTAGCGCCACGGAGTTTAGTTTTAGTTTAGTATTAATTTCTTAGAACTACTGGGTTTATATATTAATGACATTTTGTTTAAAACGCCTTCTTTTAAATGAGAGTAGCGAATTAAATGTCCCCTTTAAATACTTAATTACTTCATTGAATATCATGCTCAGAAAGTGTCTGTGAATGCATGATAATTACCCCTTCACAAACAAAATATGTACTGCAGACACTAAAAACTCTCCCTTGCGAATACTATCATGCAATCTGTAACCTGCGTGTACCTGTAAAGTACTTAATTCCACATATACACACATGTAAATGTTTTAAAACGCAAAATATTCTCTGCGCGAAAAGAATTTAGAATAACTTCATGGCTATGATGATTCACAGAAGAGAGATTATGTTCGCGATCTGTAACATACTCGTACTTTGAAATGTTTATTGTTCTTTTTTTAATTTTAAAACTTAAATATAGTCTAAACATAAAAGGCTCATCTCATCGGGTTAGCTCAAAACAAAAATAACCACTATAGAGTAGGCCTATGTAGCTAAATAGGCCTAGATAACTTTTAAGTTTATGTAATCGATTTTCAATATACGAGGGCTGTCCAGAAAGTAACATACGTTTTGAAATAAAAAAAAAAATAAAGTGAAAAAACAAATTTTATTACATACATTTTGAATGTAGACTCTTAGGCTATTTTTCTACATAATCGCAATTGCACAAGCTTTTCGATACCCTCTCTGTAGAAATCCGCCGCTTGAACTAAACTCCGTGAAATCTGGGGGAAATGTTCAGAGAGTTCTGTAATCGTGAAACGACGATTTTCACGGATTTTTGTCATTGATTTTCGCCACCAGTTCATCAGTCACAACACTAGGCCTACCACTGCGGTCCTCATCGTTATGCCATTTTTAAAATCAATGCATCACTGCCTTACTCGGCTTTCACTCATTATTCCTTTGCCTTAGGCCTACATATCATAAATCTGGCGATAAATTTCAATTGGTTTGTGATTTTTCGCCAACAAAAACTGCACTTCACAACTGGCGGGATTTTCAATTGCAGCGCTCATTTTAACACTCCACTGCGTACGAAAAGTACGAAAGGCACGATGCTCACGCTAACACTGCTGGATGCATACTGACTGTAGGAACGTTGTGACGCTAAAATGGCGGCGCTAGCCCCGCCCACTGCCGGGCCAGGCCAAAATTCTGTTACTTTCTGGACAGCCCTCGTATTTTATGCACCAAAATATTTTTCTACTCAAAATATTTAAAAGAAGCAAGGTTCAGGTCATTTTTGTAGACTGTACGTTATTACGTGATAATTCCCACAGAAATAATGTCCATAAAATTCTGTTCAGTAGTTTCTGAATTTCAGGAAGATGATTCTGAAAAACATAGTTTACAGAAAAAGGACACTAAACGTATTATAAATAACATTAAATTAAGCAGGTGACTGAGAGCTGCTTACAGCAAAGTTCAGCATCGTTCACTTAAATTCATAATTTTAATTTTTTGACGATGGTAAGCTGTATAGTTGTTTCCAAAACGTGAAAGCTTCAGCTCTTGGAGCTATTTAGATAACATTTCTTCTCTGCTACTTGACTGCGGTATTAGTGAACAGTAGGCGACCCTCATTAAAGGCCTTGAAGCACTGTCAGGTTTCTGTCTCTTCTGGAGATTGTAGTGTTGAATAGTTGCATCCGCTATATTAGTTTATAATATGTCATTTTTTCAGACCCAGATGTAAAAGTGGCTATCTGCGCCACATCAGAGGAATGTGAACTCTTTAAATACAGTGTAGGATTAGCGAACAATGAGGGACCCTCATTAGAAATGGACTCATTGTGAACCATTCTGCAAAGTCAACCCGGGCCTCGAGCGGAGTGAGGCGTTGGAGTGAGACGAGGCTTTCATGTTTTGGAAAGAACTATATGCTTTTCTTGAAAGAAAGAAAGAAAGAAAGAAAGAAAAAAAACAGAATTTCCCTCCCTTCTCTTCAGTAACCTGTTAACACATACAGGAACAATGTTAGCCTACCCAATGAAAACATTTAATGCTCGGTTATATATGGGTAATATCGTCAAAAGCCAGCTCTTTAGTATTATAACATTTCAGGGAACTTGATAAAAAACAGTGTCAGTTTTTGGGGGGGGCAGCTTAATATCTATTGACTTAGTCTATCTTAAATCGATATTGGTTATTCTCTTTAGCTTAGCTCAATAACGATCAATTCAAGGCTTTGTTAGTGCCTATGTTAATTAATGCTTATGTGCTCTTACTGTCTGAAGAAATTAAGGCGTAATTTAATTTGAGCATTGCAATTCAAAGAAGTAGTGTGATGAAATGTTAGACCTTTTACTTCCTCACCCACATGAGAAAACGGTAGTACCATAATTCTTAATTATGAACCGCGTCTTAAATGTTCTGGTCATCTTGACCTATTTTAGCACGAACTTACTTCACTTACACAACTTGCTTGACTTAGATTAGGTTTCATAAGTGAACCTCTGCGTGAGTCCTAAAATAATTGAAAAATTAAAGGACTTAATATGGTTTCAGCCAGTTTAGTAAAATCCTATAAAGTATTTAATAATATGAGTGTTAATTTATTAGGGTATTTACTGTCTTTATGGATTATCCCAGTGTTTCTCAACCTTTCAGTATTCGCGGCCCAGTTTTCAATCATAATTTTCATCGCCCCCCCCCCACTTACAATAAAATGTATACAACAGTAATGCATTCTGAGTATTTTGGAGGCCCCTGAAATCGAGAATCTTTTCCGAACTTTGTAAAGACATGGGTTCGGTTCATTCACAGTTATTATTTTATTGCGAGACAAGATGGTCTACTCACGTGGGACATTTTTACAACGTGTTTATGAATTAAGAGAAGAAAGCGCCATTTTTCTAGAAGAAGAAAA
The DNA here is from genome assembly GCA_964059195.1 of Ectobius pallidus. Lineage (NCBI taxonomy): Eukaryota > Metazoa > Arthropoda > Insecta > Blattodea > Ectobiidae > Ectobius > Ectobius pallidus. The sequence continues at coordinate 124,148,830 of CAXKWD010000002.1, forward strand.
CAGACCGGAAGCCGAGAATTTTCGCGATGGTTTATTTTTTGATGAAATTAAGCTACTTGGTCGACATATTCGAGAAATTAAATATCTTGAACCTTCAAATCCAAGGAGCAGTGGCGCCCACTCCATGGGGCCTGAGGGGGCCCGAGCCCCCTCAAAAATTCGTTTGGGGGGCTCCGCCCCCCCAATAACTTAAGAAAATTATTAGTTATATTATGCTTTGTAAAATCACAAAATTATGTTGGTATTTTTTATTTCCCTTGTTTGACGATAGTTACCTTTTAAAATACATTCAGTAATGAGTTAAAACAAATAATTATTACGGTAGTAAGCAGGTTAACTGAAAACGAGTGGTGTGAATCATGATAGTGTTACGGTGCTGCGGGCACACTTAGAATTTGTCCCGGTGCGCGAACCTTCGTGTAAGGTCTGGCGGGCCAGCGCTGCGGCCGCGGCGAAATCAAAAGGACTGGAGCAGAAGTGCCTGGAACCCTCCACCTCGCGTCGCCTTGACGCTTCGAGACATTACGACGCCGTGGCTATATAAAGCCCACCCTGCTGGAGCAGTCATTCAGTGTGGATAGTTTCGTGCTGCAGACGTGTTTAGCGTTCCGACTTTAGTGTTTAGTGGACTCTTTTATATGACTATATTTTATTCGTTTACTTTAGTCTCTTAGTGTATTGTGAATTAAGTTTGCAATGGATAAATTTGTTACCAAAAAGGTGCGCTTGGAAGTTGATGATACTGCAAGTCAACCTCCGACAATAATTGTGTCGTCAATTGCTTCGTCGTCTTCAGGCGAGAACTGTTCACAGCCAAAACCTGGACAATCCGGTAAGGGAAGATCATTTCAGAAGTCTTGGTTGATCAAATATACATGGCTAGAATATGAAGCATCTACCGAAAAGGTTTTTTGCAAAACCTGCAAAGAGGTAGATGCTAAAAATCTATTACAATTTTCTTCAAAAAAAGAAGATGCATTTATTTCCGTAGGGTTTTCTAACTGGAAAAAGGCTTTGGAAAAATTCCGTCTTCATGAAAATACGTTTACGCATAAAGAAGGTGTTCTGAAACTAAATGCCATCACTAACCGAAGTGTGGCCTCCCAATTGAATGAACAGTTAGATAGTGATATGAAGAAAGGCCGTTTAGCTCTTGAGACAATTTTTACTACCGTGCAATTTCTATGCCGACAAGGCCTAGCAATTAGAGGGCACGAAGATGTAAACTCATATTTTTTTCAATTGTTGGAACTCCGAAAGAATGACGTACCTGAGTTAAAAGATTGGTTAGGGCGTTCGGGGTATAAGTGGACGTCCCACGATATTCAAAACGAGATCATTGATCTACTAGGAAAGTCTGTGTTGAGAAAAGTATTGGCTTCAATCAAGAAGACTGAACATTTTTCTATTATGGTTGACGAAACAAGTGATTCTTCGATTCACGAACAAGTGTCATTTTGTATTCGTACTGTCAATGATTCCTTAATTATCAACGAAGACTTTATTGGCTTATACGAGACCCCCAACACTGAATCACAAACTCTGTTTAGTATTTTAAAAGACGTATTTGCTCGTCTTGATTTGTCAATGGATAACTTAAGAGGACAGTGCTGTGATGGTGCCTCGAATATGAGAGGTAAAAAAGTTAGTTTTGGATATACAACCAAAAGCACGTTATGTGCACTGCACTGCTCACAGTTTAAACTTGGCAGTTGTAGACAGTCTCCGCCATCTTACGTCTATGAGGGATATTATGGCCTTAGCCAAGAACTTAATAAACACCGTAAGGGAATCCAACAAAAGGATGGGACTTTTCAGAAGCATACGCTGTGAGAGCACCAACGACCAAGCTGGTCTACGACCCATTTGCCCGACTCGATGGACTATGCGAGCTTCTAGTATCTTGAGAATATTGAATCTTGAATAACTTTGAAGAACTTCTAGAGTTTTTTGAAACATTTCCTGCAGAGGACAAAACAGAGGCAGGTTACAAATGTGCAGGCTACCTTGAGTCAATGTTACAATTCAAAACTTATTTCTTTTTACGTCTTTATTGCCATGCAATGAACCCAGTAGAGGATGTCAATGAAAAAATTCAATGCCCTCATCTAAGTGTTGCTGATCTGGAAAAAATATATGAGGGCTTGATTTGTATATTGAATGGAAGGCGTGGTAGTTTTGAACACTTTTGGGAATTGTGTTTAAAAGAAAAACCTTCACAAGTTGATGATCCTTCGCTTCCTCGGAATCGACGTATACCAAAGAAGTATGAAAACAACGAAGCCAGCTCACCGCACACTTTCAAAACCCCAAAGGAATACTACAAAGCTATGTACATTGAAGTTTGTGAAACGGTGCAATCTTGCATTACTGAGCGGTTTGCATCAACTGGACTCACACAGGTCATTGCAGTTGAACAAGAGAGCTTGCTTTTAGTAAACAGAGGTGAAACAAATTTTGAAAAATCAACTGAGTTTTTCAAAAATGACCTAGACATTGAGAGACTGCGCTTACACTTGAATATGTTATCCGATATCGCTAATAAAAAACAACTGGTCTTAAAAAACATGCGTGATGAGAGAAAGTACATTACACAAGAGCCTGCAGTTGGAGAAATGTTATGTGAAGTAGTGAAGTGCATTAAGCTTCTCCAAGTAGTTCCAATCACGACAGCAACAGCAGAACGGTCATTTAGCGCCCTTAGACGTCTGAAGTCATATCTCCGATCAACAATGGGACAGAAGCGATTGAACAACTTGGCTGTTCTTCAAGCCCACAGAGATGTTTTGGATGAATTGGATATCCGACCAGTCATCAACGACTTCATATTCAGTAATCCAGTCAGACAATCGACATTTGCACCTTTCTAAAGACACTCTAGCCCTAATAATGGTATTTAGAGCAATATTAAAGATCTTTATAAAATAGAGAATTAAATACATACAGAATGTTAAATTTTCAGTTTTGAAATATTAGTACTAGTTTAGTACTGTATTTCTATATTACTATAGTACTGTATTAGTTATTTTCAAATACTTAAATATTTTTAGGGTGTAAGACCCAATTAAAGCCCGTTATTTACATACTTTTTGACTGAAAGTATTAGGCATACTGTATTAACTTTATTAACTGTATTAAAGCATTAACTTTGAGATATTGTTTTTATTTAATGAACCCTCAGCCTTATTCAAAGTAAGCTTAAATTAGCTATTTCACTTATTAATCAAAGTGCTATTACTGTGCGACAGCAATATTTTATGTTTTATTCTTTTAATGATAGTTTAGGATTTATTTAAATATAATTTCAGTCTTTTCAGAGCTATATATTCACTGCTCTGTCATAGTCTATAAGCATAATTATTACTGTAAATTAAATTAGCTTTTTACGAAAATACCGTGCGTGTTTATGTTTTGTTTCTTTTTTCAAAGCCAAAAAGTGTTTCAGGCTTGTCGAGTTTCCCGGAGTGTGGAGTTATAGAGAGTCGAGTTTTCGGGGTTCTAATGTTGATCATATGACTCTAAAATACTTTTAAAAAAAACTTTAAAACTCACTAATTTTCATCTAAAATTTAGAAAATTTCCCCGGGCAGGACCCCGGTATGGGCCCCCCCAATATTTTTTTATAAGTCGGCGCCCCTGCCAAGGAGCAAATACACATATGTTGGATACGAGTGATAAAGTTAATGCTTTTTGCAGAAAATTGGATTTGTGGAACAGAAATTTAAAGCAAAAAACCCTAACAAGAAGAAAAATTCATAGACTTCACGACAAGTGGCGAAACCAAAAAACAATTTAGTGATAAATCACTATTTGAATTTTGGGCAGCAGTAGATGATGATTTTTCTGCACTTAAAACCAGAGCATTTCGCATTCTATTGCCATTTTCAACATCCTTCCTTTGCGAAACTGGATTTTCTGCTTTGGCTTCGTTAAAGACAAAATATAGATCTCGGCTAAATATAAAAACAGAACTGAGAGTGGCTATTTCTAATATTGAGCCTTCCTTCGAAAAACTTTGCCCTGCAAGACAGGCCCAAGGAAGTCACTAATAATTATTTAATTTGTTTTTAATTTAGTATGTTTTGATAAAGTGATTTTTTATTTAGTAAGTTGTTTTACTTTTTTTTTAATATGTCGAAATGTATTTTCTTTTCTATGTGTATGTTTTTCTGTCAGTTAATAATTTTTAAAAATAATATTTTCTCTTGGATATTCTCGCCCCCCCCCTCTAGTCTGCTCGCCCCCCCCCTCTAGTCTGCTCGCCCCCCCCTCTAGTCTGCTCGCCCCCCCCTCTAGTCTGCTTGCCCCCCTCCCCCTAGGGGTCGCGCCCCACAGATTGAGAATCGCTGGATTAACCCATAAATCTTCTATCATCAAGATGGTATACAAAGAACAATAAGAAAAATTAATAGACTAAGCGTAGGCCGATCGATTATAATGCAGCGGTACGGTACCCATCCCTCCTAGCTTCATGATTCACCCCCCTAGTTTCATGAAAAGTAATCTCCAGCTTTGTATCACTCCAACCTAGTGTGCTGCAGCACACAGTTTGTTTTCTGCTTGTCGTACATTGAATTGAATTGAATTGAATAAGTGCCCTTTAGGCGGGAGGCGGGGTGGGAACGCCCCTAAGCACCGAAGCCGCAGGCTTATTGTACCTACCTCCGGGATGGAATGAGTTGCGTGCCCATAGACCGCCCAGGACTGCAGATCCCCCCGCAGGCCCCCACGGAGCTCCCCTACATCCAGCAAGCCTTCTTACCATGCCACGTATGCGCCACCCCCTTCGGTCCCTCCAACCGGAGCCCCGACAGGTCCGCGACACACGCCACCCCCTTCGGTCCCTCCAACCGGAGCCCCGACAGGTCCGCGACACACACCACCAACAACCTCTTGACCACAAGCAGCGGGGAGGACGGGAGAGGCCCCCAAAGGGCTCTGACTGCCAAAGCAGGCCCGATACCGGAAGTGGAAACGGGATGATGATGAAAAGGGGGAAAGGTGAGATGAAGTGGAGAGTGTTGGTGGAATGAGAGGGGGAAACGGGAGAACCCCGAGAAAAACCCCCAAGGCACGGCTTCGTCCACCACGAATTTGTCGTACATAATGTTATTTTCAAACGCAATCTCTATCTGTATCTGGTACCCTATGATCCCCAGGTGGGGCGAAGGGGCCTTCTATGGAGGTTTCAGTACCTATACTAATTTTGATATGCTTATTTTCCGAGAGAGGGTAGAGGGACAGGTGGTAAGCCCATCGCCTCGCAACCCCCCTCTGTTGGACGTGAAAGGGCCGAGAGAAATTTTGTCCAGAGGTCGTAAATCTACGACACGGGACCCCCAGCTTAAAGTCCCTCTCGGAGGACTCAGTGCCCAGGATTTTTACTTCCTGAAAAATCCATCGACCGCGGCCGGGTTTGATCCCGCGCTCTGCGGATCTAGAGGCGGGCACGCTACCTCTAGACCACCACTTATTATTAGGGCAAGGCATTTGATGATTTAGTATCTTTTTTATATGAAGGTTAAAAGATAGCTCCAATGTATATAAATGCATATCATTAAATAATTAATTAAATAAGAGCAATTTGTTTTTGCATTATTTTGCATATTTCGTCATTTTTCAAGAGATAGGTCATTTTTTGGCAATTCTTAGGTCATTTTCGGCATTTTTAGGTCATTTTCAGCATTTTATGTCATTGTTGGCATTTTAGGTAATTTTCGGCATTTTAGCAATAAATATTTATTCTTTCTTTTTAAATGGCACATATTTGCTAGGGGCAATTTTATGGGCATGCCAGTTCAGAAAGAATTTATTTTTCGCTAAGGGTGTCCAAGTACTGTAGTATAAATTTACTGATTTCTTTAGTAACAAAATAAGTGTGTTTTATATTGTAAATTCATATATAAAGCATCGTCATAAACTGTATTTAGCAATTCATCACTTAAGAAAAAACTAATTATAAGTAATAATGGTAAATTTATTGGTCATTATTTTAAGATTTCGGGTCATTTTTTCACTATTTTTAGGTCATAAATGCATTTTTTATTTTGCATTTTTTCACTATTTTATGGTCATTAAATGCCTTGCCCTACTTATTATATTTACTTTTACGTAGATTTTGAACCTTGCGCGTCCAGGCGAGAATTCATATGCTGGTATCTTTAAAAAGTGGCATTCAGTTTACCATCATTGTTCTTGCATGTTATTCGCTCCTCTATCTATGTAGTCTTCTTTTTACCCAAATTTTCCTGTTCATTCATCTTAAAGTGATTACATTGTTCCTTCAACATATCCGTGTAATGTAGCCTACTTAAGACAACGCAACAAACTTCTCTATGACTAATGCTTCAACTTAATTACTAGCCCTATGCTCTTGATGATGAGGTCAAGTGACAGGTCGGAATATCTTCCCACGTTGCCTTGAGATTTCGTCTTCAATGCTGAGGTTGAAATTCGTCATGGGAGATGTGCGCTATACAAACAGGTTAATCCGCCATCAAATTTATTTAAAATTACTGTATTGTTGTTAAATTCTCACAGAAACGGATGGGCTTTCCATGGCCATCAGCAAGGACATATTTTCGCAGTCAAAGACTTAAGTTCATACAAATGAAATTTACGTTTAACTTAGAGCAGTTAAGGTAAAAAAAATAATTCTGCAATTATTTTCATACAAATTCCTAAGAAAGACTAATTTTAATTCCGCCAACCCATGTTAATACTAAATAATGATTGTCATAAAAAATTTAAATATATTATGCTGTAGATTTAATTTTAAGTATGACTTATGGGGGGGGGGGGGGTGGAATAGGGGATTTCCCCCATTGGGTTTAACCATCGCACGTTATACATATTTCAAACTTGAATTCTGGTAGTGAACCTATTTGGCATTTTCCTTCTGGGAAAGTCACAAATCGCTTAAATATAATTACCTTCTGTACAATAGATTATTTATTAGTTATCAGTAGGACAAGGCATTTAATGACCATAAAGTAATGAAAAAATTCAAAGTAAAAAATGCACTTATGACCTAAAATAGTGCAAAAATGACATATGATTTTTAGAAAAATGACCAATAAATTTTCCGTTATTACTTATAATTAGTTTCTTTTAAGTGATGAATTGATAAAAGCAATTTAATGGATGACAGTGCGGTATATGTGAATTCACAATATAAAACACACTTATTTTGTTACTAAAGAAGTAGGGCTAAGTAAATTTGGGCACTCCTAGCGAAAAAGAAATTCTTTCTGTACTGGTAGCCTATGCCCATCAAATTGCCCCTAGCAAATACGTGCCATTTGAAAAGAAAGAAAAATAAACAAATTATTTATTGCTGTAAGACAAACTGCTATGGCGTTTACAATAAATCTGAATTAAAATGAACTATGAACACTTGACGGAGATTCTCAAATAAAAACTGTTGTCTGTTATCTGAAAGTAACGATTTGTACATGGTAAACCTCCTCTCTATCTCCAGTGAAACATGACCTTAAAATACCGAAAATGACCAAAGAATTGCCAAAAATGAAAATGACGAAAAATGCAAAGTAAATTTTTAAAAATGCAAAAGCCAATTGCCCTTATTCAATCAATTATTTCATGATACACATAATTATATTCGAGCTATCTTTTAACCTTCCTATAAAAAAGAGGCAAAATCATCAAATGCCTTGCCCTAGTTATTAGTTATTAGATAATTATGTTTAGGCTATGCAGATTGCGTATAGACTTCAGTAAGTTATGTCATTACTAGTCATTCACATTAACTTAAGAGTTACAGAAACTGTAAGGTTTTACTTAAATGATCACATTAAAGCATGTTGTTGAACTTCTGCATAATCATAATCGATGGTCGGAGGATGTTCGTAGCGTCAGAGGCGCTGACTTGGTAATATTTCTGGGGGGGGGGGGGCAAGAACTGGATTTTCAGTAGCTATACATAGGCCTTACATGATAAAATCTTAAGTCGGCGCCTATCCTCTACCGAATGCAGTACAGTACTTAAATCTAAAGACAACACAAACATCCAGTCCTGAACCCGGGAAGGGGATTTTTCACGACTGAAAATTGCCAACCCAACCCATACCGCCAGGGTGGAAGGCAGGCACTCTACCGACTCACCCACGGTGGTGAATCTAAACACCGGTACTCAGCAGCTATTATTAAGTGCCAGAATGATACTTAATGAGATTGTGTGGGGGACGGGAAAATGTCTGTCCGTCTGCCCTTGTGTCTGTGCGCGATAACTCAAATACGCTTTATCGGATTATACATATTTATAATGTCCATGGGAAGAAGCCTATTGATATTGGACCAAATCGATTGACCGATGCCGGAGTAATGCCCAATTTAGTGCCTATTTTATGGTAGGCCTAATACATTTGAACGAATTTATCAAATGCAAATCAGTTCTCATGGCAACATATTGTTTTATAGTGTTCATATAAGGCTTTGGAAGTTGCAATACAGTTAGCTTTGACAAATAACACTACCCACATAGTCCTTCACATATGCTTATAAACCTAAAGTTTTGTTCTTCCGCAAGGCCTGCTTAATGAATCGAACTGGAGCTTAACTGGGAAATCAATTTGAAAAATAATTTATTTTCTGCATATCTTACTTGCAATTATCACTGATTATACAAAAACATTCTGGCACTTTGTTACACTGATTGTATTATAAACTGAAACTAAACCACGTAGCGCTACCACTAGGCTGTTTCATCATCTAGGCCTACCATTGGCAGATCGCAGGCGATCAGCATGCCGACTCCCATGGACCTTATTGTTAACATGGTTATAAAATGTACTTCTTAGTCTACATAACGAGATATGATGGTTCCAAGTAACCAAAAGGCTTAAGCAAAATAAAAGAAGAAACCAAAAGGCTTAAGCAAAATAAAAGAAGACGAGATTAAGGTATTGCATGATTTTATTGACCGAAGTGACGGAAGCCACAAACCACACACGACCAGTTCCGCCACGAGTTCCATGAAATTTGGAACTCCCTGCCTGGATTTGAACCAGATACTGCTTGCGTTAAGTTAACCGGGAACAGCATTTATTATATTTTACTAATTAAACTATTATTATTATTATTATTATTATTATTATTATTATTATTATTATTATTAAAAACCATTTTGCGATAGATATAGCAGGGGTGCCCACCCCCAAACTTTATGACTCCCCCCCCATCTTCATTGCTCACCCCCCAACCTAATTGACTGTCGACAAGGGCGCCCATATGATATTTTCTAGGAGGGGGGCAATGTTTTTAATTTATTTATTTTTTGACGCTTTAACTTCTTGGGCCACTTTGTAACGTTATATTAATAATATAAGTGCAACAATGACGTAGTCAGAAAATAATATCGGGGAGGGTCGAAAGTGCGGGGGGGTTTGAATACCCTCAAAAAGGGGGGCGGGGGTCCACCCCCAGAAAAATTTTAAATATTGAACTAATGAAAATCACATTTTACGCTATTTTAGCACAGAAAAACTAGTTAGGAAATTTGTTTACCATACTCGAAGACATGCCAATGTAAATAAGAAATCATTACCTGAGTGGGGGGCCCACCCCCGGAAAATTTTTAAATACTGAACTAATGAAAATCGCATTTTACGCTATTTTAGCACTCAAAAACTAGTTAGGAAATTTGTTTATCATACTCTAGACATGCCAATGTAAACAAAAAAATGTTACCTAAGTCGGATGCCCACCCCCGGGAAATTTTTAAATATTGAACTAATGAAAATCACATTTTACGCTATTTTAGCACTGAAAAACTAGTTAGGAAATTTGTTTACCATACTCTAAGACAGGTATGAACAACCTTTGGAAAGATGCGGGCTAAACTTTACGATATTTATGAAGTCGCGGGCCTTAGATAATAGGTAGTAGTGAAAAAAAATCATGATACGGTTTTTTATATCTATACAATATAATGTTAAAGATACATGAATGAGAACAATATCGAACTGATTAGGCATTTACTTACAAAAAGCAGAAATTAATGAGAAGCTTGAGCTTGAACTTGAGAAACAAGATAATCAATGTTGGCATCAATCCCACTAATACACAAGCGCAGAGTGTTTTCCAAATTTTCATCTGTAAGTCTGGTTCGATACTTTGATTTAGGCCTATTGCAGCATTTTTCTAGCGCTGACCGGAAGGAACACCCTCGTAGTTCAGGCTTTTGTTTTGCTCCTTTCACTCTCTAGTTGGCGAGAACCGAAAATATTTACTTTTTCGAGCGCAATTTTAAAATGTTCCGCGGGCCGGATCAAAAGTCGGGGCGGGCCACATCAGGCCCGCGGGCCGGGCGTTTCCCATATATGCTCTAAGACATGCCAATGTAAATAAGAAATCAAAGTGGAGGGTCCACCCCCGGAATATTTTAAAATATTGAACTAATGAAAATCACATTTTACGCTATTTTAGCACTGAAAAACTAGTTAGCAAATTTGTTTACTATGGTCTAAGACATGACAACTTAAACAAGAAATTGTTACCTTAGTTATAATACTTATTACTATTTATAAGAAAAGTTGAATAACACATGGAACAGTGGACTTAATAGGCCTACTCATTATGTTATGAAAAGAAAATAACTGCTATATCATATTTGACACACCAACAAATCTTGTTTAATTAAATAAATATTTTAAAAAAATACAAATTAAGAATTTTAGGTCTTGACTTTTGGGGGTCCAAACCCCCTGGACCCCCCTTTCCTAATCCACTGTGGATTCTGCTTTCATGTTGTCGATTTGGTAAAACTTCTGCAAACTTTTTATGTCTTAACTGACTTTCAAATAATTGTCTTAATATAATAATTATTAATATACATTTTCTTCCTTGCGCCCCCCCCCCGCCCCCGGGTATGGGCGCCCATAGCTGTCGAAATTCTTCATCTTTATCTTTATAAAGATTTAGAAGAAACCTTTTGAAGTTATAGAACTTGACCGTTTTTATTTTTAACATATAAAACGCTAATTTTGCAACAATTTTCACCCACCCCCCCCCTCAGAAAATTCATAAAACGATAATATTTTGCCCCCCCCCCCAGAAATTTCAATGACGCAGTCTGCGTCTTTACCCTCCCCCCCCCCCTGTGGGCACCCCTGGATATAGTCTAAAACGATAGATATTAGAACCACCTGGGTTGATAATAATTTTGTTTCTCTTTCTTATACACGCATATGCTTCCCTCTGATCGTAGTTTTTATCAGCTTGTGGTTTTAGATTCATTATTGTTATGAAATGTTTTACGCAAAAAATTATAATTACATTAACATAATATTTATTTTTTATTAGTACATTAATATCAACCACTCTGAAGACCTTGACGTAGGTGGGAGAACAATATTAGGATACATTTAAGGGAAGTAGGATTTGCGAGAGATGGCTGGATGGTATTTGCATAAAATAGGGTTGAATGGCGGGCTCAGGTAAGAGCGGTAATGAACCTGTGGGTTCCATAAAATAGATACTAGCCTATTCCTTTAGCTTGCTTAGGAATTGTCTATTGCCATTGATTAAGTAAGTAATTAAGTAAGTAGTTTAGTTTAAAATCTAAGTCCAGTCAATTTCGATAATAATTAACAATGATCGTGGTCAGGGCCGTAGCAAGGTCCTTTTGCGCCCTTGGCGAGTCTGACAAATCTGCGCCCTCCAATGCTGGGGGTCTGAACAATTTTTCTAAATTTCTGTAAAATTGTTTGTTACACTGTTATTATCAAAGAAAACCTAAACCTCAATTTGAAAATGAACTAAGTGTTGGACTTTCAAGGTACTGAAACCTTATTTTCAGACGATTGAACTACTTAAAAAATAATTAATTCATAAAATCTAGAATTTCTATTGCTTGACAAATTGCACCAGTCTAAAAAAATGGTATTTTTCGTGGTTAATTTTGCGCCCTCTTTATACCTGCGCCCTTGGCGGGGGCCCACCTAGCCACCGCCTAGCTACGGCCCTGATCGTAGTACAACTACTAATAGCACTACTACTACTATTACTACTACTACTACTACTACTACTACTACTACTACTACTACTACTACTACTACTACTACTACTATTTCTAATAATAATAGTATACTTTATATATGTACCGGTATATACGAAATTGAATCCATGTGCAAAATATTAACAGTATTTTTATTATTTAAAACATTATTGCATTAAGAATTCGTGTATCATTTGAATAATTATAAATTCATACTTATCCAGTTTACCCAGAACAGTATTTGTCAAGCTACGCCACTGCCATTCATCCTTGTCGGAAGTATCTATTAATACCATAAGGACCGTCTGCTTATCATTGATCGCCCATTTCTGTCCTATGGAAATCTTTGTTTGTAGACTTGTAGACAGGCTGTGTCTTTTGTGATATTACAGTCGATAAACTATGGTCCCTAGCCTACAGTATTGTGTATGTAGGGCACATTAGGAGGGTTTCTGCAAATCGATTGCAGACTAGGGGAGCAGATATTCAATGAAGGTGTTGGCATACAAGAGGGGGAGAGATCCCCGGTTACTACACCGCAACAAATCACGGCGTTTCTAGATACTCTTTCCAATGCTTGGATCCATGTCCTTGGTTGTAAACGTTGAGTAGTAACTCCGACTAGTGTTGCGGATCTGGACTCAAGCTAGACCGTTGAGTCACTCATTCGTGGATTTGGAAGTCTGCAAGGTGGTTGTTTCTTGTTGGCGCTTCCCCGATGCTAGAATAAACGTCTGTGGTATGTGTCCGAAAAAAGTATAATAATTCTGTCAATCAAGCGTGGTACAGTTTCTGTCACGTCTTCGAATTCCAGCATACATTTTCTGTTAGGTAAACACATTCCATTGTGGTTTGCACTTACGCTGCTTATCGCTTGACAAGTAGCATTAATGACACTGTAACGTCATACCACGGGAAGTAATGCAAACGGTAGCGTTTTTCCGTCATAGGTGTGGTTTTATGATACACGATAGGAAGTGCTTGCTATCCCTCATTATGAGACCGCGCTAACTGCTGCCGAATTCTCTTCGGACGACGTGGCCTAAAAGTGTGGGAGTGGCCAATAGGTTGGAAATTTATTACTGTAGGTGTGGCAAGACATGTTACCTGCAATACAGGTAATCGTGAGGAAGGAAAATGCAGTAGTTCGAAATTAAAACATTTTCAAGGTTTTGTGTCTAGTTTTCCTTGATGTAGTTTTGCCAGCGTCAGTATTACAGGTGTCACGGACGTGAGACAATGAAGCTGTAGTAGTAGCGTCATTTGGAAAGCAGGTGTGGTGTTGGTGGATTGAATACAGTAACATTTTTAAAATATTATGTTCGGGCCCCTCTTGTTCTATTCGTCGTCAGTACAAATGGACAAAGATACAGGTTGCTACACAGCAAGAAAAAGAAACGTAAAATAAGGGACTGAATTATTGACGTAAAGTTGGGGAAATTCAGTACCATCACATGTAAGGCACACGGTTGTCATAAAAGAGTAGTTTGTTTTCCCGAAAACACGACGAGTGTACGGGTGGAATTAAAAATGACAACGTAAATTTCAACGTGCTTCTCTAGTTCTGTTTGTGTATGTGTTGTTGACATATACTTAATCGCTACAATGCATGCACAAGATATTAATGAATGGATTGCGTTTTTAATTATTTTTCCATTGTTTCAAAACCAGGAAAAGTGTTGTAGGCCTACATTTGTTCTTGAATTTTTAAAATATTTGTGGTCGATATTAATGGAGATCCATGAACAGAGGGAAAACCCAGTTACTGGACTATCCACACCATGCTTTGCTAAGCAAGTGACATAAGCTATTACTTTCGGAAGGCTATTTTAGTCAAAATACTTTTTTCTAATTCACATTTGCCCCATCTTTTGGAAGAAGGATTTCCACTTATTTACTCATCACAATAGACAATTCCTAAGCAAGCTAAAGGAATGTTATCTATTTTATGGAACCTGGAAATTCATTGGCACACTTACCCGAGCCTGCCATTCAGCTCTATTCTGAGCTCACTCCCTCGCTAATCCTACTTCCCTTAAGTCTATCCTAATATTGTCCACCCACCTACATGTAGGTCTTCCAAGTGGTCTCTTCCCTTTGGGTCTCCCAGTCAGTATTTTTGAGATATATCTTTCTTCCCCCATGCTCACAACATGTCCAGCCCATTTCATCCTCCGTGATTTAATACCCTTACTATATCCGGTGAAGATTGCAGGTTATGAAGCTCATCGTTATGCAGTTTTCTCCAGTCCCCATTTTCATCTCTCTTAGGCCCAAATATTTTCCTAAGCACCCTGTTTTCGAACACACTCAGATTATGTTCTTCCCGAAGAGTAAGCGACCATGTCTCACATTCATAAAATGCAACCGGCAGGATATTGTCTTATAAATTTTTATTTTTAGATTTCTGGACAGAAGACGAGATGATAAAAGTTTTTGTACTGCATAAAAACAAACATTTCCTGATTTCAGTCAACACTTAACTTTACCTTAATATTATTTGTATCTGTAATTATGGCTCCCAGATATTTGAATTTCTCCACTTATTCAAACGATTTACCGGCAATTCTAATATTTTATAGCACATTATTTTGATGTTTCATGGCCATTTACTTTTTTCTGTAATAATTTCCAATCCAACATTCCTGCAGGAAATTAAAAAGACTTCCTTGATTTCTCTTGGTTGTTTATATGTCATTGCCCAAAAGACAAACATCATGTGCATAAGCTAATATTGGGTAGGCCTAATTGCCATTTAATTCTAGGCCTACTTTGTTTTCCTGGACTATCCTAATAGCATATTCCAAAGTGAAATTAAAAAATAAAGGCGTTATTGCTTCTTTTTTCTTCAATCTGCTTTTAATGGCAAACCTATCTGATATAAATTTCGCTACCGTGACTCTGCTATAGGTTTCATTTAGACACATTTTGATCAGCCAGTTATAGGTTTCCAATTAGGCTACTTTATATTAAAGTTACTGCTGAATACAGCATTATTTACTTATGCCTGTAAAGATCCCTAAATAGTAGAGCATATGCCAGCAGAAAATAAATCTTTGGGACACTTACCCCTCAACCATTGTTGCTATCTTGTGAAAAACAGTGGATGAATTCATTGACTTATGATTGTGTTAAAAAGTTTCTATAATACTTAAACACGTGTTGTTGCAAATTAGGAATACCTTTGGTGATCCGGACGGCCGTTTCACACTATTTTAGTGCATGATGCACATCAAGTGTTTAAGATTATATAAACTTATATTTTTATATTTAACCTTCTTGGTATAGAATTCCCCCCCAACTATCTCTTTGAACACACAAAAGATAATAGCTTTTCTGGCATATGACATGAAAATGAAATTCCAACTTACCATGTTTTTGCTAGACACTGACAGTATTATTTTCCCCAACTGCTGCATTCCTTAGAAGATGGTCGTACCCTTATTTGCAAGCCTTGACATACCTGCATCACATTACTTAGCTTTTTGACTTGAAAGATTTCATAAAGGATAATTAATTTCCTTCTTCATCCTTCTTGTTAAGTGGAGCAGATTCATTCCTTCATACATAACCAATGCCGTTAGTGAAACAGTATACCAGTACTGGTAAAAATGATTAGTGGCAGGGTTGGAATGTTTAAAACAAGTGTTTAAAACATGTTTAAAACAAGTGCTTGTGTTGTTTATTTAAGTTTGTTTAAAACGTTTTAGTAGGCCCTATACATTAAAATGGTTGTTTTAAACAAAATGAACAATTTAAACTTTTTTAAACAAACAACATTGTTGTAAACATAAAAAAACATGTTTAAAACAACCAACATTGTTGTTCACATAAAAAACGTTTTAAACAGAAAAAAACATGTTTTAAACAAAACTGTTTTTTTGTTTTTTTCTAACCCTGATTAGTGGCATACCACACCCTGGAGTTGTTTTCAGGTGGCACAGTTATTATTCTCATAATACAGCCTATTTTCAGCAAATATTTCACCAAAGTAATTATGAAATACTCAGTTTTTATGTTTTATTTGTAGTAGGGATGGGTCGATACCAGATTTTCTCGATACTTGATACCGATACATGACTAACATTGAAATCTGCACTTTTTTGGAGAATGACCCAAATACAAGTATCAACAGAAAGTCGTTTCTGTTTACTAATTAGGTGCACTGTGATGTCAATATCACAACAAAACTATTGTTATTAAATAATGTTTACAACTTCTGAGATACGAGCCGTCGATTTCGTCGACCACGCATCTGTCCCTTATTTTGATTTCAGATAACTGGCAACCCTGCTCAGAGTGGTTTTCTCCATTTCAAGGAGAAATAGAAGTATTTATTATATTTAGTAAACTACTAAAAGCAGAAAGAGATAGGCCTACCGCATTTACATAAATTGCAGAATTACCAAAGTATCGAACGAGTTTTCTGAAGTATCGCTCGATGCCGATACCATGCAAGTATCGAGAGTATCGAGGTATCAAAAGTATCGAGGACCCATCCCTAATTTGTAGATTTGATGCTATTATCGCTCAAAGTTTAAAAACCATTTTCTGAATGGAATACTAAAGTGCTATGCATGTGAGATCGGCCCTGCCATTATGACATCATTTCGAAACGCTATTTTAATTATATCAACTACAGAATGTGAAAGGGTATTTCAAGAAATCAACTTCAGATATTAATAGTAATTAACTTACTCTTCTTGAAGCTGGTGGTTCCTCCCATAAATAAATTCAAGCTAGAGAGATATATAAGGCTATGCAGATGAAACAGAATCATGAAAAAAGGAAAACACAAAATGCTGCACCTCCAGAATGAGGCCAATATGGGAACTTTAGATGAGCTGATGAATTATATTTCAATACTAGGTGTAATTATAGAACTAAATTACATATAATAAAATATATTATTTCAGTCGTAATAAAATTGTTGATACATTTTCTTAATGCCAGGAAAGCCTGTATAAAAATGTGGGGAAATAAACCACCTCTGCTCTTTTTTCACTTCAAACACTGAGTGAAAATGAGAAACTAAAATGCAGAATACTTTTCTTCCTGAGTAAGTGTTGTAACTTACACTTCACATGCTCGAGTAGTAGAAAGTTTATTGCAGAAATTTGCATTGTGTACGTCATTAACCTTGATGTTCCTGGGTTTCAGGTTCAGGATCGCCTGGAGGACAGGGTTAGCTCAGCTCAGCCTGTTGGAACTGGGAACATTGACCTCGCAAGTGAAGTAGCCAGAAGGTGTGAAATATCTAGGAGTAGAGATGCTCATGAATTAGGTGGAATATTGAAAAATCCTCATTTCAAGGTAAATTCAGAAAATTAATTTTTTCATGCTCCTAAATTAAGGTGGTTGATTTGTATTTAAAATTAGGAATGAAAATTTAATTTGGGATTTCTGAAGTAACTTTCTTTCATGATAATAGATCTAATTGCCGGAATCTCAAGAATAGAGCCTCAGAGTTTTTTAAATATATTTTTCCATTGACTGTGTGAGATGTTAAGTGTCATAACATGTTCATTCCTACCGTATGTTTTGTTTAAATATGAATACTTTATATTTGCAGAACGTGAAAATTGATATTAACTTATTAGTAATTGAAAAGAACTAATCAGATTATTTATTTGATAGGCACCTATTTGGCTGCCATGCTTCGCTTTTGAATTACTCATATTTAAAAATAATTGTCAATTGCCATGTTATGTCATGATATGTCACTGTCAAACTTAGATAATTCAAACTTTTATATTCATAATAGTGAATAATTTGTATTTTTAGCATGGTCCCTTGCAGGGCTTGCTCGTCCATATAAGCAAACTAGGCAGCTATTGAAACAGAAACATTCAGGGGCAGCAACATTTAGATTTTTTTAAAAATAAAAGCTAAAATTTCTCCCAAAAACAAAACAAACAAACAAACAAACAAACAAAAAAACAAAAAAGAGGAAAGACTTTCAGGTGTTACTACCATTTCTATCGAAAATGAGTTAGCCACTCAAATGGACGTAAAAGGTCTTGTCAAAGAGTCTGCCAAAATTAAAGCAAGAAAAGTATCTTTTGGATTTTAAGCCTTTTTTTCAACTCCTGCCTCCTGGAAGGGGAAAAAAACTTATCTATGGTGTATTTCTTGTTTATTTAATGTAAATATAAAAGTTATAATCTTTTCAATTTTTATTTTACTTAATCCCCATAGTAGTAGTAGTAGTCCTTCGAGTCTGGGTTTAGACTCCTGGTGATCCTTATTTGGATTTACTAGGCATTTAAAATTAATACAGGAGTGGTTTGCCATTGCCTTCTCCCGTGCTTAGTGGACGTTTGTGCGTTCCCTGTTTCTGGTTCTCACTTCTGTCAATTTCCTCCATTCTTTCCTATCCTTTACAATGTGGATAATGGCTTCCCAACTTAAATTGACGGTTTTCTTCACATCATCTATCCAGCGTGTTCGAGGTTTTCCTTGTTTCCTAGATCCTTCGACAAGTCCAATCATGATGTCGTGTTCCAATGATCCTTGATTTCTCATGACATGCCCAAAGTACTGAAGCTTCCTTTTAACTACCATGGTTTCCAGCGACCTTGTGGGTTTTATGTCTTCCAGGACCGACTTGTTCGTCCTTTTCTCTGTCCAAGAAATTCTCAGGAGTTTGCGCCACGTCCAGAGTTCGAATGCATCAATTCTTTTCCGGTCTCTTTTCAAAACAGTCCAACTCTCCGAACCATATGTAACGGTGGGGAACACCAACGTTTCAATTAGTTTGACTTTCAATGGCACACTAATATCCTTGTCTTTTATGATTTTGTCCAATTTAGTCACTGCTGTTCTTCCTATTGATATTCTTCTATTAATCTCTTTCCGACTGTAACCATCTTTCGTTATCAAGGATCCCAGAAAATTGTATTCGTTTTTTACTTCTATTTCAGTCCCGTCAATTTGAAATTTTCTTATCATTCCTGTGGTCATTATTTTGGTCTTGTTCAAATTGAGCATGAGTCCTGCCTTTTCACTTTCTTCTTTCAATTTCCTCAGCAGATCTTTCATTTCATCTTCATCCTCTGTGAGTATGGTCGTATCATCTGCGTATCTTAAATTTTTTATCATCCTTCCACCAATTCTGACTCCTTGACTTTCTTCAAATATGGCTCTTCTTATGATTTGCTCACTATACATATTGAAAAGGCATGGGGATAGTATACAACCTTGTCTTAAACCTTTGGAAATTCCAAACCATTGTGTATCTCCGTATGATGTTCGTACTCTTGCTTCTTGAAAGTTATATAAGCTCTTCAGCAGTGTGATTAGATGTTCTGGCACTCCCATGCTTCTCAAGGTGTCCCACATTCTACTATGCTCAATGCAGTCAAATGCTTTGCTATAATCAATAAAGCATAAAAATATTGTTTTCCCATATTCTGCTGCCCTCTCTAAGATCCATTTTACTTTTGCAATCTGATCTCTTGTTCCCTTGCCCCTTTTGAAGCCAGTTTGCTCTTCTGCTACTTCTCTTTCTATGTATATCGCCAGTCTATTTTGTATTATCCTCAGCAATACCTTGCTAGCATGCGGAATCAAAGCAATTGTTCTGTAGTTAGAGCATAAACTGAGATCCCCTTTCTTTGGGAGTGGTAGAAATATAGATCTTTTCCATTCCTGAGGCCATTCACAACTATTCCAAATCTGATTACAGAGAGCTGTCAACACTTTGATTGCTACTTCTCCTCCTTCTTTGATCAGTTCAATAGGTAACTCGTCTACCCCAGTTGCTTTATTTACCGCTATGTGCTTTAAAGCTTCTTTAACCTCAGATTCCATCACCATTGGTTCCAGAGAGTAAGGCAGATCATTAAAATCCACTGCTTTTGTGGGATCTGTCTTGTACAATTCTTTAGTATATTCTTCCCATCTTTTTATTATCTCTTCTCTTTCAATCTGTTCTATCCCTTCTTTATTTTTCAGTGTTCCTGTACCTATGACTGGTTTTCCTGTTATTTCTCTTATTCCTTTGTATAAGTCTCTTGTTCTACCCTTCCTGTTTAGTTCTTCTAGGACACCACATTTTTCCTTTAGATACTTACTTTTATCTTTCCTTATTCTTCTTTGTATCTCGCTGTTTAGTTTCCTAGTCTCAATCAAGTTCCCTTCTATTTTTCCCATACTATATGTTATAACCAGAGATGGGAAAAGTAAAAAAAAAGTAATTGAACTGAATTACAATTACCGGAGTCACGTTTTACTTAATTACAATTACAAATCACTTTTTCAAAAAGTAATCAGTAAAATTACAATTACAGTTACTTTACAAAATTGCAGTACCTAAAAAAATTTTTTTTTTTTTTTTTTTTTTTTTTTTTTTTTTTTTTTTTTTTTTTTTTTTTTTTTTTTTTGTTTTGTGTGTGTGTGTGTGTGTGTGTGTTCGGCACAAGGCCAGAAATTTTTGGGCCATTCAGTGGTAAAACTGCTTGAGATATTACCAAGTCTCAAATTATTAATAAACAAACTGCGCTTCAGCTTTGCTGCAGGGTTAAAAAAGAATGCTATGACAGTTCATGGAGCAAAACCCATAAATTGAGATCTGAGATCGCTTCACCACTGCTGCAGCAATCACAAGCGAGTAGAAGGAAGCAGCATTGCCAAATTCTCAATTTGGTCAATTACTATAATGTAATGATTACTAACATTTAATGATTATAATTTTATGTCCAGAAGTAATTTAGAAGTAAAAAATTATATTTTTCAAAAAGTACCAGCAATCCAGTGAAACCGACAGTGTCCATCTGATGATGCAAGCTATAGCTTGTGAAACGTGTTATGGGTAATTATCTACTTAATAAGTGAAGTTGAGTGATAAAAATAAGTGTGTTTTAATTACAAGGAAGCCAAAAGTAATTGTTACATGTAATCCAATTACTTCTACTCAATTACTTCCCATCACTGGTTATAACATGTTCATAATATTACAAGCCTTTCTCAAATTAGACCATTTCAAATCAATTTTATTTATGCCCAGTTTCTATAAACTCGTGAAATACCTATGGGTAAATTATCCAATGGACAGAATTTACACAAGAATAACTTTTACAAACTCAAATAATTTAATAGGGATTATGACATACACTTACACTTATGGCGAGTTTCTAGATAAATGTCCTCTGGGTAAATATGAAAATGACAGAAAAAATGTTCCTACAAACTCGGGCTAGATCTTTCCAAGGGTAAATCATCGGGTTAATTTATCCTTTCATGGATGGCTGGATAAAATGTAACCTCTCATAGGATCAATAATAATTTAAACAATGAGAATTAAAGCCTTCTGAATTAAATTAACTGTACAACTCCAAGGCCTTCCTCATTATATCATTGTGGGTGATTAGGAACTACACAGACAGGCAAAAAAACCGATCACTTAAAGAAATTTTAAAAAATTAAGTTTAAATAAAAATTATGTGGTAGGCCTAGTGCTTGAAATAAAATTACTGCAATTGTATACGTTTTTAAGATTAAAATTTAATGACACAATTCACACTTAATTCCCCATGTTGCCTCTTGCATGGTGGTGAATGGTGAGCCTAAGGTTGCAGCGGCATAATGGAGGCTGCGCCCATCATCAATTAGAGCAACAGCTTTGGCTACGTCTTCATGACTGAGAGGCATAATTTCAACTAAACTTACTGACTGAAACACTTCGATGCGAAGGGAGACAGTTTCCTTTCAGTTTGGAAGGAAATGACGCAATACAACAATGAAACACCTTGCAATATGTATGACAAGCTAGTGCACATAATCAGATCGGAAACAATGTTTTTGTTTTTTTTGTTTGATGATAAAGTGAAGATATGAAGAAAGCAGATATGCTTTATCTATAGCTAATGGCCAAATAAAAATAATAATTCATCCTCACCAACAACAATGTATAAACATCCAATCAAAATTATGTTTAATCTTAAAATTACAACAAATTTTACAGTGATTGGTTTTTTTCTTGCCTGTCAGTGTAATTTGCCCATGGATAATTTACCCATAAGTATTTCACGAGTTTATAGAAACCGGGCATTAACCTCTTACTAGTACCAGGCTAGAGAACGTGCAATTCCATGTTTAATAAAATGGAATGATTGAGGTGGTAATTTAGGGGGCGCTGAAATTATTTCTTGCCTAGGGTGCCATAACACCTAGAGCTGGCCCCGGTCCCTTGCCATCCCCATACAAAGCAATGTGCTGCTTGCATGTGCTGCTTGCCTAGGGCGCCATAACACCTAGAGCTAGTCCTTGTCCTTTGACATCCCTATACAAAGCTATAAACTTTTCTAATATGCATGCATGATAGTATTATACCAAAATGAAAGTAAAACTAACAATGACTTAACACATTCAGAGCTGTATATTTATTTTTTGCATAATGTAATATGACTGTTTAATTTTTGTATAAAACAAGTCAAAAGGAATTACATTCAAATAACTGAACTGTATTCTTTGTTAATGAAATTGAGCTCAGAAATAATAAACAAGAATACAAATAAATTATATGGATTCATATTATTGCAAGAACTGAAAAAGTTTGTGAGTATGAAACAAAGAAGTTCATTAGAGAAGCTAAACAGGCCAATTCTAAAATTTTGAGTTATCTTGAACAATGGTTTGATTTCAGTGAAGATTAATTTTACAAGCTCAGCTACCAGTTGAAGCTGGAAGAACCTCTTAAAATTGAAGCAGAATGCAAGTTTGTAGATTGTGCCTTAAATAATGTCTTGAATGCAATTAAGGATTATTTAAAACATGTGGGTGAATTTTTTCAAACAGTACACAGCACCAAATCTCTTGACAATAGGTCAACATGATCTAGCGGTGCCACCATCCAATGCTTTTGTAGAATGGTTTTTAAGTATCATGCAAAATATTTGCAATAATGAGAGAAACAGACTAAAATTAGAAATGGTGAAAGCTGAACTATTTGTGCATTGTAACTACAGTATGAAGTGTGCAGAATTCGCTGCATTTATTAAGTCTGCCAGTGGAAAAGAACCTATCAAAGCTGTGAAACAGGGTTGGAAAAAAACATGTTTTTTTTAAAGAACAAAAAAAACGTTTTTTTTTGTTCAAAACATGTTTTTTTAAACGTTTTTATGTGAACAACAATGTTGGTTGTTTTAAAAGTGTTTTTTTAAACGTTTTTTATGTTTACAACAATGTTGTTTGTTTAAAAAAAGTTTAAATTGTTCATTTTGTTTAAAACAACCATTTTAATGTATAGGGCCTATTATATACATATATATATATATATACAGGGTTGAAATGTTTAAAACATTTTAAACAATTTGTTTTAAACATTTTTTAGCATATGTTTATAACACTTTTTAATTGGGTGTTAAATTTAATTATGCAGACAATTTACATTTTGTCAAGCCAATGACACTCTGTGCTAAGATCCTACTACAGTGTTACCAAATCGGCACATTCAATTTTTAATATTAATAATCTCTTTCTTTAAAAAGGAAGACCACAAAATAGATGGTAGGATGCAGTCAGAAAAAATTCAAATCAATTACTCGAAATCAGAAACTGGAAGCTGGCGGCGTCTGGAGGAAAAGGATACAAAAGACACCACCTCACATGATTTTCTGGTATTCTGGCCCTAGTTTTTTTTTTTTTTTCCTGTTTACAACACTAACAGGGTGTCACTGACTTGACAAAATGTAAATTGTCTTCATAATTAAATGTAACACGCAATTAAAAAATGATTTAATCATATGCTAAAAGAAACATGTTTAAAACGTTTTAAACAAACTTAAAAAAACACAAGCACTTGTTTTAAACACTTGTTTTAAAAGTTTTGTTTTAAACATTCCAACCCTGCTGTGAAATCTGAGAAAAATACAATTTCAAAGCAAGGACCTCCAATGGGACAGTTTCAGATCTGCAAGCAATATTATTCTTATACTGTGCATAAAATAGGGATCTGTATTCCCTTTAAGTAGGCATCGATGGCAATAAATAAATAATTAAATAAATAAGTAACATTTTAGTTCTGACTAACTGAAGCTAGGAACCCTATGCAATAACTGCTCTGATCCATAGTTCAAAATTAAGTAATCTCCAATATTTTTAAAGAATTCTCATTACTGGTAATTCACACGTATGCTTGGTTTTTACCGTAATATGTACTGAAAATAATATATTCTGGTTTTTAGGCACTATTGGAATCTCATGACGTAGTTGCAGAGAAAAGTTACGACCCCAGCCCACAGGAAGAATCTCAAGTACAATCATTTGATCTGCCTGTTAACGGGATGACTGCAGATGCAATTAGAATGGTTGGGCTCCGTAAGAGCCCAAATGAACCACTAGTGAGTTTCTTGTTATCAGTTTCTCTGAATCAAACAAATGTTTGGAATAATGCTTGAAAATGGATGTCAAATATTCATACCTATAGCATGGTACAATTATATTATTTAGAAATGCCTTCTTTCAGAATTTTTATGATTATATTTCAAATTGTTATATAGAATATAACACTGGTGTTGATGATAGATGTATGGTTAAAATGAGACGTCTCATATCTCCAAAATGACAACTTTTTCAGGAGACAAGAAAAACTTGCCAATTCTAGCATTGAAAGAATGTAAATTGATCGTTGTTCACATATGAGGCTTTAACAGAAACATAGAGCTGTTTTTATCCAAACATTTCACAACCATAACCTGAAAATGGCTAATTTTGGAGATATGAGGTCTCTCTACTTAACCAATGATTTGTCAGAATACTGTACAAGGATTCTGTGGTTAGAAGACATCTCACAAATTCAAATAAAAAATAAGCATCATGAGTTTGGTAGAGGTAATAGAAACAATTAATGTGCTATTAATCCTGAAGTTACATCCTTACATAATTTTAGCTGGTTACCCATTAGGAAGAACGAAGAAAGTATTTTACGTGGTTCTTAGTGTTACTTGAGATGTATTATTATTTTTTGTTTTGTTTGTGGAAAACAAAGAACAATCAATTTGTCCAACAGTTTGGCCTTAGTAACACTAAATATTGGCAAAGAACATAATCCTGTTGTTCACCGGAAGCCATTAACATGCTCATCTTTCTATAACCTTAGAGATATCAAAGAATACCAAGAGATTTTTTGTAGGAAATTTAATTTTAAATATAGTGCACACCGCTTATTGTGATCACTTTGGGACACAGTTAATCTAATAATATTAACCGGTTGATAACAGTAGCTGAAAGAATTAATTGAAGGATATTTATTCATACATCAGAAAACAAAAACAGAATTAAAAGCTATTTATTCATACATACAAGATAATACGTAACTGTGAATCATTCAACCACTTATAATAGCCTGCAAACAACTTTTCCACAAAAAAAAGTTTTTATTGTTTATATTTTTCCTTTGGAGTCCATTAACCAATATTTCATACTTAAAGTGTTTTTTGGAAGTTTACTGACCTGTGGTGAACTCTGCTTAGATTAGACTAGATTAATGAGGGGTAGTGTAAGCCCTTCGGCTTCTCAACACTGCGACCTTAATAGATCTATTGTGAATACTGTATACCCTATTCTACCGAGCAGTGGCGGCTCGTGGCCGGAAAATTAGGTGAAGAGGAAAAAAATGCCACATGCTTACGTTAATAACCCAACTCACCTATGTCTTGTATAGCAAATCAAGCCTTCGATAGTCCTTTAAGGCTGCACACTTGTCGGTGATATCATCATAGAATGGCTGCATTTCTTCTAGCTGCAGTAAAAGTTCTTTCTGAATTGAAATATTCGCTAAACAAGATACTTGTCTGGCAACATTTTTGTTCCTTCATTTAATAGGCCTACGTCGTGATTTGACAGCTGGCACAATGATGATTTGATTTTAAACAATGCGGGTAAGAATATAGTTACTATTTACAAAATCTGATACATTTTATTCATGGAATACTCTTAATGAGTTTATGAGTTTCATAAGATAAATTCGATCCTGCTTTTCCGCCGCGAATCTATTGAGGTTTATCGTAATTATTATTCTCCTAATCAGATTATTCAGAATATTCCATTCATGCGACGCGGACTTGAAATTGACTAAAAATCTTTAGCAATGCCTCGGATATCGACCAATGACTGTTGTTTATCTTATAAGTTAATATGCTTGCAAGGGTCGGAAAGATGCAATTTTATCTGATAAACTTCAGCTCGTTACTGGATACTTCAAGGCATTAATATGCAGTGATTAATATGTCACATGTCGTATGATTGCCTATGAAAAAATATGCATTGTAGGAATGAAACGTGATTCAACGTTGTCGTCCTATGGCGTCCTATCGGAGACGATCTCCGAAGATGGTTCAGTGTTGTGACACGTGACAGTGGGCTTTCATCACAGTACACAGTAGTCTTGGTATATGGTGACACACATTAAATAAATTAACTTCTAGTTTCATCCCTATGCCTCACTTTTGTGCAATAGAATTGAACGCCTATATTTTTTTTTCCGTTAATGATATTTAATTTTATGAGGAAGAATCCAAGCTCCTCTACCGTTCATATTTCAATGAAGTATATGGTTGTTTATAAACACCTTTTAAATAATTAATTGAAAAATGTTAAAAATAAAAATTCTAGCTCTTTAGCGTCTATGCAAATCGTGTGGAAAATTTAAACAAAATTGTTATTTTTTTTATAAAATCGTGAAGAATGAAAGTCTGTTTTAGCCTTGCCCAAAGATGTAAGGCTTAAAAGCCTGAGTTTGTACAAACGATAGCTGGCTTATAACTACCCTTCAAAGTATAAGGATACCGTATAAAAGTAAGAAAAAGTCGTCAATCTCCCCAGAAGATATCTAATCCAAATACGTTTTATTTATACACGATGTTTAGTTCTCAAGCCACACAGACACGTTCCTGAAAATATTATTGGACAGAGGAGAATTCAAAACAAGTATTTATGTTAAAAACATTGATTTCGAACATTTATTACCTTTGGTACGGGTAGAGGAAGTGATATTGGTGCTTTGTTATCAATGGAGCTGTTAGCAGAAGAGGAGTAGGTATGAAACCCGCCAGACACTGTCATTGTAGCAGCTTGCTGTGGTAACCGCGCGCCATCATGAAGCCAAAGGACGACACGCTCTATATTCAAGTGCAGGAGGAGCTGGACACCTTCGTGGGTAGTCTGATCCCCTCAGCATGGATGTGGGATAAGCGAGAAAAATGCTGCTTGCAGCATGAGCCAGCATCATTTTTAGTGGACCAGACTACCCATGGAACAGGGGAAGTGAATCAAGGCTAGTAAATAACTTGTTCTGCTTCGTGCTTGCTTGCAAGACTCGGGAGCTCTCTGGCGCCTCCTCCTTTGACGCCACTCGTGGCGGGCAATACAAAATTACATAAATGCATTTATAGTAAAAACCAACATTCGTGATATTGAAATAAGCTTTAAAAATATTGTAAATATTGTAAATAAACTTTACAATACGTTTATTTTTAAAGTTTATTTACAATATTTACAATATTTTTAAAGTTTATTTCAATATCACGAATGTTGGTGAAGTTGGTGAAGTGCTACTTCACCTACTTCACCTGAATAGCCGCCACTGCTACCGAGTTACCACTTTTAATTTAAGGCTTTTTAATATAGCCTATAATTTTCCTGGGTGATGTCCAGTCCTGAATCCGGGGATTTTTCGTTACTGAAAACCCACCACCCGGCCAGGAATCGAACATGGACCGCCAGGGTGGAAGGCAAGTATGCTACCTATACACCCATGGCAGCGGATTGAACACTGCTTAGCAAAACATCTAATGCCTGTCTGTTTAAGTCTTTAAGTCTTAACCATCACTGCATGTCTTCTTTGTGACCTTCACAAATCAAAAGCAACAGCTAAACTGAGGGGTGAAACATGTTTTACAGCTTAAAAGAGAAAGTTAGGGAATGCCACCCCCTTGAACAGGTCATCCTATGAGCTGGGAACACTACCCTTACTTCTAATACAACACTATATAATTGAGTTAGAAATGAAATCCTTAAAAACAAAGTTTTGAATGACTTACAATACTTGGAAATAAAGCCGCATAACGGAAAATGTGATAGCATAAACCACACAATAAACAGCATTTTTTCAGTGTATGAGTATTATTCCGTATGGGACTTCATAAAAGTGATAACATTACCCACGATTACATGAAGCGGCATTCACTGTACTACTAACGGACTACAGATTTGATTTGGTCAAAATGAAATTGTTCTAACTCAAGCCATTAAAAAGGCTACCAACTTGAAATGGTAAAACATTTTGAAAGATCTAATATATAATATTCGTATTTCTTTCCAGATATAAAAACTGTGATCGTGCTACATTCCAGTTGAGTAGTTTTTGTGTGAAATAATAGCAGACAAACCCACAGAAAAAAGCTTAAATTTTTAATAATAAAGATTTGAAAAAAAATAAATAGTAACATTTTGAATAAAGGATAGCTTATGTGTAAACGGAAAATTTAAGATAAGCCACATGATGATTGATCATAATGAAGGCAATGAGAATTCGCGGGTGCACGGCAAAGAGAGTTAAGTCCACCATCCTCAAAAATTGATATATGTCCATAGAGTTGTAGATAAAAATGTTCTCTACATTATTTTTTGTTAAGTCCAGTAAGTCATATTAAAAAACATACGGTAGTTATGGATGTGTGCATCATAGGTTTATCCATCTCTAAAGCGATGCTGGGCGGGTAAAGTATGTTAAAGCATTCTAATTCTCAGTAACAAGAATGTCGAGTGTTTGGCCCTCCACCGAATGGAAAATAATTAAATATACTTAAAAAAGAACACAGCTTTATTTCCTTTATAACAAAACCTCATGCCATATTTGTTCTTGAATTCTCAACAATCACCAAGGCCTCCTAGATACTGACTACAGTATCTGGAAACAAAAACATCTCACCCAGTATTCCCAACATTCTCCCACCAAGTTAACGGATAAATAGGAGTTAACTTAACCTAGTTATGGGAACACAAATTCTGCTCATTGGAACTAATTAACATAAAACAAATTCAACTTAGTCCAAATATCTTTTTGGAACATTAATAATTCTTCCATATAGAGTTCTTTTTCCACCTATCACCCAGAATCTTTCTCTCATAATTGAAAGCATACTCTGAACTCCAATATGATACTTTCGAACATGAGCATCCATAATCAGTCGTGACACAAAGGGATGATTCCTTGGTAGAAGTACAGGATACCGAAAGTCATGACTATCAGGTCTGTTGGAGATTTTAGTACGTATGCGGAAAAGACCATTATGATCTTCAAAGGGTTGAAGACTGGAGATTCTGGGGTCTGTAGTGCTAGAAAATGCATCTTTCTGAACTAATTTCAGGACCTTTATTTCAGCAGAGTTAACTTCTTCAGTAGAAAGAGGTCCTGTTTTCTTCATATAATTTTCAGAGCCCACAGCTCTACAATTGTTCATGAACCGACACATCCAAGCAATCATTCTAATAATTTTTTCACTCTTTCAAAAGTATTTGTAGTACCAATCACTTGGAAGGGGATCAGCTTCTTTACAAAGCATAGATGAAACAACCGTACTCTTTCTTTCTTGAGTTATAACATCCTCTTCAAATTCAACGTCACACAAAGGCCAATTACTTAGTGGTTGGTACAACCATTCTGGTCCCTCCCACCATGATGACTGAAGCAGCTTTTTTCCAGAACAACCTCTAGATGGCAGGTCAGCAGGGTTACAGATACCTGGAACATGATGCCACTGTTCTATTTGAGTCAGCTTTTTAATCTCATCTACTCGGTTTCCCACAAATGTAGCCCACTGATCTTCCCTTTTAATCCATGCTAAGACAGTGGATGAATCGCTCCAAAAGTATGATTTACACCTAGTAGGAAGGTCTGCAATTATCGATGCATGAAGTCTAGCACCAATCATAGCTGCTAGCAATTCTAGGCGAGGTATAGTGACTGTATTTTTAGTAGGGGCAACCCTTGTCTTTGCTTGGATCAGCTGTACATTTACTTGCTGACTCGTCTCTACCCTCAAAAATACAGCTGCAGCGTAGGCATCCTTGCTGGCATCACAAAAGGTGTGAACACTCCATTCACTAGGTTCACTGTTAGAAGGTAGCCATCTTGGGATCTTCACATCTTTCAAACATGCTACATCACCTGCCCATCTTGCAGATCTGTTTGCGATGCCTTGATCCACCTCTTCATCCCATCCAATCTTCAAACTCCACAATTCTCTTAAGATAAGTTTTGGTTCTAGAGTCACAGGAGATGAAAAACCAATTGGATCAAACACTTTATGGGCTGCAGAAAGAATAGTCCTTTTGGTAATTTTCTCTGGAACATTTTGGAAACATTCTGGACTTATTGCCAATGTGTCAACTCTTCTATCCCAGACTAAACCAAGTACATTAATGAGGCAAGTCTCTGGAGGAGCATCTGGATCTGTGAACTCCCACCCTCGTAATTCGAACTTGCCATCAGCCATAATTGATGTAGCTTCTTGAATGAATGCTTTAAGCTGCCTGTCATTGTCAAGACTAGTGATCACATTATCAACATAGAAGCTATCCGAAAGACTCCTAATAGTGGCCTCGGAATATGGGGAAACTTCAAGTTGGCACTCACGAAGAACTCTTGTTAGATGATTTCTTATAACAGCATTAAGCAAATAAGGACTACAAACAACACCAAACACAACTCTCCTGTGTCGATAAACAATTATATTCCCTGTTTCATCCTTCCATAAGAATCGTAGAAAATTCCTATCATTAGTACATATACTAATCTGCAAGAAAGCTCTCCGGATGTCAGCAACAACTCCTACTTTCTTCAGACGAAATCTTAAAAGAAGTGGGGGTATCTCTTCTATCAATACTCTCCCCTTCTCCAAGCACATATTCAATGAGGGACTGTTCTTTTCACGAGCTGATGCATCGAACACAGGCCTAATTTTTGTAGTACTATTTTCTTTGACAATATGTCTGTGAGGAAGATAATGACATCTGTCACTAGCAATCTCTGAGTCAGGAACTCTTTCAATTACACCTTCTTCAATCCATTCTTCAAAAACATGTTCATATTCTGAGTGCAGTGAATTAGCTTTTAACTTCTTGACTGTAGAATCCAGTCGTTTTTCAGCAAGAATGTAATTCGATGGGAGATGAGGGTGCCTGTCCTTCCAGGGAAGCTGGACTTCATATCGACCTTCAGAATTTACCTTCACAGTCTCTTCAAAATGCTTGTGAACTTCTGCCTGCAATTCAAGTTTAGTTTTCCTATCTGCAGGATCAGTAATGCCTATCAGCTCCAATTTCCATAGATCTGAGATATTTAAATCATTAATTAGCATTGTAGTTACAATCATAGTAGTTGTAACCCCAGGTTGTTTAATGGGGTATTTACCAAAAATTGTCCATCCCAACCTAGTCTCCATAGCTACCAATCCACCAGATAAATTTCTGATATTACCAGTGAATAGTCTAGCAGAAACATCAGCACCAATCAGGATTTCTATTGGTCCTGGAATACTTATAAATTGTTGAAAATTATTAGTATGACCAACTATTTCATTAACCAATGCTTTGTCCTGAACAAGAGGTACATTATCACAAATACTGTCTTGGTCCAATACCTCAAAATTGCACAGTAAGTCATTACTGAGACTGGCCAGATAAATTCTATACTTATCATGCTCACAACTTCCAGTCTTTTGACCTCCAAATAGTGAATGGACAATTATTTCTTGCCAACAGGTGAATAGTTCATCTCTTGTGCTGTCCTCTTCAAAATGTAAGAACGTTGTGACCCTGTATCAAGAACTGCCTTCACAATACATTCTGAACCATTTCCTCGTACTTTCACTTGTAGTGTAGGAAGCAACACACTGTTATCACATGTCAAATTGGCAAGAGCTTCATCCTTATGCACAGTCATTTCTTCGGGCTTGGTAACGTCCGTACTGGTAACCACATTCTTGTTTCTTTTTAAGTCAGGACACAATAAGATAACATGGCGTTTGTCACAAATCAAACACTTTCGCTTGAAGGTACACCTTTTCGCCATATGGTTTGGCTTAATGCAAATGAAACAATGTTTCTTAGCTTTAATGATATCAAGCTTCACTGAGAGCGGCATATCTCGAGCTTTGTAGCAGTCAGCACTACTCTGCTGTACATCATTGCAAAATATACAAACTGAACGTTTATCTTCTTGTAATGAGAGTAAACCCATGGCTGTAGGAACTTCGGCTTGTCTAGAATATGATTTTGGACTGCTGTCTTTCTGAACTTTCTTTGGTCTATCAGTTGACTGCTTAAAACCTGACATGGCAACATGGATGCATTCTTCATTTTGAACTTCAGCTTTCATGAATGATATGAACTTATTAAGCCTTTGTTCTGCATTAGATATTTCACTGTATAATGAACTCCGCTGCCATACTCTTAAGAAATCTTCAGTCATGCATGATTCTAACAAAGGGCAAAGGATTGCTGCACACTTTCCAGTTGCAACACCAAGAGATTCAAGTGCCCTCAAATGACACTCCAGTTTATCGTACATATCCATGAGGGAACGGTATGATTTATTTGCAGGAAGGGTCAAACTGAGAAGATCCCTTATATATACTTCAATAAGAAGGTCCTCCCTACCAAACCGTTCTTGAAGTGCCTCAATCACTAATGTGTAGTTATCTGTAGCTGGGAAACTGTCTACAACAGATCTAGCTCTAGAGTTTGGTAGAATAGCTTGCATCAGGTAATAAAATTTATCTACCGGGGCAATCTCTTCATT
The DNA here is from genome assembly GCA_964059195.1 of Ectobius pallidus. Lineage (NCBI taxonomy): Eukaryota > Metazoa > Arthropoda > Insecta > Blattodea > Ectobiidae > Ectobius > Ectobius pallidus. Next base: position 124,181,649 of record CAXKWD010000002.1, read on the forward strand.
ATTGTGTATACGTTGGAATTGGTTCCAAAATGGCAGCCATTCCCTGAGTTCACCGCCGAACTTGCGAAATTCAATGGTTGGTAACTTGATTTTCCTATTTGTTTGAACATTAGATGACTGTTCTTCACTTGCAACAGATAGTTGATCTTGAGAATCAGTTTTTGAGCACCGTACTTTTAACAGTGTATACTTATTACGATACTCATCAGCAGCTAATGCCTCTTCTTCTAATGCTTCCTCAGTTGCACCATTGTCCAACATATAATCCATAACTTGTTCATTCAGCACATTTATCTTCTCAAAATATCGTTCTATATTATCAAATGCAGCACAAGCTTCATCATATTTCTTCTCTTCTAGAAGCTTCTGCATTGTAGCTGCATTTCTGGTAAACAGACTTCTTTCAATTTTTCTTCTACTTTTAATTTTCTCCATTGTGGAAGTAATCACAAAACACTGACAAAAACACTATCGTGCCGTCACTTTGGGCGCCAAATGTCGAGTGTTTGGCCCTCCACCGAATGGAAAATAATTAAATATACTTAAAAAAGAACACAGCTTTATTTCCTTTCAAACAAAACCTCATGCCATATTTGTTCTTGAATTCTCAACAATCACCAAGGCCTCCTAGATACTGACTACAGTATCTGGAAACAAAAACATCTCACCCAGTATTCCCAACAAAGAAAGTGGACTCAACTCTCCTTGCCCCCGTTCACCTGCGAATTTATACTGAAATAGATCCAGACATTGGTGGGGGGGGGGGGGGGCTAAAGCCTCCCAGTCTTCCAGATTAGAATTATTCTTCTTTAAATTATTATATCATTTTCACAGAAGTTTAAAACATTTCGCTTGCAATGTTTGAAATTATTGATTAGATTAATAATTAGTTTTTGCCGTACATAACAGAAAGTCGGTAACTATTTCAATTGCATTAGTTTGCAGCATCGCTTTACATTTGCCAAATTGAGTCCAAATCCCACTGCATTTAGTTTGCTGCAGGATTCATAATGACAGAAGATGATAAAATCTTGAGTTAATAGTAATAATTTCAAGTCATCACGGAAGTCGAAACAATTTAGTACTTTTAGTTCTGAATATTACTGCAGTAACAACAACCAATGTTGAATTTTCTGGCATTCCATCATTCAATCAGCTGACCGTCTGCATAAGATACCATTTTTAACTCTTGTTTGCTACAGTGCTTCACATGATCATTTAAAAGACACATGGAGCTCAATACTACTGGGGAGCAGATTCAGTTGTGATTAGATCTATTGGTACGATAACTGTATGTTTCAAAGGACTGCGAGATGCTTTGTTTTGTGATGTGATAAAAATGTAATAACAAACTTTTTGTAAACAACAGTTGAGATGGAAAATTATGATGATGATAATAATTAACAATAATAATAGGCCTAATAATAATAATAATAATATTGTTAATGATTTTTGCAATAGGATTATAACTTCATTGAATAAGAATAAATTGTAAAGAAAATTGAAGAATTAATTCCAACCAACTTATAATAAATTAATTTGTTTTAAATTTTCTTAATAGGTCTAAGTATTTTATAATTTTTAGCACCCCCCAGATTAATATCCATGCTGCACCACTGGATCCAGATGAAATCCATTCACAATGAATAGATGGAGAATTTACAGAGAAACCCATATCATTGTGTGAGCTTCCTTATCATGAATAGGTTCAGGTATCAAAAAATACCATTTAGGTATATAACATAAAATATTAGAAACAGAGCAATCCTTTTTTTTATTGTTTTCCAGGGATTGACCGTTCAAGTAGATGAACAAGGAAATCTAGTAATTGCCCGCATATTAGGAGGTGGTATGATTGATCGCCAAGGCCTGCTTCATGTAGGAGACGCAATATTGGAGGTGAATGGTGTTCCAGTATCCACACCTGAGGAGCTTCAAGTTCAGATCTCAAAAGCAAAGGAATCTGTTGCTCTGAAAATTGGACCTAGTTTTGAAGAAAATCATAATCAGCTAGACGGTGGCCTGGTATGCAAGATTACTCATTATTTTCAGTAACTGTTATAGTTTAACTGTTATAGTTTGTATAGGTAGAGAAAGATCAGATGTTGTAGACGTTAAATGTGGAGTGCCACAGGGGTCTGTGTTGGGACCTCTGTTATTTATTTTAATGGTGAACGACTTACCATCTTGTATAAACACTCACACAATAATGTGCGCAGATGATACAACCTTCTTAAATAGCAGTGTAGATCTCCAGTCACTTCAAAATTTAACTGATGATGTGTTGTCACAGGCATCTATATGGTTTAGATCGAATGGGTTCCTCTTAAATGAAAGTAAGACTCAACAGTTATATTTCAGTTTAAGAGAACTTCCTCTAGAAAACAAAGTAAATAGTATAAAGTGCTTAGGTATTTGTGTAGATAACAAATTAACCTGGGAGCCTCATGTAAGTTACATTTCGGGTAAACTCTCGAGAGTAGTGTTTTTGTTGAGGAGTTTAAAAAGTCATGTACCAAGAAATTATGTAAGAGGTGCATACTTTGCATTTTTTCAAAGTATAATTACATATGGAATCTTACTATGGGGAAATAGTAGTCATGTCAATAAAATATTGTTACTGCAGAAAAAAGCTATTAGGATCATTTCGGATGCACACAATGCAGAACATTGCAGACCACTCTTTATTAATTTACAATGTTTAACCGTTATAAATCTCTACATTTTCCATGTTTTGTTATATATTAAAAACAATATATCCGATTATTATACGGGACGGGAAATTCATTCTCACAATACTAGGAATAACAAACTTATCAATATTCCTTATAATAGATTATCTAAATCACTTAACAGTTATGAGGTATTAGGCCTAAAAATGTACAATAAGCTCCCATCAAACATTACTCAGCTTCCGGTAAACATATTCAAAAGTAAGCTTTTTATTTTACTTGTTAGGAATCCATTTTATGATATCCAAGAATTTTTTGAATGGGAATTATCCTGTTAATTGTGTGTGTTATGACATAACGACCTCATATAAAGGGTTGGGTACCACAATTTAGTTTCTAATTCAATCTTTGTAACCTTTAGCCTGTATAATTATGTACACTTGTATTTTTATTATATTTTTAACTATATTGACTTTGTCTATTGCAATTTCATTGCCAAATGACAATAAAATTGTATTATTATTATTATTATTAAACATACGCCTATGTAATGATGAATAATGATAAAATATATATGGTTTATAGTTACTAAATTTTAATAAACTATGAGTTACTTTTAGTTGTTAATTTTACCATTGGAAATGCAATTTAAATGATATAATTTCATTCAATGTGATGTAGTTTTATTCTGTTCTGATTTTAGCTAAATATTTCTCACCCCACTGTTTGTGCGTTGGTTAATGTGGTAAAACATTCGATTGTTCATTATTTTAGTATGCTATGATCTCACAACTAATATAATACTGATTTGATTTTAAGCAACGTAAATAAGAAAGTAGTTATTATAGATACAGATATTGGGAAGAACACAGTGAAGTCATAACATATATATTATGGTTTTAAACACACTTAAACTTCACTTTTTTTGTTTTTACCTTGGGACTACATAGTTTCAATCACCATTGTAATCATCCTCAGCAACATCTGAGCAGCCCTGCCAACCAAATTTCAGATGTAATTTCATAGCCAATAGAGTAGGCTGATTTTAGAAAACAAGTGTTTGATATTGTCTTTGTATATTCCATTAGGTGTTCATCTATGATAAAAATTATATGATTTGATGATGATGATTTTTCTTATTTTCCAGTCTTATATGAGAGCACTTTTCAGCTACAATCCAGCAGAAGATTCCTTATTACCTTGTAAGGAGATTGGTTTACAATTTAAACATGGAGACATTTTACAGGTATGGAGAAAAATAATAATACAATTTCACTATTTTTAGTGTTCATAAAGATGATTAAGAGTATTGTTTCTAAGCTTTTGGCAGCTTGCTCCTCTGCCATATTCTGGGAGAAGTGAGCTGTTTTGGAAAAGGTCTGGGTTATATAGAAAAGATGAAAAAAGCCTAGATGGATTGAGGGGCAATAGAAAAGCCAGGAAATGGACGTGATAGACGAGAGCTGTGATTGGCTGTTAAGGGAAAAATGAGATTAATAGTAATTGCCTTATTTGGGAGTGACTGCCAGGCTTTGCTAAGTTGTAGAGCACAATCCCTAATGAAATTCTGGTCTTGGATCTGAATAGGCCTCTGCTGCTTACAACGTGACCCCAGTAATATCTCTGCCTTCCCAGGTATGCAGCCTTTCTTCGTTTTTCTATATACCGGTAACACAGACCTTTTCCCAACCAGTTCACTTCTTCCAAAAGGTGGCAGGGAAACAAGCTACCGAAAGTTTGGAAACAATTCTCCAACTCACCCTATTGGAAGTCCAAAATGAATTAATCTCCATACAAAATAGACAATGGGAATATCTAAAGGATAATATTTTAAAAATAAAACGTAATATTCAACCAATTAGTAGTAATACTGGGTTTAAGCGCAGCTTATTGATGTTGAGTAAGACATGATATGATAAAAGGAAATCTAATTATTTGGAGCCTACAAATCCAAAATCTAGTCATTACTATAAGCAGGTTTGCTGATTTTGATGAGAATTTGATGTTAGATCTGCTATACTTTGCAGTACATATTGAGGTGCCAAAACTTCCTGTAACATATTTTACTTGTGTAACCAGGGGTAGCAGATGATCATGTGCTAATGTGCTACAGCACACTGTAAAAACTGCACTAAAATAACTCCCTATTATCTTCAAATGCAAGCTGTTATGCACTCAAAATGTATGAAATATATTTTGTAGCTCTCTCTCTCTGGGATAACTGGGAACTACAGTGTTGAGTGCTGAATTAGCTTCATCTGTGACAACCTCACTCTTGGTTACTGCACATGCTATGCTGGGGGTTCCTGCTTCCCAACTCTGATTGTGCCACAGGCAGGAAGCTACTATATAAAGTGTTGGTTGTAGGCTGATGTGTCTCTCGGTGGATATTATGATGATGTGTTTTTTAGTAGGTCAACATTATCAAATCCTTTTAATTTTAATAGGCCATATAATTGATAATGCTTATACCCTCTTCATTATGTAAACTCTTAGTTACTTACTCAATGGTAATAGGCAATTCCTAAGCAAGCTAAAAGAATATTATCTATTTGATGGAACCCGGAGGTTCAATGCCGCGCTTCCCTGAGTCCGCCATTCAACCCTATTCTGTGCAAACTCCATCCAACCAACCCTTGCAAATCCTGTTTCCCTTAAAGCTGCCCTAATATTGTCCTCCCACCTATGTCTTCATTATGTAAATTAAATTATGATCCAAAAGCATCATTATGTAAATAGGCTTAAAATATTTTACTTTAAATTTTGGCCTGTGAAGTGGTATATACAGCACACCCTTGTTTTAAGCCATGAGCTGCGACAGTGTGTAACACAATTACCGAGATGGCAATAGGAGGCATTTGGCCCACTGACAGTAAAGTCACACAGCTCATGTTTGCAACAAGCTCATCCTATAGTTATGCTATTGATCTAGTTTCAGATAACATTTTGTATTTGTTTGCATTTTGATGATTAGGTTAGTGATGCCATTAGGCCAGCCTATATATTTTAAAAGGTTTGGTTTGTGATGTAGTTGTTGTTATTATTATTATTATTATTTTGTATTTATCTTTTATTATTACTATTATTTTTATTTTTTTTATTTTATGTAGATTGTGAACCAGAAAGATCCAAACTGGTGGCAAGCAAAGATTGTTGGGTCAAATGGACCAGCTGGTCTCATACCATCACAGGAGCTAGAGGAACGACGCAAAGCATTTGTCAAACCTGAAGCTGATTATGTTCATAAAATTAGCATATGTGGAACAAGGGTAGGTCATAGTACTTTTTCTCTTTTCATTCATGTGTTGTATACTAGTATAGTCTCCTTGTTATGTTATGTTATGTTATTATATCTTTCAGATATCAAAAAAGAAGAGAAAGATTATTTATCAGTCAAAGTCAAACAGTGAATTCGACAAAGCTGAGCTTCTTTTATATGAAGAAGTTACAAGAATGCCCCCTTTTAAGAGACGAACCCTGGCACTTATTGGATCTCAGGGTGTTGGACGTAGGACGTTAAAGAATCGTCTAATCAACAGTGATCCAGAAAAATTTGGTGGTGTAGTACCATGTAAGTTTTTGTTTACTTTTATATATTTTTTGTGTCCATGTAGTAGAACTACTTCCAGTGAGCTTTGGGATGTTTTTGTATTGGTTTCTGAAAGCTGAGTTATTAAAGTGTGGTTAACAGTATTTTATTAAATTCTTGCAAATGGTAATTCCTTGAAATATAAAAGTTAAAACATATTACCAGCTTTATGAACAGAATAGGTAAAACTGAGAGACACTCATTGTTTCTGAATTCACCCAAAAAGTGTTTTTGTTTCAAATTTTAATAGCTTACAATGTGTTAATTTTTTAATTACAGTAGTGTGTCTGTATCTTAAGTCTCAATTGTTCAACTTGCCCATAAATCCAAACTCAAAATTTTGAACCAACAATTAATTTTAAAAATGCATGAGTTCCTTATACAAGGCTAGACACTGACGATGATGTGACAGGGTTAAGAAGAGAGAGACTATGTATCTCCAAAATTAACAGTTTTTTAAGTGAAATGTTCAGAAAAACAGCTCTGTGTCTCTGGTAAAGCCATGTATACAAATAGCGATAGATTTTGGCGCTATAAAATGTTATAGTGTGAACTCAGATGTTGGAAATTATCAAATGAACTAATAATTATTGCAAGATCATATCCTCCGTAATATATATTTTTGGTCTCCTGAAAAATTGCCATTTTGGAGATACAGAGGTTAGCTTTCAGTATTTTTCATTTTCAAAAAACACTTTTTATTATTTTTTGTTATTTTGTTATTTTTATTTTTTATAGTTTAAAGCAATATGTATGTTTCTGTTTTCTAAACTACTGTGCTGTAATATTTAACATAAGTACATTTTTTTATCAACACGGCTTTTTTGTGTTTTTTGTAAGTCTAAGTTTGCTTATAGTTTGAAGTAGTCTCGGTCCTGCCAACCTCGATTTCAATTCAATTCAATTACCAATACTTGACTGTAATCATTATACCATTCTGCTTTGATACAACAAGATAATTCCTTTAATATTGAATGATTTAAGCAGGACTGAATGAATGTAATACTGTAGTACTACAGAAGCTTACCAGTGTGAAACCTATGAATTGCATATTATTTTATAAAAAAAAGATAAACATATCAGTTTTACTATCACCATTTTCAGACCTCTAAGAAAATCTTTACTGTTCAAGGTAAAACACATTTTTTCAACATGTGTGATCAATAGACTTCGGGTTATAGGTAAAAACCTATTTTAATCCTTAAGTGATATATACGAAAACTTGTATATTCATGTTTCGTAAGTGACTATGCCTAAAACTTATAGTTTTATTGGACCTAAAACAGCCTATTTTTACGTTAGACCCTAATATTGCCTTTTTGCTTGTTTTTCCTCTAAAGTTCAAAATAAGTTATTTTTTGTTATAAATTCTAGCATTTATTTTCAGTTTGTACTAAATTTTTAAGCTCGGAATGTGCAGTACATGACACATTTGTGACGTGGTTAAATAGTAAGGAATGTTTCGTCTTCAGTAGAAAAATCCCTTGGAATTCCCAAGAAAATGTAGAGTTTTTCTCCCGTCTTCCACGACCAGTAAAAAAAAAAAAAAATAAAAAAAAATAAAAAAAAAAACGGTAGTATTCTGAATCACTGAGTGATATGATACAAGTAGTCCAGTAGCGTAAAACCAAAAAATTAGACGAATCGGAAATAATTGCTACAAAAGGTTTTATTGTTTTAATGGCTTCATTTGTTTCCCAATATGACTATCCTAGGTTTTCCCCCTCGGCGGAGTTGTGCATAAGTGGTGGGGGGTAAAAATGTGGCTCCCGAAGGGGTAGTTTTGCGGTTTTACGGTTATATCTCGTAAAGGACTCACGATATCGAAAACATGGTGGTATTAAAAGTTGTAGGGCATTAAATTCTGCATTGAATGACACTAAACACATATTTTTTGGACACCCCATTCCCATACTACTGCTCATCAACTTTGGACAATTTTACATATTTATGAAAAATTTTCATTTTAAGTTCTGCTTTTTGGTAATATCATCTAACTTAACCCATCTATCAATAAAGTGGTCCATACAAAAGTAATAAAGGAATAAATTCTGCGTTCGATGATATTAAAGGTGAATTTGTTGGACCACCCGTTTCCGTAAAGTTCTACATTTATTCCAGTAGTGTAAAACCAAAAAATTAGACAAATTGGAAATAATTGCTACAAAAGGTTTTATTGTTTTAATGGCTTCATTTGTTGCCCAATATGACTATCCTAGGTCCCCCCCCCCCCCGGCGGAGTTGTGTTTAAGTGGTGGGGGGTAAAAATGTGACCTCAAAAGGGGTAGTTTTGCGGTTTTACGGTTATGTCTCGTAAACAACTCACGATATCGAAAACATGGCGGTATTAAAAGTTGTAGGTCATTAAATTCTGCATTGAATGATACTAAACTCATATTTTTTGGACACCCTATTCGCATACTACTGCTCATCAAATTTGGAAAATGTCACATATTTATGAAAAACTAGTGGACCCGTGCTTCTCTGCAGCACTTCTGAAAGAAGAAGAAGAAAATGTCTAGCCCCCATCAATTTTTTTTTGTTAACTAAACATATATCTCTAGAAAAATTAAGAAAAGAAGAAGAAATTCTTGCACCCTAAACACAATTTTTTTTTTGTTATTAAAAATCTCTCTTTTTCTTCCTCTTCAGTTTTATAAAAATTGATTGTTCGCGCATAACTTTCCTCTCACTCAACTGATTTTAGTGAACTATTCGGCATGTTAAAGAGCTGTTTCTGGTGAGTGTTCTTAGCCTATCACCGTCTGCGTACGTTAATTAGAGCCTGAGATATCGTCTCTCAAAGTTACAGAATTTCTGTATCTCGAAGATGGTGGTAGTTGGGTGATTTCCAATGCCTGATAACGTATCTGTGCTTGAAGACCACCTGATTGTTGCCACGGCTCTTGAGGTATCACAGGAGCATGAGAAGGTTGTGGTAGTTGGTGAAGATACAGACCTCCTAATCATGCTAAATGCCCTAGCCACACCATCAGCAAACATATTTCTCAAAACCTGGAAGAGGAACGACCCCATCAAAAGTATTTGGTCCCAACAGCTTCGAACTGGCAGACAACATCAGAAGGCCACTCATATTTCTCCATGCCATAAGTGGATTTGACACATCTTCGGCACTCTTCAGGCAGGGCAAGAAGAAGGTGGTCAAGCTGTTGGTTGAAAATATGTCTTCTCGAAGAAATCAAACCTTTCTTCGAACATGACACTCAAGCTGAAGCTATTGCCGAAGCTGGCCTACAATTTTTAACAACCCTCTACGGAGGTAGGGCAGGAGATACATTAGATAAATTGCAATTTGACCTATTTTCCAAAGCCCTCGTGAAATCCAAATTTAACCTGGCATCCCTACCACCAACATCCGAAGCAGCCCGCCAACATTGCTTGAGAACTTACCTACAAGTACAAATGTGGTTAGGACACCAGATGGATCCGCTCCTCTGGGGATGTCAGGCTTCAAAGTTTGGACTTGACCCCGTTCCTACCTCCAAGGAACCTGTTCCACAATCTCTTCTCTCCACAATTTTCTGCAAGTGCAACAAGGGGTGTGCACGTGGTTGTGGGTGTCGGAAGGTTGGAATCAATTGCTCATCGATTTGTGCCAACTGCAAGGGGAACTCCTGCACTAACTCACTCAACCAGATGCAAGTGCAACAGACGAACCAGATGTTGACGAAGACCTGGACCACATATATGGGGCAACGACAATTACAGACTTTTACGAGCCGAGTGATAGGGTGACGGACTCCTTATCGGAAATTACAGACTTTGAGGAGCCGAGTGGCCCAATGACAATGAAACGTCGACGTCTGTAAAATTTGTGTATCTACCATTTTTCCCCTTTTCATCTTCATACTTTAACTACAATTTTTGTTATGAAATAAAATCATCACTAATTGATTTGAAGAATTGTGTTTCTTTTCTACAATTTTCATATTTTATATATTTACTAAGCACAAGACTAGTACAATGGAGTGATATAGTACTATGTTTACACATCTCTATTACCGTATTGAAAGAATTAGAAAATTCTTGGCCAATTTGCTTCATTTTTTTTAAACGAATGGTATTCAAGCACAGATATGTTATCGGGCATTGGAAATCACCCAACTACCACCATCTTCGAGAAACAGAAATTCTGTAACTTTGAGAGACAATATCTCAGGCTCTAATTAACATACGCAGCCGGTGATAGGATAAGAACACTCGCCAGAAACAGCTCTTTAACATGCCGAATTGATTACTCAAATCAGTTGAGTGAGAGGAACGTTATGCATGGACAATCAATTTTTATAAAACTGAAGAGGAAGAAAAAGAGAGATTTTTAATTTTAAAAAAAAATTGTGTTGGGGTGCAAGAATTTCTTCTTCTTTTCTTAATTTTTTTAGAGATATTTTTAGTTAACAAAAAAAATTGACGGGGGCTAGACATTTTCTTCTTCTTCTTCTTCTGCTTCTTTCAGAAGTGCTGCAGAGAAGCACGGGTCCACTAGTTTTTCATAAATATGTGAAATTTTCCAAATTTGATGAGCAGTAGTTTGGGAATGGGGTGTCCAAAAAATATGTGTTTAGTATCATTCAATGCAGAATTTAATGCCCTACAACTTTTAAATCCGCCATGTTTTCGATATTGTGAGTCGTTTACGAGATATAACAGTAAAACCGCAAAACTACCCCTTTTGGGGTCACATTTTTACCCCCCACCACTTAAACACAACTCCGCCGGGGGAGGGGGGAACCTAGGATAGTCATATTGGGCAACAAATGAAGCCATTAAAACAATAAAATCTTTTGTAGCAATTATTTCCGATTCGTCTAATTTTTTGGTTTTACACTACTGGAATAAATGTAGAACTTTACGGAAATGGGTGGTCCAACAAATTCCCTTTTAATCTCATCGAACGCAGAATTTATTCCTTTATTACTTTTGTATGGACCACTTTATTGATAGATGGGTTAAGTTAGATGATATTACCAAAAAGCAGAACTTAAAACGAAAATTTTTCATAAATATGTAAAATTGTCCAAATTTGATGAGCAGTAGTATGGGAATGGGGTGTCCAAAAAATATGTGTTTAGTGTCATTCAATGCAGAATTTAATGCCCTACAACTTTTAATACCACCATGTTTTCGATATCGTGAGTCCTTTACGAGATATAACCGTAAAACCGCAAAACTATCCCTTCGGGGGCCACATTTTTACCCCCCACCACTTATGCACAACTCCGCCGAGGGGGAAAACCTAGGATAGTCATATTGGGTAACAAATGAAGCCATTAAAACAATAAAACCTTTTGTAGCAATTATTTCCGATTTGGATTTTAATTCTACTGGACTAAAGGGGTTGTATATGCTAGCGTGCGTAGCTTCTGCTCGCAGGGATTAGATTTTCACTGTTATGGTAGTAATACAGGCCCTAGTAATAGGTCTATATAATTCTGTGTACCATAGGCCTATATCTGTGTTTTATAATGATTATTGATTAATGATGACTTCAATAAATATAATATTCTGCATTGCAATTGAGATATTTCAGAAAATTTGCAACTTAACGATTTTATAAGAGACTATTTTACGATTTTAAGAACCTATTTTCCAATTTTTAGAGCCTATTTTAGGTACCTAAAACAGCATTTTTAGCGACCTAAAAGTCTGAAGTCTAATGATCAAGAATATACTGGTGTGGGAGAAAACCAACATAACATATAATTCATCCAGCGTGTCCAACAAATCAGCAACACTGAAAAAACTGAATATCTTATTTATTTAGATTATATCTTTCTGAACTCATAGACAAAGATATACATGGACATCATATATGTCCTATTTTGTATTCGCAGGCAATTCAATTTCTTAATTTCATTGATAGATGACAGAACTGTTGCATTTAGTTTTTTGTATAAATTATCCTATCCAGGACTCATGTATTTAGACATTTTGTTTTTATTTGCAAGATAATCTCTGTTTTATGTATGTTTGCAGTTACTTCTCGGCCTCCAAGAGTGCTAGAGGAAAATGGTCGTGGCTACTGGTTTATTGACCGTGAAACAATGGAAGAAGAGATTCGGGAACATAAGTTCTTGGAATATGGAGAACATAATGGACATTTATATGGTACTAAATTGGATTCTATCCGTGAAGTTATTCGACAAGGAAAAATGTGTGTTCTAGATTGCAGTCCTGCAGTAAGTATTATTGTTCACAGCATAAAATTTCTTGTATATTGTGTTTTCTAGACTAAAAGTAAATCACTCCATACATATATTACTCTCCTTCTATGGGGTCGGGGAGTAAACAAAAGTTATTGTTCATGTTTTATTTATGGCATTGTATTTAATTAATAGCAGTTCATCTAATTTACTAACACAATGATTTTATAATATTGTACTTTATAATTTGTACAGCATAAGAAATAATGAGCCTTACAGCTGTGGAAAAGTAATTTTACTGGATACGTACATATTAACACTTTCAATCCCACCAGCTGGCTCAGCCCAGCCATTTTTATGGAGTTAGTGAAGTTTCACATCATTATAGTTATATTTAATTTTCTCTGTACCTATTAAAGATAGGATTATGAATTTTTCATATACCTTCAGGAAGGAGCACAAGGGCAGAAGAAAGGTGATTGCAAATCAGCACAAAATTCATCAATGTTTGTAACATTTACGTCTTCCAGTAATACAGATTTAGCATGAAAATGTTCACTTTCACTTTCACTATCAATTTCACTACCTGATGGAATAAATTCATCCCTCGAATCTTTGTTAAATAGGCCTAATGTTTCAAACACTTCTGCATCACTCAATGCCTTTTTAGAACAGAGCCTACTTTTATTTATACTACAAGAACTGGCAACACCACTTTATACCAGCACTGAATGAGGCTTGGGTCACATGGATTTCACATGTTTTTCCAAACACAAGAGAAATCTCTGAAAACAAAGCTTGTTTCTATCTGGGAAGAAGGAAATATATGCATGCAATCACCATCTATCATCTGAAGAAAGAATTACATTTCTGTTCAGTTCAGTCACGAGATACACAGCAAAATGTTAACACCCGTCCTTAAGTGAGTTAACATCGCCCTTGGTATGTTGGACCTGAGAATTCTTGGGCGAGTTATGTCACTTGTGGGAGTGAAAGTACCGCCTTTAACTTAAAATTTACAGTACGTCTTTACAACAATCCAATTCATTCAGAAAGAAATCATAATATTATTCTACATTATTATAAAATCCTCTTAACAATTTTCCATGTCATTCATAGCTAACAGCGAATGCTAGAATATCATCTTCAACAAACGGAGTTTCTTTAAATTTCCACTTAAATCTGGTTGCATGCCACAGTTTGAGAACCACTAATATAGATCATTTTGTACTTATTTAAAAATGAAAACATCCACCCATCATTCTGGATGACATAAAGATTCAAAATAATAAATACATATGCAATTTTGATGAATGAATTAATAAATAGCCTGAGAAAACAATTGAAATTAAAGTTTAAAATGTGCCATGTAAGAGATTGTGTAATGTGTTTAAGGAGTCTTTCAATATGTTACAGCAGAGTTTTTCTATAGCATGGGCTCCTAAAAGGAGACCTTTCACCTTATATGATTTTTTTAGGCAAGTTATATCTATCACTTGAAGGAGGAATGCAGGGACAGGAAATAACTTTGTTGTCTTCATTTATCACACTGTTTGTTCAATGTTCTATTCCATTCAAATACTTGGCTCCAGTACCCATCCTTTATGTTAAGGGTCTGTTGATGGCAATGATAACTGCTCGATGATGGCAATCATCCTCCAAACTTCAATTGACTTCCTCTGTCTATGCTGATATTCTTATATGAAAAAGTTGAATCTGAAAAAAATAAAAAAGTATGAAATTTTTATCTGCTTACAAGGGAACCATAAGGGTTGTCATGTCAAAACCTACCCTCAAATTTTACACATCGATAGGTCTTCATTGCATATAGACACATGCCAAAAATTAGCTGCTCATATAAACTTTTAGTGGGTGAAAATTAATTGCGAATTTCGTAAATTCGAAATATTGAGTAACCTCTTTTAGCTGTCGGCGGGAGAATCTGGCAACCTCCCTTGTGCGCACTTGGCATAGGCTGTCAGTGTTCCTGAATCCCGCGTTAGATTTATGCCTTTGTGTATTTGCCGTATGTCTCCTTTCCTCATCACTACGAGAGGGAATAATGTTGTAATAATGAATAATATCCTCCTCTGATATACGTGTTTGTATTCCGGTAGTTGTTGTGAAGTAATTAGTTCCTGCTTAAATTAGGATTAGCAAAGTGAATCTGGTGTACTGTTTACATTAGTTTATTTATTTATTTTTTATTTTTACTTTGGCTTATAGTAACGAGTATAATTTATTATTACGTAGTATGTAAGTCCGAATTCTTAACACTTAAATACTTTTGTCTGAACAATAAATGTCAACATTGAGAATAAGTTGATTGAAGCACTGGTATTGTGATTCGTTGTGCATGGGAAATATCTTCAAATATCACGCAAATTGAGTGGTCATACTTCTATAACACCTACACACACTAACAATCATAAGCAACCCCTCAATGTCTATGCAGATTATATAGTTTTAAAATGCGGAAATGAATGGCGAGCTCTCTGCCAATCCTTGACACCAGATGGTAAAAGAGGACAGGATTAAGTAAAAAATGCAGAAATGATAAGAACAAAATATTATATAAAAATTATTTAGTGAAACACATTCCGCAACTCACAAGGCAGCTCCTTCCCTCTATCGCACACTCCGACCCCTGCTATCACGTGAAACCTGCATGCAGGCCACTCAAGCGAGCTGTACAAGTGGCCCCCGTTGATTCCTTATGGAACATAACAAGCACGTTTTCACTCACTTACAGTTCATATGAGCGCCTAATTTTTTGCATGTGTCCTTCTATAATGAAGACCTATCGATATGCAAAATTTGAGAGTAGGTTTCGACATGACAACCTGTACGGTTCCCTTGTTAGAATCATTCTAGGACTTCAAGCAAGAAAAGAACCTTTGGGAAATGAAGCTTTTTTTTTTTTTCTGCAGGAAGGTTCTTTCCTAGCTTGTAGACCTGCAATAGGAAGATTTAACATATGTGATGTAGAAGTTTATTATGAAATGTTTAAAAATAAGATAACACCAAAACTGTCGCCCTCAGTAATAGATTTATGGCACATTAAAGAACTTCAAGCCTAAATTAGAGCCTCTGGACCAAATTCCATAGACCTCTCATGCAGAAATAATATCACAATAGTATTTTTATTTGTCATACAAAGTTATAATTCCAAAGATTTCATTAGATACAAATAGACCTTTCTTTATGTGAGTTTTCTTCTGACTCTTGTATCTCCAAGGAATTAGGAATAAAAATTTTAAAATATTTGATTTATCGATTTATTTGTGATACTATTTTTTGTTTCCCCCTAAAGGCACTGAAGATTCTCCACAATTCTTCAGAGTTTATGCCGTATGTGATATTCATAGCAGCCCCTGGAATGGAGCAGTTAAAACACTTATATGGCATTGGTCGATCTCTTGGTTCATCAACTCTCACTGTAAGTAACTGTGACTTTATTTTTTGTTGCAGCACTATGAAAATCAATGTCATTTATGAGTGTTAGTGAGAACAGTTTATTAGTTTGTACTCCTTTGTTATAGTTGATGTGGACCATTATTTTCTGTATTATAGAATTTTATTTTTACTTTTTTACATTATACAGAATTATGAATTTTATTCTATTTTCATGTATTAAAATTATTCCTATTTTACTGGGAATTAAATCAGTATATAATGGTATTACGTGTATATTGTAGTTTATATATATGTGTGTATTAACATTTATTTGACTCTAGTAAATCTAATTTTTTAATAATGGTTTCATCGTCTATTACCTAGGTCAAATTCTCTAAAAGAACTAAGCTTTCACTACTGCCATCTCTGTGGTTTCAAATCATATATTTTTAATTTGTATTGTCCTTTATTTACTTGTTGAGTTACTAATGGGACCGCCGGCATGGTCTTGTGGTTAGCGTCGCTGACTACGGATCCGTTGGCCCGGGTTTGATCCCCAGTACGTCCTCGGATTTTTCTGAGGTAGGGAGGTCTGGTAGGGGTGCACTCAGCCTCATGATTCAAATTGAGGAGCTACTTGATAGAGAAGTAGTGACTCCGGTCATGGAAACCACCATTAACAGCCGTGGGTGTCGGCATGCTGACCACATGCCCCCCAATCCTGCCATCTGTCTATAGGTAGATGATGCAGCGGTCGGGTGGTAGGCCTTGTCCCTTCGTGGATGTTGTGCCACGGAGTATAGTTTTAGAGTTACTAATGGGTGTACAGCATTAACAGGGACACAAATATTATTAATATACCTAGGTACTACTAAGTAGAAACAAATTATTTTTAGAGGAGTATGATGGACTTTTCGTGGTACATAATTTATTTAAATCTGGATGCTTTTTCTAAATTATGAAAATTGGAAAAAAATATTAGTATTTTTTTAAGATTGCCAGATTTAAATTCAGATAAATTCCAGATGAACTGCTTTCCAATTTTATCTTAAAAATAAATAGGAAGTTTATATAGTGAAGTTATAAAATACCTAATAATACTCGAGATGGAGATTTTACATACATACTTCACTAATTACAGAAAACTAACCTGAACATGTTTCGAGCCTGCCTCTAGACTCATCCTCAGCTATATATGCTTTCCAATTCTTTGACTTCTTGGATGATTATTTCCACTTCATTTTATTGTATTGAAATGAGTTCTATAGATTTTTTTTTCCTCTCTCCCTCTCTGATGTTGATGATAATGATAATGAGTCTTTCATAGCCGGAATCTTGAATTGTAGACATCTTTTTGGAAGTAGGCTGTGCTTAATGGCATATTTATTAGCAGACGTTTTGCTCCAGCTGCAGGGAACTTCTTTGGTGGTTACTTTTTTATCTCACTTAAAAGTCTGAAAATGGCACCTAAGCCAACAGTACTTGTTTATAGAAGTATTATAATGGTGTTATTTATTTATTCTTTTTACAGACTTCTTTTACATCAAGCTTTGCTGTTGTGTTTGCTATAACAATGCTGGAGTCCATGTCCGTGAAAGCTTCAGCTCTTCTTTCTTTCAGTTGAAATTGCTTGGCGGTTTTAAAATTTCAATAGCTTCTCTGATAATGATAATGTGATATTCAACCCGATACTTTAGTATTCTCAAATCGGATGCATGGTCCCCATCTGTAAAAGCATGTTCTGCCATATGGCTGACCTATCTATATGTTATGGGCAGCAGTTTGGCTTATGTTTACTCTGGTAGAAATATATGAAGGTATTAAAGTCCTGGCTAGAACACAACAGAGACGCTATTGAAATTTTCAAACAGTCAAGCAATTTCAACAGAAAGGAAGAAGGCCTGAAGCTTCCACAGACATGAGTTTCAGCATTAATAACTTGAAGAGGATATAGTACAATGAGGGATGTTTCCATTGATGCAGTACTTACCGGTACCTCAGTGTGTATTAATATATATTTTGTTAAAGTATACTGAGTCCATCTGGGCCACCTCTGTTGGGAGGCAGTTTTGAATAAATAAATAAAAAAAAAAAAAAATAAATAAAACAAGCTGTTTCCTTTGATATAAAAGAAGTCTGCAAAAAGAACAAAAGAATGATGCCATAACAACACCTTTATAAGCAAGTACTCAGTTTGTCTAATCACCATTTTCAGAACTACAAGTAAAATAAAAAAAGCAACTGCTGATGAAGTTCCTCACAGCTGGGGGCGAAACAACTGGTAATAAATACTGTATATTTTTTAAAACTGCCCACATTTTTTTTTTTAAATTTAATTAATCACGAACGAAAAACTGGGATGTGGGTATTATTTGAATACTGGGCTCCTCTCATCTGAATTTCGACATTTTATACCATATTGCCTCAATATATAGCACAATGCTTTGTACTAACATCACAGTATAATGTACTGGTAGCGAAGCTGTAATGAAAGAAAATGAGACAAAGAAGATGCTTCCTTATCCACATGGTTTGCCATGAAACAAAGCTTTACGCGTAGAGACGCCAAGCAAGTAACAGAGCAATATAAGCAAAACACTAATTTGGGAAAAGTTTGGTGAACTTCTGTATGACTTTGACCTTGGGTTGGATGCACATCATTGTGTGTGGATTCCCGCTGCATAGCTGGATTCATGAATAGAGAGTGTTAGGCTGTGCATATAAGGTGGCGAGATTTCGGCTTGCTGTTATCGTTCATGTTATTTTTATAATTACAATTTAGCGCACCATATTTAATTCTTTTATGATATGTAATATTAATTAAAACTGTTTAATTAAGAATAAAACTGGCAAAAGAATTTTATATATGGGTCTATAGATTTTTTCAAATTTCCTTTCCAAAAAAATGTCTACAAAAATTATTTCATAAGGTAAAGAGAAATTATTTAAACATTAAATGGAATAATAGACTTACATTATAATTTATAATTTACATATTAATATTAAGTCAGCCTTATCAGAGAATTAGGGTAACAATAGGTTATTCATATTATAAAGTAATTTGTGTAGGAATGTAAGGTTGAGAGCATCCTATTTTAAAGTTACTGTTAAAACATTTTATTTAACATTGATAATGTTAGAAACCTAATTTCAGATTTATTGTGAGCAAGATGCATGTTGTACGTTATTTCTTCAATTGTGGTAATGTACAGTTTCCATTAAATATATTTTAACTCTATTCAGTTTCTGTGTCAGTGTTTTAAATTGAATGCTTTTCCCTTATAGAATGCCTTATTTGTTGAAATCTGAGTTTTGAGCCTAAATAACCATGTTGCAAATGACTGATTATCCAGTGAAAAATATGCTATGCAATGTTTCTGTTTTAAAATTTAGGGTTTTTGAATTTTTAGTTTATTTTTGTATTATTAGCTTTAGATTTTTTATATCTAATGGTTTTAATTACAGAGAACCCTTTTTATTGGCTGTCAGGGATTTTTATATTTATTTGTCAAGTAGATATTTTACTTACAGGTTACAGTGCATTCCAAAAGATATTAATTTTCTCTCTAAATCATTATTTAAATATGTTGCTAATGGAATTGTGAGGGACTGTGATTTTTTTTTACAAAAGAGACATTTTACATTTCTTACATTGTACATTCAATACAATTCAACAAAATAAATTTTTACATGATCTGTTTATTCTTATATTATCGGGTGTACCAATATACTCCATCTAAAATTTCTCTCAAAGGATGCACTCCAATAATTGAATATTTTCTGTAAAAAGCTTATTTTGATTTCCATTTCTTTGTGAGTTTGCATTTAATTCTGGGCAATAAATATCTTTTTCAACTGCAAATCACAGGACTGTATAATATTTAAGAAAAGTTGGCACATAATAAAGCATCAGTGTAAGGCCGGTTTTACCATATTGAATACTTAGGACATTAAGAAGGGTTCTACCTATCCTATATTATGGTCTCTTAGTAATGGTTGCTATTAGATAGTAAACATCCTTACAAGTTATTTCTGCATATTGCCTGCTTTTATTGATAAAATGGCTTTATTTCTTAATTGTGTCTAATTTATGTTTAGTTTACTTGTAATTTTTAAATGTGTTTATGTTGCATGTATAGTTTGATCGAGCGAGTTCTATAAGGTACAGTTCCCGTCGAGCTCGGACTTTGGAATCTCTTGCTTCATTGTATGAGGTAAGTATCACATTTTGCGTAGTGTGAATGAAATTCTTGTTTGGAAGTAATCAAGTAGGAAAAGGATAGTTTTAATTTACACAAATTGAAAAGTGTTTTTAATTTTCAGTGTAATTCCACTGCAGATTATTATTAGCTTTAATGCTTTTTGCCTAATTATATTGTACTCTTTAATAAATTTCTTATTAATGTAATATGGAAAGACACTTCGTGTTTAATTTAATGCTTTTTACACGCTCAGTATTATAGAATAGAAGTTGAACCTAGATTGGAGATATATTTTCAGTAATAAGGCTATCCCATACCAACATAAATAAAAATTCACTGTTATTGTACCAATAAATTATGAAGTCAAAAAATGTGTGTAATTTTTGTTCCAAAGTTTAACAATTGGCAATAATGGCATGAACTGCTCAAAAGCAGTGTTTTGAAACTGTTAATTTCCGGGCTTCATGATCTCAATCAAATAAAGAGATGTCCAACACATTAACAGTAAATAGTTCTATTATTGGTCATCAAATGGGGAAGTAGGAAGAATTTATTCAAGTGTGTTTTAGTGTTTTTAACACTGCAGTCATTTTATGGGCTTGAACTGATAAGGCTTTGTTCAAGCCATTATTAAATCACTAGAAATGGCAACACCTCTATTCTCATAGTTTTCCATTATGAATAAATAAAAATATAACGTTGATTTGAACCAAAAAATTATTTTATGCAATAGCAGCAATTGACAGTAACATTGTTCTAACTCAAACATACTGTATGTTGTATAACCTAAAATAAAATTAGGTCTCTCCAAAAATAACTGTAAATTTATTATGCTTTTACTTTGCCTAACAAAAACTCAGGATGAAATAACAAATTTCCAATCGTGTGTATGAAAACAGTTCCCAAAACCAATTTCAATCAAATATGCTTGATGAAACAATTCCCATATGCACAGCAAAGCCACCTTCACCTTCAAACAATCCATCAGCGAATACATTAACACTGGCCCATAAATATATGTGTTTAAAATTAAATTTTACCGACATTAAAGTTTAGTGAAAAATAATTTTATGTTCAATAACATAAAGACAGCTATTAGACATAAAGACCGTCTCTATCAATACCATAATCACTAGTATCTTTTGTTTCACTGCTTACTATTTATTGAATGATTCACTTATGGAATGACCGAGATATGAAAACAAAAGTTCTGTTTGACTTTAAAATATAACATTTTAATTTTAATATTAAAGCGAACATATGTTGAGTATTATTAATTCAACCGAAAATGATAAATCTTAATCAAAGAGGTAAAGCTAAAGTGAGTGTAAGAGTTATATGAATACTTATTATAACTCAATGGTATGTAAATTAATGATACCGGAACGAAAAAATCTTTTGATTGATACCTCACATGTACATAATGATCTGGTATTTGCTTTTAAAGGTGTAATTCATTTAGCGGTTTGTGACAGCTCTTGAGAGCCAACCAAAATGCTTCGGGGTTTCGAACATTGCACTTTATATAATAGTTATCATTCATTCATCACTGTATTTATTTTGTGAAAGAGTGTTTTGGTAGGCTATATTATTTCTGTATATGCACTACTCACAGCTGCAGCAGTTGCATGGTCCAGTGATATTTATTGCAAACAAATGAGGCCCCGTATTTAAACAGGAACAACTCTGCATCTACAAATTGCACCAGAACGTGGTTTTATTTGTTTTTGTCAGTGTAGCAAGTACTTCAGTATTAGATAATAATCTAGATTCAAGTTTTTAATAGCAGAGGACCTTTAACTTTTTTACTGCCTCTTTGTCATTACACAATTCCAGGGTCAGTAAGTTAAAAGCTGTTTTAGTTGAGTGATTCGTAACCCCTGCAAAATAGGAAAAACTACTTGCTAAATTTTCTTGAAAGAGGTCAATTATGTGATTCCAAACAGGATTTGTTAGTAAAAGCAGCTTCAGGGCTAGTATCACCCAAGTCCAAGAGACTGAACACAAGTACTTTCAACCTATTTTCAGTTGACCCCAAACTCCTGATTATAAATTGCAACTACAACCTGGGCCCTATTTCATAAAACTCTACAGGTGTGACATATACGACAATTATGTCAGATCTGACAAATTTGTCAATATGTCATGACAATTCTATTTTTCATAAATGTTACAACTTTTCCTTACATTACAGGCAAATTAATGTAAATTGTCAAGACTAAAAGAGCCCTTTTCACAAACGTGACAATTTTATGTCAAACCCAAGATTACTTTAGTACACTGTAGATGGCTCTCATATACGCATGCGAAAATCAATCTCCATATCGAATGTGATACCTAAGTAATCAATTATTACTATTGAAAATAATTGAATTACAGTATATTTCTCTTTGCAAAGTCACTGAAATTGAAAGTTAGGTTAACCCGTTGCCTAAAAACTCTGCGTGGTCTCATGTCTATTTTTTCATCACACTCACTACTACCAATATCACTACTACCTAGTTTTCATTATTAACAAGACAATTTAGCAAGTTTATTAACAAGAAAGAGTTTGCCAAGTTATGCCACACATTTACATAACCTATTGACTTGACCTACATATGAAAGATTGCCTATCACTTCTGTAATGACAATTCTACATTTTTTGTAAACTTGTAAATATGTCAGCAAAAATTAATGTTTCATAAATGGTAGGTATCCTAAGATTTGACATATTTGTCGGACTTTTACTTGTAAACTCAAAAGTTTTGAGAAACAACAATATGTAAAATTGTCATGACATTTATGTAAAGTTGTCAGCTTTTATGAAAAACGCAATTGTCAAAATGTAAACTTGTAAAACAATGATATGTCACCTGTCACCTGTAATATTGTAACTTTTATGAAATAGGACCCTGATATCTAGAATTGACAAGACTGATAGCAGATATGATGATAAAACTAAAATCAAGAAGTCGTCAAAATTTAAAGAAAATTAAGATTAAGTTTTTACATTGTGAACCAAATTTTGTGTCATTTCAACTATAATTGCACAAACAGACAGACATATTATCAACAGGAATTTCAATCAAAAAACAAAATCCTAAATAAATATAAAAAGAATATATATGCAATAATCACTTTGAGGTATTTCCATCCTAGACTGCACTTACAAGATTTTTTCAAAAATACTATATAATCGGATTAAAGAACAACTACACCATTTCAACCTCAATTTCGGAAAAAGTAATTTCAAATTCGGAAAAGGTAATTTCAAATTCGGAAAAGGTAATCTCAATTTCGGAAAAAGTAATCTCAATTTCGGAAAAAGTAACTTCAATTTCGGAAATACGAGGGCTATTTTTTAAAACATTCGATGGGGCATAAAATGAAAACAACAGTGAAAATCAAAACTGTTTTATTTAGAACATTTAGGTACACCTTCTAGCTAATTCTCTACATAATCTCGCTCCGATTGAGTCATTTGTCCTAGCGTGGTACCAACTTTACTATACCCTCTTCATAGCCCTCGTATTTCCGAAATTGAAGTTACTTTTTCCGAAATTAAAATTACCTTTTCCGAAATTGAAATTACTTTTTCCGAAATTGGAATTACTTTTTCCGAATTTGAAATTACTTTTTCCGAATTTGAAATTACTTTTTCCGAAATTGAGGTTGAAAAGGTGTAGATCAAGATTTAGGTGAATACCAGGGAGGCTTCAGACCTTGGAGAAGTTGCACTGAACAAATAATAACTTTGAAATTAGTCATGGCATATTACAAAAAACGTAACAAGCCTCTGTCAATAACATTTATAGATTTCAAGAAAGCATATGACTCCATCCATAGATCATCATTAATAAAAATTTTAAGACATTTCGGTCTTCACCCAAAGCTAATCAAATTGGTGGAACTTACTCTAACGAATACAATTTCTAAAATAAAGTTCAGAGGAGAACTTTCTGAACCTTTCTTGGTAACAACTGGTCTGAGACAGGGCGACGGTCTGTCCCCTCTTCTTTTTAACTGTGCATTGGAGTACGTTATGAGGGAATGGTACAGAAACAATCCGAAAAATATAAAAATTGAAATCCAAAAGGACAATATACAGTTAAATTGTTTAGGATTTGCCGATGATCTAGCATTTCTGGCCAATGATATTCAGGAAGCAAAACGACAAATTAAGTCTCTGCATGAAATAGCCCAAAATATTGGTTTAAAAATTTCATTTGAAAAAACAGAAATAATGCTAACTCAAATGCCGCTAGCAAACAAAATTAAGGTGGGAGGCCAAGAAATAAAAATTGTAGAAAAATTTAAATATTTGGGTGAAATAATCACTTACAACATGAATGAGAAACCAGCATGGCAAAATAGAATAGATAAACTGGTTAGAGCACAGCATGTTACCAAGAATACATACAATAAAAAGTGCCTCTCAATAGCAACCAAATTGAAACATTATAAAACAGTGACTCAACCGCAAATCACGTATGCATGTGAAACACTATTCAAAACAACTAACACAGTTGCAATAGATAGAGAACTCAAGGTAGAAAGGAGAATAGTAAGAACCTGTTTAAACAAAAATTACCAAGTAAATGGAGTCTGGAAACTAGCTTCTAATGAAACAGTATATAAAGAAATAGAACCAGTGACAAGTACAATGAAAAAAAAAAACTAATATCATTTTTGGGACATATTTTACGGACACCAGAAAATAGAATTAGCAGAAAAATAATAGAAAAATTATGGAAGAGTAAGAGTAAGAAAAATATAAGATGGATTACAGAACTTAAGGAAGATATGACAGAGCTACATATTACAGTAGAGGATTTAATATACAAGACAGACATCTTGTAAATTCAGTAGTTTCACTGAGTCATCTGCAAACTTTCTTGGTATGACTGCAAAAATGTCGTCCACATACCTACACCATTTTTTGAACATATGTGGAAAGGCTTTAGTGACTTTGAGTTCTAAATTGCTCATAAATAAATCTGCCAAAATTGGTGACATTGGGTTGCCCATAGCTAAGCCTGATGTTTGATGGTAAGCATCCTTGTTGAACGTTTACAAGATAGGTCAATAAACTTCACCATTGAAACAGAACAAAATGGATGTCTACCGTTTTTAGACTTAAAAATTATGAGGAATCAAAACAAATTGGAGTTTGGAATCTACCGAAAACCGACACATGTTGATAATTACATCAAATATAACAAATTCAATCCAAAACCACACCAATTTGCAGTTTTCAATAGCCTAACACATAGATTGACCCACATACCACTTACAAAAGAAGAATACAAGAACGAATACCAACATATACATGAAGTGGCGAGCACGAATGGTTTCAAGACTAATTTAATTGATAAAATGATTGCCAAACACAACAAACAAAAGAAGATAAAAGAAATAACGACACTTGTTAATGCAGATAAAGCAAAACTAACCTACAGCAAGTTTACTTTTCATCCAAATCTGTTTCAGAAATTTGAAAAAGTATTTATGGACTACAACATTAAACTAACACCTCAAAACAAATATAATTTAAGAAATTTGCTTAATCACCCACTCAAAAACAGCACTCCGGTCACAAAACTATCAGGAATTTACCAAATGGAATGCCAAGATTGTAACAAAATTTATATTGGACAGACTAAGAGAAATTTGGATATTAGAATGAAAGAACACTTGAGAAATGTAAAACTCATACAGACAGAAAAATCAGCATTAGCACACCACTCTTGGACATGTGACCACCACATCAATAAAGACATCAAACTTTTGAAACATGTTAAAACACCACAAGAGCTCAACACTTGGGAAAAGATCTTCATTTTGAAAAACCAAGACAATGTTATGAACTTCGAAATTCCGCCAGTAGACAACATCATTAGGATGACCAATAGAAACAAAGGAGTCACCTCTAGACAGACCAGCACTACCAACCAGAGCCGCGCGAATTCCAGTCTACCAACCGCCGATGATGGGGATGAAAGTCTTCCCCGAAACTAGTCCGAAAATTGTGACGTAAGTAGAGCTACAAGTGTTTAAAAATTGTCCATTGTAATTAATGAATGAACTGTTTAGTTGGACAAGTCCAAATTTTTAAAAAATATGAATAGAGAAGGCCACATTGCAACAAATTTCCTAGAATTCTTATATTTCACGGTACTGAATCTTTGCCCTAGCATCATGAGAAAGAAAATGCAAAGTCATCAAAATCTGGACCCTACTGATGACTATATCTATGGTGACAATTACTGGAGTGAATTATTTATTTTTAACAACTTCTCAGAATTTTCATGTAAAATGTGTATCATTTTGAAGCAGACAAATGTGACTTTTTTTATGCATTAAAAACAAAAGAACAGATTTTCGACCAAACATTTTCAACGTTAATACATACCTTACTAAAGTTTTACATAAATAGTGGACAGGAAGAGAGTTTAATTGTAAATTGTTTACCTGTTTCATTTAAAACCTTCTGACTTCAAGAAACTGCTATAAAATGCAGGTTTAAAATTTAGCAATTTTATAATGTATGTGCTTATTTCCAGGAAGAAGATCTTCGAAATACTTTGGAGGAAAGTGCTTGTCTACAACGAACTTATGAAAAATATATTGATCTTGAGGTAGTTAATGAAGACTTTGATATAACATTCCGCAAAGTGGTTGAGACTCTTGATACTTTGAGCACAGAACATCAGTGGGTTCCAGTAAACTGGGTTTACTAACATATGCATTTGAGTGACTATTTTGTTTTTTTTATAACCATCAAACTGCCAATACCAAATATTTCTAAAATATGGTATATGGAACAGTTTTATTGCTGCCTAAGTATACACTTAACAGTATTTCTTTATTGATTTGGAGAATATTTTAGAAGTTGTGATTTATTCATTAATGTGTCAGCTATTAAAATGATCACCGATCAATGAATTACCCACCCTACAAAGAAAAGCGATAGGTTACTTGGATTCTGTAACAGATTTATTCACTGTTGAAATAAGGCATTGTTTAAAAAATATTTATTAAGATACAATATAAATCATGTTGAAATGTATTACCAAAAGTAAAGAAGTCTTGTTAGAGAAAATACCCTAGCAGAATTAATTTAATGTATAAACTAAACTAAACTCCGTGGCGCTACATCCCTGGAGGGACTTGGCCTACCACCCGACCGCTGCGTCATCTCCCGTAGGCAGATGGCAGGATTGGGGGGCATGTGGTCAGCATGCCGACACCCACGGCCGTTAATGGTGGTTTTCTTGACCGGAAATTTAATGTATACTTGTCCTGAAATTTTCCCTTCAGAGAAAGACTTATGAACATCATGTTTACACTAGGGCATCTTTCACTTGTCGTTCAAACTCTAATTCTCATATAGTGATCATGTAAGAAAACTAGGAGGAATAATTTATTCTAGGGAAATATATACCATTTAAAATGAATTTTGAAAGTGTTTTTAAAAACTACTCACATGATGGTTTGCATTTTTCATTGTTTTAAAATATAAGTCCTCAAAACTCTTACCTGTTATACCTGCATTTACATAACTTCTCTCCCTCCCCATAACCAATATAGCTAATCTCAAAGTAGGTTCATGGCAAAATAAGTATTTCATCCTTATTCAATCACATTGCATACATAATATGTGTGTATAAATTTCTATGCGTCTTTACATGTTTCAGTACTTAACAAATTAAAATTTTTGTGTGTCTTAAAATTTTATTGTGATAATTCAAACTACTTAGATTACCCTTAAAGGAAGGGCTAAGAAAAAAGGTGGTACTAGTGACAGCAGCTGAAAATATTTAATATGGTAAATGTACTCTCAGTTGTGTGAATAGCTCAGGAAAAAGTGGTTTTTATTTTTAAGTTCAAGAAAATCACATTAAAAAAAATTATACCAAGGTTTACTGAAGATCTTTATAACACATAAAGAAAATAGCAGTTATCCTTGTGCCACTTTTTTTTTCTGAGCTCTTCAATTGTATTTTATAATCTATAGAGTATATTCCAGCAATTTAGAAGATTAATACTTTTATAAAAGCAGATACTTGATAACAATATCATTCTTGAAATTGCTATCAAGTATTCATCATGAACACATTTTCTATTATGTCATGTATTTTAAAATTAATATTTTTTTCCTCTTGGTATTGTTTAAATGTTGAGGACACAAGACATTTGAACAGTACTGATTTTTAATATTACTGTAATGATAATTTTATTCTTCATTACATTCTTTCATCTTTAGAATCATTGCTGAATCACATACAAGAACAAAAGAGGAACAGTATATGTAGCAATGAATTAAATATCCATAAAGTTTACAAGAATTATTAATTCCAGTCAAGTATTTGCTTGCTAGATAATATTTGATGAAAAATGCAAGCTCATAATTATTGCAAAAACTATAACCCTAATTTAAAAAAAAATAAAATTAAAGAAAAAGGCCTTGTAAAGATAGCCTTGTAGAATTAATGAATAAACTTTTATACTGGAAACATAAGTACATACTGTGTATGTGAGCTTACAAAATTCATAAGGCAGCTAATAAACTGGTAGTGGAGTACTGCTCAAATTGTCTTTGTACAACTGCCATCTTACAGCAGACTTTACAACCAATACTTCCCACTGAAAAGTGATAGTTCAATGAGAACTCACAGTCAAGCATCCTCAATACAAATCCTGCTTTGCTTGATATAATTAGTAAAATGGTTGGTGCTTAGATATCTTCCCACTATTCTAGGATTTGTTGATGTCACTCAAGCAGTGGTGGTTGGGACCTGAAAATAGTGGCGTGACAATATTAATACTCCTTAGTGCACAAAGATCCAAAGAATTGGTAATATGTTTCTGACTTTTAGAATGTTTCTTTATGTATTCGTTCATAAGACCTAAATCTTTGACACCCGTAGTACCCATGAATCGCTGCTTCTGAATAGTAAGACACAGGAAGCAGAAGAGTGAATTTGGATCTCACACCCACAGAGTTGAAAATATTGTTGGGGCAAGAATTGGATTTTTAGTAGTTAAACCTAGACCTTAGTTACATGGTAAAAACTTAAAAGTAGGGTGGGGGGGACAGAAAGTACCTTGTCCCTCAAAGTTTGCGGCTATATGACACCCACGTATCCAGCCATAGTTCTCATAAACTGTTCTATTAAATTTCCTCGTGTATTCAGTACTTCTCCCTTTTTCTTTTTGTTAAATTTTTAAGTTTGGCTTCTTTATACTTTTTATCTTTATTTTATCTTCAAGATTAATAAACTTCAAGAGTTTCCTTTGAAAAAGCTGTTTTCAACAACGAGTCAACTGAATTCATTATGTAATAATTTTAAAACTTTATAACACTGGTATACTATAAACTTAGGCCTACCTGTAGTAAAACACTGCACAACTACAAATTCTCACACAGTGAACTGAACATCTATTTAAAACAACAGTGACAAAAAATAATTCAAACAACAAGCTCTAACACTCTTGATGGCACACCCTGACCACACAAACACATGTATTGTGTATCATTGGTGGGAAAGGCATACCAACAACTTATTCTGAAGTAATAATTTTAACAGCTATTTTAGAAAACATGCTAATTTTATTTCCATGAATGTAGGGAAGTGAATTTGTTTACCATTATTGTTTAATGAATCAATTTAATAACGCAATGAAGCAAGAACAGAAACAAATCAAAACAGTTTCCAGTAGAGTCCAAACGAAAAGCTAACACACTCTTACGAGTGAAACGATAAAATTGTACACAGGCTGCTCCAAGAGCAGGGGACGGAGGGGTACCATGTTTGCTACTCAATGCGTGCGTACGACATTACTAATAACATGCAGCACGGGTGTTGAGGATGGATTTCACTGTGTCCATACCATGCGAAATTATAATATGTTTATTAAATTTACATTACTTGTAAAAGTAATTTTATTAGGGCTTCAGAAGATAATATTGTAGCATGCTACAGCAAGGCAGCATATACTGAGAACCCACCATTGCATTCAAGTTTTATGTTGTTGATAAAGCAGATATCAAGATGACGATATGGACTCTGACCATGAAAGTATACACTTATTCAAATTAACAATAATTAATAAATTAATAACATTATTGACACATTAAAAAACACTTTCCACTAACTTATCCACTTACTAGAAACCTATGTGGTAAATTTATCCTGCTATAAGTGTAAATGAAGCAGTGTTTTTTTAAATATGTAAAAGTAAATGTGTTCCACTTCGTGTTGGGTAATGGTAATTTATAGGATCCTTTGATTATTATTGTCTATTCATTGAGCTGAAAGATGGCCTAAAACTATAGAAGCTAATAGCCTTTATTTTGAAGATTAGTTTAATTTCTTATCAGAACACATTCCATATAAAGTTTTGCATAAAAATGAGAAAGTATCCATAACTGATTATACGAATCACAGTAGGTCAGAAATAATTTTAATTTTACTTTACTTTTTATTTCTCAAGCATTTTGACATCGTACATACATCACAATATTGTGAACAATTATTGAATGCAACAAAGTTGGACATGCAAATGTGAGCAAGTGTTCAGTGTGATTTGATTCCAGTTTCAGCCTCATTAATATTCGCCCTTTGCATGCAGATTACGAATATATCCATGACTGACATGTTGTTCAAAGGAAGATTTTAAATTTCCTAAAAGCTTGAGTGACATTACTTTTAAATATATATTTGTGTATGGTAGTTTCTCTTCAATTCTATACAGCATTTGAATTACATTGTTCTATCACTTTTTCAAAATAATAATCAACGATGGCATGGTATCTTAATATCTTGCCTTTACCTTCTTTTTAGTATTCTAAGAATGAATGTGTTTTAGATGTGTAAGATAGTGTTGCTGGCATTTTGAATACAAGAGGTATTAACAATCTGTGTCATAATGCACATGAGGTTGGCATTACTATCTGATTTAGAAATTATCTATTTTTTATGGTAAGCCAACCTCTGAATTACACTAACCCGTCCATGTGTTCAGGGAAATTATTAACTGAATTATAACAAGTAAACAAAAATATCATTGTTATTGTATATTTTATGTTATTGCAGCACAAATGGCCAGAATAATTTATGTAATATGCATGTAAAATTGCTGTTACTTAAAAGTAATGAATAATGTACAATTTGTCAATATTAGTGTGTTATACATTGATTTAACTTTGTGGCACTGGATTGTAGAACTTAGATGCTGCTGTAGATTAAGCTGAGAAAATGTATAGCTAAATTGTAGACAGAAACTATACTAAGCAGGGTGTAAATGAGTGTGTGTTTAGTAACTAGTAATTTCATCATGTATGACGTTAGTGCTGGTATTGCTCACAGTTTTAAGTTTATTGCAGATGCATTTATTCATGTCATGGAAAATTCAAGTAGTTTCTAGATACGTCCAAAGCACACACTTTAACCCTGCATAGTGCATCACATTTTATAACATATCAAAGTTTTACCTTTATTTTTATTGCTGTTTAGTTTACCATTTTAAGAAAGATAATAAAAAATACAGCATACTGTAATTATTGTTTTAATGGGAGTACCCATTCCCCGAATCACAGTCTAGTTGTTCCTTCCTGTTTATACAAGAACTTCAGGTTATTATTTGAATATTGTTTTACATTAAGTAAGAATTCTCTTTTAGACAGCTTGAATAAAAGTGTAACTTCTAACACAACACCTTTGAAGTATAGGTTGCACATTTTTGCACTAGTGCTATAAAATCTTTATGGCACTCCATTGTCACCAACTATGATTTCACTCACATGGAAAATACTCTTTTAGTTAAGAATAATTGCATATGATTACTAAATAGACTGTTTGATAAAAATTGCAAAATGGTAAATTAATTATTCCTTTTTTAAATGTTTAATTTCTCTCGGTGGCCACAAAATTAGTCATACTTGATGGCTGAAAAGCATTGTCCACTCCATCCCTCAAGTTCTCAACCATGTAGGCCTACCAGAAAATAAATTTTTTCTGCATATGTGGATACTAGATGGCAGGACAGCTGGAAGTTCCTAAAATGGCTGCACAGTACATACTAAAATTATTTCACAATTAATAATGGCTGTCTAAAAAATAATGTATGGTGCACATGGTAAAATGATTTTATTTTAGTAGCAAACATACCTACACCCAAAATAAAATCTCCTTTTATTACTAGTTTCTTAAACAAATATTACAGTCGAGCCTCAAAATCTTCAATCACTAGAGGATGCAAAAATAAATTTGAGTTATAAAAAATTTGAGTTGTAGAGATTACTAATATTGCTGTAGGCCTAAAAACTGAATTTAAATAGTCTTACCTTTTACTGGGTGGAAACATCGATCTTAATAAAAGAAAACGTTATACCTTAATCTAATTAATGGCAATTATAGTGCAATTAAAATTATAACAATACTGTATTGCCTATAAAGGATCCACATTTTGATGACTCCAGGTGGTCTGTCATTTTCTTCTGCTTGACTTTTTTCTCCAGCTTCTTCCACATATGGTTGTCCATTTATAAACATTCTTAGAATTTTTAACACCTGGAATGCTTGATTTGTTGATGGTTGAACATTCGTAGTGTTTACATCTGATGGGTGCTTCGCAACAATAACTTCAGAATCCACTGTCAGAAACGCCTTGTAGTTTGTTAGCTGACATTTGAAGTGCTCCTGGAAGATAGACCACACTTTGGGCTGTGGTGTAGCTGTAGGCTCTGCGTCAACTTCTTCACTCACATTCTCCTGATTTGTGAAACCAGCTTTCCTAAAACAATTTGCTATTGTTTCTGGCTTCAGATCTTCCCAAGACTTCTGCAGTATGTGGATGGCTTCCAGGAAATTGATATCATTCACTGGTTTATTCAACTCAATGATCCTGATGATTGCTTGTTTCTGGTAGCAATGTTTTAAGTTCCTTATTACACCTTGGTCCATGGCTGAAGCTTCAATGTTGTATTGGGAGGCAAGTAAATAATTTTCATTGCTTTTAGACTGCATACAAGAATTTTCGGGTGAGCAGGGCAGTTTTCAATAAATAAGAGCACTCTCCTATTTTCATGATCGAACTTTCTATCAATTTTTTCAATCCATGATTCAAAAATAGATCTTGTAATCCATGTTGTAATCCATGTTGTTTTCATACAAAACCGGCAAGGATCCACGCCCAAAAAACAATGTGATTTAGCATATTTTCCAATCACTAATAATTTCGGTTTTTCATTTCCTGTCATATTCGCTGATACCATCTCAATGGTTCTCTCCTTATTTCTTTTCCCACCTTGGCATTTTTTACCTTTAAAGGTCAATTGAATTGATTGAATAGGCGCCCTTAAGGCGGGAGGCAGGGTGGGAATGACCCCTAAGCACCGAAGCCGCAGGCTTTTTGTACCGACCTCCGGGATGGGATGAGTTGCGAGCCCACAGGCCAGCCCGGACCGCAGATCCCCCCGCAGGCCCCCACGGAGCTCCCCTACATCAAACAAGACTTATTACCATGCCACGGTCCCTCCAACCAGAGCCCCGACAGGTCTGCGACACACACCACCAACAACCTCTTGACCACAAGCAGCGGGGAAAACGGGAGAGGCCCCCAAAGGGCACTGACTGCCAAAGCAGGCCCGATACCGGAAGTGGAAACGGGATGATGATGAAAAGGGGGAAAGGTGAGATGAAGTGGAGAGTGTTGGTGGAATGAGAGGGGGAAACGGGAGAACCCCGAGAAAAACCCCCCAAGGCACGGCTTCGTCCACCACGAATGACATGCCCACCGGCCCCGAGATTTGAACTCAGGACCGCTTAAAGGTCAAAGTTTTGTCTTGAAGAAAAGTTCTGTTTCATCAGCTTTGAATATGTTATCCAGCTGTACCCTTCCAATATTGATGAGAGAACATGCTGTCGGTACTCATCACACGTTAACACTTTTTGTATAATTCCATTTCGTATTTTAAATTTCTCCAGCCATCTTGAACTCGCTTGAAAAGAGTCTATCTATTCCTAAGCTCTTCGCGAATGTTTCTGCTTGTTCACGAATAATGTCACCAGACACAGGAATGTTTTTGTCTTGGACGTTACGCAATCACTGCACCATACTCTCTTCTAGTTGTGGAAAGCTGGATGGTTTTAGCTGCGGCAAACACACGATTCATCAATGGCCTTCAAAAGGTTATCTTTTAATATTGTTGATAGTGTACTAGGAGGAATAGCATATTCATGTGTAATATCCTTCTTTTTCTGTACACCTCTCTCTACTTCTACTTACTTGGAGGTTTCTTTATTGTTTTTGCATTACAGTTAGTGCTAACTGAACACACTGTTTAACACAAAGCTACTACTGAATCTGCAAGGTATTTCTTCCTTTTCACCCTAGCATTTTCAGACAATGAAACCCCCCCATTTGAAACTGTAAATTTGGAGGGTGTGTTTTTGATGGACAATAAAAATTGCCAATACACCAACTTCCTTCAGTTCCATTTGTTGATACATTCGCCCAGTACCTGACTGGCTAACAACATTCCTTAGTTGGGTTTCAGTTGTAAAAATTACAAGACCTATGGAGCTTGTTCTAGACTTCGAGTTGCATATAGTAATTTGTTAACTTACCTTGCAATGAATCTTTCTGCTATTGTATTGCCTTTCTTGATAAATTTCATATTGATGAGTATAAGGGAAACATAAATTATTGAGCTATCTTTTCATATCATAGACCAATCATATGATTAGCTTCTCCAAGAGCAACGCGTCTCATATGAAAGATAATTGAAGATGGTATAAATTTTATACCGAAATGCATCTTCAAAAATAAAAAGATAACCAGGGATTGAACAACAAAGGAAAAATATAATTTAAGCTTCAAAAATATTGAGTTGTAGAAATTTACTGAAAAAGACCAATATGTAGGGTAATTATAAGAATTTTGTTTGAGAAATATAAATGTCTTCAGAAAATCGAAAATTTGAGTAATAGAGGTTTGATTTATTAACGCTCAACTGTATATTGGTTGTAGGGTACTTCAGATATTATTGCCTCTCTCCCAATGGGTTTTTCTGTAGGCTATGGGCTGGCTGCCTTTCCTAGAATGGGAATGTGATAATTGAAGAGGTAATGTTCAAAACCAAAGGGATAGAATCAAGCTGTAACTGTGATATGTTTGGTATATAAGACACCTTGATTTTAGAAGAAAAATAATGTTACTTAAGAAACAGCTAAGTAGGGTTGCCAGATTTCCAGGCTTTGCTCGAGTAGGCCGGAGGATGGGGTTCATTGTAACATGGGGCACAGTGTAACATTTTGAATGTAGCGCCAATGAGTATGTTGGTAAGCCTGGTTCTACACTAGTTCCGGTCTGCAGTGGTTATGTTTTCATAACATCATATGTTGGATGCATTTCCTGCTCTGCTGTTCACAAGGTCGAACTCAAAGTGATTTGCGGTAAGTAAAGTAAATTTTTATGGTTGTTCTTTATAGTCAATATCTCGTAAAATATAATTGATTTGTTCCCACTTTCTTTTTGGGTGAAATCGTCATATATTTGAATAATGCTGTGTACTGTGTCAAAACTTTCTGCCAATAATTGAATTCGTAACATAAACGGAAATGGAAAATGGTACCACGGGGCACAGTGTAACAAATTAACATGGGGTACAGTGTAACAGTGTTACATTGTACCCCACTATGAAATATAATTTATAATAAATATTACACAGGTAGTTAAAAGAAAATGCACATTGTGCGCGATTCCTTAATTCATTAAAGCTGTTGAATTATTATTTGTATATTTTAGGCGTGTATATTAGTAATTTTATTTATATATAGCCTAGTATTTTCTTTATTACAGAGTGTAAAAATGGTGCGGAAAAAAAAAGGACATTAGTTTATTCAGTAAAACTGATATGAGGCTGCAGCTTTGATAAAATGTCAACTATGGAACTCTTTCTAGGTAACCTATTTTGTGCTATATTACCTTGTTATTTCACATAGGCTTATTGGTACATGTGATATTAAATAAGTTTTAATGAAAATGTGGTTTAAAAATAATAACAAAAACAATTTGTATTGTTTCAGATATGTTAAAAGAACCCAGAATATGGAAGGCATTGAAATAAAAATGTGTCCCCAGTATGACATTTGCAGAGTTTCTACAAATGAGCAAGAAAATGCTTTAGTTCTATATTTGCTGCAGTGTGCTAAGATGTGATATGGACGAGACTCGTACTACAACTGCACAGACCCCTAGGAAGGTATTTGCACCAAAAGGGAATAACCAGCTTAACAAAGTAACAAGTGGAGAAAAGGGCATGCTTGTTACTACAATTGGTATAATAAGTGCATCTGGTGTTGCCCTTCCTCCAGCAATGGTTTTTCCAAAGGTCCATTTCAAGGACCGTTTGCTAAAAGGTGCTCCGCCAGGAACGCTAGGACTTGCAGCATCATCTGGATGGATGAATAGTGAATTGCTTCTGCAGGTCATCCAGCATTTTGTGAAGCACTCACAGTCATCTAAAGAGAATCCTTCACTGCTGATAACCATGATAGCCATTTTGCAATTCAGGCAACTTTAATGTTTAATAAAAGTGTTTTCTTCATTTAGACTCCTATTATGTAGGATTATTTAGTCCTGTATTTTAAAATTTTATGTTTTGATATAAAATAACATATGAAGCCATAAAATGTTATGTTTTTAATGATTACCTGACAGTAAATTCACTCAGTATCCAATGTTACACTTTACCCCAGACCTTGTTATAAGGTGCCCCAGTACTGGGGCACAGTGTAACAAAGTATCACATAAAGAATATACTCAAATTAAGTACATTAATTGCGTAATTGCAGGGTTTTGGTCATTGCAAACTACTGTCTGATAATGAAGGAACAATCCTACCTCAAAACAAATTTGATTTTAATAATATATTTGTCAAAAATGATAAAAATAACTTTTTTGTTACGCTGTGCCCCACCCTCCCCCCTACCCACCCTCAGAATGTATTCTATGGGTCTATGGGCTAATGAACTCAATCTATGGACATGAATATTATATTACCCATAGTTAATTATAAGTGTTATTTATTCTTTATATCATAATGTGGTGGACATACGACACAAAAACAATAATATTTATTTTTCTGGTGACCAAAGGCAGGTGACTATAAGGGATTTACATAAAAGTTAATGCTACTTCCTTGCAATATTATACGCAAGTTCAGTTTGGTTTGTTGAATTAATCTGCAAGTAACTGTCCATGTTCCAAAGCTCAAATTATTAACTGCTTAATTAACACTATTATATGCGGGAATCACAGTGAAGTAATCAAATATTACAAAAAAGATTGCTATGGAGCACTCAACTTCACTAATTTACATGTACTTACACATGACGCGTTTCACAAGCGATCCTTTTCGTAATAATGATCAACGATCTACCCATTAATGTAAACTAACATTCAGTGCTGTATGCTGATCACTCCATATTATTGAACAAACATACTTCATTGGACGATCTAAAAGTAGAGAGATCTGGTCCTCGATCAAGCTGACACTTGGTTTAAAGCAAATTACTTTTTACTAAACAGAAGTACAACACAATCACTTGCTTTTAGTATAATTTGGTTTAGGTTAGGTGGCTCTAGGCCATTAAGCATGAAAAAGATATAAAAAGGAGAGGAAGGTGCCAGAGAACTTACCAATTGGCAGGAGAAGCTGGTCTTCAATTGGTGCTGGCTCTGGTATCATAGAAACACATAAAAAGAAAGAACAATAAAAACGAAAATTTTCGGACAAACTTTGCCCTTTGTCAATCTCTAAGTGATTGACAAAGGGCAAAGTTTGTCCGAAAATTTTCGTGCATGACATGTCAGGGAAGGGATACGTAATGAGATTATGAGAAAATACCTATACCTAAAAAATGCCAAAGAATAATACACATGAATTGTTGAAGTGAAATAAGCTTATATCTAAATAAAACTAAGAGCTAGCCTACAGTTCAACAGAGTTTAGGGCAAAAAACTCTCCTAGATTGTAAAATGCTTTGCTGATTAGCCACTGCTTAATGTGATATTGAAATTGATGTAAGCTTAATGGCAATTCAGTAATGTGTCCGGATAACCTGTTGTACACTTTCCAAGCTTGAGTATTAATTTGTTGCTAGTCTTATGTAACCTGCATTGGGGAATGTCAAGATTGTGATGGTTTGTGGTGTAATATCCATGAATGTCGCTTCTGGAGGTGGTAGAACTACTTCTTTCTTTGATGAACAGAGAAAGATGAAGAATATTTATGCTGGCGACTGTCAGAATGTTTTCTTGTATAAAGCGTGGTTTAGTGTATTCGTTGTGTCTAGAGTTGGTCATCAGCCTGGTTGCCTTTTTCTGAAGAAGGAAGATCTTTTTAACATGAGCTGAGTTTTCCCACAGTAGAATAATACCATACTGCATTACACTATGGAATAAGCAAAATATGCACTTCGAATACAGTTCCTTGTTACATAATGTTTCAAATTTCTAAGTAGAAACAAGACTCCGGACATTGTGTTACAAACATAGTTTATATAGTTCTCCCATGTCAGTTTTGAGTCAAGCATTACACCTAATAACTTGCATGACTCGTCACTTTCAGATTCGTTATGTCTTATACTAAAAGCAAGTGATTGTGTTGTACTTCTGTTTAGTAAAAAGTAATTTGCATTAAACCAAGTGTCAGCTTGATCGAGGACCAGATCTCTCTACTTTTAGATTGTCCAATGAAGTATGTTTGTTCAATAATATGGAGTGATCAGCATACAGCACTGAATGTTAGTTTACATTAATGGGTAGATCGTTGATCATTATTACGAAAAGGATCGGTCCCAAAACAAAGCCTTGGGGTACTCATATGAGCTGTTCATCTTGTAAAATGATTGCTGTGGCTTCAAAATGTTTGTCAACACTTGGGGCTTTTAGGGTAATAGTTTTGAATTTTAAGCCATTTTTTACCAATACGGAAACACCCCCATTCAATGAAAATCTGCAGTAACCGTTCGCTATTGTATAGCCTACTATAATTATGTATAAATATGTATATTATACGAAGAATGTAATGGCAAAACCCATGTTTCTTATTCCTCTAGAATAGTTTATTATTAAGACTATTCCACTCATATGCCATGTGTTTGATATTGACAATAACGTTTAGCAATTCCTTGGATATAGACCAATCATGACCGTTTACCTTATAATATCTTCCTCGGATCGTAAGGATGTAATTTTATCTGATAAAACATCAGCTCGTTACTGGACGCGTAAGGCATGAACGTGCAGTGATTAATACGTCACATGCTGCCATTGGCCAGAATGAAAACACATCATTTTATACAACATAACTTGTTTGGAAATTGAAATAATATAAATGTCCACTGATTAAAAACACAATTTTGATTTGGTGCAAGCCAGTTCGTGTGCTTTTATAG
This sequence comes from Ectobius pallidus, assembly GCA_964059195.1. NCBI lineage: Eukaryota > Metazoa > Arthropoda > Insecta > Blattodea > Ectobiidae > Ectobius > Ectobius pallidus. The sequence goes on from CAXKWD010000002.1 coordinate 124,221,123, forward strand.
CGTTTTGATGTAAGCAACTACCACGACGCCCTCCATCTTGTGATGCACACTATTGGTAGTATTGGGAGCTCGGATCATTTCATCGAATCGTTTCGTGGACTGTTCATTCATCTAGTATGCTGTGAACTTACGGCTGACAGAATTTTGACAACAAATTAAGAAAATAATTATTATTTATAAAATCCGTTACATTTTATTCATGGAATAGTCTTTATAAATCCCACTCCAGATTACAAGTTTCATCAGATAAAGTTGTATTCTCTCGGATTATCTGTGAAAAATAAGATTACGATGTCAATTACTATGAAATTAATTGGTGGCAAAAATCAATATGGTAGACATCGGGCTTTGGCATCCTCTTGCAACACTTTAGTGATGACGATTTCCAACATGTCTGATATATTACCTTGCGGCATTTTTTCATTTGCTCATTGCCAGAAGACATATTAGTCTGCATGACCGAAGCTTTGCGTATATCTTCTTGCATTTTTTAAAAAATCCTTCTTTATTCTATCAAATCAACAATAAATACCAATAACCTACCTACTTAACAAACCAATTCCTTTTGTTGAAATCATAAAATTTGGTTGTTTGATTTAAATTACATGAGATTGTTAAAATGTATGGCAAGAGCGGGAGCACTAGGCTCATTGGCAAAATGGCTTTAGCCGGTAAGTAGTTTATAAGTGTACAGTATAAGATATCAATAGATTGAACTTCGAGCTCCCATTATATGTATCTACATTAATTTTATGCTGATTCATGCTGTCACAACTTCGAAAATCTGGAAATTAGCAGCAGAGTACCAGAACTTCCAGATGATCTCTGAAGTCTGCGGTAGTTGAACATTCTGAAGACATGAAACATGCCATTGAGTTCGACAAAACTAAGATTCTAGCCACGGTCACATACAGGACTTACAGAAAAATAAGGAAGGCCATAGAGATTATCAAGCATCCGAACAACATCAACTGGGATGAGGGCCAGAAATTATCAAGGATATGGACCCAACATCTGCATCCTGCTGGAAATAATTGTTCCTGAAAAAGACCGTTTTTCCTTCCATGTGATGGAACCAATCACAACAGAGCATTGAATAGTGAGATTTGATTGGCTGGGAAGGAAACATACACTGCCCCTATATATACAGAAGACGTTTTGGAGCGAACTGCAGTAGCCTTGATAAAGACCATGGCAAGATGGTCGAAACGTCGGAAGACATCTTAAATATGATGCGGCTGATACCCGGAAGCCAAGAAGACACTATTGTCAACTCGGGCTGCGGAAGCCTACGATCTCATATTATTGTATGATTCTAAATTTGAATTACTCTTTAGTTTCAGTATTTTGTATTTGATTGTGTCATTACTCATTAGTTGGCAGATTTGTCACAACGCATTCCAATATATTTTAATATCTGTTGTGAACAGCTGGCTGCTAATAAGGATAGTAAAGTATTACATAAAGAGCATACGACGTGTGTTTGGTGTAAATCATGGACGGTATGATGATTATAGTGATTGAGTGATATGAATAGAATATCATAATACAGTGTGCTTTTATAATGCAGCAGACTTAAAAACATCACCATGTCATTTTAATCGACAGTGGTAAAGAGCTTGTTCAAGCTGCAAAGTCATAAAAAATGTCAAAATGTAGAACATCAACAGAAAAAGCAGTTTGAAGATTGGCTAGAGTAGCAGCTGATCAACTGTGAAATTCATGTGAAATAAAATGCTTACTTCTTGTAGTACCGATAAATATAATGCATGCCTTTTGTAGTCTCTGCATTTTTTAAAAAGCAAACCCTTAAAGCGCTTGAGTATTGCTGCAGCAAACTAGAATGTAAAAAAGAACGGCTATGACAGTCCATGCAGCGTACAGCGTTTTACATTTGCTTTAAAAAAGAATGCAAGGTAGTGCTGCAAATAATAATAATAATGATGACTATCATAAAACAGTAGGCTACATACACAGAAAATATTACATAAAGATGCCAATGTGATGGGAATTAGATTATACAATAAATTACCAGAAGTAACTTACTAAAATCATTATATCTGGTAATAAATTTAAATGTCAACTGAAAAATTCCTTATTCTTAAATGTTTGTATGGTCTTGAAGATCTGTAAATTATTAATATCTTAAATGAGTGATATTTTTATTGCTTAAAAACTATGTAAGCTTAGTACACAAATATTTCCTTCCTATATTGTTTTGTTCTAACGCAGCTAAAAATTCTGTATAGAATTTACAGCGAATAATAATAATAATCAACAAATCCATACAGACCGAACAGTCGCTGCAAACAAGCCAGACATAGTAATACGAAACGCTAAGAACAGGACCTGCCAATTAATTGATGTTGCAATCCCAAACTGCTAGAATGTGGTTTCAAAGGAAGCTGAAAAAAGATTGAAATATAATAATAATAATAATAATAATAAGACTTTATTGTTCCGTATAATGTATGTGTACATTTTTAGAACATTGTCAACTATTCATGCATACAGCATACATACACACACATCCATGTGGCACACTTATATACAAATTGAGCCAGGAGAGTGCTGAGCATGGCTTGAATGCTTGCCTCTAGTTTCTGTTGTCATCAATGAATTCTTGGATGCTATAATATGCTTTATCCACTAAAAATTTTGCTAGCTTCGCCTTGAAACACTTTTGGTCATAGTAATTTTTTAGTTCCTGGGGCAGCATATTGAAAAGTTTGGCCCCTTGATACTTAGGTGATTTTTCAAACAATTTTAATCTGTGGCTAGTTACTGTGAAATTTTCCTTATTTCTTGTGTTGTGGTCGTGTACGTCCGAGTTTTTTATGGGGGTATCATATTTCCAGATGTGAATTATGGATCTGAAGATGTACAGGCCAGCTAGTGTATTTATTTGTAACTCTTTGAAGCTGGATCTGCATGAGTCTCTATAGTTCAGTTTTGCTACGTATCTAATGGCTCTCTTTTGTAGGACAAATATTCTTGAAAAGTTTGCTATAGATGTTGAGCCCCATAGTTCAATTCCGTATGTTATATGGGATTCTATTAGTGAAAAATATATTAACTTTGCAGTTGCTTTGGGGATGAGTCTGCTGAGATATCGTAGTACATATAAACCTTTGGTGATTTTTGTGCTTAGATTATCAACGTGTTCAGTCCATGTAAATTTTCTGTCTATTTTCATTCCTAGCAGTTTTACTACTTCGCTGCTATGGATAGAGACGTTGTTTATATCAAGTTGTAGCCGGTTATTCATGCTATTTCCGAATGTTATGAGTTTGCATTTTGATGGATTGATGTTCAGATTTAAACTTGCAAAGTATTTGATTGTTAAGTTTGTATTTTCATGTATGTTTTGTTCTAGTGCTTGTAAGTCTTTATGTTTAGCTGTAAGCGTTGTATCATCTGCATACAATACGACATCATCTTTATTAGGTAAAATATTTACGATGTTATGTACATAGAGTATAAATAACAGTGGACCTAGGATTGAACCTTGTGGTACACCCCTAATTATATTCTTCAGGCATGATTGAATGGTTTCTTCATTTGTCGTTATTTCTACCAATTGTTTTCTGTCTGACATATATGATTTCATTAAGTCATAACCGATTCCTCTTATTCCTAACTGGTATAATTGGTTCATAAGTAAGCTTATATCTACATTGTCAAAAGCCTTGGTTAGGTCCAATAGAACTCCTGCTGCATAGTTGCCGTCATCAATGTCCGTTATAACTTTTTCAATTATTTCAGTTAATGCAGTTATTGTGGATTTATTTCTTGTAAAGCCATGCTGTTTGTGAGGGAGTATTTTAAATTTTTCTAGAAAGCATAATAGCCTGTTATAGATTACCATTTCAAAGATTTTAGAGTTGGAGGGTAGAATAGAGATGGGCCTATAGTTGTTCATATCCTCTCTCTCTCCCTTTTTAAATACAGGGATAACTTTGGCAATCTTTAATTTATTAGGAAATATCCCTTGATTTAAACAGGAGTTAATTATAAACACCAGTGGGTTTACTAATTCTGGATTGCAAAATTTATAAACAGTTATGGGTATGTTATCTATTCCTGTTGTAGGTTTAGGTTTAAGAGAAGTGATAATGTTACTTAACTCTTTTTCATTTGTGGGATACATATATATACTGGACATTGTTCTGCTGATATTATCGATATATTGTTTTCCCGGTGGACTAGAGTATGTTGTAGACATTTTAATGTTATGACCTGCTGTTGTGAAATGTTCATTTAATGCTGATGCTACCTCTTCAGGTTTTCTAATGGTGGAGTTTCCTGTCTTTATCTGAATTGGATGCTGATTGTTTGTATCCTTACTGTTTCTAATATTGTTTATTATCTTCCAACTAGTCTTACTTATGTTTTTGCTATTTATTATTAGATTGCTAAGATGCTGTTGCTTGGTTTTGACAACCTTGTTGTCATAGATTTTCTTGAATGCTTTCAAATCACCGCCGTCTCGAGAATTACACTGCCTGTCCTATGCTTTATTTTAACATGGAGTTCAGAGTATTGTTAAATTGCCTAATTTATCCAGTAGAGGCGACACAGTTCACACCCAGATTGCAGCAATCACTAATCAAAATAAGCATTAAACAGACACAGATACTTGTGTTATTTGTTTAGAACGTAATATTATTCCAGTATATGACACTTACCTTGAAATGGAATTTTGGAGCAATAATTAAAATAAATGTAAATTAATTAGACGCATTGATAGACTATATTATGAGCACCGCCGTCTCGAGGAGTAATACAGTTTAGAAGGCAGTGATTATGAGACGGCGGTGACAGCACTACATAATCAACAATGTCGCAGCAAAAAACAAGAAGCAATCTGGGTGTGAATGGTGCTGCTATCTGTAATGTCGCCGAGTACGCAAAATTAGCCGTATTGGACAGGCAGTGTATACACGAGTAAACACGAGTGATACAGTCTAGAAGGCAGTGTTTCAAATTATCCCAATGCTGCTCATCATTGGAGGTATTTGCTTTGGCTATAGCAATGTGTAGAGCAGTTCGCATACTTTTGATTTCTGGTGTAATCCAGTTTGCCTGTTTAACCTTATGTTTTCTTTATCTAGTGAGAGGGCAATGTATATTAATGTGATAATTTATTGTGCTATAGAATTTGTCCAGTTGAGTATTGGGATCAGCTTCAAGTTTGACATCATTCCATGTTTCATTTGCTAGTGAGTTCTTCAGCTGTGTTAAATTGTTAAGGCAAAAGTTGTGTTTCAGTCTATGTTGGTAGTGTGATTTATGTGCTTGTTTAGTCAAACCATTCACACTGATGCTTTGAGCTGTGTGATCTGAGAGACAAGTGGTTACAACCTTGGTATTAATGTTAGAATGATTAATATTAGTGAAGATGTTGTCAATAGCTGTGCTAGATTTTCCTGTTATATGTGTAGCATCTTCTATGACATATCTGAGATTAAATTCCAATGCTAGATCTATGAAGTTGTTTCTATGTTTACCTACTCTGATAAAATTTATATTAAAATCTCCTATTACAATTATGTTAACAAGTATATTTCTACAGATTTTTTCAAGCATGAGTCTCATTTTGTCCAGAAAGACCTCAAAGTTTCCCTTAGGGGGTCCTTCAGATAGAAATATGTACTGGGTACGATACCGAAAAACATGGAAAACAATCTATCACAGATAATGGGAGAAGCACAGATTTCCAAAATTCAAGAGATCGCCCTGCTCGGAACTGCTCGCATTTTGAGGAAGGTGCTATAAGGACCAGACCCATAGGCGTAACCAGGCCGACCATATGGGGGGTTTATAACGTCTGGGGGGTATGGAATACCCCCCAGGGAGAGGGGGGTCCGGAGGTCCGCTTTATACTTGTATTAAGTAATTTATGGGCATACTTAAAAAAATTATACAATTTTCCTTTTTTTAATCAATGGGAGGGGGGGGGGTTCAAACCCCCAAACCCCCCCCCCCTCGGTACGCCTATGACCAGACCCATGAAGAATCTGCTCCTGAGGGGGCTGGTGGCAACCTGGAGCAGAATCTTAAATCCAGCCTCAACGCTGTGAATCTAAAAATTTTGAGAATAATAATAATAATAATAAAAACAGTTGCATGGAACGCCACGTGACAGAAGTGAAACTTCTTTGGCAACGTTGAGAGTGAACTAGAGGAATACATATAATTATATCGAACGGAAGAAGGAAATCATCTGAATAAAAAATAAAATAAGAAATTCACTTTTTTGGCATTTTAAATTGAATATGTATAAAACAATAACACAGTTGTGATGAACTATTGTCCAAACTGTCACTGATCGTAGCCACTGTGTTTGTTTACATGAACGGAACGCTTTGGTTAAGTTTCAGTGAATGTTAGTGACATGTAAACAATGCTCACACAACGAGTAGAGCCATCTGTAATTGTGAAGGGCTCACCATGCCACTAGCTCGAAGCAGAAATAGCCCCTCACTCAATGCCTGATACCTTTCCCCCGCGCGCTCCGCCCATGGCCCCACTCTTTCGATAACAACTCTATGCTTGCTACTTACCCCCACTACTTTTGTATGAATTTTGTTCTCAACGCTAGAGCGTAACACAACTTTGGGTTAGCTCTCGATTTACTTCTAGTGCGCCTAAAGAAGTTTCACTTCAATAATAATAATAATAATATCATTTTATTCACCTTTGGTATTTATAAAATATATGGTTTTCATCATTCACACAATTAGGTCTAAAAAATAGGTAAATCCTAAGTCTAAGTCTAGTTGAAAATTAATGTGTAATACGGAGTAGATAATTCTGGAGATACTTTTGTCGTTTCATTCATTTTTTGAAAGTTACCCCAAAAAATGATACCATACTTCAGCACCGACTGAACACAACCAAAGTAATAGGTTTTGACTATTCCTAAATTCGAGATGTTGCTTAGAACATGAAAGGCATAACACAAAGAAGATAGTTTCCCTTTGAAATGAGAGATATGATCATCCCATGAGAGATTTTTATCTAAGTAGATACCTAGAAATTTAATCTTGTCGATTTCTGAAATCTGTGAGTTTCCAGTACCCACGCAGCACGATATGTATAATATACGTATATTTTAGAGCTACATATATATCTTACGATTGGTCAAAGTCAAAACGTAAATTATACGTATATTTTATGTCCAATATATACATGTATAAAAACTGTTGTAATTTAATCCTGCTTTATATTTATAATATATCAAAATTAAAGTTACTGTTACATAAGTAAGATTAAATATAAAACAAAATCGATTTGATTGTTCATTTGTAACATCAAATTTACGTACCAACTATACGTAAATTTTACGTCTAGAATTGGACATTGTAAACACCGGTTTATTGTGTTTTACTCTAGTAAATCGATTTGGTTAAATTAAGGGAACGCAATAAAATTTACTCACGCTAATCAGAAATTAATTTAAAAAATGGTTTAAAATGATTACATCCGTACATTCAGTAGGACTATTTTTATGGCGGCCATCTTGTCTGTGACGTCAGCAATGTAGATCTCCTGGTTCATGGCTGACTGTTGGGTGCTTGTGTGGCGTATAAGTTTCTCTTTTATAGTGTTTTATTAACAAGAAATTGTGTGTGGAGAGAATTGCACTGCTCTGTTGCAACTACTCCCTATGTATATAACATAGAAACGAAGAATAAATGTACATGTGTGTGTATTTAAAGATGACGAAATATTACGCAACGTGCAGTGAATACCCCAGAATACGTTTCCTAATGTAGGCCTACCTGAATGTTTGTGAAGATCTGGTCCTTCATGTAGAAGATTAAATGAGGCAGAAGAAAAACATTTACACAGAAAACAGTACTGGTAAGTCCCTGTGCAAGATTTGTTTCACACACATAAATAGGCCTATCATAACCTCAACGACTTGCAAACTGATTTATAATACAGATGCTGTGGTAATTAGCTCTGATCATAATAATTTACGATAACGCTGCTAAAGTATTTCTTAATTGTTTCAGGAATTCATAATGCCTAGGTGCTGTAGTGTTGCTGGCTGTAAAAGTAACTACAAGTCACAACATGAAAGTGTTAGTACATTTTCTTTACCAAAAGACGAAGAACTTAAGAAGACATGGCATAGAAAGATTCCTACAGACTTTACAGGGGTAAGCAAGCCTGTTATTTGTGGGAAGTATTTTCCTGAAGAGAGTGTGATAAGAACAGAGACATTTGTAGTTAACGGTGAAATAAAAACATTTCCTAGAACTTGCCCTAAACTGAAACTTGCTGCAGTACCATCAATATTTCCTAATCTGCCTGAGTACTTGTCAAGACCAGGTCCATCATGCAGAAGATTAATTGATGCAGAAGAAGAAAATTTAAACCAAGCAGTTGCAGAAAGCTTAAAAGAACTTAAAAGTTATGCTGAATGACAAGCTCTGCATTGTTTGGAAGATGTGATGCAGTACTTCCTAAGTGTAACAGAAGGACTTAAAGGGCAGTGGATTAGCATAATGGCAGTAGAAAGGCTAGTGCTGTGCTTAATGGATGTTAATGATGATGTTCCGAAGATTCTTGGTTCAGTGTGTATTATGAGCGATCTCAGTGTTTTGCTTACAATAAATAATTGCAAAATACCTCAGCAAGAAGTCCCAAAAAACTGCAAGATAGTAAGCACAAAAAGTGTTCTTGATGACATTTTTAGTTATTGATATCTCATGTATTGATAGTATATGTGAAATGTATGTGAGCAGTGTACATTTATGAACAAAAGGCCCTATATAGGCTACATAAATTATATATAAAATATACGTTTGATAGATCATCTTGACATATTTTTTACGTATAGATATTGTACATCAATAGTATGTATGCGATTGTTCGTATAATTGATATATATTATATGTCTGTATTGACATGAATAGACGTACGATATACATCAAAAAGTGGGACATTTGAGCGTATATTATACGTAGATTTTATTTAACCAATATGTGTGATATACATTAACTAGATCTAGGGATAACGCAATTTTTACATATATTTTACGTATGTGTGCTGAGTGGGTACTTACTGCAAAAGAGTTGTCGTTATCTATATGATTGCTCAAGTTGATATAGAAGGTTTTGTCATAATTTAGAAATAATTTACTATTGTTAAACCAATTAAAGAGATTTAAATTTGTATTACTTATTTCAGCTTTCAATTGCATTAAATGCTTGTTTGTAAAAATTATTTTGGTGTCGTCTGCATAAAGAATTGTTTTAATAGGCATGAGAGAGACAGGTAAATCATTAATGAAGATTAAAAAGAGAAGGGGTCCAAGAATTGAACCTTGAGGAACACTGTATTCCGTTACTTCGTTTGAATAGGAGGAATTTATTTTGAATATTTGTTTTCTGTTTGTTAAGTAAGAGGCAAACCATTTAATAAATTTAATTTAATTTAATAAATTTGAATTTGAGTGATAATGATGATGATAATAATAACCATTTAGGCATCCGGTTTTGGTCGGTTTTGGCTCCAGGTGAAGTCATTGAATAGGGATGTAGCGAACTAGAACCAACAGATGTCTCCACTGCTCTAGCCGGTATGCGCTAGCCGTTCGTCACTTGTTTTTCGAGTTGTTGTCTGCTGGTTCCATTGAGCTCCATTTATACCTGGAGTTAGCACTACAGCCTTTCCCCTGTACTAAGAAGTGAGGCCACTTTTTCGACTAGTCTCGCCCGGAAACTATGGCAAGAAACTATTTGTCTGCTCAATACGAAACATCAAATCGCCTTTCTTGTATGGAATTATCACATGTTTGGTTTTGGAAATTGAAGATATTGTTGACGAATGATTGTAAGACAGTTCTTCTTGCATGCATTATAAGAATAATTAATATTAATATATTTAAAGTATGTCATTATTATAATTAAGATTAATATTAATACGTATGTTTTTACGTGACTTCTGTCGTTTCCATACATGTGGGCCTAACCGACAAAATAGCATGTATTCAGTACTACACTTATTACATTAAATTAGTATTACGTTCAAATCTTTAGAAATTGAAATATATTGTTCTACTTCAAAATCGTCATCATTCATTTTAAGTGTATTTTATTGTGATAATAACTTTTAATATAATATTTAGTAATTAATCCTTAATCCAGATTTTAGCAATTTTTAGGATAGGCCTAGGCTATATCATAATTCAGGTAGGATGGCAATGCATGGAAAAATCGAAGAACTAATAAAAAAACACAACAATGGGCAGACTTAGTTTTGCATAAAAGGATGAGCTGAGGTAGGTAATGACTGAAACTGATTAACTTAGATTAGAAATATTTGTAAAAGGCTCTCATGTGTAATCTATTTAATAAGTAGATTAAAGAATTGTTTATCTGGGAGCAATAATTACAGACACAAATAATATTAAGGCCGAATTTAAGTTTAGACACAAATCAGGAAATGCTAGTTTTTATGCAGATAAGAAATTCTTATCTTCTCGTTTAATTCCACAAATCCAAAAATAAAAATTTATAATGCAATTATCCTGCCGGTTGTATTATATGAAACATTATGTGAGACATGGTCGCTTACTCTTCGCGAAGAACAAATCTAAAAGTGTTCGAAAACAGGGTGCTTAGGAAAATATTTGGGCCTAAGAGAGATGAAAATGGGGACTGGAGAAAACGGCTTGATGACGAGCTTCATGACCTGTACTCGTCACCGGATATAGTAAAGCTAATTAAATCATGGAGGATGAAATGGGCTGGATATGTTGCACGCATGGGGGAAGAAAGACATATTTAAAAAATATTGACGGGGAGACCCGAAAGGAATAGACCACTTGGAAGACTTAGATGCAGGTGGGAGGACAACATTAGGATAGATTCAAGGGAAGTAGGATTTGCGAGTGATGGATGGATGGAGATAGCGCAGAATAGGATTGAAGTAAGCGCGGCAATGAACCTTCGGGTTCCATAAAACAGATAATATTCATTTAGCTTGCTTAGGAATTGTCTATTGCCATTGAGTAAGTAAGTAAGTATCTTCAGATTATGTAAAGACTGCCTATTATGCATGTTTTCATAGCATAATAAGGTGTGATCTAGTAGTAGCCTATGGGGAAATGGTGTAGGAATTAATGAAGTATTAGTTATCCAGAAAAAAAAGCAATTAGAATAATAACCAATGCTAAAAAAATTGAGCATTGCAAACCACTATTTATTGAGACAGGCTCACTAACAATAAAATCAGGTAAACTGATGTAAAAACGTGCCAGTATGTTTTTGTTTAATCAGTTATGACTGCAATTATGATATGCAGAATATGTTTTTTTTTTAAATTGATTTCCAAGTTAAGCTCCAGATTTATTCATTAAGCAGGGCTTACGGAAGAAGAAAGGTCTACCATCTCGGCCACCTGGGTCATTTTAACGGTCTAGTTGGATAAGCGCATGTAAAACAATAGTGTTTTTTGTCATAGCTACCTGTATTTTAATTTCCAAGGCCTTATAAGATCACAGTAAAACAAGAGGCTATGTTGTCAAGATAACTGATTTTCATTTTTTTTGATAAATTCTTTCAAATACATATATTGCCATAAAATAGGCACTAAATTGAGCATTACTCCGAAACAGATCAACCGATTTTATCCATTATGAATAGACGTCTTCCCACGGACATTGCAAATGTGTATACCAAGTTTCATAAAAATCCGGTACAGCGTATTTGAGTTACCGCGTCTTTAAAATATACACTAAATTGGGTTTTACTCCGGTACCGGTCAACAGATTAGGTTCAAATTCAATAGGGCACTTCTCATGGACGTCATAAATGGGTATACCAAGTTTCATGGAAATCCGTTACAGCGTATTTGATCGATGGCGCCTTTCTATGAGAAAGGCGCCATAATCTATTAAAATAGGCACTAAATTGGGCATTACTCCGGTACCGGTGAACAGATTTGGTTCAATATCAATAGGGTTCTTCCCATCGACATTATGAATGTTTATACCAAGTTTCATGAAAATCCGAAAAAGCGTACTTGAGTTATGGTGCGTACAGACGCACGGACAGACGGACAGACAGACGGACATACATTTTTTCGTCCCCCACACAATCTCATAAAGTACCATACTGGCACTTAATAATGAATTTGTATATTTTTGATGTCTTGTCATTAGTAAAATATAACATAAAAACCTATCAAACACGAAGTGCTTATTTATCAGACCAGAAATCAAAATAAATTTGGGACAACATTATATAACAAATTACCATATAAACTTCAAGAAATGTCCCCAAATTTGTTTTCACAAAAAGCTATATTCCTAGCTTCAAATATCCTTTTTTATAATGTTAAAGAATACTTAGAATCAGATTTACAAATAGAATAGAGCAACTTAGCGTAAGTAATTACATGTGTAATCTGTAAGTATATGTTGTTCATTTTGTGTCACTTGGGTTATGGCATTAGTATAACTTAGAATAATAATTTTGACTAATGTAATTAAGTTTGTAAGATTGTAAATATTCATGGCTTAGGTTCTTAGAGATGTGTATTAATGTAAATAGCTAATGTGACCGATTGCAGTTGGTACTGCCTAAAAGTGTTATCAAATATCAAATATATTTTAATTTCTAAACATTTCAACGTAATATTAATTTAACGTAACTCCTGACAGTGAAACGAATAATTATATTCAAATGTCACACTTAACTATCAAGGAATAAAATAGTTTGAAACATAAAAATTTGGGCCCTAGTAATAAATGTTGTATTGAATACGCGCGAATTTGTCGGTTAGACTTACATAATGAAAAGAGAAGTCACGGGTAAAACCATTCCTATTGATAAAAATAAATTATTTGGAGTTAAAGGTAAGGTATTGTTCACTCTATCGTAATACATTTTCAGGCATATATGCCTACTTGACATTTCTTGCTGAGCAGACAAATAGCTACTTGCCATATTTTCCAGGCGGAGCTAGTCGAAACAGTCGGCCTCACTTTCTGTGCTGGACTGCTAACTCCAGTTCTTCTCCAGGTAATGGCTGGTTCCATGCTTTTAAATGGCGTTTCATCTTAGCAGACTGAAAAATACGTTCGAACTTTTCTTTTTTTTTTGTAGCGGGTAAAACGCTACTAGGCGCATTTCTTTGTATACTGGACACTTCTAGAATATATTTACGTGAAGAAACTTAAAGAAAAATTGCAAAAGATAGACGCTATAAAAGTCGAAAAGAAAGAAGAATAAGCTGACAAATACTGTGAGAAATACCCGCTATTAACTACATTACTATGTTCCCGACGTACAAAATGTTATGCAGATATGAATATTTATATACAGTACTGCTAATTTGGCGATTGGGTATGATTCAAAGTAACTAAAAGAATATGCCTGTATGGTTCAGACAGTAAAATACTAATTTATATACGTGATAAACACTGATTTATGTGGTGTGTATTCGCAGACATTTTTAATATTATTTATTTTCTATATCAAATGCATATTTAGCCTATACCGTCATATTAAAAACTTATTCAAAATCAAAATATTAAAATATGTTTACATCACGAAAACTTACCTTTCCTGTCCCTCGTAGTTTAAAAAAAATGGGAACTTGGGAATCGATTAGGCCTTTTTTTCTTCTTCTCATTCCTCATTCTTTCTTATTCCTTTTACTATCGGTAAGTTATGCTAGACCATCGTTACATGATTTTCATTTCTAGTTATGAAACAGGATATTGGTAAGAATATTTAATTGCATGACATAGCAGATTATAAAGGCAGAATTTAATAATTATTATATGTTAAGTTATGTAGCCTATTAAATTGGCAACGCTATTGTCACAATTTTTATTCGAGGCCGTCAATCTAACTTGGCTATTTAGAAATCACAGAATTTATATTTTGATATCAGATTCAATAGAAGGCTACAGTAGCCTAATATACACATATTTATACAGCAAATTAAAATAAATAGGACTAAAATAACTAAATAAATTAAACAGGGAAGTGGTCTTTAAATATAAAGGTGCACTAAAGATACAGTTTAACAAAGGTATAAAACTAACACAATGTACTGTAATTATCATTGCGTTACTAGGTAATTTTAATTTATTTATTGTAATTTACTCTATTTTTAAATGGCCCATAACATCTTCTCGATGCTCACGGCAAATTTAATATTAATTTAAAAATTAAAGAATATCTAATCCCCGCACTGCATATCAATATTCATACATTGATAACATATTACTGCAAGTCAAGTACAAAATAATGTCATCTGTATCGGAAATATCTCACAATATTTGTTCGTTAATCCTTACTTTTTAGTGTTATTTAGAGCCTATCTGCTGTGATTTTTCTTTCGTATTTTTGACACTTCAACATTCTGGAAGGGCCCAGTAGACAAGGAAGTACGTATAGTAGCCTCGTATCCTCTATAAAAAAATAAAATTACGAACATATTTTTCGGACTGAGAAGTTGGAGCGCCATTTAAAAGCATGAAGCCAGCAGAAGAAAACTGGAAAAACAAGTGACGAACGGCTAGCGCATACCGGCTAGTACACCCACGTTATCTGTCGGAGAAGTTTGGCGAGCTACATCCCTATTGTATTCATTTCAATGGGAACCTTTCTGTCAGCGACTCCCGATAGGTGGCAGCAGGGTCAAAAGAGGTCCAAGCATGTCGTCTGCTGTCCATTGAACATAATGGAACAGACTATTTAAACATCAGTCAGAATGCCAGAAAACATGTTGTGGCGATCCTCTATGTAAAACAGAGGTGTACACATATGCTTTACGAAATATATTGTTATAAAATATAAAGAAGATTAAACGGATGCTAATAGTTAATAGTCTATGGGTTCCTTCAAATCTCCTCGCTCAACACTTTCAGATCCTCAGAACTGACTCATTATCTTAATCATTTTAACAAAGAATAAAACTTAACAAGGAGTAGTATTCTCATTATCTACAACAGAAGGACATGTTTCCAATATCTTCATCAAATGGACAAGATTCACTTATGTTCTGTTGCTCTAAACAGAATTCGCCCAGCAGGAAACTCAACCATTTATTCTCTTTCAAACTATGATACAAAATTACTTCTTAAAAAGGTATGAACAGCATTTGATAAATACAACTTACTTAATTTATTAACTTCATATCAAAAATTCACATATTTCTGTTTCACATTTTTTATAATTTGTATAATAAAATTATGAATAGGCCTATTTTGTTGAAATTCGTAAGTTTTTTCATTGCAAACATTAAAACAAATCGTAAAATTGAAACAATTTCAAAACTAAATTATTCTTACAGACATTGTTACCCACGCAGCACGATATGTATAATATACGTATGTTTTAGAGCTACATATATATCATACGTTTGGTCAAATTCAAAACGTAAATTATACGTATATTTTATATCCAATATATACATGTATAAAAACTGTTGTAATTTAATCCTGCTTTATGTTCATAATATATCAAAATTAAGTTATTGTTACATAAGCAATTTATTATTTAAAAAAATCGAATTTATTGTTCATTTGCTAATATCGAAATAACGTACAAAAAATTGGCAACTATACATAAATTTTACGTCTAGAATTTGACATTGTAAACACACCTGTTTATTGTGTTTTACTCTAGTAAATCGATTTGGTTAAATTAAGGGAACGCAATACAATTTACTCACGCTAATAAGAAATTAATAAAAAATGGTTTAAAATGATTACATCCGTAAACTCAGTAGGACTATTTTCCTTACTTCTTTGGTAAGCACAGAACACAAACATAAGCTTGCGCGGCGCCACCTTGTGCTGCGTCGGAACTCTGAAGGATACCAACGGTCACGCGTGGTTATAAGTTTCGTTTGTTCTTTGAGTTTGTTATTTTGACTCACTGTGCAGAAGAATAATTATACGTTTTGTTTGTTCTTTGTTGTTTGAAAATTTGGAAAGGAGGTAAGTGCTTTTTAATATTTGTAATATAAATTTTGTAGATATAATAACACGTTTTGGCAACCGAATAGGGCCTCGTTTTTTCACTTTCAAACAGTATTTGTGTTTTCTTTAAGATAATATTTTATTTATATCAAGCAAGTATCATAAGAAAGAAGGCATGCACTAGGAAAGCCAATATTAATTTATTGTTCTATCAATTTTGGTTCTTAACCTAAAACTAACCTATAATTTCATAAGTGGCAAAAACCATTTTAGCGATAGTTTTCATCGCAAAAACCGACGGTTGACCAGTTTTTTTAAGGCTACAAAAAGATAGGGTTTTGTTACCTGTGTGTTTGTGTATTTTTTTTACTACTGCGGAAAACCACTTAAATTACTAGCCCTAACTTAACCTGTAAGTAACAAAATTGCTCATTTATATAAGTTAATATACCAAATGGCAGTTCTCAGTATGATTGGGATGGGAAAAAATAAATGTAAGTCGCACCTTGGATGAATGTTCCAGCCCTCCACTCCCTCGCGATGCACTTTCTTTTATACCACGATCTAGCGAATTCTTCTGTCCTCATATTACGTACAAACTCGTGATTGGACGTTGGTAGTGTGACGTCATACCGCTAAACAAAAGGTGATAGGCTTACTAACCTCTGGAAGATATAATATGCCACATTTTCGAAACCTACAAACAGTGTACCGTACATTATTCGAAAATGCAAGGGCGCTTCGCTTCAGCTACTGCCTCCGCTTCGCGCACTTAACTATGTGGATAGTGTTATGCATTATTTAGACTATTTGCAGAGGTGATTGTGGTCTGATCGGGAGTACCGAGTGATCTAGCGGGTTGTCATTTCTGTGCAACCTGCTGGTATTTGGTACAATCGGGCGTTTGGAGAGAAGGAACGGTCGGGAGTGCCGAGATAACAAGCGTGTGGTCACCATAGCAACGCATTGTTCGGAGCATAAGGGGCGACTTACTCTTATCTTTCGCCATGAATTGGATAATCAAATCTATAAAGTTAGATACTATACACTACAGTACCATAACGTATATTCATGGTTTTGCACCTGTTAAGCATATTATACTAGCACAAACCATGAGAGGAAGTGATGCGGGATTAGAGTTTGGCTCCCGAAAGTTATTATATTAACCTTTCGGCTGCACTATCATAAGCAGTGCAAAACCATGAATATGTTACGGTACTGTAGTATCTAACTTTGTAGATTTGATTCCCCAATTCATAGGCTACCGAGAACTGCCATTTGGTATATTAACTTAGATAAATGAGCAATTTTGATATTTACAGTGAGGTTAAGTTAGAGCTAATCATAGGTACCGAGAACTGCCATTTGGTATATTAACTTAGATAAATGAGCAATTTTGATATTTACAGTGAGGTTAAGTTAGAGCTATTCATAGGTTACCGAGAACTGCCATTTGGTATATTAACTTAGATAAATGAGCAATTTTGATATTTACAGTGAGGTTAAGTTAGAGCTAATCATAGGTTACCGAGAACTGCCATTTTAACTTAGATAAATGAGCAATTTTGATATTTACAGTGAGGTTAAGTTAGAGCTAATCATAGGTATATTCACTTAGATAAATGAGCAATTTTGATATTTACAGCGAGGTTAAGTTAGGGCTAAGTTAGTTTACGTGATTTTCTGCAGTAGGCTATAGTAAAAAAAATAACAGACACATACAGTTAACAAAACCCGGTAGTCTTTGAATATAATACTGTGTCTCACACTGCTGCATCCCACTACAGTTTGCTTGAGTGCACCACCAGTCAAAACAGGAATGATTTTAATGTATGAAATTATTCACTGTTAAATTCAATGTATTAAATTCACTAACACTGCTTTCACAACCCAAAGCTTGTGTTAAGCTTCTCTTCCTTGATCATTAAATTTACTATTTTCTCGCATATCTGATTCCGGCTCTTGGAACACTCACATAATTTATTTCCCTCGATCAATAAAATTACAATTTTCTCGTGTCTTATTTTAGCTCCCCCCCTCCATGCTCATAAACCGGCAGTGTCAACGAAACGATAAATGATACCCTAGGCAGGAGCTTCGGTTTAGCTTGTTTTCTTATTATTTGTAACCGGTTGTGTTTTGTAAGTTACAAAGCAAGTTATAAGAAATATCTCTAGACTGCAGTGGGATGTAGCAATGTGAGACACAGTATTATATTCAAAGATTACCCCAAATCTTATTTCATATTAACAGTCTAAACTCTAATGAAAATAAACACTTGTTTTCTTAGATCAAGTGAAAAATGCCTAAGTGAAAACCATACAAACAATTAGCACATCAGAGTAAACTGCATAAAAACATAAATATTTCTAGGGATCTCAGAAGAGACCTTCCAGAACCTTATGCACAACTCCCAGCCAATTTTATTTTCATTGAAAATGATGGGAATAGCGATACTATAAATAAGATCCAACCGGTGATCAAAGATACGTACTATAAACTGTTCTGAACTCTGACCTCTGGTCTCCACCCCTATAACTTAACTTTAAAGTTCCCATGCTGGTAAAGAAACATCAACAGTATAAAATTAATTACCGGTATTTACTATACAAAAGGATAATTTAAACAATACCCCTGTCGCATCAAACCTGCGCGTACTCAGTGAGATTCCAATGAAAACAATATACCTCACTACCACATGAGGCAACTCTGTAAAGTAGGTTATGAGGGTGAGGGGAAAATGAGCGGTACACCTCATGTGCCAACAATTCTGTTACTCTCAGACTTAGAACACAATTTCATTTTTTATTTTCAGTTAACTCTGAAGCATGAAGCTAATCTTGTATAAAATGCTAATCAATTACAGAAAGATCTTGTGGCAGCTTAAACACCATCACTAATCTTGGTATTAATGTATGCTTATATAAATTCTGTTGCGCTCTGACATAGAACATTGTTTTTGTAATTGTAATTGTAATTTATTATCCACCTTAAGTATTACAAGAATACATGACTTCGTCAGTCAGATCTTAACCTAAGCCTTAACCTAGATACAATAATGATCAAAACATACATTATAATTTGAAAACAACCTTATTCTAGAATATGTACATTTATTAAATTAGCTACAGTGTATACAGAACAACCAGTTTTTTAAATTATGAAAAGGATGAATTCAGATATTCGTCGACCGAAAAGAATAGATGGTCAAAGAGGATGAGCTTGACTTTTTTCTTAAATTGTGCAAAGTTCAGTGATTTAATCTCTTGGGGAAGCTTATTGTAAAGTTGGATTCCTTTATGAGACATACTGATTTGAGTTTTTGCTAGTCTGCACTGGTTGAAATGGATGTTGTTAGCAATTCTGGTGAAGTGAGTGTGATAGTCGGAATTAATTTGGAATAAGTTTTTATTCTTGTGTATGAAAGCTGTTGTCTCCAGAATATATAAGCAAGGTAATGGGAGAACTTTAAATTCATTGAAAATAGGTTTGATGTGTGTTCTTAGAGGTACTTTTTTCATAATTCTGACAATACGTTTTTGGAGTCTGAACACATGAATGGCTTTAGACGAGATGCCCCAAAAGGGTATTGCATAAGTTAAAATAGATTGTACATAGCCAAAGTACGCGATTTTTAAAATTTCCGGTGTGCAGGAGTTAACTAGGACTCTCATTGCATAACTAGTGCGAGAAAGTTTCTCGTAGAGATGAGAAATATGGGATTCCCATGATAAGGTGGAGTCTATCCAAGTGCCCAAAAATTTTGTTTGATTGGATTCCATAATATCAGTGTTTTCAATTCTGAATTTATAAGTTTCACCAAGTTGAGTAGTTCGAGTGAAATTAATAAAAATCGTTTTATCGAGATTGAGGAAGAGCTTGTTACTATTTAGCCAATTTTGGAAAGTGATTGAGGTATCTTTGATTGATTTTTGGAGAGATAAATTATTGTGATCCTTAAAAAGGAGTGTGGTATCATCTGCGAAGAGGATTGTGTTAACTTGAGGTAGGTGGAGTGGGAGGTCATTAATATATAATAAAAATAATAGGGGACCAAGGATTGAGCCTTGAGGGACGCCGTGGGAGGCTGTAATGTGGTTAGAGCAAGCTTTATTAAATTCTACAATATGAGTCCGGTTGGATAGGTAGGAGGAGAACCAATTCATAGCAGTTCCACGTTTTCCATAAACTTCTAGTTTTGCTGATAATATGTTAATGTCGACTACGTCGAAAGCTTTGATGAGGTCTACAAAAAGTCCTAGTATTTGTTCTTGGTTATCTTTGGCGCGAAGGATACTCTCTATTAATGAAAATAGGGCATTATTTATAGATCTGCCCTTACGAAAGCCAAATTGAGAGTTGGTGAGTATCTTATGTTTTTCAAGAAAAGGGATGAGTCTGTTATACATTACTTTCTCCAGAATTTTGGAAAAGACTGATAATATGGATATTGGTCTGTAATTTTTTATATTTGACACTTCTCCTTTTTTGTGGATTGGAATGATTTTGGCTTTTTTTAGGCAACTAGGGAAATGGCCTGAAGAAAGGGAAGAGTTGCAGACGTCAATTAGTGGCTCTATGAGACTGTTGGCACATTGTTTGATAATGGTATCCGGAATACCATCGTTACCTGCGGAAAATTTGTTACTAAGACTCATAATTATCTTAAGTATTTCGGAATTATTCACTGGATGAAGGAAGAGAGATGAATTAAGGTTAAGAGTTAGTGAAGTAGTATGTGGAGAAGTGACATCTACAGGTTTGGAGTTAAAAAGTTCTTTCGCTGCTTCAGCAAAGTAAGTATTAAAAGTGTTAGAAATTTCAAAAGGATCTGAGCATTGTTTACCATTAATGGTAATTACCAGGTTTTCTTGGTTTTTCTGACTTATGGAGTTCGTTTCGTGCTTTACAACAGACCATATAGCTTTTCCTTTATTTTTGGCGTTTTTTATGATGTTGGAGTTTGTCTGTTTTTTAGCCTCATTTATTACTCTACGGAGAATTGCAGAGTATCTTTTCAAGTATTCTTTAAGGTTAGGATCATTAACTCCTTTGTTAATTCTAACTAGGAGCCTTTTCTTTTTGCAGGAGGTAAGTATACCTTTTGTTAACCAGTTAGAGGAGCTGAGTTGAGGTTTATCCGGAATTTTACGTAGTGGAAAAGCTGTGTCATAATAGTATTTTAATGTATCTAGAAGAGTTTTCATTTTTTGATCGGTAGTATTGGCATTTAATACTTCATGCCAAGATTCTTTGCTTAATAAAAATTTGAAATATTCTCTATTCGCTTGGCTAAGTTTTCTTTTCCAAGTAAAGCTCTTAGAGGGGTTATCGTAGATCAAGGGTCTTAGTTGTTCTATGGTTAAAAAGATGGCATTATGGTCAGAGATACCGATATCAGTATTGTCAATGGCAAAGGGGGGGAAATTTTGGTCTATTATGAACTGGTCAAGACAAGACTGTGATGAATTTGATATTCGGGTTGGGGCATTTATGACTGGTCTTAAATTGTATGAATGGAGCATACCACGTAGGGTGGATACGGTGGTGTTTTCATCGAGGAAATTTATGTTAAAATCACCTCCGATGATTAGGAAGCTTTTTTCCTTTTTTAAGATGCCTATTAATTCATCAAGTTTCTCGAGGAAGATGTCAATTGAACCGCTTGGGGATCGGTAAATGCATACAAGTATAAATTTAGTGTTGTTTTTTTGAATCACAGATACAACATGTTCAAAGTTTATCTCTTCATTTAAATAAGTAGTATGTGATAGATTTTTATAGTTAATGTTTATATTTACTAGTATGGCAGAGCCACCATTTTTGTGCGTAGACCGACAAAAAATGTTGGAGATTTTGTAATCTGGGATGGTGTAAAGATTGGACTCATGTTTCCTAAGCCAGTGTTCTGTGAGAAGAAGAACGTCGGTGGGATATGGTAATGAGTTTAGGTATGCCAATAATTCAGAGCATTTCGTACGAAGACATTGAATGTTAAGAAGTATGAACGTAAGAAAATTGGGCCTACTGAGCTGGAGATCAGCATCTAATGAGAGAGACTTATTTACTAATTGGAAGTCAATGTTTCTGTGAGGTATAAAAAATCACTGTAGTGGGATGGAGCTTTGCGCAGTCTTGTGGACTGACGTGATGTGTTGGATTTACATTCAGCTTCATCTGACTGAACATTTTCTAGAAGGGTCGATTTAGCAGGTTCTTCTGTAGCTACAGCTGGTGGCGGGAGGCAGGTACTTTTTTGCAGAGAAGTTAGATGGGGTCCATCAGCTGGAGTTGGTGATGAGATTGCAGTTATTTTTAAAACTTTTTCAACTGCTGGAGAAGTAGGAGGGACGTTGTCGACCAAAACTCTGTTGAGAATTACTTCCTCAACCATTGATGTCGATGATGGGTTGGCGGGGACGATCTTGTAACCAACCATTTCTAGAGTCATCTCTTCCGTTGCTGAAGCATGTGATGGGGGGGAAGAGTAATTCACATTATCATCATTTGCACACGACACCCCCTTGTTGGCTAGGGTTGGGTCATCATCACATTCAGCCATTAGGTGAGGCATAACTGCAACAGCTGGAGCCTGTGTAGGAGAAACTGGGTTAACATCACAGTCGCTGATTTCGAGAGACATCTCATCCTCCGCCGGAGCATGGGATGGAACAGCAGGGACATTGACGTGATCCACGATATTGTGAACCACCTCTACACTTGCAGGAGCTGGTGATGAGATAGTGGTTTTCACTTTACTAGAGGTTAGTGAACTGTGTAAGGATTCATAGAGTAGCTTGCTTAGTTCACATTTACCAAATTTGTTTAGATGGAGGCCATGTCTAGTGAAACACTTTCTAACTAGGGCCTCAGTTGACAGAAAATTGGCATTCTTGCTAGATGCACAGAGGGCCGATAGTTCGCTATTCAGGTGACGTGTCAATAAATTTTCTAACGATGATTCCTGGAGATCATGCCTGAAAGGTATACCCACTATTGTGATTTGAGCCTGCAGACTGTGTAGAACTTCACTCAGCACTTGGGTTACATCATTTGCTGAATTACATGAGATGTCATTTGTCCCTCCTAAGATGATGACATGATCTTTCATTGTCAAAGTGGAATGTGAGATCCCTTCTGTTATATTTTTAATTTTACCACCAGGTTTAACCAGGCCTTGTACTAGGAAATTACTAGGCATTACAGTGGCTAGCTCTTCCGCTAATCCCCTACCTTGGCTATCAGAGTAAATCATAACTTTTTTTTTGTGTGATTCTAAGTTTTGCTTGAAACGGGATTTTAGTCTAGGTTTATGAGTTGTGAGATTTTTGACTAGGCTGCTTCGTGTTTTCATGGTGTTTTCCTGTTTGCCATTACAATTTAGTGACGGAAATTCCTCGTCATATGATAGAACATCGAATCTATTGGTCGTCATGAAGGACGAAGTCGGGCTTGATTTATCACTAGTAGGGTAATTGTCATAACTACGGTAGTGTTTAACAGGGTTTACTTTAGCTGAGAATCTAGGGTTGGCTACCCAGCTCTCATTTTCAAGAGCTGCGATTTTGTTATTGAGGCTAATGATTACAGATTGTAGTCTACAGATCTCATGGCGAGATTCTTCTAGGTCATTCATAAGAATGTTTACAACTGTGTTCAGTGAGCTGTTTTTTAACATAGGTTCATTCATAATTATGACTGGTTGTGGCCGCACAAGTAAAGTGCACTACCGTGCGGATATCACTGTTTACAATACGGTCGACCAGCATGCATTTGACCGTTACGAGACCACCACTAAGATGGCGCTGATCTGATCCAGGCGTGCGACAACTTGAAGTACACTACACTTTCACTATAGCCTTAAAGAGACTTGAACTGTATCTTTAGTTACACTGCTGGTATTTTAAAGAATTGATTAACACTATGCGCTGGTTGAAATATCACTACTTTCCCGTTTATTGGCTTTGAGAACTGGACCGCAGGCGTCGACGATATTGTATACAACCGGAACCGGCCCATACATGATGGGAGGGATTTTCTGCATTAACTTTTAGAACCTAGTCTTGTGTAACTTATATGTTGTGGCAGATTAAAGACAATCACTTGCATAATATTAATTTATTCTCTAATTGTGATAAATTATTTCCAGTTAATGATATTTTCGTAATGTTTCAGGTGTTTTGAATAATGGTCCTCATAAGGACACCTTCATGTACAAGGTCTTCAAATTCCGTCGATGGGAATGGTTTTGCCAGGCAAAGACCAGAATAAATGGGAAAAAAGAGAAACAAGATCAATAACATTGTAGCAAGATTGAGCTCGGAATTATACTCACTTACAACTATTATCATGTATGATCATCAGCTGATGTGTTTATTTTCAATTCATGTAAAATGTTTGCCAATAAGTTAGGTAAATACTGTTCTGCTATAGTTTTACACTTTTGGAAGCCGAACTGTTCTTTGGAAAGGATATTGTTTTTTACTGTGAACTAATAAGAGCTTTGTCTAAGATGTTTGAGAAAACTGGTAATAGTGAGATAGGTCTGTAATTTTCGATGTTACTAAAGTCACCTTTTTTAAATACAGGGCAAACTTTTGCGGTTTTGAATATTTATTTGTATTTTCTTTAAGTTTTTGCAATCTGTTAAGAATAAAATATTGTAATACATATTGTTATGATGCTATTATTTAATTTCTTACCTTTGGTTTAGGTTAGGTGGCTCTGGCCATTAAGCATGAAAAAGATATTCTCCATTCTCTAAGTGATTGACAAAGGGCAAAGTTTGTCCGAAAATGTTCGTTTAATGTTCTTTTTTATGTGTTACTATGATACCAGAGCCAGCACCAATTGAAGACCAGCTTCTCCTGCCAATTGGTAAGTTCTCTGGCACCTTCCTCTCCTTTTTATATCTTTTTCATGCTTAATTTCTTACCTGTAATCTGTATTAAATGCAATGTTGGGGTCTTTTTTGTCAATTATTCACAGCTAGCTTGTTTTTAGTAATTCCAAAAAGGCTACTGCTTCAAAATGCAAAAACAATATGGGAGATGCAATTTTAGAAACATTGTTTACATAAATTATACAGGGACATTCTTTCTCAGCACCTTGCGTAACTGGCTGTCGCACGCACTGCACCTCATGCTGCAATGGCCAATGCATGGATCCTTTATGCCCCCCTGCATTAACCAAAGTCTCAGAATTTGTACTTGCTATGCTCATATAGAAGATGCTGTAATTGTTTCAAATTTGCTGCCACATACAGTACTATAGCGGTGTTCATGTGGCTGGCAGAGTGGAGTGTGTTTGTTACTGTTGCGTTATGGCTATGAGGCTCATCAGAAGTTTCCAGATAGGCCTTATTCGACCTCAGTACCATAATAAGTCTTGCAAACACATTTAAGGATACAGGTTCTATGAAGGATCCATGTATCTGCCATTGCAGCATGAGGGGCTGTGCACGCGGCTGCCCAATACACGAGGCACTGAGAAAGAATGTCCCTGTATCAAATATACATTTGGTGGATCTCTCATGTATTGATAGTGTACATTTATGAACCAAAGGCCCTATATAGGCTACATAAATTATATATAAAATATACATTTGATAGATCATCTTTACATATTTTTTACGTATAGATATTGTACATCAATAGTATGTATGCGATTGTGTGTATAATTGATATATATTAGATGTCTGGATTGACATGAATTGACGTAAAATATACATAAAAAAGTGGGACATTTGAGCGTATATTATACGTAGACTTTATTTAACCCATATTAGTCCAGTAGCGTAAAACCAAAAAATTAGACGAATCGGAAATAATTGCTACAAAAGGTTTTATTGTTTTAATGGCTTCATTTGTTGCCCAATATGACTATCCTAGGTTTTCCCCCTCGGCGGAGTTGTGCATAAGTGGTGGGGGGTAAAAATGTGGCCCCCAAAGGGGTAGTTTTGCGGTTTTACGGTTATATCTCCTAAAAGACTCATTATATCGAAAACATGGTGGTATTAAAAGTTGTAGGGCATTACATTCTGCATTGAATGAGACTAGGCACATATTATTTGGACAACCCGTTCCCATAATACTGTTCATCAAAGTTGGACAAATTTTACATATTTATGAAATATTTTCGTTTTAAGTCCTGCTTTTTGGTAATATCATCTAACTTAACCCATCTATCAATAAAGTGGTCCATACAAAAGTAGTAATGGAATAAATTCTGCGTTCGATGAGATTAAAAGTGAATTTCTTGGACCACCCGTTTCCGTAAAGTTCTACATTTAGTCCAGTAGTGTAAAACCAAAAAATTAGACGAATCGGAAATAATTGCTACAAAAGGTTTTATTGTTTAAATGGTTACATTTGTTGCCCAATATGACTATCCTAGGTTCTCCCCCCCCCCCCGGCGGAGTTGTGCTTAAGTGGTGGGGGGTAAAAATGTGACCACAAAAGGGGTAGTTTTGTGTTTTTATGGTTATATCTCGTAAAAGACTCACGGTATCGTCGGAGATCACTCTATCAACTGCCACAGAGCCTTTGAACGTGGCAATTCCTCAATGCTCGCTCTGGGTGGCCAAACCTTTGACAAAATTAAGTTTGTCCGAACAAATAGAGTAATGAATATACAAGGATTCAAGAGAAAGGTTACGATTTATGGGGAGAATGTACCAGTAAACCCTGAAACCATATTCCACGGGATAGCACTCCTCAAGAAATCCGATGAACAGCTTAAACAATTCTTCCATTATGAGCTGGCACCCTATCCCCTCTCTCTGTTCGATGCAGTTGGAATGAAGAAGACTCCCAAGTCAGTGTTATATGACTTCTTCACACCACTGAATGAGGTAAACCTGGAAGGAGCAGCTTTTGTCATTGATGGTGGATTTCTTCTCCGCCGGGTTGTGTGGAAGAATGGTGAAACATTCCACTTAATCCTATCCAGATACGCTGCCTACCTAAAAAGACTACAACCGAAGTGCGACAAGTGTGGTGTTTGATGGCTACCCAGAAGACCCGCCCACCAAGAGCATTAAATCTGCTGAGCGCCTCCGCCGAAGCAAAAGACATACTACTCCAGAGGTCATCTTTACCGAGTTAATGGTGGGGACCGTGATTCAGGAGCAATTCCTTTCCAACGACAGAAACAAAGCACGTCTTATGAGCTTGCTTACTGAAAGACTTGAAGGTGAAGGCTTCTCGGTCAAGCAAGCTGATGAAGACGCAGACCACCTGATTGTTGCCACGGCTCTTGAGGTATCACAGGAGCATGAGAAGGTCGTGGTAGTCGGTGAAGATACAGACCTCCTCATCATGCTAAATGCCCTAGCCAAACATATATTTTTCAAAACCTGGAAGAGGAACGACCCCTTCAAAAGTATTTGGTCCCAACAGCTTCGAACTGGCAGACAACATCAGAAGGCCACTCATATTTCTCCACGCCATAAGTGGATGTGACACAACTTCGGCACTCTTCAGGCAGGGCAAGAAGAAGGTGGTCAAGCTGTTGGTCGAAAATATATGTCTTCTCGAAGAAATAAAACCTTTCTTCGAACATGACACTCAAGCTATTGCCGAAGCTGGCCTACAATTTTTAACAACCCTCTACGGAGGTAGGACAGGAGATACTTTAGATAAATTGCGATTTGACCTATTTTCCAAAGCCCTCGTGAAATCCAAATTTATCCTGGCATCCCTACCACCAACATCCGAAGTAGCCCGCCAACATTGCTTGAGAACTTACCTACAAGTACAAATGTGGTTAGGACACCAGATGGATCCGCTCCTCTGGGGATGGCAGGCTTCAAAGTTTGGTCTTGACCCTGTTCCTATCTCCAAGGAACCGGCTCCACAGTCTCTTCTCTCCACAATTTTCTGCAAGTGCAACAAGGGGTGTGCACGTGGTTGTGGGTGTCGGAAGGCTGGAATCAATTGCTCATCGATTTGTGCCAACTGCAAGGGGAACTCCTGCACTAACTCCCTCCAACCAGATGCAACTGACGAACCAGATGTTGACGAAGACCTGGACTGCATATATGGGGCGACAACAATTACAGACTTTTACGAGCCGAGTGATGGGGTGAAGGACTCCTTATCGAAAATTACAGGCCGAGTGGCCCAACGACAATGAAACGTCGACGTCTGTAAAATTGTGTGTCTACCATTTTTCCCCTTTTCATCTTCATACTTTTAACTACAATTTTTGTTATGAAATAAAATCATCACTAATTGATTTGAAGAATTGTGTTTCTCTTCTACAATTTTCATATTTTATATAGCCTATTTACTAAGCACAAGACTATTACAATGGAGTGCTATAGTACTATGTTTACACATCTCTATTACCGTATTCTTGGCCAATTTGCTTCATTTTTTAACAAATGGTATTCAAGCACAGATATGTTATCGGGCATTGGAAATCACCCAACTACCACCATCCTCGAGATACAGAAATTCTGTAACTTTGAGAGGCGATATCTCAGGATCTAATTAACGTACGCAGCCGGTGATAGGCTAAGAACACTCACCAGAAACAGCTCTTTAACATGCCGAGTTGATCACTCAAATCAGTTGAGTGAGAGGAAAGTTAGGCGCGGAGAATCAATTTTTATAAAACTGAAAAGGAAAAAAAAGAAGAGATTTTTAATAATAAACAAACAAAAAATTGTGTTGAGGTGCAAGAATTTCTTCTTCTTTTCTTAATTTTTTTAGAGATATTTTTAGTTAAAAAAAGTGACGGGGGCTAAACATTTTCTTCTTCTTCGTCTTCTTTCAAAAGTGCTGCAGAGCAGCACGAGTCCACTAGTTTTCATAAATATGTAAAATTTGTCCAAATTTGATAAGCAGTAGTATGGGAATGGGTTGTCCCAAAAATATGTGTTTAGTATCATTCAATGCAGAATTTAATGCCCTACAACTTTTAATACCACCATGTTTTCGATACCGTGAGTCTTTTACGAGATATAACCGTAAAACCGCAAAACTACCCCTTCGGGGGCCACATTTTTACCCCCCACCACTTAAGCACAACTCCACCGGGGGGGGGGGGAACCTAGAATAGTCATATTGGGCAACAAATGAAGCCATTTAAACAATGAAAACTTTTGTATCAATTATTTCCGATTCGTCTAATTTTTTGGTTTTACACTACTGGACTAAATGTAGAACATTACGGAAACGGGTGGTCCAACAAATTCACTTTTAATCTCATCGAACGCAGAATTTATTCCTTTATTACTTTTGTATGGACCACTTTATTGATAGATGGGTTAAGTTAGATGATATTACCAAAAAGCAGAACTTAAAACGAAAATATTTCATAAATATGTAAAATTTGTCCAACTTTGATGAGCAGTATTATGGAAACGGGTTGTCCAAAAAATATGTGTTTAGAATCATTGAATGCAGAATGTAATTCCCTACAACTTTTAATACCACCATGTTTTCGATATAATGAGTCTTTTAGGAGATATAACCGTAAAACCGCAAAACTACCCCTTTGGGGGCCACATTTTTACCCCCCACCACTTATGCACAACTCCGCCGAGGGGGAAAACCTAGGATAGTCATATTGGGCAACAAATGAAGCCATTAAAACAATAAAACCTTTTGTAGCAATTATTTCCTATTTGGATTTTAATTCTACTGAACTATATGTGTGATGTACATTACTTAGATCTAGGGATAACGTAATTTTTACATATATTTTACGTATGTGTGCTGAGTGGGTAGTTCTTGTAAATTGAAGATTAAAAAATATATATACATATTTTAAAGAAGACGTCAAAGCATATTTTTCCTTTCTATACTGGCAATTGGCACTGGCTATTTTTTCCCTCTAAATATAAAAAATAAAAAGATAAATAAATCAACTACACAGTTATTATATACAACTCACTTTTATAATGCACATTAATGATATTAAAACAGTATATTAGAACTGGAATTACCGATGCACGTAGATATTTTAACTCGAATCGAAGAGAACATAGTATTTTAAATTATTAGCATATGAGAGCCCAGTACAATGATTAACAATTACCTGCGAGCCATAATTCTGAAACTTATGCAATATAATTCTAAAACAAAAAGTATGAACCTATATTATTGATGGGCGTTGACGTTAAAAATATTACGCATTTAGGCCTATAGTAATAATAACAAGAAAACCATTTCCTTATTACCTATTTTGACATTCCAGCTTCTTTCAAATTACGTTGACTTCATGAAAACATTCTATTACTAATATGATACACTATTCAAATACTTTTATTTTTATTTGTTTTCCACACAAAAACTTAATGACAGCTATAATTCTGGAGCATGTCTTATTTATAAGCCTTTAAAGGATATTATTTAGAAGCAAGCAAACGTAACCTAAATTTATTTATAAAATATTAATGATAATAGGAACAAAATATTTACACATTTGTATCCAAGTTCTTTACTTTCTTTAACTACTGTGTTATATTAATCAAATATTAGCATCTGTTTACCACACAGTAAATTCATAACCGAAAGCTGAAATACTCGTACATACAGAATATTGTGAAAGCAAACAACCATGAACCTAAATTACTTCTTCTTCTTCTTCTTCTAGTGTATTTGGCCTCGGCTTCCATATCGCCATGTAGCCAGTGTGATATTCTAGAAACAATGTCGACTCCCCACAGGGAGAAAGGAGTAACAGACCAGGATCAGTGATTGTTGTAGTATTTGTTTACTAATAAGTGACTAACCACCTAGTGTATGAAGCGTACCTAAATTACTTTTTAAGGCAAGTTAACACTTTGCGACCCGAGCGGCTCCCCTTTCCATCGGCCCGGTCGCCTTCTCCGCCAGGCAGGCTTCCCCTCCGCCTACCGCGCATCGTCCCGCGCGCATCTACCCCGCTGCCGGCCGCTACTAAGCGCCGGTAATGCAGATTCCTGTGTTAAGCCGCAGCTTACTCTAATGGTAAATCTTTTGGGGAAATTCATCACACACTCCCTTAGTGTTCAATTTACAAAAAAGAGCTATTCGAGCAATGATGCAGGTGAGCATGCGTACTAGTTGTAGAGATTTTTTAAAATCATTACAGATTCTACCGGTTCCATGTGTTTATATTTTTGAAACATTAAAATCTGTCAAGATTAGCAAAAAGGACTATAAAACAAATTCAGATTTTCACTCCCACAATACAAGAACAAAAAATAATTTGCACGCCGTATCCCACAATACCAAACTGTATAATAAAAGCTTTATGAATACTGGTCTATCTATGTATAATTCTCTACCAGCCTATATAAAGAACCTACCCACTACTCAATTTAACAAAACTTTAAAAAAATTCTTGTTAAAATACTGTTTTTATAGTGTAGAAGAGTTTTATGGAAGAACAAAAACTCATGTGAGTGACGTCAACCTTTAAATTTCCTATAATTTTTAAGACTAATAATTTACCATGTTAAAATATCCGACTGAGTCATTACTTTAAAAAAAAAAAAAAAAAAAAAAACGAATTAACTCATAATATGTTAAGTCAAAGATGTTGTGTATGTGTATTTATTTTTCTGATTATGTTTATTATGTGTATGTATTTTTGTATTTTGTGTGTATGTATGTATGTATGTGCGGATGTATGTATTTTTGTGTGTATATGTTTAAATTCAAGTAGTCATTAAAGTGATATAATTTTTTTTATTTACTGTACAACTTCATTACTTTAAAAACATTATAGCTAATAGAAAAATTTTAGAATTGTATCAAAATCAAAAACTTTGTATGAGTGTACATGTGTGTGTGAGAAAAATTTGTAATTTCTGTATTTGTAAAGACGTGTCCTATATCAATGTATTTTGATCAATGGATGAATAAATTATTATTATTATTATTATTATTATTATTATTATTATTATTATAATGATTGCCTTGCACCATACATAATATTTCACAATGTTTAAAAACGATTATAAAAACAAAATAAAATTTCACGAATTATATTAAAACAATACCCTTGTACCAAACATCATATTTCACGATCTTTAAACACCGATTTGAAAGAAAAAAAAATCACAATATATAAAAAAATCGAAATTTACATAATATTTCCCAATTTTAAAAAACGCCGTGTTAATTGATGCAGAAAAATTCCCTTGCACCAACACTACTCTTTTCATAACAAACAAACCATCTCAAAATTAGAAACCCCGATTCTTGCGTTAACACTCGCTAGCGCCAACTAAATTAGATAACTAAAATATACCGGAACTTCCTTCACTGCTTAACTGTCCTTCGTAGCGTAACGGATAAGTCTCTTGGCTACGATGCTAAGGGTCATGCGTTCGATCCAAAATTTACTGTTAGGAATAGGTCTCGAATAGGTAGGTAGGTAGGGTGAGAGGAAAGAGACGGGAAAGGAAGAGAAGAAGAGAATAAAGGAATAATAAATTGTTTTTCTCTTTCACCATTTCCTTACTAGATGTCGCCACCGTCGCTACTTTCCTAGTAGTTCTAATGCCGCCGCTAGGTTTCTTGTAGTGGTGGGGGGCTCGGTTGGGTCGTAATGTGTTATTTTCCCCTTTTTAAAAATGACTTACAGTATAAAGATTTGTTTTAACATATTTACGACTATGGTTATAAATCTAAAGAAGATGGGATGTTTTCTTTGTGAAGTACTGTACAACAAGTTTTAAATGTTTCATAAAATTTGAAATATTTCTTCACCATTTAACGAATACAAATGTCATCGCGATATACAGGAATAATTTTAATATTTTGAATTATTTGTCACTAAGCTACACATGTCTCTGCCACTGCAAAATAATTATTGTTCCTGTTTTTTGCTGACACACCCCACGGGTTCTTTTCGACTTAATAATTACAACCAATTATTACTTCAGACAGACATTAATTATTTAATTCTTTTAACAAATCAATACTTTTTCTGGCGATCTCACAATCTCCTAGGCAGAATATAGGTATCTGATTTCTGGAATATAACTTAAACGTTATTAATCGCCAGTTTTTATAGGAAAGCCAACATTATTCACATCTATTGATACGCATAAGTATAGAGCTCTGCGCTTTTAAGATGGCCGCCGAGAATGAGGTATTATCCACTTCCGGTCATCTCAGAGGCCTGTGTTTACAATACAGTTCTGTGCTTGTGTCTTGTTTTGGAACTAATTATGCCGATTAACTGCTATGTTTTCGGCTGTTCAGCCGTTGCAAACAAAAATTTACGACTTAGTTTTCCAAAAGAAAGGGCTGTTTTTCAAGAATGGATGGTAAAATTACGCCATGGAAAAACACCTTCTCAGTATTCTCGTGATTGCAGCTGTCACTTCACAGAAGATGATTTTAATGTTCCTTTGGGCAGTTTTGGCGAGTGTTTTATGTTTTTTTAGAGTGATTAAGATATTTTTGATATAGTAGATGTTGAGAAAAATATATAAGCCTATGAAATAATAAGTATACCTGACCACCTTAACCTCGTTTAGGTTCATAATCAAGTTTCATTTCCATATAGATATAAGCTTTCATGAACCACAGATTATTGTCTGTGTTGGACATTACATGATAATATTTTAGGAGAAAAATTCCTCCGACACTGGGACTTGAACCCAGGACCTTTGGCTATTCGCGCCAATGCTCTACCAACTGAGCTAAGCCGGAGTTCAATTCACAGCGCCGGATGGAACCTCTCTCCTAAGACTGATTGCCCTAATGGTCTACCTCACAGACAGACAAGTTATGTCATATGCAGTACTGTGAGGCACACTAATTAGTGATTTTTGTGACCGGGCTCCCACTGTTATTGTACAGTTGACATTCAAGATAGATATAAGCTTTCATGAACCACAGATTATTGTCTGTGTTGGACATTACATGAGAATATTTTAGGAGAAAAATTCCTCCGACACTGGGACTTACCAGTTGGTAGAGCATTGGCGCGAATAGCCAAAGGTCCTGGGTTCAAGTCCCAGTGTCGGAGGAATTTTTCTCCTAAAATATTCTCATGTAATGTCCAACACAGACAATAATCTGTGGTTCATGAAAGCTTATATCTATCTTGAATGTCAACTGTACAATAACAGTGGGAGCCCGGTCACAAAAATCACTAATTAGTGTGCCTCACAGTACTGCATATGACATAACTTGTCTGTCTGTGAGGTAGACCATTAGGGCAATTAGTCTTAGGAGAGAGGTTCCATCCGGCGCTGTGAATTGAACTCCGGCTTAGCTCAGTTGGTAGAGCATTGGCGCGAATAGCCAAAGGTCCTGGGTTCAAGTCCCTGTGTCGGAGGAATTTTTCTCCTAAAATATTCATTTCCATGTTAAATTAGAATTTAATCTTTTCAGTGTAATTATTGTTGTCAATTTATTTGGTCATTGTCAATCGAAATTTCTCCCGTAACCGATAAAATGGCCACTCTGTATTGTAATATAGTAAAAAACAAACTACATACAAATTTTTAGGAAAACATGGGTCCGGGCTTGATGATTTTTTAGAGTAGAATATGGGCCTAGGCTTAAGGATAGTTGAAAATGTCCAGATTTGTTGTATGCCTGTAATAGAAACTCTTGTAACAAGTAGATCAAAACCTGATAAAGAAAAATGTAATCATAATAGGCCTATATTTAATTATGACACTAATTTTGTAAATGTCATGTTTCTTAGCATTCAAGCTTTTCTAGGTAAATCAGATATGTTATGTATTATGTCACCAGACAATAATTTGGAGGTAATTGGGATGGCGGAACACCGGTTGAGCCCAGAAAATATAAATTTGTCAAATACCGTACTCAAAATTTTAAAGTAGCCTCTTATTTTTGTCGTAGTCATAAAAAAGAATGGTGGTTCAGCTATTTTTATTTAAAACAAATCAAAAGACAATAGCAACTGTACAACTAATCATTTTTATTGGTATTTTGCAGAAGAGGCAAAAATACTGTTTGATAATAAACATTTACATTATGAAGTAGCCCCTCAGAAAATGCTTTGTTAAATTTTATGTGTTGAATAATGATGCCCTTCTTAGTCCAAATAACAAAGTCACACCTGTGAATATCAGTCAGTAACATCTGTGCCTGTACTTGTGCATAATGTTTCTTATTCACTAACTTGAACTTGATGAATTTTCTAATTGCTAGAGTCCGGCCAGCTTTCATACTGCTGCCTGCCCTACGCTTTCGAACCAAGTGGATATGGAATCTTCGTCAAAAAGTTTAAACCGTTCTTTCTTAAATGAATTTATCTTGAAGAAATTTGTCGAAAGAAAGTCGTGGGTACTTTCTGATTCTATAACCTCAACTTCGAATAAGGCAAAGTTCCTATCCGGATTTTTCTCTCGCCTGAGCAACCTGCAACCAAAACAAACAGCGTCGTATATTAGACTGTGTGTTCAATAAGTTATGATACGAAAAAGTTCATGCAAATTTGTAAAAAAAACATGAAAATAAATCGTGCAACAGTATACAAAAATATTTGAGGCCGCAGTCATATTGCACCATAGTAGAACAGTTAGCGAACGTTTCAGACGACAGGTAGCTTTGATTTCTCACCTTGCAATCAACTCTTGCTTTGTTAACTGTGAAATATTTGTTGCACCATCTTCGGATAAACCCCTTTTTAACTCCTTCACTGTAAAATTGGCGAACCGTCCCGAACTCATATTGAAAATACATAAGAATGAGGAAACCGGAAGTTGACAATACCTGAATGTGGAGAGCAGCGCGCTAAAGTGGCAGGAGGAAAAACTACAAAAGCCCAGAGCTCTATATGGCAGAACGAGATGGCAGGACCTCCTCAGACCCTGCTGCGCTCTGGTGGACAAATTTTTAACTGCACGCATAAGGTTCCCAATCCCATACTCCTCAACAAACTGGAACAGATCACTACTGCATCAAACTGTCTAACCCAACGAGCTAGAATAGCCTATTCTAGCTCGTTGGTCTAACCAGACTAATAAGGGATATATTATCAAGGAACTCAGTAATCATAGATGACACAGTTGCCATGACAGGAAAAATACAACAGACAAATGGTGTCCTACAGGGCAACCCGCTCAGCCCACTCCTGTTCAATGTCATAACATTCATAACATCGGACATCACCAAAGCCATCCAACAAACTTAAAAGAAACAACTCTGATCATGTATGCGGATGATATGGCGCTGGTTTCCCCTAATAAAGAAGACATACAGAGAGCCTTCGATGCGCTGATACAATGGGCAGAATCAAACAAGTTCGATCTAAACCAAAGAAAAACAGTTCAAATGGTTTTTAGAAAAGGAGGCAAACTAACACAAAATGAACCTATCAAACATGTACAACAACCACTGGAAATTGTAAAGTCTTTCAAATACCTGGGAATTACGTTACAGCCAACATTGACATCATTTCGCATTCATGTACAGGACAGAGCGGCAGCTGCAACAAAAGCTATCTTTGAAATACAGAACATCACCAGGCTCTCTTTGGACACTGCTATGACTCTATTCTACTGTAAGATAGTCCCAATAATCAGCTACGGTATGGAGTTAATATGGGACAAGCTCAGCCGCAATGACCTAGCCACTATAGAAAAAGTAAAAGCAAGATTCCTTAAACGTGCCCTTGGTATCTCAAAATTTGCGCCATCCCGTCTAGCTTACGAGTTGGCTAAGGAATCCTTCCTGATTGATGACCTCAGAATGAGACTATTACTACCATCTACTACGAACTCATCGCTACACCTACAAGAAAGAAATCAGAAGAAGGAAGATATATGGATAGATTTTTATTGTACCGATGCCATGGTTGACAGAGGATGGACAAAGACCAACCAGGACTTGCGACACATGCTAACAAGCTTAGCTGTACATGGCTACCACCACAAAATATGCAGAACAAAATATTATCATACCCCCGACAGTGATTGCGTGTGCTCCCTATGTGAATTGTATTGTGATAGATACCACATAACAAAGTGCAAAAACCGAACTGTCTCGCTAAAAGAATACAGTACATTGTAAACGAAACATACTGTTGTGGAGCAACTACAGATTGCAAAGATATTAAGTAATATGATTGCCGCAACACAATGAAGAATCAACAGCCTAATTACAGAGTGCAATGTCAGCATTATCTTCGTATAAATAGGACTCGAAATATGTACTAGGAGAGTCAGGCAGCAGCCCTGTCTGTGGCCACGCCGCTCGGGCCTTTGGGCCCGAGAGAAGATTGGAGAGGTTCCGACGACAACATCACCCCGTCAACCCTTCCCGTGTGTGCTGCTAGCTCTGAGACAAACTTCTATAAAAGGTATGAAACTTGTCTATGTTATTATTGTATCAATATGTAGAGAGACATCATAAACTATTTGAGTAAATATGAATAGCCTACGTAGATATATTTCTAACTACCATAATATGGATATATATTCTACATGTAAGTGCTGTTAAATAAAGTTAATAATATGTAATATTAATTAGTTCTTATATGCAATACTAAAAGGTAACACATTAATAAAGGTTCAAATAAATCCACCATAACAAATGGTAGAGGCGCGGGACGTTACCATATTATGTACCTCAGCATGCCAAGTTCGCCTACCTAAATGAAACCCCCCAAATAAAATTGAGAATATGCTTTATTTTAGGAAAGTTGTAGTGACTTAATTATGAATTACATAGTATAATGCAATTAAGATCAATTTTTCTGCTATTGCAAATACGAGTATAGTAGTAACCTTCACACAGTTGTTAAAAAGCTTGCTCATCACACAGGCTCACATAACAGCAATCACTGAAATAATAGCTTACTTGCTGAATAAACAAAAATGTATACATCATTCTCTTCTAAGTGAAGTTCCCTTTAAGAATATGGCCTGTATGTCAAAATAAATATTTAAAACGTCAGGAACAGGGAATAATTTTATTCCATATTTATAAAACGGGAAAAAAGTACTTAAATTTTATTATGAAGTATTAAAAAAAAAAAAAAAGTTTTGTTATTAGTATTATTCGTCTTATTAGAGAATTATTATTATTTTTTTGTAATTAAATTAATGATTATATTGGTAAATTAATACATTTATAAATTTTTTGGAATTTTGAAGCAATAATAAATTGATAAATGCGTTTAACAAGAGAGTGGCATCTAAATATTAAAAGATTTGTTGGGGCATATTTCTTTATGTACATTAATAACAATACAACTTGTGAAAAATGAGTCACAGGGACCTATGAATAATATAATTAGCGAGTAAAATACACTTACGAGAAAAGGGACAGAGAGACCCTACGCCGAAATAAATAAAAGGGACAGAGAGGTCCTACGCCGAAATAAATAAAAGGGACAGAGAGGTCCGACGCCGAAATAAATAAAAGGGACAGAGAGGCCCTACGCCGAAATAAATAAATGGGACAAAGAAACCCAAAGCCGAAATAAATAAATGGGATAGAGGAACCCAACGCCGAAATAAATAAATGGGACAGAGTAACCCAACGCCGAAATGAATAAATAAATGGGACAGAGAAGCCCAACGTCGAATAAAGTAGGTAAGAGTATAGCCTATAAATAAATAAAAAATGCATTGTAAGTGTGTATGATAATTATGATAGGTCAAAAGTATTAAATAAAATGTTATATAATGGAATAGCCTCACGATCTACCAATATAATGGAATCATAGCCACGTGCCATTTAACTAACATAAATTTTTCATCTTGATAGAACGCAAGAATTCAAAAAAAATCAGGGACATCTCAATTATTTTTTACATATAAGTGTCGTTAACTGAAAAAATACTTAGAAAAGTATGAAATAATTTACATAACTGTAACACAGATTAAAGTGACAATTTAAATCAAACATAACATGACATTTAAATAATTTCATTCTTGACAACAACAAAATAAGAATTTTATTCAATGAGGTAAATAGGCTTGTGTGAAAGCAAGATTTTCTAGCAAATGTGGTGAAAATAAAATTATATTAGCTTATTAAAAGTAAGTCCTACTGTGAAAAAGAATAATATAAGAACTATTTGTTTGCCAAGTGTTCAAATAGCAATAAGTATAAGTTATTTAAAAGATGTAAATATGTATTAAAATTTAAATATGAACAATTTTGTTTAAGAACAAATTATATTATGTAAATAATAGTGATTTTTTATAATAATCTTGCCTTCAAGGAGCAAGCAGTTAAGCTACATGTTGAAATCATGTGTGTCAATGTCTACTACAATCAGCTGACAAAGAATTCGCTGACACCTAGCATTACATCATATTACTTAAATATACCAGAACTGTGTTATGATTTTGATTGCACATTTTACCAGTTCAATATAATTTTTATGTAATAGAGGAATGTTATTTTCAATAATATGGCAATCATCAATGTTTACTTTGTATGTACCCCCCCCCCCCAAAAGAAAAAACACACACACAGTAAGTGTGAAAGCTATATATAAGTGAAAGACATACAATTTTATGTAAAACTTCATAGCACTTTGAATATTTAAATGAATCCTTTATCTTTGAAGACATACGCGTAATTTATTATAGTCCATAATTATGAAAGAATGTCATAATAATACAATTTTCTCTGTTTCAGGTGAGGAACAAATCTGTATAAATCATTTAAATCATATAATTACGTTTCTTTTTCACAATGATTTCACAGAAGCAGCTCGAGAAGAAAAATATATACACTTAAATAATACATTCAAGAATGCATGCAAAACAAATAGAAAAAAATTGGTAATGTAGGCCTACATAAATAATTATAACGGTAAAAAGAAATATACTCATGTGCACAAAAAGGGGCCCCGAAGAAAGAAAGAAAAAAAAAAGTTAACCATCCCTCAATACCATTATACCCACCCTTCCCACTTAAAGATTGTACATTATAACAAGATAAATTTTAAAAGAAGTATCAATGTATTTTTATGTGTGTAAGAAATGTTATTATGTATTTTAAGGTTTTTAATGTTCTATTGAACATCAAATATCAATTTTACTCATTTTATGGAGATTAGTATGTACACTTCTTAATTTTTAACATTTCAGTAGAAGTGGAAAGAAAAACTCAAAATTCTTATAGAACAGAATTTTTTAAAATTTTGAATTTTGTTTAAAGACAGTTTTTATTAAAAAAAGTTATTTATACACAAACTGTGAATTATAAAGAACATTTAATGTTTAATTTTGTTATATTGAGATAACAATGTATTTCAAGTTCTATAATAATTTTCTGTTCGAAATAATTTTTAATGATGCACATTTTTTTGTTAACTGTGTGTCACTATTTTGTGAATGAATACTGACAGAATATTGCATTCACTCAATTTTCTCATAGAAAAATTATGTTTAAATAATACAGTAAACTGATTATATTTATAAGAACTGTTATCCTAAGTGACAGTTCATTGAAACAATTTTACCTGATTGCTGTTATTGATATTATGTCTTATGTTTTAAAATTTCAGAAAAAATATTCGTATTGTTAATAGGCTAATATGCACTTAAAAACAACTTAACTTATTAAGAAAAAAGAGTTTACCAAAATGAAAAGCCAAATATTTCAATATTTTATTTTCTTGTGGATTAAGTGCATATATTTTAAACAGAAAAGGGTTTTATTATGTTTATGTTGAGACAATGTAATTTACTGATGTAAGCAGCACACACATTCCTTTCTATCCAAGAAGATTCATATTATTCTGAAAAATCAATTCTCCAAAACAATGACCTCCTCATTCTGATATCAACGCAGAAAACGATGAATAGTAGTCCACAGCTGATGTACTGATCTCTGTACAAAACGTATCATCGTAAAATATGGACCCACATGGACCAAGGACCAAGGACCAAGGTACCTACAGGTACCTACACCATGAAGGAGGGAAGGGTGTTGTGGAGCAACTACAGATTGCAAAGATATTAAGTAATATGATTGCCGCAACACAATGAAGAATCAACAGCCTAATTACAGAGTGCAATGTCAGCATTATCTTCGTATAAATAGGACTCGAAATATGTACTAGGAGAGTCAGGCAGCAGCCCTGTCTGTGGCCACGCCGCTCGGGCCTTTGGGCCCGAGAGAAGATTGGAGAGGTTCCGACGACAACATCACCCCGTCAACCCTTCCCGTGTGTGCTGCTAGCTCTGAGACAAACTTCTATAAAAGGTATGAAACTTGTCTATGTTATTATTGTATCAATATGTAGAGAGACATCATAAACTATTTGAGTAAATATGAATACTTACATGATTCTAACTAACAGAATAAGAATATATATATGTTGTTAATAAAGTTGATAGTATCTTTTATACGGATTTTATGAAACCCTAAAAGTATCACATTAACAAGCGAATATTTAAATAAAATATTCACCATAACAATACTATGCACGTTGGTGCGCTGTTCCTTTCATTCAAAAGGTTCCCATGGGTGAAGTTTGAACCCACGATTTTGATGTGAATCCGACTTTTCGCCGGGGCAGCCAACATTCTCGAGCGTATTTTTTGAAGGGCGTGAAAACTTGTCAAATTTTTTAATGTCCTGAGGTTTTCCTGGCGTTAGGTCTGAGAATAATTTTCTCGGTTTGCTAGCGGTGAGTGTTTGGAAGACCTCTTCCAATCACTCACCGCTAGCAAACCGAGAACATTTCGTCACATTTTTTGTTTTTAAAGTTAAAATGGGAACCTTTCTGTCAGCGACTCCCGATAGGTGGCAGCAGGGTCAAAAGAGGTCCAAGCATGTCGTCTGCTGTCCATTGAACTTAATGGAACAGACTATTTAAACATCAGTCAGAATGCCAGAAAACATGTTGTGGCGATCCTCTGTGTAAAACAGAGGGGTACATATATGCTTTACGAAATATATGGTTATAAAATATAAAGAAGATTAAACGGATGCTAATAGTTAATAGTCTATGAGTTCCTTCAAATCTCCTCGCTCAACACTTTCAGATCCTCAGAATTGACTCATTATCTTAATCATTTTTACAAAGAATAAAACTTAACAAGAAGTAGTATTCTCATTATCTACAACAGAAGGTCATGTTTCCAATATCTTCATCAAATGGACAAGATTCACTTATGTTCTGTTGCTTTAAACAGAAAGTTCGCCCAGCAGGAAACTCAACCACTTATTCTCTTTCAAACTATGATACAAAATTACTTCTTAAGAAGGTATGGACAGTATTTGATAAATACAACTTACTTAATTTATTAACTTCATAACAAAAATTCACATATTTCTGTTTCACATTGATTATAATCTGTATAATGAAATTATTAAATCCCTGTGTGTTGAAAAACACTTTGAAATTACAGCGGTGGCTCTGACGGATTTCAAAGTAGTGCTTATCTCCTTATATAGGACACCAGATAGCGATTTCAGTATCTTTATAACCCGTATGGAGCAGACTCTCCAAACAGTGTCTTCTAAGTGGTCGAAGTACAAAATAATTATCGGAGGTGACTTAAATGTTGACCTCAGATATACCTCCCCTCGACAAATGGAACTGCTGGATCTCTTTAGATCCTTCAATCTCTACCACAAGGTATCCTGTCCAACACGTGTAGAGGCTTGCCTGGACAATATAATAACAAACCTGGGAATCCACAACTGTGAAATTAAAATAATAGAGCCAGGACTGTCGGACCATAAAGCAATTGTATGTAAGATCACGCTTGACCAACCAAAATTTAACCCAAACCAAGTGTTTTCTCACCATGGGCACATGTAATTTTTCTCTGTGCTTTACAGATAATAAATTGGGATGTTCTACTGATCGATATAAGGAAAGGTTATGGCAATTGCCTATTTGACAACTGCAATATATGGTTTACGAATTTCTTTGATAAGTACTTTCCAGAAGAAACGATAAAACAGAGTCACCCACTGTGCAGACTTAATAAGCCAAAGTGGTATACACGTGAACTAAGGGAAAATAAAGTAAAACTATTACAGCTTTTCTCGAACTACAAAAGTACTCAATCGGAAGAAGATAAGAAAGAATATGTAGAATTTAGGAAAGAATACAGGTTACCTATCCAGAAAGCTAAAAATGAAGCAAATGTTACTTTTATAGAAACTCAGGGGAACAAATGTAAAGCTGTTTGGAGACTAATTAAAACAAACACTCCCTCACCTAGCATTGATCCAGTAATAATAGATCCAGAAGAAGTAAATAATTACTACATCAACATAGCAGACAAGATCCAAGGTGCAATATCCCCTCCAGACATAAGTGTAAAACAACTACTGGAAAATATAGACCAACCAAAGACAATCTTTAAATGGAAAGAAAGTTCGGAAGAAGAAAT
The DNA here is from genome assembly GCA_964059195.1 of Ectobius pallidus. Classification (NCBI taxonomy): domain Eukaryota; kingdom Metazoa; phylum Arthropoda; class Insecta; order Blattodea; family Ectobiidae; genus Ectobius; species Ectobius pallidus. Next base: position 124,264,388 of record CAXKWD010000002.1, read on the forward strand.
TCTAAACGAAGTGAGACATATGACAAACTCTAATACAGCAGACTACTATGGATTATCCAACAACTTTTTTAAAAGTGTAATTTGGTACATTCTATACCCATTAACAATATGTAATAATAATAATAATAATAATAATAATATTTATTCAGCCATTAAACAAAAAAGCAATAGGCTAAGTGAAACACATAACATTAGGTGATCTCAGAGTGATCAGCCTCAAAGTATTCATAAATACTATAAAACGGATGATTCCGGAGCCAGTTTTTTTACCAGTTTTGCAAAGCGAGTCCTTGTGGAACACCGTACAGATAGTGGCAAACAGTTAAAAAACTTCATGCCAGTCACAGGAAAACAGTTTGAACTCTTGTTCAGTCTAATCCTAGGAATATTCAGGTCATTACAATGCCTAGTAGAGTACTCATGTATCTCTCGGTTAACAGTAAAATCGACCTCCCTGTCTTTAATATCTAATAAGCATTGCAAAATGTATACACTGTACACTGTAAGAATTCCCTTTTGAATGAACAAAGGTCTACAGTGGTCGAGATACCCAACACCACACAATAGTCTAACTGCCTTCTTTTGTAGCAGGAGAATCTGATAGGCCTTGACAGAGTGACCCCAAAGTCTAGTTCCATACACAACATGCGACTGGAAGAATGCGTGGTAGGCATACATTACAAAATCACTGGGCATCTCCATCTTCAATCTCCTCAACAAAAAAAGGACTCTACTAAGCTTGACACAGATTGTATCAATATGGTCACTCCAACTAAGTTGTGCGTCAAGCATAAAGCCCAGCATTTTAACAGGGCCGTTATTATCTATAGGGCTACCCAAACTAAAAGTCAGTGATTGTGTCTTTGCATCATTGAGAGTTAATTTATTTAATTCAAACCACTTCGTAGAATCTTCAAGAAGCATCTCGGCCGAACTTCGAGCTAGGGCAAGATCACTGGCTCTGGCAATCAGGGTAGCATCATCGGCGTACAGTATTACATTTCCAAACAATTCGTAATACAGGTCATTAATTGCAACAATGAACAAAAAAGGCCCTAAGAGAGAGCCCTGGGGAACACCATAATTCACTAGTAGGGGTGTAGATGTATCATTTTCCCACTGGACAACCTGATACCTATCTTTCAGGTAAGAATCGAGCATTCTGAGTGGACCAGCCCCCAAACCATATCTACTCAGTTTTATAAGTAATATATCATGAGAGATACAGTCGAATGCTCGTGAGAGATCACATAACTTGATAGAAGTGCACTGCTTCAGTTCAAGAGATTCCAGCACAATTTCCAGGAGAGATTCCACAGCAGAGATGGTCGATTTTCTCTTCCTAAAACCAAACTGAGTTGGAACAAAAAGCTGATTGTTCTCAAAATACTCGTATAGCTGGTCAAGCATAACAGCCTCGAAAACCTTACCCAACACAGGAATCAATGATATAGGCCGGTAACTACTAACATCATCATGGGAACCTTTCTTAAAGACAGGCACAGTTTTAGAAATCTTTAGGACATCAGGAAAAATGCCATCCGCGAGGCAGGCATTGATAAGTATGGACAACAGGGGAGCCACGATTGAAATAATTCTTTTTAAAAAGTCAGTGGACATATCGTACACATCTCTGCTTTTTGTTGATTTAAAACTTTTGACAAGCCTAATTATGTCTGCACCACACACTTGTTTCCACCTAAACTGATAATCCACTGGAGGGATCACGTTAAGACTGTCATAAACATCATTTATATCAAAAGAGCCAGATGCAGTATTTCTCATTAGAATGTCAACAGATTCAATAAAATATTGGTTAAAATCCTCTGCCGTGGCAAAATCAGTTTGTTGAACAGCAGTGCAAGGTCTCTTAGAGTTTATCAGGTCCCATGTAGCCTTACAGGGGTTGGTAGACTGAGCCACATAGTCGACTAGAGCAGACTTCTTCGCCTCACTGAACTTAGAACGATATGTTCTTCTTGCATTACCTAAGGAAAGGGTAAGGTGGGGCCTTGTCTTACATAAGTCGTTTAGAATTAAGATCTGTCCTCTAAGCCGAGCCAGTTCTGGTGTATACCAGTCTTTAAGTTTAAACCTAGACCGAACAGTGTTCTCATTCACTTTAAAAAGCTTAGATTTGACAGGAAAACATCCATCAAAGATATTCTTGAGGTCAGTGAAGAAACTGGCAAAGGCATCATTTGCAGACAGTCCCTGTACCGAGACCGATATACTTTCAATTTTTGATTCGAGCACTTCACTGAAAGTTAAATAATTAGAGTCTGTAAATGCTCTGAAACTAGCGGTTCGATATTTAGTCCTATTTAGTTCTTCAGATTTTGCCATACTTATTGTAGTATCTTGGATGACACAGAAGCACAAAGTATCATGGTCACTTAGGGCAAACGATCGAACCTCAGTTGTAAACATATCCGGCTTCAAGTCAGTAGCTACATTGTCTAGGCATGCTTTATTTCTGGTGGGCTGACTATTAACAAGGTGTAAGTCGAGAGACATAAGCAAATTTTCGAAATCAACACTTTTTTTTATCCTTCTTGAGCATATCTATGTTATAATCTCCACCCAGCACGGTGAAGTTTATATTTCGCATACTGTTTAAAGAAATCTACTCTTATACAATTCAACGGCCCTAAATAGCGTGCTTGCTCGCCCGCTTCGTGAGACATCGGGTATACTCGGCGATGTTCGTCTCTCGCAGTCTAAACTTTCATGACGACTACAAGATTAGGAAAACCGTTTCTTTATTATATAAGGCCTAAGTGAAATGGACACGATGAACAAATATTCTAATTTTATTTTTACTTACAATTTTCATAGCTCTGAACCACAAACATTTTTAATAATCTACCAGTGTACATTTCTTAAAAATCCTGGAGTCAATGAATAATGGCGGGCGAAGCCGGGGGCACCAGCAGTAAAATATTGATGATTTAACTCTTGAAATATCGCTGATAATAATAATCCAAATCAATCACTCCTTCTCTTGAAAAATTATATAATTTCTGAAAATTACACTGAATCTATCAAATAAAATTCACATTTCATTCATCTGTCAACAAACAGTTGAAAAACAATACGTATTATCCACCGCCGTCTCGAGAATTACGCACGAGAATTAGCCTATACAGTTTAGAAGGCAGTGGTTCACTATCTTTGGAACTGCATAATCGAATCTGAGATCGTTTTCCCAGGTGGCAATTTCTAATCGTGGAATGTACTCTAAAGTCGGAATTTTAGCTGTTTCATTAATTATTAATAGTTTAGTTTAAGAATGATTCGCGTGCAAGTGTTAATAAATATAATGCTTTAATAATTACTATACTATTAATTTCTAATTTTTTCAATTAATTATCGTGGGCGAAGCCGCGGGCACATCCTAGTAATTAACAATTCGAGGGCTCTGAAGAACAGATCAATATCACCACAGGGCGACCTGTAGACGCCAATCACAATCACATTTACATGTGTTAAGACGATACATGCAAACTCATGATGCATGTCAAGGCTAAAATTAGACACATCAATTTCTTTATAGAAGGCTGCCAGTTCAGTTGATATATATATATAGCGACACCACCATGTTTCATGTTAGTACGACAAAAGGGGCTAGCTAAAATATAGCCACTGATACTTAAGAGTTTCAAGTTCTCAGCTTCTAGCCAATGTTCGGAGAAACACAACGCTTTAAAATTCTGAGACGTTAATATAATTTCAAGTTCAGGGATTTTATGTTCTAAACTCTGTATATTACAGAACATCATGCCTACTTGTTTAATGAGAGATTTTGTAGGAGACGACATGTGTCTTAGTCATTCGAAAGAACTTTCTGCAGCACTGTCGTTATAGATCTGCGTAGGTCTGAGCTTACCAAAAAATTCCGTTAAGAGACAACCATCAGGCCAAATATCCGCTTTAAATGCATCCAGAAAATCACCTTCGTGTAATTCAATATGGAAGAACGCGTAGGAGTCATGTTTAGTCTTAAGTTTCGTGACTTGTACATTAGCGAAAGTTGTAGTGACCAGATTTATTATAGAACTGACGGTAGTATCCGGCTCCAATCTACTTAAGAATAGAGCTTTTTTCTTTATTGGTTTAGCCACAGCTTTTATTTCACTCACTGTCTTCGTACCGTATATTATTGGTTTATCAATCCTTTTCCTCGTTTTTTTAACTGCTTCCGCCCAAGTAGCAGGGCTCTCATTCGCTGCCTTGTTGAATGTTGTCGGCTCAGGCATCGTAGAGATGCCGGTCATAATATTTCCGCCATTTTGATGGTGATCAGCTCCAGGGGGCCGTGAGATAATACTTGGTCCTTTCAGATCTTTTTCCACCAGTGTTCGTATTTCTTTCAGTTTTTTTTCCATTTCTGTTTCTAGTATAGATAACTTGCTTTGAACATTACACAAGTCAGCATTAACCTGAAGTTGGAACAACTCAAAGCGCCGCAACTTCTCATGTATCGTCCTACACCCCCCACACAGCCATTGCAGGCCGGGGCTCTTGGTTGAACCATTTATCAGTCTTATCTCGTTGTCCTTCAGATCTGTGCAATCTGTGTGATAAATTAGATCGCAGATGTATAAACCTATGTCTTACAACTGGCACTTTCCCAGATACATTAAAAGTAGCGAAAGTTATACCAGTGTTTAAAAAAGGTAACAAGTCAGATATTGGAAACTACAGGCCTATTTCAATAATACCAACTTTCTCAAAAATTCTTGAAAAAATTATGAAAAGACAACTATGCCAATACCTTGAAGAAAATAATATATATGCAAACAACCAATTTGGTTTCAGGACCAACAAGGGTACAGTCGATGCAGTAGGCAAAGTGATAACCCACATATTAGATGCATTTGAGAACCATCAGATGGCGGAAGCCACCCTCTGTGATCTGACCAAGGCTTATGATTGTGTCAACCATGATTTACTGTTATTGAAATTAGAATACTATGGTATAAAAGACAGAGAACTGAAGTTGTTTAAAGCCTACCTTACTGATCGCCAACAGATTGTCTCAATGGCTGGAAAAAAATCAAACATAGGTTACCTCAGACAGGGTATCCCACAAGGAACAGTACTTGGTCCCGTCCTGTTTCTGATCATGAAAAATGACTTGGGACATAATGTCCACTCCCGATCAATAATATATGCAGATGACTCTACTTTCCTAAATAGTGATCACACAGCAGACAATCTCCACAAAGAAAGCCAAGAAACATTAGAAGAAGCAGATATCTGGTTTAGGGCAAATGGTTTCCAGTTAAACAGAACGAAGACACAGTCGATTACTTTCACTCTGAAACCAGATGGGACAACTAATAAAGAGCCTGGCAAACTTTTGGGGATCAGTATAGATTGCAAGCTTAGCTGGGAAGACCACATAAATTGGGTAGGCCAAAGGCTCTCTAGAGTGTTATATTTACTAAGGAACCTGGGAACGCAAGTTCCACAAGAATATGTGAAGTCAGCTTATTTTGCGTATTTCCAAAGCATTGCAAGATATGGTCTACTACTCTGGGGCAATAGCCCACATATTAAGAAAGTGCTAGTGTTACAAAAGAAAGCAGTACGAATACTAACAGGGGCAAGTAATAGGGACCACTGTAAACCTCTCTTTAGAGAACTCAAAATTATGACAATCATAAACTTGTACATATTGGATCTGCTAGTTCATGTAAAGTGTAAAGCCCAGAACAATGTTCTTAGAAGTGAGATTCATGAACAGAGGACTAGAATACTAAGTGACTTGAATGTACCAAGAACAAGACTAACGAAAACCCAAAATAACTTTCATGTGATCTCCACAAAAGATTTTAACAAAATTCCAAGTAGGATCAAGGAACTGAAGGCACAGGAGTTCAAGAACACAATATCTAAGTGGCTAGTGAAAACCCCATTCTACAACTAGAGGAATTCTTCAGCCTAGGAATAACGGACTTCCCAAATACAGGATAAACTCTGATAAAATGGACACTTTCTGTATTTGCATTCTGCAATTAGCTATAAGATCTATGTAATTACATATGCACAAATGTGCGCATTTCTCTCATTATTATATATCCACAATTGACGAAGCCATGTATTTTACAATACCACTGGTGAATAAATATCTTATCTTATCTTATCTTATCTTATCTTATGAATATTTTGTTTAAACGGAATTTGTTTCATTGCAAACATTAAAACAAACCGTAAAATTGAAACACTTGCAAAACTAAATTATTCTTACAGGCATTGGTGGTTCTTGTAAATTGAAGATTAAAAAATATATATACATATTTTAAAGAAGACGTCAAAGCATATTTTTCCTTTCTATACTGGCAATTGGCACTGGCTATTTTCCCCCTCGAAATACAAAAAAATAAAAAGATAAATAAGTCAACTACACTGTTATTATATACAACTCACTTTTATAATGCACATTAATGATATTAAAACAGTATATTAGAACTGGAATTACCGATGCACGTAGATATTTTAACTCGAATCGAAGAGAACATAGTATTTTAAATTATTAGCATATGATAACCCAGTACGATGAATAACAATTCCCTGCGAGCCATAATTCTGAAAGTTATGTAATTTAATTCTAAAACAAAAAGGATGAACCTATAGGCCTATTATGGAAGGGCGTTGACGTTAAAAATATTACGCATTTAGGCCTATAGTAATAATAACAAGAAAACCATTCCCTTATTACCTTATTTTGACATTCCAGCTTCTTTCTAATTACGTTGACTTCATGAAAAGAACATTCTATTACTAATATGATACACTATTCAAATACTATTATTCGCATTTGTTTCCGACACAAAAACTTAATGACAGCTATAATTCTGGAGCATGTATTATTCGTGAGCCTCTAAAGGATATTATTTAGAAGCAAGGAAACGTAACGTAAATTTATTTATAAAATATTAATGATAATAGGAACAAAATATTTACACATTTATATCAAATTCTTTACTTTCTATGACTACTGTGTTATATTAATCAAATACTAGCATCTGTCTACCACACAGTAAATTCATAACCGAAAGCTGAAATACTCGTACATACAGAATATTGTGAAAGCAAACAACCATGAACCGAAATTACTTTTTACAAATGATTTACAGTATAAAGAATTTTTTTTACATATTTACGCCTATGGTTATAAATCTAAAGAAGATGGGATGTTTTCTTTGTGATGTACTGTACTTTAAATACGTTTCATAAAATTTGAATTATTTCTTCACCATTTAACGAATAAAAATGCCACCGCGATATACAGGAATAACTTAAATATTTTGAATTATTTGTCACTAAGCTGCACATGTCTCTGCCACTGCAAAATAATTATTGTTCCTGTTTTTGCTGACAAACCCCATGGGTTCTTTTCAACATAGTAATTACAACCAATTATTACTTCAGACAGGCATTAATTCTTTAATTCTTTTAACAAATCAATACTTTTTCTGGCGATCTCACATTCTCCTAGGCAGAATATAGGTATCTGATTTCTGGAATATAACTTAAACGTTATTATTTATAATCGCCAGTTTTTATAGGACAGCCAACATTATCTATTGATACGCGTAAGCATATGGCAAAACGAGATGGCAGGACCTCCTCTGACCCTGCTGCGCTCTGGTGGGCAAATTTTTAACTGCACACGAAAGGTTCCCATTTCACATATGTATATGCATATGTATAGGGATGTAGCTCGCCAAACTTCTCCGACAGATAGCGTGGGTGTACTAGCCGGTATGCGCTAGCCGTTCGTCACTTGTTTTTCCAGTTTTCTTCTGCTGGCTTCATGCTTTTAAATGGCGTTCCAACTTCTCAGTCCGAAAAATATGTTCGTAATTTTATATTTTTATAGAGGACACGAGGCTACTATACGTACTTCCTTGTCTACTGGGCCCTTCTAGAATGTTGAAGTGTCAAAAATACGAAAGAAAAATCACAGCAGATAGGCTCTCAATAACACTAAAACGGAAGGATTAACGAACAAATATTGTGAGATATTTCCGATACAGACGACATTATTTTGTACTCGACTTGCAGTAATATGTTATCAATGTATGAATATTTATATGCAGTGCGGGGATTAGATATTCTTTAATCTTTAAATTAATATTAAATTTGCCGTGAGCATCGAGAAGATGATATGGGCCATTTAAAAATAGAGTAAATTACAATAAATAAATTAAAATTACCTAATAACGCAATGTTAATTACGGTACATTGTGTTAGTTTTTTGTTAAACTGTATCTTTAGTGCACCTTTATATTCAAAGACCACTTCCCTGTTTAATTTATTTAGTTATTTTAGGCCTATTTATTTTACTTTGCTGTATAAATATGTGTATATTAGGCTACTGTAGCCTTCTATTGCATCTGATATCAAAATATAAATTCTGTGATGTCTAAATAGCCAAGTTAGATTGACGGCCTCGAATAAAAATTGTGACAATAGCGTTGCCAATTTAATAGGCTACATAACTTAACGTATGGTAATTATTAAATTCTGTCTTTATAATCTGCTATGTCATGCAATGAAATATTCTTAACAATATTCTGTTTCATAACTAGAAATGAAAATCATGTAACGATGGTCTAGCATAACTTACCGATAATAAAAGGAATAAGAAAGAATAGGAATGAGAGAAAAAAAGGCCTAATCGATTCCCAAGTTCCCATCTTTTTTAACTACGAGGGACACGAAAGGTAAGTTTTCGTGATGTAAACATATTTTAATATTTGGATTTTGAATACGTTTTTAGTATGACGGTATAGGCTAAATATGCATTTGATATAGAAAATAAATAATATTAAAAATGACTGCGAATACACACAACATAAATAAGTGTTTATCACGTATATCAATTAGTATTTTACTGTCTGAACCCTAGAGGTATATTCTTTTAGTTACTTTGAATCATACCCAATCGCCAAATTAGCAGTACTGTATATAAATATTCATATCTGCATAACATTTTGTACGTCGGGAACATAGTAATGTAGTTAATAGCGGGCATTTCTCACAGTATTTGTCAGTTTATTCTTCTTTCTTTTCGACTTATATAGCGTCTATTTTTTGCAATTTTTCATTAAGTTTTTTCACGTAAATATATTCTGGAAGTGTCCAGTATACAAAGAAATGCGTCTAGTAGGGTTTTACCCGCTACAAAAAAAAGAAAAGTTCGAACGTATTTTTCAGTCTGCTAAGATGAAACGCCATTTAAAAGCATGGAACCAGCAGACAACAACTCGAAAAACAAGTGACGAACGGCTAGCGCATACCGGCTAGAGCAGTGGAGACATCTGTTGGTTCTAGTTCGCTACATCCCTATATAGGGATGTAGCTCGCCAAACTTCTCCGACAGATAGCGTGGGTGTACTAGCCGGTATGCGCTAGCCGTTCGTCACTTGTTTTTCCAGTTTTCTTCTGCTGGCTTCATGCTTTTAAATGGCGTTCCAACTTCTCAGTCCGAAAAATATGTTCGTAATTTTATATTTTTATAGAGGACACGAGGCTACTATACGTACTTCCTTGTCTACTGGGCCCTTCTAGAATGTTGAAGTGTCAAAAATACGAAAGAAAAATCACAGCAGATAGGCTCTCAATAACACTAAAACGGAAGGATTAACGAACAAATATTGTGAGATATTTCCGATACAGACGACATTATTTTGTACTCGACTTGCAGTAATATGTTATCAATGTATGAATATTTATATGCAGTGCGGGGATTAGATATTCTTTAATCTTTAAATTAATATTAAATTTGCCGTGAGCATCGAGAAGATGATATGGGCCATTTAAAAATAGAGTAAATTACAATAAATAAATTAAAATTACCTAATAACGCAATGTTAATTACGGTACATTGTGTTAGTTTTTTGTTAAACTGTATCTTTAGTGCACCTTTATATTCAAAGACCACTTCCCTGTTTAATTTATTTAGTTATTTTAGGCCTATTTATTTTACTTTGCTGTATAAATATGTGTATATTAGGCTACTGTAGCCTTCTATTGCATCTGATATCAAAATATAAATTCTGTGATGTCTAAATAGCCAAGTTAGATTGACGGCCTCGAATAAAAATTGTGACAATAGCGTTGCCAATTTAATAGGCTACATAACTTAACGTATGGTAATTATTAAATTCTGTCTTTATAATCTGCTATGTCATGCAATGAAATATTCTTAACAATATTCTGTTTCATAACTAGAAATGAAAATCATGTAACGATGGTCTAGCATAACTTACCGATAATAAAAGGAATAAGAAAGAATAGGAATGAGAGAAAAAAAGGCCTAATCGATTCCCAAGTTCCCATCTTTTTTAACTACGAGGGACACGAAAGGTAAGTTTTCGTGATGTAAACATATTTTAATATTTGGATTTTGAATACGTTTTTAGTATGACGGTATAGGCTAAATATGCATTTGATATAGAAAATAAATAATATTAAAAATGACTGCGAATACACACAACATAAATAAGTGTTTATCACGTATATCAATTAGTATTTTACTGTCTGAACCCTAGAGGTATATTCTTTTAGTTACTTTGAATCATACCCAATCGCCAAATTAGCAGTACTGTATATAAATATTCATATCTGCATAACATTTTGTACGTCGGGAACATAGTAATGTAGTTAATAGCGGGCATTTCTCACAGTATTTGTCAGTTTATTCTTCTTTCTTTTCGACTTATATAGCGTCTATTTTTTGCAATTTTTCATTAAGTTTTTTCACGTAAATATATTCTGGAAGTGTCCAGTATACAAAGAAATGCGTCTAGTAGGGTTTTACCCGCTACAAAAAAAAGAAAAGTTCGAACGTATTTTTCAGTCTGCTAAGATGAAACGCCATTTAAAAGCATGGAACCAGCAGACAACAACTCGAAAAACAAGTGACGAACGGCTAGCGCATACCGGCTAGAGCAGTGGAGACATCTGTTGGTTCTAGTTCGCTACATCCCTATATGTGAAAGGTGTGATAAGACATGTGAAAGGTACCATGCAATGTTCTGCCCGGGCCGTCATGAATCTCTGACGAACTTCTGTCAAGAGAGCTAATGCTCTCGCTATATGCACATTGTGCGCAATCCTTATTTCATTCAAAGGTTCCCATTGGTGAATCTGTTTGGTTACAAAATGGTGGCCTACTCAAGGCGTAGGATTATTATTACAAAAAAGGTGTATGAAATTTATTTTATAAAATGATCTCTGTTCGTGGATTTTGTGACTTGAATGTTTGTATTGACACAGGGAATACTACTTCGCTAACGAAGACTTGCGAGGCCTTGTATGAATGTAAGGATTTTATGTATTATGATTATATTAATTTTGTGAACATAACCTATATCTTTTAGTTTGCGTAACAACCGGGATGTTTAAAATATGCACGTGTTTAAAAATGTAAATTTCTTTTGTATGTATGGTTGAACCAAGAACGGCTACTTGAATAGCCCTATAATGTACAATACTGAAATGACGAAAGTCCATACAGTAAGTTGCATACTATTAATGTTTGGACTTCAAATTCTTGGCAATTCTCACAAGCATTTATGAATTTCATGCGAATTTTTACGGTTTGCAAATACAGCTTTTTTTTGTCATTTCACGTAAGCATACAAACCACTAGTAGCCTAAAAATTAAAGCCTATGCCTAGGCCTTATTACGTGGTTGCCAATAAGGGCAAGTTGGAACTTTGTCTCACACTCGTCCCCCTTCCACTCACCACTGACCATTGCTATGACGACAACAGCTTCCCCTACCTTCTCCTACCTCCCTGCCGCCCGCCTGCAACCATGCATCTAGCAAGCAAGCTGATCAAGGATGGCCGCTACTCGACGCCGGTAATGCAGCTCACTGTGTTGTCCTGCGCTATAATTGTAATTGTATTGAATGCTATTGAAATACAATCACCAGAGCCTAGAGACCCTTGCACCAAACATAATAGGCCTATTTCACAATTGTAAAAAATGACCCTACCCCACCTGCTGGCCGCTGCTCAACGCCGGTTATGCAGCTTGCCGTGTTATGCTTTCACAATAAGAAAAAAAGACCCTTGCACAAGCATATAATATTTCACAATTATAAAAAAATGCCATATACCGGTAGGCTACTATATGCGAACAGAACATTTCACAATTATCCCAAAATAATATTTCATAATAAAAAAAAGACCCTTGCACCATACATAATATTTCTCAATTATAAAAAAACGCCGTAGCCTATTATAACTTAAAATATGGCTTAATTGATGCAGGAAAATTCCCTTGCACTAACACTGCTCTTTTCATAACTAACAAATTATCTCAAAATTATAAAAACTTATCTTTGTGTTAAAACTCACGGAACCTATCATAACTCCAATATACAAAAGCATCCTCACTACTCAATGTTCACTCGTGGCGTAATGGTTAAGTTTCCTAGCTACGGGGCTAGGGGTCTCGGGTTCAAATCCTGGTTGATCCAAAATTTACCCTTAGGAATAGGTCTCAAATAGGTAGGTAGGATGAAGAGGAGGTGAGAGGAAGGAGATGGCGCTAACGTCGCCGCTAGTAGTTCACATGCTGCTGCTAGATGTCTCCCCCACCCAAAACCCCTACTTTCCAGGCGGGTCCTGTTAGAGAGTAGGAGTGGGGGACTCTGGTGAGACATAAAGTTCCATTTTGCCATGTGAGGCATTGGATTGGATACGTGAACAAATATAAAGAAATAAAAATAAAAGTCGTGTAACTTAATGGTAACATTGTACGCAAATTCCACGCGAGGTGTTCAGAGTGGTTACGCGACCTAAAGGTTGAATACCGTCCCATTGTCTGGCCGATGAACTTGTATCTATTGGCCATTCTTGCAAACGCTTATCCAGTGCTACCAATAGTTCTGTATACGCATGCTCTCCATCTAGTTATATGGTTAGGTTCTCCAGGAAAAAACAATATTAGGTCGTGCACTAGGCTCCTCCCACCAACTAAAACGGCAGCTACTAGGTGTGTCTGTATTTGTACTACTACCAACACCATGTATTGTGGGAAAGGTGAAACTGGGAAAAAATTAAATATTTTATTTCTCCTTTATCTTCTTTTTCTCTACTTTTCCACTCTCTTCCTCCCTTTCTCTCACCTCCTCCTTGCCCTACCTACCTACCTACCTACCTATTTGGGACATATTCCTAACCGTAAATTTTGGATACAATTCAGCAGCTGGCACTAGCAGTAGCACTGTAACCAGTAGCCTTAACCAACTACACCACAAGCGATTGCTGAGTGGTAAAGGCAAAATTAATCTGTTTAAGTTAGAGAGTACATGAAAAATAACCGTTTTGGTGCAGGGGTCATTTTTGGAATATTTTTTTATTTTGTGTAGGCCTACTTTTAATATGGTGCAAGGGTCATTTTTGTAACGCTGTGGTTTTGTATATTTTTATGCATATATGATGAAGGGTACAATAGCGAGGTGTGTGCACAAGGCTCAGAAGCGAGGGGAAACAGCCGGCGGGCGAGAGCGGGAGGAGCTTGACAGGTGCATGACCTAAAGTTGTCTTTTGCCGGTTCCCCCTGTTACTGTTTATAATAAGTATGCACTTGAAGCTCCCGGTGTGAAGGGGGTCTGATAGTAGCTTGGAAGGGGGGTGGGGCTTGGGGGCAAAGCTCACAAAAAAAGAAAAAAAGGAAATTGATCCAGGGCTGATACGAAGTTACCGTTCTCGAAGTTCCCGGTGAAAGGGGTCCAGGGGCTGGGGGCAAAGCCCCAAATATAGAAAAACAGGAGGGAAATCCGGGACAGATATGAAGTTTTGTATACGGTCAGATACCTCGGCCTTGATAGCGACTGAGTCACTGAGACCAGGTTTTTACCGTTAGGTTTCCAGTATTGGATTATCACCACGTGATCGATTGCGTGGCAAGAGAACATCAGCCAGTGCACGGAGATTCATGTTTTGACAGCTCTCAGCGCCATTTTACGTTAATTTTGTGTCTATATCTTCACAATTTTACTTACGTTTAGAATCTTCGTACAAATATAAGGTGCTTATAAATGGAATCTATAGGTTTTAAAGGATAATATAACATCAAATTTGGTCATTTTCCATGCTTTTAAATTAAAAATATCTTGAAAAGTAGAGTGCTATAGCCTACTATCTCCGAAATGGGTTCAGTCAATCATGGGATGTCTCCCCATTTGTTCACTTCTATGTGTTTAATGACTTGAGGTTGAATGGCTTGAGGTTCTGTGTTTTCTGCCTTTGGGTTTACTGAAATTCAGTTGAAACTGATTATGGATATGAGTCTTTGCATGTGACACTTTATGGTTAGAAACATATAGTTTGAATGATTTTTCTTTAATTAAATTTACTTTAAAACTCTTATCAAAATTAGAAAATACTTTCTTCCTTGTAGGGTGTGATGCCCTTAATGCTAGGATTGGTACAATAAAACCCTGAAAATGTGGATTTCAAAATAGGCCTATGTGTGAGTATTTAAATGTTGTGTTGCTTGTTACATAAATGTAGACCCGAATAGTCAACATCTACTGTACATGACACAGGATCTGTGCTCTTAGTGAGCCTGAAGTGTCCAGACCGTAATAACCTTTTAATATTAATTTAAAATAGCCTATATGTCATCATTGAAAAATTATGAAATTAATTTTCAGTACTAGTCTACTGAAGATCTAATTCTCAAAATTAATTTCATAATTTTTCAGTGATGACATATATTTTTAATTAATATTAAAAGATTGTTATGGTCTGGACACTTCACAGCCATTTCATAATTACGGGTGGGACATTCTAGCAAATTATAAAAGCTATTTTTGTTTATTACATATCATAAATAATAAAATAGAATTAGTTCTTCACATTCTGTAAAATTTACAATTCCTTCTCCTCCACACTACATTTATTAAATGAGAAATTTCCTCAAAACAGAGGTTTGTTTCCAACCAAACAAATACAACAGTCAAGCACTATCACATAACTCATCCTGATACACAAAATATGATACCACCATTCAGAACTCTACACTGCTCACTACATTTCGCCACTTATCCCTGTCTTGTACATCTTCCTCCACTAAACCAAATCTTTCCATTGACATGTGTACATTCTGTATCCAGGTAGTAGCAGGTCGTCCTCTTCCTCTTCTTCTCTTACTTTCCCATTCCTGTACGATTCTAGGTATTCTTTCTTCTCCCATTCTACGTACATGTCCATACCATCGAAGTCGTTTCCTTTCAATTGTGACTGCACTCTCTTCTTCTACTTCCATAATACGTCGTATTTCCGTATTCCTAATCCTATCTTTCCTAGATATCCTGGCAGACCGTCTCCAGAAGTCCATTTCCAGTGCGTTCAATCTGTTACCGGTAACCTGTTTTTTATTTAATGTCCATGTTTCTGCTCCGTAGAAGACTATACTCTGTAGTATGGTTTTGAATATTTTCGTTTTTGTACTATTGATTATATTTCTACTCCATAAAATTGAATTTAACATTCCTATTATTTTCTTTCCACTAGTAATCTTTTGATTAATATCCATATTTGATGTCCCCTCTATTTCCAGAATTGAACCCAGGTATCGAAAATTTTGCACTTTTTTAATCTGTCTCCCATCAATGTATAGCTCATCTAGATCATTCGTCAAATATTCTGTCTTATCATAGTTTATCTTCAGTCCCCACCTTTGATATTCCATTGACAACTGACGACATACATAATTGGCATCTTCTCCATCCTGCGTTACTATTATTGTACCTGGTCATCTGCAAACAACAGGTGGTTTAAATATATTTCTTCAGATACCTCCAATCCCATCCTTTTGCATTTCCTAGACCAGATACGAAGGCTGATGTCTATTTTAAATATTTTAAATTTGTTTTTCAAAATTTATTATTTATGGGGAAACTTGAAAAATTAAGTATGTAGGTCATTTTCCCATACATTAGAAGAACTTAAAGACAATATCACAAGCCTTACACACCGGCCGCCTTTACCCCCAGGATTGCTTGAGGTATGGGACTAATTTCTGTTAGAGACTGAGTCAACCCAAGGCCATGGTGCCACCAGAAGGAGTAGGTCAATTGAAAAATCTCAATTACCTCTGGTTTGTAGTGTAGTGCCTCAACCACTACACCTTGTCATACCCCATTAAAAACTGTAAAGTGTGTAATAGACCAAGTATAACTCCTGAATTCCATGTTTTTTAGCGCAACAATGATCATGAGTTCATATACTGGTAATGCAACTTATATTTTTGGTGCAGTTCTCTAAAATTAATAGGCAACCAGGTTACGGGTCTTACTTCAGGTAAGATGTTTATGTTTTCGATAAGATTTAAGCAATAAACATTTTATAAAATGTAATTAACCGTATATTCATACTTGTGGACAAAAGCATTGTAGCAAAATTATTATTATTTTTTTCTTTCTTTATGGATTTTTGCAAAAATGGTTGTACGTTTTTGTAAAGGGATCAGGTATTATCACTGTTTATTATTAATAATTATATAGTGTTTTATTTTCACAGAAATATCATGAGTTACAAAATCTATGTTGTCGATAAATCAGGATTAAGTCATTATTTTCTAAATTGCTTGTTACCATCATGAAGAATGCTCTAAATACAAGAATATGTGGTTAACCACTTTTATGAGAATTTTTATTTGTAGTTTTTATAAGCACATATGTGCTCAAAAATCTGTCGGAGTGTAACATGAGTTACCATGGAATGACCCTACAGATTCCATATAAAATAAGGTTACCAGATTTTTTTCAGTGAATCCGGGAACACTTTTCAACTTCAGTCGAGATGGTAATTCAGTAGGAAGTTTGCTGTTATTACCATTATAACGCATCAAAATAATTATATTAATGAAATTCAGAAGTAACCTTTGTTTTTAACTGAACTTAGTTATATTTATCTGAAGATTGCACCTTGTTGAGAAGATCTCTTCTTGACTCCAGTTTGGTTGCAAATTCTTGGCAAGTTATGGCAAAGTTTCTAAAGACACCTAACATGGCTTTGATAGTGTCAATATCAAGTCTTGATTTTTGAGATGTCCATGCAGCATTGCTTCCTGATAGACAGAGACAGAGTTGAACCAACTTTCGTAGCTGTGAATGAGGGGACCATCTTCTGAGAGAAGAATGAGAAAATGTCACTCCATCTTGAACACACATTAGCACCACCTTTATTCCATTTTGCGAGTTTTCATTTTGTAACATATTCTTTCAAAGAAGAAATTTCATCTAACAGCTGATCTAGATCACTTCCTCCTACTCTTGCTGAAAAATACTGGAGACACTCTTTGAAGTTTTCTCTCTCTAAACAAGTTCTAAGCAAAATGCACTCCATATACAGTACCTAAATAATATCTTCAAAGTGGGAGCTCCAATCAGTTGGATATTCAATAGCAGTAGTGTAGAAGTCGCCTGTTATGGCAAGAAATTCTTCATTCTTATAGGAACCTTCTTCTCGGAGAGATGACAAAAGTATCTTCACCAAGATTGGAATAAAACTGTCAACATTCCTAACCTGAAGTTTCTTCAATCAATCTGCTGAGAATCATGCAAGATTCCACTGCTGTTACTTCTCCTCCTTCGGCTTGGAGTATGGAATCATGGAAAAGTGGCGAGTTAAGGCAACAAAATAAATAGGTACAGGGATCATTGAACCACATTTTCAGCATGGCTGGACATTTCGCTTCCAAAAATAAAAATACGGGGACATACATTACAATATGGGGATATTCCACGGATGGATTTTGTTCAGGGACTGTCCCCAGGAAACAGGGATATCTGGTAACCTTAACATACAAGCATCTTATATATGTACAAAAATTCTCAATGTAAGTAAAAAAGCGAAGAATAGGATACAAAATTAACCTAAAATAGCACTGTAAACAGCTGTTAAATCACAATACCCTTGCCCTGGACAATGTTTTATTGTTGGGCGGGGGATGGGCATTTGGTCATATGGACAAAATTCAAAGGTGGAAACTAATGGTGAAAACGGGTTTCGATGGCTCAGTCACTATTGAGGCTTTCTATTGAACTCTATATTGTCCCCGGACACCCTTCCTGTTTTTCTATATTGGGGACTTCTCCCAACAGCCCCTGGACCCTCAGGCTACGAAATTTTACCAGATCCCCTTCACTAGGAGCTTTGAGTATGGTAACTTGATATTGACCCATAATTCCTTCCTGATTTTCTTTGTTGGAGGCTTCACCCCCAAGCCCCATCATGGGGCTGCAGATCCCCTTTCCAGTTTCTCCAAGACCCTCTTCACCAGGAGCTTTGCTTACGGTAGCTATTACAAACAATATTGAGGACCAGGAGCTTCGAGTCATGGTAACTTAGTATCGACCCTGTAATTCCTTCCTGTTTTTCTTTTTTGGAGGCTTTACAGTATTAATTATACACAGTAACGGGGTCTAACCATACAACTTGTTGGAGTGCATGCAAATACACTGTGTTCCGCTTACAAGTACAGTGACACCTCGAGATACGAGTTTAATTTGTTCCGTAACCTTGCTCGTATGTCAATTTGCTCGTATCTCAAAGCAATTTTCCCCATTGAAATTAATTGAAATGCCATTAATCCGTTCCAGCCCCCAAAATGCTACCCCCAATTGTTTTTGTTAGGTGTTTTTGAATAAGAAAAATGTATTTATAAATGACAAATATTGTATAAAAACATAATAAAAGAGAATGTAAAGCAAAAAAAAAAAACTGGTTTTATAAAGTGTACATACATATTTGTTACACTTTCTTCGGACCCATGGTTATAAAAATAAATGTGATAAAGTGTATAGGCCTAAATGAACAAAAAGCGCGAAGCCCTAGAAAAACTTAGCAAAGATGCTTCGACAGCGAGGTAAACAAGCACACTAGGGGAATACGTGGGATAATGCGCGAGACACATGAGGCGCAGGCGCAGTAAACTGGTGGGCCGTGTGCAGTGTCGCAGCATGCCGTTCCTCGTATCTCAAATGTCGCTCGTATTTCAAAACAAAACTTCGCTCGCTCGACAGCTCGTATCTCAAATAACTCGTATGTTAGGGCACTCATATCTCGAGGTACCACTGTATAATAAAAGAAATTTAGGCTGATTGTATGTTTAAAACTATGCATCCAAATGAGTTAAGGCTGGTACCATTTTAAAGAGAAGGTTGGGAAGTTTTAAGCCATGATGGTTATTGTCATTTTTATAAGAGTCATGCATCGCGTGCTTGCGCAGATCATTTTACAGGAGAATTCTTATAAACAGACACAACCTCTTTTCAATTGTCACATCTGGGGATCAGAGAATCCGCTTGTCGTAATTGAACAATAACGGGATTCCCCTGAATGGAATGTTTGGTGTGAGATCATTTGTGACAGAATCATCACTCTCTCTCTATCTATCTCTCTCTCTCTCTCTTTCTTCTGAGAAGAGGGTCACTGCAACCATGTACCTGGATATGTTGTAGCTGTATGCTGTGTCTCAGCTTCCTGATGGAACAATTGCCCAACAAGATGGGGCTCCATCACACTTTGCTAACATTCTTAGATGAACAACTCTCTGCAAGATGAATCAGAAGAGAAACACTGTACATCACATAGCCTGCCAGATCACCAGACCTAACACAACCAGATTTTTTTTTCTGTTGGGATTTGTTAAGAACCTGGTCTACAGGACACTAATAAGTGAATTGGCACACTTACAAGAAATAATTTTTGCTGCTGTCAACACTATCACACCATAGATGCTTCATAACATATGGGTTGAGGTTGAATACTAGTTAGACATTCCCTTGCCACTAATGTTGAGGTTTAGGGAGCATAAGGTAACAAAAATTCCCAGCTTTTACTCTTAGTATCACTTAATTTCATCTACAGATTTGTATTAGTTCAAAAGTTGTAGCCATTTCTTTTATTATAGCGGAACACAATGTATAAAACTATTGGCAGCTATGGATAAGCCAATGTGGGATCACCCAATGAGGTGCTAGATTGTCGGCAGCTAATGAGAGTGTTAATAGCCAACCTATGGGCCACATAACTGCTCGGAACACCCTGTGTTGAAATCTAGCAGAGATCTATACCAAACCCACATTATTTTCCTAAGCAAACTAAAGGAATATTATCTATTTTATGGAACCCGGAGGTTCATTACCGCTCTTACCTGAGCCCACCATTCAACCCTATTCTGTGCTAACTCCATCCCAAATCCTACTCTCCTTAAATCTATCCTAATATTGCCCTCCCACCTACGTCTAGGTCTTCCAAATGGTCTTTTTCCTTCGGGTCTCCCAATCAATATTTTTGAGATGTCTTTCCTTTCCCATCCATGCAACATGTCCAGTCCATTTCATCCTTTGTGATTTAATTACCCTTATTATATCCGGTGACAAGTACAGGTTATGAAGTTTGTCGTTATGCAGTTTTCTCTGGTCCCCATTTTCATCTCTCTTAGGCCCAAATATTTTCCGAAGCACCCTGTTTCCGAACGCTCTCAGATTATGTTCTTCCCGAAGTGTAAGCGACCATGTTTCACAACCGGCAGGATAATTGTCTTATAAATTTTTATTTTTAGATTTCTGGACAAAAGATGAGAAGATAAGAGTTTTTGAACTGCATAAAAACAGGCATTTCCTACACTTAACTTCTACCTTAACATTATTTGTAACTGTAATTATTGTTCCCAGATATTTGTATTTCTCCACTTGTTCGAACAATTTACCAGCTATTCTAATATTTTGTAGCACATTATTTTGACGTTTCATGACCATATCGCCTGAATATTAAAATTCAAATTGAGGCTTAGGGAACAGTATTCAGTAGGTCTTACTTTAGAAATCATTCTAATATTCATTTTTTGCAAAATAAAAAGAGCATAACCATTGGAGAGATTGCCTCAGCATTGATAGGGTGATCTTCTTTTGACAGTGGCTCTGGTTTGAAGTTACTCGTGGTCTCACTTAAATTCGTAATTTTCTTCTTCCTCTTCTTCTTTTGGTGGTTCATTCTGTTTTTTTTCTCTTCCTTTCTTTGGATGCCTGAGGTTTTAACTTTTTTTTGTTTGTACCAGTATTTCACTGTCTTCTGTTCTTTTTGTTTTTCGCTAGCCTTCATTTATTCTACAAATTGAAGTTTGACTGAATGTCACTTAAAAATCATCCATGAGAAAATCATTAGGATTTTTCAATTATGGTACAGGGATACGAGGGTTGATCTGTATGCTCCACCCCTGACCCACTTCCTGTTGAGATAAAGCAAGCAGCTTCATATCTCAAGGTAAACCCTGCACTGTTTCAAGCTTTTATCTTTCTCCCTTGGGTCAGGGGATATTTTTCTTGTGAAGGATGTCTATGTCAGTCATAAAATGGAACCTGTAGAACAAAGAGCTGTTATTAAATACTTGCAGAGAAAGGGAATGAGTCCAAAAAAAAATCCATCGGGATTTATATGCGACTTCAGGTGAAAGTGCAGTATCATATGACATAGTCAAAACATGGTGTCATGAATTTAGATGTGGTAGGGAACCATGTGAAGATCAACATGCAGGAGGACCACCAGTGAGCGTTACAACTGTAGACAATGTCAACAAAGTCCATGATCTAGTGATGCAAGACCGCAAACTGACTATTAGGCAAATAGTGGAGCTAACAGGCTTCTCCTATTACACAGTTAGAAATATTTTAGTTACGGAACTGGACATGAAAAAATTGACGGCAAGATGGGTTCCTCGAATGTTGATAGCAACACAGAAGAGACAGCGCGTGCTGATTTGTGAACGTCTGTTACAAATGTACAGAGCAGATTCAAAAAAATTTATTGACTGATTTATAACTATGGATGCAACATGGGTCCACCATATGATCCAGAAACGAAGCTCCAAAGTAAAGAGTGGAAACATAAGGGATCTCCCCCTCCCCGCAAATTCAAGACTCAACCATATGCAGGGAAAGATTGGCCACAGTATTTTGGAATGCCAGGGGAGTAATTCTGGTTGTTTACATACCAAAGGGTTCTACAATCACAGGAGCATATTATGCTAATTTAATTCCAAAATTAAGAGATTCTATAAAGAGTAAGAGACGTGGGAAGTTAAGTGCAGGAATCCTCTTTCACCAGGACAATGCCCCCAGTCACACCTTTTGTGTGGCCATGGCTGCTATAGCCAAAGCAGGCTTTGAATTAGTGGAACACCCACCATACTCACCAGATCTGGCCCGTAGTGACTTCAGATTGTTCCCAAAACTCAAAGAAGATATTCGTGTAGACGATTTTCAACTCAAGGTTCTACAGGTTCCATTTTATGACTGACACACACATCCTTCACAAGAAAAATATCCCCTGACCCAAGGGAGAAAGATAAGAGCTTGAAACAGTACAGTGTTTACCTTGAGATATGAAGCTGCTTGCATGAATATTTTGATAATTTTATCTCAACAGGAAGTGGGTCAGGGGTGGAGCATACAGATCAACCCTCGTACTAATGGTCCTGTGATGCACAAATAAGTACAGACATTAATCTAGGTATAAATGCAAAACTATGAGCTATGCTATTTGTTTTGCAGTCTATGCAACTCACATATGCTATGCAACTCACATATGCTATGCAACTTTGGTGTGAATAAAGACATTTCAAGCAACTAGTAGATGAATTTCATTAGGCTTATGTGAACCATGTTTTAAAAAACTTTTCTAATTGCTATTTTTATATTTTAAAAATAACAGTAGGTTATTTTCTAATTGCTATTTTTTTATTTTTTAATAACAGTAGGTTACCGGACAATAGCAATCAACACTTCTTGTGATGCTGGATTTTTTGATACAAAGAAAAAGAAAAAGAAAGGAGATCCACAAGAAAAACAAACAGGAGACATAATACCAGAGCCTAAATATGCTGATATTATAAAGGTTGGTTATGTTTAGTTCTATATAGATTTATGTTTTTCAGAATCTGAAACAGTCTCAAAGTGTGATTTAGTAAAGATGCTATGAGCCATTTTATTTTCTCCACTCATACTATTGGAACTATTAGGTAGAGAAAGTAATTAGTTCGACCCTGAAAGTCTATGTCAAATTTTCAGCATCAGTAGGCCTTCACATTTTGAGGCCTTCTGAGACTTAAAAATACCATATCATTTTCAGAAAAAGTTACCAGACATAATATCAGAGCCTAAATATGCTGATATTATAAAGGCTGGTTATGTTTAGTTTTGTCAAAATAACATTTTATATTTTGGGTAAGTAATTACTGGGGATGTGGCACAAAGCATCACTGTAGGTGAAGAAAATTTTGTTTTTCATTAATATCTAAAAAATATCACCAATAATTTCTTTTAAATTTTAAATAAAATTTATTTGTTTTAAATATATATATATATATGAACAGTCTTAGGAGTTGTTAGGCTAGCCATTTCTTCCGCAAATCTGGCTTAATCGTGTCTTGTGAGCAGCACAGCTTCGCATGAGACTGAGCCAACTGAGTATGCACTCCTGCATTGTATCCACTTTTTGTTTGAATGCTAAGTGAGGAAATAGGATTGTTTATACTAAGGGTAGACCACGCTGCACTGTACAAACACCACTTCACACTCATCTTTTCACACCGTACACTTCTGTCAGTTATATCTCATGTATTGTGACCTGCCCAAGTGGTGCATAACTTGAAAATGTCCACACTATCATCATCTATCTGCCTTAGTAGGGTGGATCCCAATGCACCAGATTAACGAGGGTTGGCAGTGGATACAAACACATAATAAGGGTAGAGAAAGTCATGATGAGTGTTTAGCAAGATTTCTTGGTGATTTCTATTAACTTTAAATCTCCCACTGCACAGGAGGCTGCCAATGTTATGATCCAGTGCCACCTTCATATTTGCATAATGTTTCGTGTTAGACATCCAGCTACTTCCCTTTTACAGGAAGCATACCGGTATGCTCTCTTTTATTGAATGTCCTATGGCATCTGCAGTTCTGTAGGGAGTTAAGATGTAATACATCATTAAATAACCCTTATACTCTTACTTTAAAACCTAGGTCAACAAAAATATTATGAGCTAACTAATGTTAAAATACATTACTTTATAATAAATAAATATTTGACTTTTACAGTTTTACCATAATGAATAGAATGAGAAAGTATGATGACTCGGCTGCTCAGGTAATGGTGGGTATAGGGAGAGCGGCAGTCCACCGAAACACTGGCAGCACCTTCGTTTGCGTTTCAACTTCTCAATGCTGCATCATGATAGTTGGGCATCTTATGATTAAACTTGCAATCTTTAATTAACCCTTGGTCCTATTTCTGTGAAATTTGTGCAGAAATAATCTACGCACAACAGTCCTTCTGATGGTTCAAACAGAGACTTAAAAAATGCGGACATAAATGTTTTTATTTCATTATATAAACATTACCAATTACACAAAATTCGTGGAGGGTGAAACGGAATTTGACTATGCGACAGTTTTTTTCATTTTTGTGTCCCGTAAAAACTTCAAGCGAGAAAGTTTTAGAGAAATATTTCAATTTTATTTTAAATTCAGTACCACCTTTATATCTTGAATGGTTTACGAGTAATTGAGTGTTAATTATTCCGGGCGCTACAGATGTCTGAATGATGTGGGACGATCGTGAAATGTCGAGAGTGAAGCAAATTTGACTATGTGACTTTTTAAATTTTATTTTTGTGTCCAGAAAGAGATCAAGCGTGTAAGGTTTAGTGAAATATTTGAATCTTATTATAAATCGAGTACCAGCTACATATCTGTAATGATTTACGAGTAATAGCAATTACTCCAGGTGCTAAAGCTATCAGAATGGTATTGAGGTATTAGCAGGCATCTTTTTCATAAAATACCAGCATTAACGTAAAAATCTTTACATAATTTATTCGTAGACTCAATAATAATACTATATTAACTGACTACTTGTACCCATACTGTAGATTGACCCGCTGGGGAAAAGGAGTGAATGAAGCTTTTTTCTAACTTCGTAAATCTGCACTACTTTTATTTATGCATTTATTGGATTATTTATCATATTTTCTGTTCATTTATGTTAGTAATTTTTATGTCTAATTATCATAGCAAATGCCTTATTAGTTTAATATCTTGTCCCTTTTTTTTTTAATAATATAATTTAACAACATAAAACGTACATCAGTTACAGCGGACGGCAAATTGTCGAGGGTTTAAGAGCAAATAGCAGGCTGTAGTTAAGGCAAGAGGATTTTATTTATTTTTTTATATGAAAAAATCAGGGAAAATGCTTTGAAATATTGTGTGATACATGTAGAATGCATCGTAAATCTGCACTACTTTTATTTATGCATTTATTGGATTATTTATCATATTTTCTGTTCATTTATGTTAGTAATTTTTATGTCTAATTATCATAGCAAATGCCTTATTAGTTTAATATCTTGTTCCTTTTTTTTTAATAATATAATTTAACAACATAAAATGTACATCAGTTACAGCGAACGGCGAATTGTCGAGGGTTTAAGAGCAAATAGCAGGCTGTAGTTAAGGCAAGAGGATTTTATTATTTTCTTTTTTGTATGAAAAAATCAGGGAAAATGCTTTGAAATATTGTGTGATACATGTAGAATGCATTGCAAAACAATTTTTGCATATGTGCGTCTTTATCGGATGTTGAGACGCCAATTTGAAAGATCACGCGCCCTATTTTTGTAGTGCTGCTTATGAAATTTTCATGCCCTGTAATTCACAAACCATCCCTTAGTTTATATTATCTCTGTCACATAATTTGTACACAGATCTACACTTTTGACCGTGTTTCACCTACATAACTTACCCCATACAGCCAGGAGAAAATTAATATCAATATAAATAATATTACTATTAATACAAATTAATACTCAGTAATATTCTACACAATGTAATATTAATATTAATTTATAAAATATCCCTTAGCTGTTTTCTACCCTAATTATACGTTGTTATTTCTATACAAATGTACATTCTTTAACAAATTCTCATCAAATTATACTAACATACCCTCTATCCTATTTTCTAGGCAACAAAATATTAGATCAAATCATCCCTTAGCTGTTTCATACCTATATTATATAATTGTTCATTGCTTGTGAACATCTTCGATTTTTTGGAAAGATGATTAGATCAAATCTGTTACTGTTACGGTCAAGCTTCTTGCAATCTGAGAAATTACTGTTACACACGGCCATGTTTATTTATGGAGATGAGATCTTCCAAGACGTGTAAAGCAGCCCGAAAATTGTCAAAAGTATCTAACAATTCATTTTAGATAAGTTGAGTCATTTTGAAATAGATTAATGTATTATTTTGTTTAAGAGTGTTTGCAATTTTTCCTATACCGCCCGTAGTAATCTTGCTTCCGCGAGTCTCGAACGGAGTAACTGCTACCTAGCGGCGGAACCAGTGAACTACCTCAGTCATCACACTTTCTCCTCTATTCATTATGGTTTTACTATGACAGTTTATGAAGAAAATGTCTTGTTGCTCATCTTGGAATATTAGAAGGCATGCTGTACTAGAAAGGATTTATCCTCACTTTTAGATTGTATAATAACTAGGGACCGGATTCTTAGGTTTTTACCTATTTTTTTCCTTGCTTGGAAAACAAAAAGCGCTCATACACTTTTTCGAATCATGTCCATAGGATTCACCCACATTAATTCTGTGGCACCTAAAAATACCTAAATGGGGTATAAAAACCTAAATATACCTAAACGGGATATAAAACCTAAAATAGGCTATCTATTTTAGGCTACTTTTTTGTCTTTTTTGTTTGTCAGTTGAGGAATCGACATTTTGCGGAGAGACAATAATTTTTGTCGGGTTGAAATTAATACCACCAGCGTTTCGTTCAACCCATTGTCGTCTTGGATGGACAGTATCAAGAGAGGAAGTGTAAGAGTACCGGCGTATTCCTTACTGTAACCAGGAAATATGAGGCAATCTTATTTTCACTGCTTCTTTTGATTGTTTATGCTTTCTTTCTTCAATTGTATAATATTGTCCTAAAGCAAGTTTACACAAATTTAAGTCAATTTTGTTAAGTTAAACTTTAAAAGTATTATGTATTGGATCCTATGTAGCACATTTAAATTCATTAAACCAATTATTCTACCCAAAAACGAGATTTTGGAGAAAAAAACCTAAAAAAAAACTATTTCACCTAATGGAAAACCTAAAACAGTGTTTTTAAAAACCTAAAAATCCGGTCCCTAATAATAATAACTAAGATAATTGAGGTACTTTCCTTCAAAGTGTCAAAAGTCCATTGATTTTGGAAAATGAGGTAGAGATGACAGCACATACAAGTGGCCAGATCTAACAAAAAGCTGTTCTTTTCAAAACAAGATTATGTTTTAAACAGCAAAATACCAACTGTTATAATATGGAATAAGTAATTTAATCTCTACACATTTTTGTGAAATATTTCAAAACGTTTTACATCATTTTTGTGCACTTACGGTCACTAGTTACGTATGCCGGAAGCAAAACATATGGTTATGAAGATAGATTTGGTTTCGACCATTTTTAGCTAAATCTGTAAGCACCCTTGCTTAATCTTTACAACTGGCACCCATAAACCTCTACTGAAAAACCTGAAAATGTTTGAACAAATCGTAGGAAACAACTAGGTGATTACGAAGTACTAGTAATGTGAAAATACCCAAATTTTAGTAACAGATTTATTTTCCAAAATAGATCAAAATTTAGTTTCTGAATTATATTATTATATGTTTATTTATTGTGTACATACATATATCTAATGTTTCAAGCTTAAAATATATATATATATATTTTTTAAGCTTGTAACATTAGATATAAGCTTAAAAAATATATATATATATTAAGCTTGAAACATTAGATATATGTATGTACACAATAAATAAACAAGCATTTAGGTTCGTTACTTCGACTGTATACAGCATCTTTATTCCCTGCCATTGAAGAATTAGCGATTAGATTATAGATTTGAAAAAGTTGAGGTGAGTCGGAGATAATTTCTGGCACGACGTAGCCTGCTTATGTGAACAAACATTTTCTAAAATGAGTTTCATGAAAAATGATGTACGGTCTACATTAACCGACAAGCATTTAGGTTCATTACTTCGACTGTATACAGCATCTTTATTCCCTGCCATTGAAGAATTAGCGAGATCCAAACGCTTGCAAATGTCATCACAGAGTGGATAAACTTAACTTCATATAAAATCAATTGCTAAACCAGGATGATCTTTTTTTACGATTTAGTAACACACAAGGATGTGCAAGGGCGAAGCAGATCGACACTGAACATGAAGAGCGGACGGGTTTCATTACGACACGGTAGTATATGGGGGACTGAAACGTTTCCCCTGAGATGCTCAGGTATGGTCTAGATCATGGGTGCGCAACTGGTACACATTGTGTCACTGTGCGGCGGGGTAATGCCTCCCACTACAGTCGCCCTTGACATCAGAATAAAGCAGTTTCGATGTGACACTGAACATGAAGAGCAGGTTTCATACGTCACAGCATGGGTGGGGTACTAAAACGTTTCCCCTCAGTTGCTCAGCTATGGTCTGGATACTACTATAGAGCAATAATCTTCCTACATTTGTCTATACCTTTAAAGTTAGCATGGGTGGAATAGTCAGTAAAGAACTAGCTTTTGGTTACCAAGCTTGAAGTTTCTGTTCCGGCCTAAGTCGATGGCATTTATGTGTGTCTATTGTACAGTCCAATGTCTGTAGATTTACATGCATTTAAATAATCGCCTGCAGCACAAAATTCCAGTGCACCGGTGACGGTTTCAAGTGTCAAGCTGGAGTTCACAGCCGTCGTTAAACAGTCATAACCATGGATTCCAAATTGGGTCACCCAGAAGACCTTACGTCAAATCCTCCTTTCATGCCCATTCTCGGAACTGGTTCATTATGATTGGTTAAGGTGGGGCATAATCACTACGTACAGTCTATCTATGGCGGCGATTCATGTCCAAGTAACTACTGTTACAAATGATTTCTCTTAAGCATTGCACTAGGTAGTGAAAAGAAGATGCAGATTGATTTTTCTCTTTTCTGTAACATTTTACTTTCGGGGGGGTTACAACATTTGGCCAGAACTCTATCATGCTTAACATAATTTCACTTATTTAGATGCTGTGGGACCAAAATTTATCCGTCAATTTATGATTAAAACTTTTTAATAGAGCTATTTATATTATTACAATTATTATAATAAGTTTGGAGTTGTCACTTAGAGACATACAGTTTTTATACTATGAAGAGTTCGTTATGATTGCAGGATCGAAACCATAAGTTTAAGTGTAAGTGCAACTTTCCTTAATATTATCTTCAAGTGCTTATTATTTACGTAAATGGTGGAGACTTGTTGAAAAATTTGTGTGGCATTTAATTTCCAATAATGTAGAAATATAACTTATAATCTTTGATATTTAGGGCAAGGCATTTGATGATTAATTTTTATCTTCTTTATATGGAAGTTAAAAGATAGCTCGAATATATATAAATGTGTATCATGAAATAATTGATTAAATAAGGGCAATTTGTTTTGCATTTTTTTGCTTTATTTTCCATTTTTCGTCATATTCAAGAGATAGGTAATTTTTTGGCAATTTTTAGGTCATTTTCTGCATTTTTAGCATTTCAGGTCATGTTTCAGTGGAGGTAGAGAGGAGCTTTTCCATGTACAAATCGTTACTTTCAGACAACAGACAACCGTTTTTATTTGTAAATCTCCGCCAAGTGTTCATAGTTCATTTTAATTCTGGTTTATTGTAAACAACATAGCAGTTTGTCTTGTAGCAATAAAGAATTCCTTTTTCTTCTTCTTTCTTTTCTTTTTCTTAAATGGCACAGATCAATTTGCTATGGGCAATTTGATGGGGATGCCCGTTCAGAAAGATTTTTTTCTTTTTTTCGCTAAGGGCGTCCAAGTAGTATAGATTTACTTACTTTTTTAGTAACAATATAAAATCAAGTAAACTGATATAACAAAGTGCCAGTATGTTTTTGTTGAATCAATTATAATTGCAATTATGATATGCAGAAAATAAATTTTTCTAATCAGATTAAAATCGACCAGCGTCAGCAGAACTACAGATCTGTAATACCTTGACAATCGCGCACTCACATAAAAATAAAAAATAAAATTTAAAAAAATCCATGTCAAAACGGCCGGCTCCGGGATTTGATCCGGGGACCTCCAAATTACGAGTCCAAGGAGTTACCATTTGGCCAACTCAGTCAGTTTGACAGTCTCGTTTGATAAGCATAAGTGAAGGAATAGTGTTAACTGTCAAATTATGCCGGTAGACAAAAAAAAAAATGTGACCTTTAATTAGTCGTTACTCTGGTACCGGTCAACCGATTAGGTAAAAAATGAATAGGCTTCTTGCCATGGACGTTATAAATGCGTATACCAAGTTTCATGAAAATCCGATAAAGCATATTTGAGTTATGGGGCCTTTTGTTATATAATGCCATAAATATGCACTAAATTATTCCGGTACCGGCCAACCGATTTAGTCCAATATCATCAGACATCTTCCCATGGACATTATAAATGTGTATACCAAGTTTCATGAAAATCCGATAAAACGTATT
Organism: Ectobius pallidus; assembly: GCA_964059195.1. Classification (NCBI taxonomy): domain Eukaryota; kingdom Metazoa; phylum Arthropoda; class Insecta; order Blattodea; family Ectobiidae; genus Ectobius; species Ectobius pallidus. Next base: position 124,295,045 of record CAXKWD010000002.1, read on the forward strand.
TGAGTTATGGCGCTTTTAAATAAAAACACTAAATTGGGTTTGACGCCGGTACCGGTGAACCGATTTGGTTCAATAACAATAGGGTTCTTCCCATGGACATTATAAATGCATATACCAAGTTTCATGAAAATCTGATAAAGCGTATTTGAGTTATGGCGCGTACAGACACACTGAAAGACAGACAGACGGACAGGCATTTTTCGTCCCCCACACACAATCTCTTAAGTACCATACTGGCACTTAATATTAATAAATTAGCATTAAAAGATAATATATACATAACCAGTAATAATCAAATTACCATCCATCAATAAATTACTGTGTTAAAATCAGCAAGAATATGTATATATATAGCATGTAGAGTTTTCTTTAGACAAAATTATTTTAACTGTAAGAACCCTGTTTGCTTTTCAAATTTAGATCACCCTGTATTTTGAAGGGGTAATAAATACCCTTGCTTTCTTTGTATTAATCTTTCTACTTCAAAAGTATAATTAAGCAGAAATATATAATAGTCGAAAGGTCTGATTGCTACCTATATTTACAGAAACTACAATGGACATTATGATCACTAAAGCCCCGATTTTCATGCACTATCAAAATTGAAAACATGCATGCATTCATGCACTATCGTATCTCCAAATATGCACAATGAAGGGCGAAACATGCACTATGAAAAATGCGCACTGGACTTCAATATATTTCAATTTAAACAATATACGAGCTTTTCCAAATTCTCCTCACTTAAACTCGTGCGTTTATCAGTTAGGACATTCTTGAACGCAGAAAAAGGATATTTCTACTTCACAAGAAGTAACAGGTGCATACTTAAGAGAAGAAATTTGACTGAGGGTGAGATCGAATTCCATGTCTTTTACATTTTTTCCACATAATATGTATTTCACTGTTTTCAGAAGTTTAAGATCAGGATTTGAACTAAGTAACTTCTTAAGTATTTCCCTAACTGTCATACCCATTTCTCCACAACACGATTCTAAAGATAATTCAAAGTCTTCAACAATGGCTAGTGACTGACAAATTCAAGCAGTGAACATTCTGATTAGCAGTTTTCTTTCAATGGAAGGTGGTGGGGGTCGTCATTTTCTTTTGTAGCCTGGTGTATTATATCACTGTTTATTTAGGGTAAACAGTAGTTTGCACTCTCAAATTCATGCAGATGGCAGACTCTGTTGCCAAGTCAATCAAATAACAATGGCAATACAATACATCATTTTTACGTTTCTTTGAAAAGTCGAGATTTTAGGGAGGCACATTCATAATATGCACAGTTATGCATGGTAACTTGATATTATGCACTAAAACCAGAAAATGAGAGTTTATATGCATTAAAATCGTCTGAATATGCTATATTAAACCAAAAAAATCCAAAACATGCATTATGCATGAATTTTGCCATAAAAAGGCCGAAATATGCAAACATGCACGGAAAAAATATGGTTATTTGGAATCCTTAAGTCATGTAATGAGGAACTACAAAGTTTGAGAAGTGTAACCAAAGTATATAAAAACATGCATTTGCATGGAAATCCGGGCTCTAATGATCACTCTATATATGGCGTACCTAATTCGTTCACTTCTCTTTCTTCAATGATTTCTGTATTTTTTGCAATTTACAATTTACAATTTATTGTTTCAAATTACACGAAAAATATACATAAAAAGTTGATACACCACCCGAAGAAGCAGAGCTTGTGTTCGGGGGTGGTTCAGTTCTATATATGAGAAAAACTTATACTAAATAATTACTTAAAACAATACAAAATTTAGAGAAGTATGACAGAATACATGTATGAAAGGTTAGAACATGTTCTTTTTACAATACAAAGGTACGAGGTAATACAATATTAATACATAACAATTTATTTGTTCAAATTTTAGTAAAAAACAAAAAAAAAAAAATAAGTTCTATCCAAATTTTAAATTTTAATATGAAAAATGTTATAACAGCAATAGTAGAAAACAGAAGTAATAATTATATGCTTTACACCTTTTTAAATTCCCTACAATTCATTGTTAAACTGTAAGGTCCTGGTATCATTTCCAAATTTTACTCTGACTACTAATTTTGAAAACATTTTTAACATGGCCTGAACTCAGGAGAACTGGAGAGAGATGTATAGACGAAAACGGAACGACACTGACGGACAGACTGAAGAAAAACTATTGCATTGTATGAATTTTCTGTGTTACATAGCGTGGGCGAAAATTTCAAATAGCCAAACCAACAAGCCCGGAAAAATGAATTATCTGAACTTTAAACCAAAATCAATATATAATACAGCAATTTAGATGTCCAAAATAGGTGAGATGTCTTATAGCAAAAGAAAATTAATTAAGTTAGGCTGAATATATGAAATGGAACACTCTCACCAGAACAGCAGTGAAGATTCCATTCTCTCACCGCTGGCAACGCCCACAAGATTCAGTATTAACTTGAACTACATCCTCGTGTTGTAACTACCAGCTCCCAACTGCCGTTCCCAAGGCATCGCTCTCCAGTCCCTAGCAGCGCAGACCACATTCAGAAAACCACCCGTAACCAGTGGTTATGCTCGGGCGCTTTAATAAATTGACTTTTTAAAATTAATGCTCCAGAATTACCACCAGGGGAACAACATATATTTACGTGAGCCGTATTCACGGCTCATTTTGGAGGAAAACTCAATTCTTTTCTCAACAGCATCATATACTTACATAAAATTGTAATGGTTCCTGTCTGTTTTCCTTTGTCTCAGTGGTTCTTTCTGTTTCAATTTGTCACAAAAACTACTGAACCATTAGGGTTGAAATTTTGCATGAGCATAGTTTTTACACTTGGAAAATACATAAGATTATATGAGGGTAAGGTCTCCAACACTCTAGCCCAAGCTCGCAACGTCGGACGAGAGAGTTGATGCCACTGCCATGTCCCGTTATCTCCCCTCTTTCAAACGAGCCATTGCTGCACCCGCTGAACCTTTTAGTGTCTGAGATAGAGCTGTTTGAAATGGATCTCCCGATTTCCGTCCCCGCCAAATGCGGCCTCCGCGAACCCACCTCGCACAAACCTTATGGAACATCAATTTATCACTCTAAATGGTCTGTGTGGAACCTTTAGAAATGTCAGGAAGTATTAAACAAAGTTCACAAGTAGTGACGTGTTGATCTTGTCGCACCAATTCATCGACTTTTGCCACCATCTCATCTGTGACAGCTGTTTGTTGGTCTCCCACTTCGCTCTTTATCATGAATATTTGTCCAGCCCTGTTTAAACTCACAAACCCATTTATGCACATTTTTTATGTCCATACGTCCCTCTCCATAAACTTCACAAAGCTGTCTGTGAATTTTAATCGGCGGAACTTTTTTTGCAGTAAGAAACCGTATGACTCCACGAAGGCCACACTTGGCGGGAACGGAAATCGGGAGATCCATTTCAAACAGCTCTCTTGGACACTAAAATGTTCAGCGGCTGCAGCAATGGCTCGTTTGAAAGAGGGGAGATAACGAGACATGGCAGTGGTGCCAACTCTCTAGTCCGACGTTGTGAGCTTGGGCTAGAGTTTTGGAGACCTTACTTATTGACCAGCCCTCGTAGTTGTTGACTCATTTTTACTATTTCACCTAATGTCATAATCATTAAAATTCAATATCTGTTAATGTGAACACAACTCATAACACAATAACAGTATGAACAGATGTACATCAATATTTCAGAACTAACTAGTAAACCCATGATCCCTAAAATTTAACTTAAATGTGTATTGGAACATGCAGTTTTCCTACTTGTTACGGAACATTACTCACTCACTCTCACTCATTTAGACAATTCCTAAGCAAGCTAAAGGAACCCAAAGATTCATTGCCATGCTTACCTGAGCCTGCCATTCAACCCTATTCTGTACTAACTCAATCCAACCATCCCTCTCAAATACTAGTTCTCTTAAATCTATCCTAATATTGTCCTCCCACCTACGTCAAGGTCTTCCAAATGGTCTTTTCCCTTCGGGTCTCCCAATCAATATTTTTTAGATATGTGTTTCCTCCCCCATGCAGTCAACATGTCCAGCCCGTTTCATCCTCCGGGATTTAATTACCCTTACTATATCCGGTGACATGTACAGGTTATGAAGCTCATCGTTATCAGTTTTCTTCAGTCTCCATTTTCATCTCATTTAGGCCCAAATATTTTCCTAAGCACCCCGTTTTTTTTAATATTCTCAAATTATGTTCTTCCCGAAGAGTAAGCGACCATGTCTCACATCCATATAATACAACTGGCAGGATAATTTTCTTAAAAATTTGTATTTTTAGATTTCTGGACAGAAGACGAGAAGATTAAGACTTTTTGGACTGCATAAAAGCAGGCATTTTCTGATTTGAGTCTACACTTAACTTCTGCCATAATATTGTTTGTGTCTGTAATTATTGCTCCCAGATATTTGAGTTTCTCCACTTGTTTCGAATGATATGCCGGCTATTCTAATATTTTGTAGTGCATTATTTTGATGTTTCATGACCATATACTTAGTTTTTCTCTATTAATTTCTAATCCAACATTCCTGCAGGCATCAAAAAGACTCTGCATTCTCTCCATTGTGTATATGTCATCGTCCAACAAGCAAACGTTATCTGCATAAGCCAAAATCGGGTGACTGCCATTAAATTCTAGGCCTACCTTGTTTTCTTGAACCTTCCTAATGACATATTCCAAAGCGAAATTAAAAAGAAAAGGCGATAGTGCATCTCCTTGCTTCAAGCCGCTTTTAATGGCAAACCTATCTGGTATAAGTTTCCCTACCTTGACTCTGCTATAGATTTCATTTAGACATATTTTGATCAGTCTAACTATCAGAATATTACACAATTGCTATATTAAAATAATTATCATGCCAAGATACGAGGGTAAGTCAGTAAGTATCCGCACTCTCTTTTTTTAAAAATTTATTGCAAAAACAATACAAAACTTTCAGTTACCTCATTTTTCAACATAGTCCCCTTGCTTCTCATTGCACTTGATCCATCATTGCATAAGCTTCCTGATTCCCTCATAAAAAAAGTTTTTCGGCTGAGAAGCAAGTCACGTATGCACCGCTTCCTTCAGTTCTTGGTCTGTGGTGGATCGACAGCCTCTTAAATAATCTTAAGTGGACTAAAAGGATGGAAATCTGACGGGGAAAGATCAGGACTGTATGCAGGATGCTCTAACATCTCAAAACCTAATTTCACAATAGTTTGAGCAGTGTGGGTGGCAGTATGTGGGTGCACATTGTCATGCAACAAAACAACTTTCAACAATAGGCCTCGACGTTTGGTTCGAATTTCAGGCTTCAGCTCGTTGCTCAACATCTCACTGTAATGTGCATTGTTTATTGTTGAGCCCTTCTCCAAATAATGTTGCAGTCCCAGAAAAGTGTGAGCATCACTTTTTCTGTAGAGGGTTGACTCTTGAATTTCTTTTTGACTGGAGATGAAGAGGTTTCCATTTTGTGCTTTGGAGTTTGCTTTCAGACTCAAAGTGATGGATCCAAGTTTCATCTCCAGTGACTATTCTTTTCAAATAAAGCTAAACCTTTGTTAGCATGGCAGTCCAGTAAGCCTTGGCAGATGGACACATGATTGTGCTGTTCAGTGAGCTGTTTTGGGACCCACATTGCAGAGACTTGAAGAAATCTAAGCCTATTATAAATAATGTCATGGCTAATTTGCATATGGTTTGCCACTTCATTGACTGTCACTCTTAGGTTTGTCTGAATCATGTTATGCACTTGCTCAATGTTGGAGTCACTAGTGAATGTGGATGTGCGTCCTGTTCTTTCCTCATCCTTCACACTTGTCCGATCATTTTTGAACTTTTCAATCCATTCGTACACGCTTTGCCATTGTAAAACATTGCCCCAGTATTATGTGGAAAGTCTCAATGGATTTTGGCTCCTGGTACACAAAAAATGGATCACTGCATGCTGTTCTTCTTTGGTGCAAACGCTGAGCGATGCAGCCATGTTTAATGTGCAACAGCGCAATACTCAGTAGAGTCGTAACAGTCAAACATTCCACAAGTGAAGACAAATGAACACATGTCGATGTGTGTGAGCACAAAGCAGTACAGCCAACCTACAAAGCATTAAACAAAAAATTCGGATACTTATTGACTTACCCTCATACATTCATTAAGAGGAATTTTTTTGTTGTATAATTATCAGCCCTTGTATTATTTTTATTCACAAGCTTTAGATGAAAAAGTATTTTGCATGGTTTTTAGCCTTACTCAAAGAACAGCACGAGGAAGTAACCATACTTTGCTTTTTATGCACCTGATGTTCTTCCATAGTTCGAGAACGGCACTGTCTGCCTCTGCCTTCATGCACACCTAATGCTCTTCTGGTGTATTGCTAGAGCATTGGACAATATGTCTTCCCAGCATCTAATTCTAAACTGTTGCTGGGCTTGATCTGACTCATATTCTCTCACAGACAACATTGCTCTGGCTTTTGATGAAATATTTGGTATATGCATGCATACATAGATCAAATGTTAAAGTAATACTACAAGAACAAGTAAATTGGTTCCCATGAAATAGATACAGACAGGTCTTATTCTCAAACTCTGGAAGAATGTCAGGTGCATAAAAAACAATGTACGGTTACTTCCTAGTGATATTTCTTGAGTAAGGCTAAATACCGTGCTAAATACTTTCTTCATGCATATGAAAGACAAGTAATCAGCTAATTTAATATAATTTGTGAATTTTATGCATAAAGATTAATGGACTAAATTATACGAAATATAATGAAGTCATGTATGGTGTGGTTGGCAGTATGCCTACTTTCCTGCCTGGGCTGGATCTGGGGCTGGGGGAAGTGGTGGTGTACAGCTTCTAATCACTGGTTCAGGGTGCAGTGATTTAAATCATTTGATTTTTAAAGTAAAAATCAATGACTAAAATCAGTCGTATTATTATTATTGCCTGTATTCCATTGCTGTTCAAATTCACATAAGAATAAACTAATTGAAATCATAAGACTTTAGGCTTTCTCGGCACTGATTATTAATAATGATTTCGCAGGCTATAAGCCAAGGGAAGGGATATAAAACATCCAAGCTTTCAGCCATTGTCACCTTTGCAGCCTTCAGCCTATTTCCACCAGTCACAAAATTTTATTTTACTAAAAAATTTATATATAAGCTCTCTCATCCCTAGCTCCACACTAATTTCCCTGAGGAAGGCCGCAGAGATGACAGTGGCTGAAAGCTTGGATGTTTTATATCCCTTCGCTCAGCTTATAGCCCACAAAACCATTATTAATAATTAAAATCAGTTTACGTTCTTATTGCTTATAGTCCATTGTTGTTTATATTCAAACTGCTCCCTTTGTTTGTTTAGGGTGTTTCTTACTACTAATGAGGTAACTTCTATTGACTGTTGTAGTCCTATAGTAGTAACCATCTAATAGGAGAGTCCCTTTATTGAGTGTGCTGATGACATTGCTGTTAACTTAAAATTAGTAATCCAGGGCCAAAACTTGATCCAGTATGGGGAGAATTTATAGAGCCTTCTACTTCAAGTGGAAAAGGCATGAACTAAATGCAAATCATGTGGTTTAGAAATGCAGGGATTAACTGCTAGAATGAAGTTGCATATTCAGAAATTAACAGCAAAAATGATAATCCAGAAGAAAATGGGGATACTGCAACACCTGACAATAGAAATTTAAAATCAGAGACAGACCTAATAGTTTCTCCTTCAACATGAAAACAAAAGAGATAATGTCTTACAAATCAACTATCCACTGAGGGACCATCTCTGAGAATTAAGCGAAGTTCCTCAGTCTCTTTATTGTCCAAACTAGTGAAAAACAGAAATAGGACTTAAGCAGATTGCAAAATTCTTTTATGCTACAAACAGTTATTTCCGCTGCATTATGCATTCAGAAGACTCCTAGGAAAAATCAAATTTGGATTAAAAAACAATTGATTTTTATTTTTTAATAAAAATTGTGATTTTTTTAATCCTGACTAGTATGCACCAAATGTACCTAGGTTCAATCCCAAAGCTCTCTGCAGAGTGTGTGTTTGTGTGTGTGTTTGTGTGCTTGTGTGTATGTTTGTGTGCATGTGCGTGTGCGTGTGTGTGTAAAATAAGGAATGCACAAAAAATGTGCAGAGTATTTAAATCTAGCTGTCTTGCTATGGTCACTAGTTTTTGCAAAATTCTTTTAAAATGACGGTTCGTTGTTTAATTTTTGAGACATGATAGTGGTGCACATTCTGTCTCAAAGTTCACAAATGCAACTGGAATCTGGCAGGTGGAAGGATTTGTTCTTGCACAACTTGTGGTGATATCTGTGCACTGCAAGCAAGTTTAAAAAGTGCCTTGGTTTGTGCTGGTGCATGATCTGTTCATCATGGCTTCAGTTGAATAGAAGCCCAGCCAGATGTCAGTTCTCTTTTCTTCCCTTTCTTTAACTAGCCTTGTCCAGTAGATTGTGGATGGGCAGGGTGAACTTCAGCCGTAAATCCTCCATCAAGAAGGTCTTCTTGGCTAGTTCTTAAGCAAGTCTTGATCGGGTGTGTTTCAACACAGCTAGGGCAGCTTTCAGGGGAGATATATGCCACTGTTAATGATTTGTTTGTGGAATGGGGACATTAAGCCTGATGGTCTCCTTGATGTTTTCAACAAGAGTAGGCTAATGCCAGCTCCGGGGTCCCCTCCAAGATTCCTCACCTCACTGTCATCATTTATACTTCACAGTACATTACACAAACACCACAACGCACACTCTTCTCTTTACACCTTACATTTCTGCCAGTTACACATCACAGCGTAATGTCTCCTGCCCAAGTGGTGCATAACTCGAAAACGGGCCATATGCCATCTATTCATCTCACGCAGACCCCAAATGCATCAAAGCAATGGGATCTAGCATTTGATACATACACACGTAATGAAATCATTGACTGTATTGCTACAATTATGACTTGGAGGATTTCCTTGTAAATTCTTTGTGTCTGTAAGTTAACAATTAATATGTTCTTTTAGTTTGAATGTAGTAAGACTAAAATTATTTGGTATGATGGTGTATAATTGAATTTAAGCAATTAAAAAAAAAAAAAAGTCTTAAATTCTCTTTAAGATGAGGAATCTCAAAAAGTTTAGGTAAGATGTATTTTATTATGAGTTACAGTATTATCTAATGAGGTGTTTACATAAAATTTGCCTAGAGACTTCTTAAGAAAAAAGTAAAAAAAAAAAAAAAAAAAAAGCTAATATTTTGAAAGAAATTGAAATCTTACTTATTAATTTGTTGTTATACACACAATATAAAATATTCGTAGTTTATGTACGAGGGTTATCCAGAAAGTAAGGAACGTTTTGGAATTAAAAAAAAACCAAGTACAAGAAAAACATTTTATTATATACATGTGAAAGAGGGACTAAAATACTACTTTTCAACATAATCACCATTCAAATTCAGGCACTTATCAAGTGGTGGACAAGCTTTGAAATTCCTGTGTCATAGAATTCTGCCGCCACTCAGTGACGCGTACCTGGAGCTCCTCATCGTCGTGAAGCTTCTGTGAAACAATTTCAAAAAATAAAGTCCGTGAAACTTGTGGGAAACACAGAGAAAGCTCAGTTATTGTGAAACGGCGGTTTTCACAAATCTTTTCGTCAACTTGGGCGACCAGATCGTCAGTCACAATGCTCGGACGTTCACTCTTCTCTTCATCATGAACGTTTGTTCGCCCATTTTTAAACTGAATACACCACTTCCTGGCACACTCATTACATTGTTCCCGTACACTTCACACAGTTCCCGATGAATTTCTATTGGTTTTAAGTTTTTTGCCAACAAAAAAGAAATCACATACCGCACCTCACAACTGGCGGGATTTTGGATTGCAGCACACATTTCAAATATGAATAATAAAAAAAGGGGCAGCGCAGAGATGTTCCCGTTGGCACAGCTGGACGCTGACTGAGGTGCCGAGTACGAGCACACCATTGTATACGCTATTGGCGCGCGCCTGGCGGCATCAGGTGGAAACGTTCCTTACTTTCTGGATAACCCTCGTATACTGCAGTCTCCTGATTATTCATATTAATTGGGACCATCACCTGCATGAGAAAAAAATGGATAATCCAAATGTTAGAATTATTAGTATTCTAGTTTCAGACAGTGTTGTCATGGGCTATAGATATAATCTAATTTGACTCTAAGTGGTAAATTGGGCATAATGCTCGTTATTAATGCTCAGAGTTTTCATTAATGTTAATGGGTCATTCTCTGAAAAAGGTATGAAGTACAAGGGAGAAAAAGTATAATACAAATATGCAAACAAACATAGATCAAGCACTCAGATATCTTTTATTAATGTAACCGAAGAACTTTAGATAAGTATTATTGTTTCTCGGGCTTCCAACCAGGTGAGTTGGAGGTTTGGTTCCAAGCTATCGACAGCTATCTCTGCTGCCATCTTCTGGGAGAATGGCACTATTTAACATAAACAACTGCTCCCAGAAGATGGCAGCAGAGATAGCTGCTGAGAGCTTGGAACCAAATCTCCAACTCACCCAGTTGGAAGCCCGAGAAACAATAATACATTCTCAACACCAGGAAAGCCTCAAGTCAAACTTTAGATATGTGGTCAAGTTTTTCACCCATGCTTTAACTAAATATTAGCTATTTTATTTTGTTAGCTCATGTCCACAGAGGGGATAATCATTATATTTCCAGACCTTAAGAATAATATAGTATATTTTATTAATGCAGTTAACAACTCAAGATATCTAGTCAACTTATTTTTACTCTTCTGCCTTTAATATTGTTAGCTATTCATAACTCTACTCTTTGTTGTCCATGGAGTCAAAGAAGGAAAGTGGAAGATATATCAGTATAAGCTAGCTTAAATCTAGATCAAGCTCCTTCAGTGCTCCTGTTAACTGATTCGCTAATTAAGAATGTGTACAGTATCTCTGTAACTAACAATTGTCTCTTGTTTATCAATGAACATATTTGTTTGTTGCTGCTGCACACTTAACAATAAAATGAACCCTGAACTCTTCTTTAGAAATGCATTTTGTTACATGAGCAATGTATTTTCTAACATTTTCTAGCAAAATCTTTAACAATGAAATATTATATTTACTTGGACAGTTTTTCTTGCACTTTTGCTGTTTATCGGAAACAGAATCAGTTAAGTGTAAACATCAGTGTAATTCTCTTCAAAGTCAGAATGAAACTCCAAATCAGAGTCAGAAGAAACCTCTCTTGTAGCTATGTGATAAATGCATGAAGATATTTGTTTGGACTTTTCTAGTAGGCCTATTGTTTTTGTTTACTTTCCTCCATTTCTTTTAATCTTTTCTACATGCTGTGTTGATTCCTTCATACTATTCTCCCTTCTCAATTCCACTAATTTTTTTTTCTGCCTCTTGAGTGTGAATTATTCATGAGCAAGAGGTACTGGTATTTGGAGCTGCATTTCCTCTTCTCCATATTGTCATATGCCTCTTTTATTTTCTCTGTTCGATACTTGTTTGCCTATTCTTTCCAAACTTCCCTCACTGCCCTACTTTTACGATCATTCCTTTAGTGAACAATATTTATTTTTCCTGGGGTATGCTATGATGCAGTTGGTTGAGACACTGCATTACAAATCAGAAGGTTGCATTTTCGATCTGCAATAAGGTCGCTGGAATTTTTTAATTGGGCTAATCCTTCTGGTGGCACTATGGCCCAGGGGTTGACTCAGCTTCTTAACAGAAATGAATACTTGGAGCAATCCTGGGATATAGGCTATCAGTGCGTTAAGGCCAACCTTACCACCTTCATGTGCTGAATAACTGAACATCTGGGGCCTCAACCTATAGGAACCCTAAAGGTTAACGCTCACTTGTCCGCCCGGCCTGAGCAGAGTGACAAGGAAAATAATAGTTTGCATGTTTCTTGATGGCTGAACGCTTACCTACCCAGCAAGAAGCACCCTCATACCGCGGAAGACAGGAAACTATTCTCTGGGTCTGTTTCCACTGGAAACTTCTGGTCCTGTGAATAATGATCGGGACTATTTGTATGTTTTCGCTAGTGTTCGGATAACCATTTATTTTCTCATTCAACCGTCAACACTTGAGCTATTTGCATGCTAGCAACCCTGTCACTGACCCTGGGAACTCAGTAGTAGGGGCTTCCTTGCTCTAACATGCATTTATGTGGTTCCTGTTTCAGAAATTGGTTATTTCTACTAAAAATCTGACACTCACAGTACTTCTTTTACCCTTCGGATTAGAACATAAAGTAAATGGTTTTATTGCAGTAGTGCGCTTTCAGTTGTCTCAGCCTCATTAAAAGTCATATTATTTGCGAGGCAAGACTTAAAACTTGAGTTTGAGTATGTGATGAATGGTTTATAACTACACTTCAGACAATTTAATTTTTAAAATGTTTGAAATAAAGTTTTAGCTCCAAGTATAAGAAGTATCTTGTGTTCAAAACTAAAAACAAAATTGTTAGAGCCGTTTCGAGAACAGAAATCATTTTTTTCAGTCATGTAAAGTAGTAGTAAAAGTAAGAAAAAGTTATTGTCGATCTTCATATCACATCCCCAGAAGATAAAACTCAAAAATAGAATTTTGTTTTTATATGAGTTTTCGTTCTCCAGCTGAAGTTCACAGACCCACAAAGACATGTTTCTGAAAATTGTATTTTTGAATTGAGGGGATCTACAAATATGTATTAACGTTGCAAACTCAACATTCAATTTCATGGTCGAGCACAATACTTCCTCTATCTACAGTATTTATGGTACGGAAGTAAATGGATGAAAGAGGTCAATTTAATAGTACAAGTATACAAAGAGCTATATGGCAAGTTGTATAACAATAAATTTAAAAATCCAATTACGGCGAGAGATGTGTTAACGAATCGGAAGTAAGATATTTCAACACTTAATGCCAAACGTTAATATTTATTTGTAACGGTAGGCCTATGCCTACTAAGAATAATCCTGGTTACTTTCTCATGTGTTTAAATAGGAGAATTAAAGTAATGCACGTGCAATTCAAATGAATAATAACACTCAATATTACCTTATTATTTATTTAGTTACTTACTGAATACCCTTTCCATCATACTTCATCACCTCTATTCCATACAGAGTTTAGTTTTATAGTTGATGTTGGTATAAAATAAAGCTAAATTTTCCGCTATCAGTGTCGCTTATCATTTATTAGATTTAACAATTTTAATGCTACAACATGCTATGTCAGTATTATAAACATTGTTCATAATAATAATATTAATAATGATTTATTCACTAATGTGAAATAGCATAGATAAAAGCTTGAAAACATTGGTCCATAAGAAAATATTGTATATAATTACTTTAATGATAGGAACAAAATCGTATGAGAGGTTGTATTAAAACATTAAAGATGTAGAATGGTTCAGTATTATAGAATTTGGAAAATTAATTGAAATATTGAAGAAACTGAACTATTGCTGCTACCCCACTCAATGACTGACTGATTGATGCCAGGCCAGACAATTCCGCATAGTGAGCGACAGAACTGCTGCGAAAGACGGACGGCTACTGAATTCTGCTCGGTCTGCTCGGGCAAGTGAGTGTCAACCTTAAGGGAACACTTTATGTTCACTTCCAGAAACCTTTCATTTGTATAAGGCTTTGCCTCTTTTGGCAAGTAAACAAGTAAACGACCCACCCGGCTCCCCTTTCCATCGGCCTGGTCGCCTTCTCCGCCAGCCTGACTGCCTGCTCGCTTCCCCTACACCTACCACGCATCATCCCGCGCGCATCTTCCCCGCTATGGCTCATGCCGGCCGCTACTAAGCGCCGGTAATACAGCTTCCTGTGTTAAGCCGCGGCTTACTCTAATGATTGCATTTACCAACGCCAACATATTATTTCAGTATTATAAAAAACAATATTTAACAACAAAACAGGACCCTTGCACCATAAATAATATTTCACAATTTTTAAAAACTATTATAAAACACAAAATAAAATTTCACGAATTATAGAAAATGTCGAACAATTAAAAAAATACCCTTGTACCAAACATCATATTTCACGATCTTTAAACACCGATTTGAAAGAAGAAAAAAAAATTCACAATAACAAAAGACCCTTGCACCGTACATAATATTTCACAATTTTTAAAAGCTATTATAAAACACAAAATAAAATTTCACGAATTATAGAAAATGTCGAACAATTAAAAAATACCCTTGTACCAAAAATAATATTTCACGATCTTTAAACACCGATTTGAAAGAAGAATAAAAATTCACAATAACAAAAAACCCTTGCACCATACATAATATTTCACAATTTTTAAAAACGGTTATAAAAAACAAAATAAAATTTCACAAATTATACAAAATATGTAACAATTAAAAAATACCCTTGTACCAAACATCTCCCCATCATATTTCACGATCTTGAAACAGATAAAATAATATTTCACAATAACAAAATACCCTTGCAACACCAACAAACATAATATTTCACAAATTATAAAAAAAATAATAATTCACGATAAAAAAAATACAAAATGCCAAAAACCCTTGCAACAAACATAATATTTCATGCCAACAGGATATTTCACAATTTATATATTTATAAAAAATCGAAATTTACATAATTTTTCCCAATTTTAAAAAACGCCGTGTTGTGACATAAAACATTGCTTAAATGATGCAGAAAAATTCCCTTGCACCAACACTACTCTTTTCATAACAAACAAACCATCTCAAAATTAGAAAACCCGATTCTTGCGTTAACACTCGCTAACGCCAATAGATAACTAAAATATATCGGAACTTCCTTCAGTGCTCAACTGTCTCTCGTGGCGAAACTGGTAAAGCTCTTGGCTACGATGCTAAGGGTCATGCGTTCGATCCCCGTTCGATCCAAAATTTAATGTTAGGAATAGGTCTCGAATAGGTAGGTAGAGTGAAGAGGAGGTGAGAGGAACAGAGGAAAGAGAAGAAGAGAATAAAGGAGAAATAAATTATTTTTCTCTTTCACCATTTCCATACTAGATGTCGCCACCGTCGCTACTCTCCTAGTAGTTCTAATGCCGCCGCTAGGTTTCTCCCGACTGTATTAAAGAATCTCCCCACCCTAAACCCCTACTTTCCAGTCGGGTCCCGTTAAGAGAGTAGTGGTGGGGGGCTCGGGTGGGTCGTAATGTGTTATTTTCCCCCTCTTTTTCATTTAGCTTGTTCATACTGTACAGTATTTTCAAGCAATTTCTACCTAACTTAGCATATCTCTTGCTAAGTTCTTTCTGCTCTCTTTCCTGAATTTGAGTGTACGATTGGTTGTGCTTCCTGTTTTCCATTGACACCATCTTTTTAAATAGAAAGGGAGGAAAAGAAAACTCTTGATAAAAAAAATTCTAACCAAACAACACATTTGTACTTATGTACTAAACTTTTGATTTTTCGTTTGTTCAATTCTGAAATTACAAAAGTGTTACCTCACATGTGATTAAAATAAAAACTGTGTAATGAGTTCACAACAGGTAATAAGTGTTGTTTACCTTTAAATTGATGTCCATGGAGTGGACAGACAGAACTTTGCTAAGTACAAAATGATACCTTGATCTCAACAACAGAACACATCATACAGTACAGAACTCAAGCATTCACTGATAAAGAAGATGGATCCTCTCCCTCCAATTTTGACAATAATTGTATTGTCAAACTTATTGAAAACTTAAACAAAAAAACAGAGGAGGAACAAAACCTAATTTCTAACAAATCCAGTCTAGGGATTTCCAGCCTAATATAGACTAAATAACTTTTAATTATATAAACATTCAGTAAAAAATTCCATAGCAATACTTCCTATTATTGTAATTTAATTTACTATTTATACAAAAAGCATTGCATTTTTAACCAGACAGGGACATCAGATTAGACCTTTTTCAGAAAATGACCCTGATGCAAAAGAAATGTGTTCTCCTGCATTGACTTATGAAAATGTGTACTTATGGCCTACTTCACCAAATATGTCTTTGTAGTCATGGTGGTGATCAGGGCATAGAGTGCCGAGAGGCTGTTCCCTTTACCAGCTGGCAAAGCACACCAGCTTGTGTCACCGATGAAGATTGGTAACGGTGACCTGGATGCTGTCAGCTGTCACAAACTCCCCTCAGCTGGCAAGGCTCATGTCACCATACAATAAATCATTTTAAAAAGGGAGGAAGGACCTGTACACAATTCACAAACTGGATTATTCGCCCGCAGATAATTGGGAGTTTGCTGGAAATACACTTAAACATTGTTAAGGTGTAATATTTTTCTCATCCTAACAAAGTAATAGCAGAGATTTTAATATCACTTGATCTTAATGTTCTAAATTGAAAGGAATTATGTTTACTGCAATGTTGATTTCAGAAATGTCATGTAGATTGTTTGGTTTAAGTAATTGTTTCTGAATTATAACTAAGCCATTTTATTTTTTCCCTTCATTTTAGCATTTTCAAGGGAAGTTATGCATTTATCATCGACTAACAGTTTCGTTTGGGGAACAACTACAGGCACACAGATTGGTAAGTTTATGAATGCAAATTACTGCTCTTTATTGCATACTATGCATCCATTCAAAGACTTGTAGAATTATGTACATAGTGTATGTAATGAAATTTAAAGGAACTAATTCCCTTGACTTATTATGGCATTCTCATGTTAATTACCGTATTTTACGGACTAAGACACTCAGGACCATAAGACACACCTTGATTTTAGGGTGGAAATTTAAAGGAAAAGAAATTTAACGTGATTCTAAAAATAATAATAATAAATAAATAAATATAAAAAAAAAGAATTAAAAGGGAATAGTACACTTCATTGCATAAACAAATTATAACCTTGCACAATGGAATCAGTGTAAATCACTTCTAACCTAAAACCTGCATTGCATGAAAGTCTCTTCTGTACAGGTGGCATTGCGTAAATTTTAACAACTGGACTGATTTCTTATGAACGACTGAAAATACTTTTACACCCTCTAACTCTCAATTCAGCATACGGTAAGTGTAACAGGACAAGGTTGTTTAGAGGTCATTGCCTTCATTTAAACTACCTGGCAGAGATAACTAATTTTGGATAAAAGAACTCAACATTCCTTTCTTTTTGCATTGTATACCTGGCTTCCAGGTATCCTCATTTACGATTGTGACAAGTGCACTGATGTACAGTCTGTGCCAACATTTGTAACTATCTTATCATTTATTTATTTATTTATTTAATAATAATAACGAACGAACATTACAGGTATAAAACCCAATTACAATGTCCATGCCAGAAATACAATGCATACATACAAAATAATTAAAACATAAGATACACAAGATAAGAATACACAAAAGATAAAAGTAAAAAGTACACAAAAAAACATTACAAGCAGAAAAAGAAATTCCTAGCTACTTCTGGGTTCCAGCAGTTGCCAGGTTATAATCACAGTACATAATGCCTTTGAGAATTAAGATAAGAAAGAAAGAAAGAAAGAAAGAGTGAGGAGAATGTTTGGCATGATACATTAAACCAATACACTAACTACAATTGATTGCAACTATGTTTAGTGATTTCAATTCAGTATTAAATCAACTTCAACTAAAGCTTTTTTGAATTCATTTTCGGACATACTAAGTATATCAAAATTTAAAAAGTTAATTTTATTATACAAAGAGGTTACTTTATTTAAAGGTGAATTTTTATGAATATCAGTATTTACCCTGGGGGTAAAAAATAGCTTCCTGTGTCTACTTAGTTTACATGGCACGTAAAAATAAATCTTCTTAACAATATTATTATCATCAATTTTTGAATGCAATAATTTGTGAAGAAATATTAAACCTTGACTATTTCTTCTAAATTTTAAACTTTTAATATCATATAGTTCTAAAAGCGTTTGGTAATTCAAATATGTTGGATAATGGCCAGTACTTCTGAATATCAAAAATTTGTAAAACTTCGATTGTATTTTTTCTATTGAATCAGAAAGTTTAATAGTCATTGGATTCCATATGACTGTACCATATTCGAGGTTTTGTCTGACCAATGAATTATAAAGTCTGATTAATGTATTTTCGCTAAATGTGCATGAATTCCTTATAATAAAACCTAGATTTCTTAACGCTTTTAAAACTATTGTTTCAATGTGGCTGTTAAACCTGAGATCCTTGGTAAATGTTATCCCTAAATCTCTAGTTTCCATTACCTCATCAAGTTTAACATTATTTATATTATAGGCATATGATATAGTCTTTTTACATCTATTGAATGTCATTTTAACACATTTCTTAATGTTAAATGGAAGTTTATATTTATTACTCCATGTATATAATTTATTTAAGTCGTTTTGGAGTTGAAAACAATCTGAAACTGAAGCAATAGATTTATATATTTTAAAGTCATCAGCAAATAATAAAATATTGGAGTTGTTCACCACGTTCGGTAAATCATTTATGAAACATAGAAACAATAAAGGGCCTAAGTTTGATCCTTGAGGAATTCCAGAATTAACCACAAACTGATCAGATAAGTGATTTTGATAACTCACTACCTGTGTTCTATTTCTTAAGTATGAGCACATAATTTTCATAAAGTGAGTGGAAAAAGAAAGTTGAGCTAATTTGTTAAGTAAGAAGTCATGATCAACTTTATCAAATGCCTTTTGAAAATCTGTATATATTACGTCAACCTGTTTATGTTGGTCTAATTCCAATGATACGTATTCAGTGAAGTTCCATAAGTTTGTAACAGTTGATCTTTTTGGCATGAAGCCATGTTGAAGTGGAGAAATCGCTAACTTAATATGATTGAAAATGTGTGTGTAAAAAATACTTTCCAGAATTTTAGCTGGTGTAGATAGAATAGCAATGGGTCTTGAAACGCCCCCCCACTCATACCAAGCCAGAAACTCCTCTTCTTCACCTTGCTTCTTGTTTCTTCTCCTCCGTGGACAGCGTGCTACCTTCTTGGCCCTCCCAGTTCATAGAAATTGGCTTGAATGTGGAGCGGAAAGGAGCACTTCGTAACGAAGGGGATCTAAAAATGATTTTAGATGTCCTTCGCGAAAGTGTTGAGAAAACACAACACTATGGTATGTGAAAAGAGTGAGAGGTTTATTTTAGAAAATCAGAGATATTCCGTAGTAGAATTAATTACAAGTTAAATAGCCTGAGGCCTATACAGAAATTAAATGGATTACAGTATTATATGCTGATGGCATATTCAAAATATATATCATATTGATTAATATTCAAATAGCTGATGGCTATAAAATAAATACCAAAAACTATTTACAAAGATAAAAATAAACACATTTTGAAGAAATGTCTGCGAGCTATAATTTCATGTTATTTTAAATCTATACATTAAATTTACAATTACTATTTAAAAATAACATCTGGTGCCAGAAGGGCTAAATAAATTAAAATATTTATTTATATTAGTTAAAATTGACAAGCATGCATATTCAAGTTTTTTACATAATAATCTAACCAAGATCTAATCCACACATGTGGAGTCACTTACCACAGCATGAAGTGCATCCAAGAAAGGCAGCCTAATAAGAAATTTATAAGTCATTACCATGAGGAATGTAAACACGAGCAAAATTAAATAAATTAAGATTCAGAAACATTATCAGCTGACCGGCACACTAAATCACCAAATGTTTGGATGCGAAAGGCAAGGGTCAAATACTTTACTAATAACATGGTATTCATATTAGCTTTATGTCAGAACCATGCAAACAAAACACAAAGACCCAACCCCAAACAAATCCTATTTAAATTTCACATGACAAAACTAAAGCCGGGTCAACAAAGATAGAAATTTAATTCATTAAATACTGTAATAAAAACATGCTAACTAAAGTTGATTACTATAAAGAAAGCCGATAATTACATACCTCATGGAATGAAGACTAGCCTGCAAGGCAAAGAGGCCAAGACCGGCGCCATGTTGTCTGGAGCCATCTTCATGCTGTGTCAGTGAAGGACAATTTGAAAGTGAGTGACCTGTTTCAGGTGTGATTACCTTTTATAATCACCTCCCCACTACTTCACATGGCGCCTATGAAGCGCCACCAATAGCCACTATTAAAACATAGTTTAAAAAACAAAAGAACTCGCTCTAGTTACGCAACCAATACACAGAGCTGTACGAAGCAGCTTCCCTCACAGGCATCTGAGTGCCGACTGAGTTCGGAACTGCGGGCTCCGAGTTTCCCCGAGCTGCAAGCACGTGGACATCGCATGAACTGGCGGAGTGGAAGGCTCCCTCCCCTCAACCAGACATGGAAAGTTCCTCGCTCGCGCCCAGAAAGACCCAGGCGTAACAAGCATTGTTGCGCAATAATGCCTGCCTAACTCATTCTCCAGGGCTGCACAAAGTATGCCCATCTTCTCAAACTTGAAAAACAAAACTAATGTGTGCCCGACTAACCGAAATTATAACATTTCGGTACAGTCTATAATTTTGTACCATTTTCGAACTCCCCGATTTATGTATGGGGACTATTTTTGTCATTTTCCAAACATCCGGAAAAACTCCTTGTTTAATTATTTGGTTAAAAATTATAGTTAATGGATACACTAAGAGTTCACCACATCCTTTGAAAATATATGTTGGTATTTTATCCGGTCCAGCAGAACGTTTAGATTTTAATTTTTTAATTGCTAATTCAACTTCTTTTGTCTCTATTACAGATATGTTGAAAGAATCTAGTATGTTTATACTGTTATCGGTTTCATAATCGTATTTAGATTGATCTCTTGTATAAACAGATTTAAAATAATTAGCGTAGCCATTAGCAATTTCATGTGGAGTTTTTAATATTTGCCCATTATATTCCATCTCCGTTTGAGACTTGAGTTGTTTCCGTTTGCTTTTAATAAAATTCCAAAAGTTATTTACATCGTGCATTACATTTTTTTCAATTTCTTGAAGATGACTTATGTAGGCTGTTCTAATTTGTTTCTTCAAACTTGTTCTAATGTTTTTGAATACTGACATATTATATTCTGATAAATGTTTATTTTTACGATATTTTTCTTTAAGTTTAATATTTTCTATGATCTCTTTTGTGAACCATACTGGATACCTGTGTCGACATTGTCTTCTTTTCGGTACACGTTTATCTAGTATTGAGTAAATTGTGTCATAAAAAGTAGTTACAGAAGAATTAACATCTTTATAATCAGTTAAATTGTTCCATGTACAGTCTCTTAGAAGATTATAAAGTTTATTAAAGTCGGCTTTGCAAAAATTGTAACTACACTTACCTACGATGTTCTTTTTTACTTCTTTCTGTATTTTATATGTTATATTTAAAGCAGGGTGGTATAGGTCTATAGGTACCAGAGAATTACTTTCTTCCTCTACTTCGAGTTCTGAGATATTTGTCAAAACTAAGTCCAGTGTTCTATTACTGTTATTTCTCACAGTGTTAATGGATTGCATATTTAAAAACTTTAACATGTTATTCAGACGTTTTGCTTTACTGCTGCCTTTGCTGAGGTCATACATATTACTGGATATTTCTGGCAAATTGAAGTCGCCTGTGAGAATGATGTGAGAATTACATGTTGCAAAATTTTGTTCCATTTGTTCAAAAAATTCACTAAATGATTCAGTGTTTGAATTTGGAGGAAAATATACTGATCCAATAATAATTTTAATATTATTGTAATAACATTTTATCCAAATTGATTCGTTCGTTGTAATGGTGGTATCAAACTGTATAGGATTAAGTGAGGATTTAATAGCCAGTAATACGCCACCTCCTCGGCTGTTGGATTGTCTGTCTTTACGAAAAACAGAATATCTATCATCAAAAAATTCAGAATTAAATATGCCTTCTGTTAACCAAGTTTCACTTAAGCTAATAACATCATAATTAGAAGAAATTACATTGGTATGAAACATTTGTGATTTTGACCTAATTCCTCTGACATTTTGGTAATAAATATTTAAAGATTTTGTGTTAATCATTTTTACGAATTGAAGCAATCAACTCAAGTTTACAGGGAGTTACCAAACCTTTCGAGATCTTCTTCGGTAGTTATGTTGTGGACCAGTGATGTATCTTCTTTCCTCATAAAGATTTTCCCATTCCGTGTCCACAGGAATTTGATGTCAGCAGATCTGCGCAGCTGGCGACATTTTGCCAATAGACGTCTTCTTGCAGGACAGAGGCTCTCATTTATGTAAATTTGGCTACTAAGTGTAAAACCGATGTCCAGGGTGTTCAAATTTCTCTTGACACGTCGTCTGTGAAGTAGCTCTTCTTTGGTTGATCTCCTGCAGAATTTTACAACAATGGGACTTGGTAGTTGAGACGTGGGGTGTGTGTTGATTCGATGACATGCGTCTATATCACAATCTTGTAGGTTTACATCAAGCGCGTTTCCAACTTTTTTTATGAGTTCCGCAGGGTTATCTTGAGGCTGGACAGGTATGCCATGGATTTCCAACATGTTAATTCTTGAATATTGTTCAAGGTCTTCTATTCGTATTTTGAGTTCTTTATTTTCTTTTTGGAGCATCAGATTGTCTCTTTTTACCTCTTCAAGCCTGTTGAGGGTTTCTTCTAACTTTTTTGCGTAATTTTCTTGGTTTTTTAAGCAGGCATCCAATTTTTCATGACAGAATTCTATTGATTTACCCAATTCAACTTCAAGGGTTCGTTGAGTTTCTTTTATCCCAATGATTTCACTTTTTATTTCCTGGAGCATTGTTATCAGCCCTGAATTAGATTTCTCAATAATTGCAGATGGCTCAATAAGATGAACATCACTTTTTCTACGTGTACAGCCTTGGCATTTGTATGACGATTCGGTTTTTAGGAAGTCTATATCTTCTTTTCTGATATTCAAACATTTCAGATGAGCTGTTTCCAAACATACTGTACATTGTATTTTGTCTGTTTTGTCCCCTCTTCCAGAAAATTTTATATTGCATACATAGCAAGAATCCATGGTATGTTACAGTAGTAGAACAAGAAACAAGAAACAATAAATTGCAGTCAGCTGATTGCGTGGACTTGAAGAGTTCCCTTTCAAGGAAGTATTATTTCTGAGTCAGCAGTTCTGATGAATACTAGTGGCTTTATGTTTCAAGTAATGGCTGAGTAGAGCAGATATGATGTTATTAATTGTGAATATATCTTCTTCTAAGCTTACTGCTCTTTAAATATTTATGTGTTGATTGAAACTATATAACTTTCTGCTTAAGATACATATATGATATTTATATTATTACATACGTGACAATTATTATAGATGAATATCTGGGAGCTCTCCAATAACACGTCTTCACAGCACCATTGCCAACAACACCTCCTTCCTAACTATGGTATTCCGGCAGTATTTGCTGTAATTTTAATTTTTTTAGTGTACTTCGGACCATTAGACGCACCCAACTTTCAAGGCAAAAAGGTAAAAAATGCATCTTATAGTACGTAAAATACGGTATGTATATTATTTTGAAAGGTATGGAAATTTACGACCTATAGTACTTTACCACTGCTATATTGTCAAACATCAGCTATATAACGAAGGAGGGAGTGATCGAGGAATACACAATAGTTAATCATTAATAATTAATTAATCTACAATAATTATACAAGATTGTCTTCATTTAATGTTTTATTATTAAATTATGAAAATACATCTCATTATGTTTTATGTGGGAGATCATATACAATATACAGTATTAAAAACGTATGTACAATTGTGATCCTTTACAAGATCAAAGTCTTAACATATATATGTACATTAGTTCAATTACAAAAATAGTCTAAAACTTAATGTATATAATACTTAAAATTATAATTACCAGGGCCCGGATTCTAATGACATGTCATCTTTTTAATGATGCTGCATAGACATTGCTAACTTGCAGATAAATCTTTTCATGGCCTCTAGATTATAGAAATGTATTTTTCTTAGGTAATTTTTTGCCATTCTATACAATTTTATATTTTTAGGGCATTTATTTCAATTTTGCGTCATTATTTGTATCGTTTTCATGTCATTTGCTTCCTTATTTACTCATTTTCGTCCATTTACATTAAGTATATTAATTTTTTTTTTTTACTGCTGGCATGGTCTTGTGGTTAGCATCGCTGACTACAGATCCGTCGGCCCGGGTTCGATCCCTGGTACCACCTCTGATTTTTCTGAGGTAGGGAGATCTGGTAGGGGTGCACTCAACCTCGTGATTCAAAAAAGGAGCTACTTGATAGAGAAGTAATGGCTCCAGTCATGGAAACCACCATTAACAGCCGTGGGTGTCACCATGCTGACCATGACCACATGCCCCCCAATCCTGCCGTCTGCCTGTGGTAGATGACGCAGCGGTCGGGTGGTAGGCCTTGTCCCTTCAGGGATGTAGCACCAAGGAGTTTAGTTTAGTTTTGTATTAACTTTTTTTGTCGTCTAGCTAGCATCGTCCCCAGCGGTGCTGTCTTTGAAGTGTCGTTTGTTTAATGCAAGAAGGACATGCTCAGTGTTGAAGTGTTGTCATGTCTCAGTCGGAAATGATAATAATCAAAGAAACACCAAAATTTTGTATAACTTTTGTTATTAGATTGACTTGGTATCAGAGTCTGCCACCTGCTTGGTTCTGAATAAGGTAGTGTTTACGCTTTTTTTTTTTCGGATAATATTTAAATAAATTACTAGGTTACTATAATGCAACATTTTTGTAGGATGTACTTTAAAAACAATTTTCTTACTTTTCTTCTCAAATGCTCCAATGAAGAACAAAGTTTTTAGATCTACAACATCCTTTCTGCAAGTACAGTTTTTACAATTATGTATAAACTAGTCTATAACTTTGTGTGTACAATATTTTTTTATAAATAAAATATCATTCTTTATACTTACTAAGTCATTTTCTTTAAAATTTAGGGTCATTTTATAGGTCATTTTTCAAACAATTTTAGGTCATCAGAATCCGGGCCCTGATAATTACATATAATATATAGGCCTACATTAAATTTTGGACTATTTGTAACTAGAACAACTAATGTACATATATATTTTAAGACTGACCTCTTCAAGGATCACAATTGTACATACAAAGTTACTATATTGTATATCATCTCACACATAAATAGTAATGAGCAGAGCCCGGATTCTAATGACATGTCATCTTTTTATTGATGATGCATAGACATTGCCAACTTGTAGATATATCCTAATCATGGTCTCTAGATTATAGAAATGCATTTTTATTACATAATTTTTGTCATTTTATGGCATTTTATAGAAATGCATTTTTATTACGTCATTCTTTGTCATTTTATGGCATTTTATATTTTCAATTTTACGTCATTTTTTTGTCATTTTCTTGTCAGTTGCTTCCTTATTTAGTCATTTTCATGCATCTACATTGAGTATATTAACTTTTTTCTTTTCATCTAGCTAGCATCGTCCTGTGCAGTACAGTCTTTTAAAGTGTTGTTTGTTTAATAGAAGAAGGACACACTCAGTGTTGAAGTGTTGTCATGTCTCAGTTGGAAACGAGAATCAAAGAAACGCCAAAATGTTGTATTATATTAACTTACTGTTGTTATTAGATTGACTGCCAGAGTCTGCCACCTGCTTGGATTTGAGAGTGCAAACTACTGTTACCCTCAATAAACAATAATATATTCCGGCAGGCCTCAAAAGGAAATACCGAAGTTTGACTCACCAGTGTCTCAGTGCCTTTTTTTTTAAAAATAAATTACTAGGTTACTATAATGCTACATTTTTGTAGGATCTACTTTAAAAGCAATTTTCTTACTTTTCTTCTCAAATGCTCCAATGAAGAACAAAGAAAGTTTTTAGACCTACAACATCCTTTCTGCATTTACAGTTTTTACAATTATATAACTATGTGTGTACAATAATACTTTTTTATAAATAAAATCTCAGTTTTTAGGTCATTCTTTCTAATTATTAAGTCATTTTCTTGAAAATTTAGGGTCATTTTATAGGTCATTTTTCAATCAAATTTAAATCATCAGAATCCGGGCCATGGTAATGAGCTATAATTTCATAATTTAGTAATGAAATATTAAATGGAGATAATCTTGTATAATTATTGCAGATTAATTATTAATGATTAATTATTGCATATTCCTCGTTCGCTTTCTCCTTTGTTATACAGCTGATGTTTGACAATGTAGCAATGGTAAAGAAGACAGAAAATTTCCATACCTCTCAAAATCTGATATTATACCCCTTGAAAACATGAAATTCATCAACTCCTGTTAATATTATGTTGAATTTATAAAAATTCCAAGCTGAATAACGGACAAGAAAGTACTGTATTTTACTTTACGGACTATAAGACACTCCGGACCATAACACATACCTTGATTTTAGGATGGAAATTTAATGTGATTTTAAAAAACAAAAAAATTTAAAGGGAATAATATACTTCATTGCATAAACAAATTATAACCTTGTACAATGGAATCAGTGTAAATCACTTTCAGTTTTTAGCGTCAAACTTCTAACTTTAAAACTGCGTTGTACGAAAATCTCTTCTGTCCAGGTGGCATCGCATAAATTTTTACAACTGAACTGATTTATCATAATACTTTACCCTCTGAAAATACTTTTACACCCTCTAACCCTCAATTCAGCATGCAGTAAGAGTAATGTAACAAGACTGTTTACAGGTCATTCTCTTAATTTAAACCACCCGGCAGACAACTCCTTTTGTATAAAAGAACTCAACATTCCTTTCTTTTCACATTGTATACCTGGCTTCCAGCTACCCTTATTTTACGATTGTGACAAGTGCACTGATGTACAGTCTGTGCAAAAATTTGTAACTGCCTTATCGTTTACAAAACTTTATTCATAACTATGGCATTCCGGCAATATTTACCATAATTTTAATTTTTTTAGTGTACTTTGGACCATTAGACGCATCCAACTTTCAAGGGTCTGTTTTCAAAGTAAAAAAAGTGCATCTTATGATATGTAAAATGCGGTACTTATTCTTGAACATCTCGTGAAAATGACAAAATAATGACTAACTTAAGAAATTTACTTTTTTCTTCCCTCTTCCCTCTTCTCATTTTGTACAGTTCACTTATCTTTGTCTTTATTTTCTTGGACATTTTCAAACTCATAAAACCTAAATTCTGTACTTCCTTTACATTTTCCCATCAAATAAGGAAAATTCTATTGGAAAAATTATCTTACTTTTTATCTTGGTCAGAGCTATATTCCACAAAGAGACAGGTCCCACCATTCATCGCTGTGTCATCTACCTTCACCGTTTGAAGGTAAAAGTTTGAGAGAATGTAAGTAGCATTAAATTTCTTGGATTACACCCTGCATTTATTTGTAATTTGAGAGGGAATACAACTATTCTGATGGCAGACCTAATGTCTTCCTTGTAGGTCTGTTTTCCAATGGTTTTTGTGCTTGTGTATTAATATATAGAAAATACAAAATTATTGGAAAGTATTATCAACATATTAGGTAAGTAAACATATTATTCAAATTGTAATTATTTCTTATATTATGCCTTTTATTAAGACTTCAAAAGTACGTAGCACCTTGTAACGTGAGTTACCAGAAACATTGAAAAGTTGTTATTAAAGTTTTCACGTTTAGTTTATAGAAACAAAAAATTAATTTCATTTCATACTTGTTGATTAAAAAATCAGTAGCATTGATTCGAGTTTTCATGCATAACCTAGAAGTCATAATTTTATTTTCAATTTGTGTAACGTGAGTTTCCATTGATGCTTCTTAGCACAGTCAAATACAAACTTTAATTTAAAAGTACACAGAATTTCCATTTATCATCAGGTCTACACCTCAAGCTCTGAAGCTGAAAGTTACTTTCTATTGCATGTCAAACAAAAGTGCATATTAAAAATGGTTTTGTCCTTGCCGAGTTCCATCAGAACAGAAAAAAAGGTATAGTTAAGTTTCGGTATGCAGCAGTATGTCAAAGTGATGCCGATGAACATGGCGACATAGAAGTGACCTGTCTGAGAAGTGTTGAAGGCAATATTCTGTTCAAAACAGATGAAAAAGAACAGCTTCCATTAATTTCAAACAGAAAATTGAGATTTTGCTTGTTCCTAAAGTTAAAATGAAAGGAAATCGAATGTATTACAAATTCAGTAAGGGAATTGGCATTTTTAGAATTGCAGGAAATAACTTAGTTTAAATTAAACATGTTTCTATGAAAAATGATTTTTTTTTATTATTTACTACTAGAGAAATGTAGGTTACATGTTTAAAAAGGTTTGATTATTTAACACGCAAACGGTTTTGATTTAGTGTATAAATGACAAATTGTAACCAGTGATGGGAAGTAATTGAGTAAAAGTAACCAGATTACAGTAACGATTCCTTTTTTGGTCCCATTTACTTGTAACCGTTACTTTTTAAAAAATGTAATTTTTACTCGTAATTTACTCCTGGAAATAAAATTGTAATCGTTACATTTGAGTAATCGTTACATTTTAGTAATCGAAAAGTATCGAATTGCGAATTTGGCAATTTTGCTTTCTTCTACTCGCTGGCAGTCGCTGCAGCGGCGGTGAATTTAGCGTTCTTTTTAAAGCGAATGTAAAGCGCTTTACAGCTGTTCCAGCATCGCTGTATGGTCGCTGCAGCAGTGGTGAGGCAATGTCAGTTCTGGCTTTACGGGTTTTGCTGCATGGACTATCAGTCGTTTTTTTTACACTTTAGTTTGCTGCAGCGAAACTGTAACGATTTAAGCAGCGACGCGACATTCGACATGGCAAGTCAGCATTTCTGCGGAAAAACGTGGCAACGTGACATCAGCTGAGATGAGCGGAAGTCGAATGTATTTTTTTTTTTTTTTTTTTTTCAGTGGCGACCACAGCCAGAGAAATTTACGGGGAGCGATACTACATTTAATTAGATTTCTGTATGGTTTCCATTTATTTGAAGACCTATTCAAGAAATGGAAATTGCTGTTCTCAGCCTATAAAATTTATTTATATCCCTTTCTTTGAGAAGAAGGTTATGTGTTCCACAGCATAAAACTAAGCTCAAACTAACCTCAACTTCTAAGTTAATTGCAGAGCATTCAGTGGCGGACGCAGAATTTTTTTCGGGGGGAGGGATTTGATTAGGTATAAAGAATACTAAAAAAAATTAAAATACAATTAGTTTATAAAACTGACCACTTAGGGTACATATATAACTTTTTTTCAAATTTCGGGGGGGGGGGATGTATCCCCCCTGCGTCCACCACTGCGAGCATAGGCGTAACCAGGCCGACCATATGGGGGGTTATAACATCCAGGGGGTCTGGAAGTAGGTCCTTCGGGGATCCTCCGCTGGAAAATTTTAAAAATTAGATGCACAATAACGAGTTTTAAGCTTCCCACGCTTTATACTCGTATTAAGTAATTTTTAAGCAGACTTAAAAAAATTGTACAATTTTCCTTTTTTTAATCAATGGGGGGTTCAAACCCCCAAACCCCCCCCCCCTCGTTACGCCTCTGACTGCGAGCATTAGAGGCTCTGCTGAAAATACTGCTTCTGGCATTGAAAATTCACGTATGCTGTATGAGGACCAGTGATTTACAACATGGTGATATTCACATATAATTCTGATTGTAGGATTCTGGATCCCGGTATTCGTCTTTTTCTCATTTTAATCAAATCTAATCTATTGTGATACTGCAATATTACGATGCGTGTTGCGGGGGTTTCACTATTGTAAATGCCACTTTATGGGTTTTGCTACATGAACTGTCATGGCCTTCCTTTTAAACCCAGTGAAGCTGAAGCGATTTACAGATTCGGTTTAAAAAGGAACGCACAGAAAGCATCATGTGCAGACAGAACGGTGTTCGGCAGTGGCGGTCGGTGGTCCCAAAGGCAGGGTGGGCCAGTGAACAATGTTTTCAACCCTCCACCGCCGAAATATGTATAATTGTGCTATTTAAGAATAAGCTGTAAAAATTAGTAATTATGAATTATAAATATAGAATTACTTAATAATTCTTTATTGCAACCAAATAGTCATACTATGATGAATGGAGTAACGGTGGAATGATATGCGGCAGGGGAAACAGGAGCATCCCGAGAAAACCTGTCCCGACCCCACTTTGTCCATCACAAATTCCAATGGACCCACCGAGATTCGATCTCGGGTCCCAGCGGTGATAGGCGGAAGAACTAACCACTCAGCCATGGGAGCTGCCATCGAGTTATTTAATACTTGTTTAATTTACAGAGTGAGTTTTAACTGCATGTGCATAATCTCTTAAAGAGTACCAAATGTGAAATATAGTCTCCTTCGTGTAAATTTTGATTGATAACAATAGGCCTACTCACTCATTTCTTGTAGTTGTAATCAGCCAGCTAGCGAAATTTTCAATTACTTTCTGGTGGAAATCCTCTTTGTTGCTTATATATTTTTATGCACTGATAGAACCGCCAAAGCGTTCGGTGTGTCTTGACCCATTAATTTCACAGATCAGTTTTTACAAGTTTTAATGTAGGCCTACTAAAACAGCGTTCCGACTCTGCAGTTGCCAGGGGAGTTGTAAGAAATGTACCTATCAAATTCTTGTCACTTATGAATGACAAAAATTCACTCATTGTTGTAGTTTCACATACAGTTTCATTTCCATAGGCTGCAGCAGATAACTCACATTTAAGTTTATCTTTATTTAGCATTGGGTACGTTGTTGTGGTAATTTTGAAAGGGGAAGGAGGGGGATCGTATTTTTGGGGGGGATGTATAGGCCTAATTGGAAACGCTGATAGCACAATGTTTATTCACTACCGGCACTTACAAATAATTGAAAAAAAATCCTGTACTTCCCCCCTCAACACACCAGAGAACTGTATGAAATTGAATCTGCTACCTGCTACTGCTCATTGCGAAAACAACCCAAGGGTAAGGCCCCATTTACACCAGTGCGACGATATTCTGTTTCGACAAAACATACAAAAAGATCCTTAGAAAATTAATACAAAAACATACCTATCGGTTTCTTACAAGTGTGCTGCTATTTAAGCATACTAGTGTATTTCAAATGAAACAAACAGGATCAATCCTACAACATAATTTTTGCACGTTTCCGCGTTTTTGTCTGTGTATTGCATCGTTCTAGTGTGAAAGCAGCCTACTGCTAGTCGGGCATGCGGTGCCGGAGGAACTTTAACTAAGAACGATCTAAGTGAAAGAGAGAGAAGGAGCTACAGGACCGACTCGAGTGAGAGACAGAGAAAGAGATACGAGGGCCGGCCCACGGAACGAGAAAAATTACCACTGAAAGGCAACCCCATCTTAAGGGAAGACAGCTATAAGTCCTTGAAAAACACAACCTGGCCCATGAATCCTTACGTTTAGAATGGGTCTTGGTGCTGGATGTTCTGAACTGGCCCATGGCTGCTTTCTAGAAGGGAAGTTTATGTTCTCCGCGCCCGCGCTATACAGATCTAAGAAACTGACAACTTATATAAGTTGTGTTCATTCAAGTTCGGATTTATATGAAGCCTATTGTTAGTTGAAGGACAATCATGATAAACAATGTCCCGTATTTTTATAGGGAGGGCCCGGCCCTTCTGGCCCTTATGGACGGGCCGCCCCTGGTGTTCGGTATGCAATAACATCAGACATTTTAAAAATGGCATTGGAATAACTATGTATATTTTCATTATTTGATGTTTAAAGATTATGCATAATATTGTAAGCCGTGAGAAAAGAAATAAATATATATTTCTTCCCATTTATAACTTTTTTCAGTTAAATGTTTCAGTAAGAACATTTCTTAATTAAGTACATTTTGAAACTTGCTTCTCATTCTTGCTAGCTATATCTTCATCATTTTACTGTTTTGCAACTAATATCCAAATTAGAGGTAATATTAACAAAAGTTATTCAATGTGTCTGGAAATATTTGTGTTGATGTGTTTTTGTTTTGTTTGTTCATTAATAATTTGAGACTTGGTAACGTCCCAAGCTGCTTTACCCCTGAATGGCCCGATAGTTTATGGCCTTGTGCCCCCAAAAAGAAAAAAAAAACAGGTACTGCCATTTTGTAAAGTAATTATTGTAATAGTAATTTTACTGATTACTTTTTTGTGCCCCTCAAAATGAAGGAATTTTTAGGTACTGCCATTTTGTAAAGTAATTGTAATTGTAATTTTACTGATTACTTTTTCAAAAAGTAATTTGTAATTGTAATTAAGTAAAATGTTTCTCAAGTAATTGTAATTCAGCCCAATTACTATTTTTTTGTAATTTTCCCATCACTGATTGTAACATGAGTTACCAACAGGCAGTTGTTTTATGTCAGATAAACAGTATTTAATTTTTTAAAATTAAACATTGTTTTAATATTCATATTTCAAACATGCAGTACAGCAATGCATGTATTTATTCAGCCATTAAAACAGCAGAAAATGCTTACTGAAGTCTGAGTTTCAAATGCCATGTCCAATTTCTGTAACATGAGTTACCAAATTTTGAATCTCAATAATCTTTGCATTTGTGATCCAGAATTTACACAAAGCATGCAACACATCCTCCATTTTTTACAGGTTTCACTCATACATTTTTGGCTGCTTATGTATTTTCTGGAAATTATTTAATAAGAGTTTAACAGGTACAAATAAGTGTTCTTTTAATATGGAATATTGGACACTTGTGCATTTAAGTCTTTCTCCAAACAGAAAATGACCCTTTAGTTAAAACCACTGTTTTAGAGTCTGTGTACTAATAATAATAATGATAACATGATCAGTTTCATAAAAATAAATATTTAATTCACTCTTCTTTCTTTTTATTTGTTTTTTAGAACCAGTCACTCAATGTGAAGAAGTACAACATTCTAGCTGTTATTCCAACAACACAAGTGGCATATCAGGTGTGTATTAACTAACATACTTATACCCTAATGCAGCAGCGTCCAAACTTCCGCACAGGTGTGTGCAGGTTCACACAATGTGCGACACGGACTCACAAACCTACATAGTTACTCCTTCATTCCTATCTGTGTTTGCTTCCCCTTCTCTTTACGTGGTAGGGAAGTCTCCTCTCTTGCCGATTAGAACTTTAGAGGACTATTATAATTAATTTCCACTACAAATTACGAGACAACCAAAATTATTATTCATAATTAGTGTCATATGAAAGGATGGGCTATGAAAAAAGAACAACGAATTCTACATGAAAAGTATGGTTATTGTTATTTTGAATCGTTTGACACAGTAAACTTGTATTATTTGTGTGTGTGCAAAAGGATGAAAATATTGTGGCAAGTACATACAGAAACAAATTGACTAAAAGACTGCTTTTACACAACTATAAAACTAGCTAATAACATGTACAAATTATAAATTTCAGTTTTTCTTTTAAATAGGTTGTTTTCCTTTCGTTTTCTTTTATGAGCAACAATCTCTTGCATATCAGGTGCAAATGAACATATTACAGATAAGAGTAAACAACATCTCAAACTTTTCATCTGAAATGCCTGCTGGCGGCCTTGGTTTATTTAGTTTTATAATAATTAAGGAATCGCGCACAATGTGCATTATCTTAACCTAAGACTTAACCTACCCAGTCCTGAACCCGTTAATACTGCAAACAAATTGTTCACATGCATAAGTAGAATCTAACATGCTTATAAGTTGGGCGTCTTGGTGAAGGCGAGGAAATTCATGATGAGGAAAGTTCCCATTCCTTAAAGTCTGTCTTACTCGCATCAACTCCTTCTCCTGCACTGTTGTTGCCTTGGCCAGTGCCTGACTCTATTGCACAGTGCTGCTGGGCTGATTTACACACTGTGAAGCATTTTAGATGGCAATACACTAATGTGGGAAAAAACCAGAGATGGTATACTATCCCAAGACATTACCTTATCACACCTCAATTTGAGATAGCCCCCTCCCTTACAGCATAATTATTATGTGATATGTAGGAAATTGTTTTATACACTCAGTGGTGTTTTTGTTTAACTTCCTCCAGGAGTAATCAACCTGCTTTATAGATAATCGCCAAGCAGGAGCCAAAAATCATGTCAGACTTTTATTTATTTCAATAGATATATTTTAAAAGTATTTAATACTTATTGAAACAATATAAAAGCTACAAGTTACTGGTTACAGCCTTCTATACTGGTATGGCTACCTGTGAAAGCCTCCTTCCAGTGGGTGAATGATCATGAAAAGTAATTGAATCGGTCATTTCAAAAAGGTCATGTGTCACAAAATTAAAATTTTACATGAGTAAGAAATAACTTCGACAATGTAAGCCATTTCCGTTCTGGAATTTATTCATTATTATAAAGTAAATCTTAAAATTGCAAACTCATGTTCATTTTGCAATGAACGACTATTTACTAAAAGTAAATGGAAGGCATGGTTTGAAAAACATGTTGTTTTCATTACAAAAAGCATTAAATTTTCTGAAATACAAAATAAAATAGCACTGATTATAGCCTTTTATTATTTTGTCCAATATCTATGTTTCTTATGGACCACATTGACAGCATAACACAATGAACCATGTTAATCCTCATGATCATCAACTTTATCCTTTCCTCCCTCCCTTGGCCACTGCTGTAGTTGCTTGTAAAACTCAATGTATTCAGATGGAATATACTTTTTGACTTTCACTATATCTTCTTCTTTTCTACATTGATGGGCACTTGTTTTTTGAGATAAGCTAGCTCAGTTGGGAAGCACAGGTTCCTTATTGAAGCTGTGAAGAATATGGAACATTTCTGTGACATCACCGTTGATGAGCTGCTCTGTTCTCGCCTACCCACAGTAATGTCTGTCAGGTTTGAGTTCCTTAGGAATACATACATCATACCCCCATTTTTTTTCCCCCTACAGTTTTTTCTCTTACCCACAGTCCCATTAACACTTGTATTTCCTGGGTCACTCATTTTACTAAATGCAATAATACAATACTATCCTAATTTCAATTTGAAACCACAATTGTTAGTCATGAGTTATGGTATTCCATTAGTTGTAACTCACAACTAACAATCTGACTGGAAACACATGAATGAAAGGCACTACAATGATTGAAAATATAATTATTTTACAGGCCTGATGTTTACTGGTAAGTATCATGTCAGAAGGTAAAGAGGCAGTCCCCATAATTATGGAAATGTAAAACTTCTACCCTTCAAAATTTCCACCCTAGGCTGCAGCCTACTACAGCCTATTGGAAGATACAGTCCTCCATGAGTTAGTCAGTTGTGATAATTTTGTACCCTGTAATTTTCTATACCTGCATTTGTCTTTTGCCTGATGGATGTGCTATGAAGGGTAAGCTATCTTTTTGTGTCCTCTCTCTGTAATCTCCAACAACAAAGATATGGAATGTAAAGTTGAAACCAGTTTTCATTTTGATGTGAATGAATGCAACTTTTTACATGTCACTCCATGAGGTTGTTCGTCTTTCTCTCTCTATTCTGTGAAATTTATTTCACTTATAACAAGTTGAGTTTTAATCATCTGTCTTCTATGCATAATTCAGATAAAGTGACAAAGTGCAGGAAATCTATCAGTTTTCAGTGAAAATTGATATTACACATTGGTTTGAATCTGGTGTACATGCTGTAGAATTGTGACTGCTGTAATCCATACATACCACTGTCCAATGCGATACTGTAAGAACTGTGATATTGCACAATGTCCATGCAAATACCCATTGGACATAAAATATAAGTAGTATAGCCCCAATTTCAGGTACTGTACTTTGCACCCTGGGGAATGTGTTGTATCGAAGCATTTTATTATTGCAAGTAATCCAATCACTACCTAGGCTACACAACACAAATTGAAATTATTTTTTTCTAAAATATAAGTAATTATGTTTTGGCTAAAAATTTATGATTGCTAATGTAATTTTATTTACAAAAAATTGCCAAAAAAACTCTAAAAAATATTTATTATATATAATATAGTCAGTCTTTAAACTTTTACTTCTTTGGTAATTTACAAACATATACTAAATTAGATTTATGTTCACAAAATATATGTATTTCAGATATATTAAAGGCAATATTTTTTTTTTTTTAAGAAAACAACCTTATTTCTTCTTTACTATGAGAATCTAAATTTAAACTTAATCTAACATTTTTTCATTGTTTCAAGTTTAATTATTTCAAATACAAATGGCATAAAATTTATTTTATAAATTTTTTCTTGAATTTTCTCTTTGCAAACTCAACTATAATTTCTGCACCACCAATACAACGAACTGGAACCTTCCACGCTGAGGAAACAGTTATTCAAATCCTGCAAACTGCATGTTAAGTCCAATGGCTGTTTAGCGATCGTTATAAATCATAGCACCCTAAAAGTCTTGAGATTCAATATTTTGTTATAAAAGTTAATACCATTTTTTTAATATTATAAAAAATGTCCCCCTCATACATGTGCTGCCCTTTCTAGGTTTACTGCCAGGGAAAATTCCCAGTATGCTCATTCTAAATCAGGACCTGAATGTGCTGCTGTATACAGCTGTATTTCATGTCAATGTTACCAGCATAAATATTTTGCTTGGTAATTTTGTCCATTTGGTTAATGATTTGTTTTCCTATCCTGGAAAAGTTTGTTATTTGCAACATAATGCCCTTTATCTCTCGTGTACAAATTACTTATTTTAGGTAGATTTCGAAGAAAAATCT
Source organism: Ectobius pallidus (assembly GCA_964059195.1). Taxonomy (NCBI): domain Eukaryota; kingdom Metazoa; phylum Arthropoda; class Insecta; order Blattodea; family Ectobiidae; genus Ectobius; species Ectobius pallidus. The sequence continues at coordinate 124,331,750 of CAXKWD010000002.1, forward strand.
ACCTATTGCAATGGATACCATGTCATGATTTTCGAAAAATTCTTTCATATCTTGACGTTTCATGCTCCCCTGAGTACGAAACCACCGCCCGTTAAAAAAAAAAAATTGTGATATTTATATATATATATCTTTACACGCTAGCGGCCGTAATTTTGAAGATATTTGAACCAAATTTTAATATGTTATTTCTAGGCCCAATAGTTCGGACAAGTTCGTTAATGAGCAAAATTGGCCAAAGGGGGTGGTCGGGGGAGGGGGTTGAAATTTTAAAACATTTTTATCTCGGCCCCTATGAGGTATAGAGGGAAACTTTGTTTGAATAAATTAGAGTACTCCCTATGGAGTTCACAGTGACACCAACGATTCGGGGGTTTTGGGGGTACGAGTGGGGGTGGGGGGGATGGAAATTAGAAATTTTTGAAACCACGTCTTGTGGGGTATCATTGAAAAGTTCTTGATGAGTACTCTATAAATCAATAACTATTTTCTCGATAGCTCTAATTTAACGCGAGATTTGAATGTTTGAAAAAGTGCTCTTTCCTCTTTTTTGCAATTATTATTGCGGGTCTGTCAAGCCAAGGCTAAAGAAGAAGAGTGCTACGCAGCGACAGTTAATTACACCAAAAGCACTTTGAAATCTACCTCAGCCTGTAGGCTTGCCTAAAGGGATTTTATTTTTATATTTGTTTGTTTTGTTTGTTTGTTTTTTTTTTTTTTTTGGCCTGTGGTCTGTTTATTTCCCCCACATTATTGTGGCTGTTCTATGAGTCTTGTTCATGATTGCATGTGAGGGTAGTAGCTGCCATAATTTTATTTCATACCTATGTTTTTATTTTTACAGTATGCCTGTTCCAATATGGATGTTGATGTCATTACATTTGATCCTGAAAACATAGGAGCTGTTAAATGTATGAGAAATATGTATAATTTGGCGGTGACCAGAGGCATTTGCTTTGAGATTTTATATACGCCTGTAATCAGAGACTCCACAGCTAGGAAGAATATAATTCAGATGTCTCACATGTACCATGCACAAGGAAAATCAAGGGTAAGATTTCACATCTCTTTTATCCTTTGTATCTTTAACTATATCATTTGACTGCAATACAATTTAAAAGGTTGGTAACACAGGTTGATAAGCTTAAACTTTTTATTGCTCTCAGAAATGAAAATAGGTGACTCTTAGATATTTGGTATATGCTGAATTCAAATTTGAAATCCAGTTTTCTCTAACATGTGACAGTTTTTTGTGAGACTAATGGCCGGTTCCACCGACATTCTTTAAATATACCCAAACGAAGACTTTAGTAACGCGCCATTGCTGTATAGCGTCTGCGTTAAGTGGACACTGTTCCACCAACACTCTAGTCATTGAAATAAACACCCGTTTTCAAACGAGCGTTAGAAGACAGGCAATCTTGGCATCCCAAGCTTCTCATACATTCACCGTCGCTACTGCCAACATACAACGTTAAACCTGAGAGCATACACTGCACACGACTAGCAATTTTCATACCATATAATTCAAAATTATAAACAAATTGAGTGAGTATTCTTTCTTTTTATTTATCGAGATGCAAAAATCTTATGTTATACTGTTTTCATGCCCGATTCCTTCGCCGTTCAAAGTCATTTTTCCATTGGCAACCTTGGCTGCTATGTTTCACAGTAGCTAGCAGAAAATAAACAGGAGTAGAACCCAATTATTACTAATATTAATGCTATTAATACAGTATATTATACAATTTATGATGTTGCACTCGCACTATTAACCTATCATAACTTTATCATAATCTATTATATGCTAACCTGCAATCTTTTCGACTGCTATCGGTATCGAAAATGTGAATTGGGCCTAGGCTATACGCCTACTGCTAGTGTAATATTATTACAATATATTATACCATATCAAACAATTATTGAAAACTATTACAATGTGGTAAATGTACAGCGTAGCTCTTACCTTAATTTTATAGTCATAGAAGATACATATTTAACTTTTCCTGGAAAAACACGGGAATAATACACACACAACACACTCAAAAACGATTTGACTTTGGCCTAGTTTTTTTCTTTAATAACAAAGGACATTGTGCACTGTTATTTTATTGATAAGTAATCCAACTGAGATATTATAATAAATTTCACCTATCGTCAACCTACTAGTAATAATACAAGCTATAAACTGACAAATACACAGCGGCATTTTCAATGGCATGTAGGCGTAATTATGAGTGAAATACTTCAGGATACTGTTGAATGTTGAGCAACTGCGAAAAACATTTTATTTTGTAACCATTCTCCTGCTTCAACGTTACAGTGTCAACTGATCCTCTCCTCTGAGGGACTGGTTTGTTTTGTAAAATGTGAGAAAAACCCAGATCCTACTTTTGTGTTCAGGCTATATTGTGACAGCAGGAGGGTCCCATTCTGTTACCTGACTGCTCTAACGTAGCAAAATAAATAAATGAATCACTCCTTTGTATTCATGTTATTCTTCAGAAACTATAATTAATGCATTAATGTACTGGGTTTACTGTTTAATGCGGATAATACTGCATATTGTAGCATGCAAGCAGGTTCAGCCATCTTGTTTTCAAACAAACGCGAGATTTAACGCAAGGAATTTCTGTCTTTAAGTTAACGCGAGTATTAACGGGCGTGAGGGAGTAACCAGGATCGGTGGAACGCAAACATGACACAAGCAGGAGAAAACGACGCGTTTTAGCCGTAACGAAGGTCGGTGGAACTCTCCATAAGTTTATCTGTTTTAAGAAAAGATGTTGTAATGATAGGCCTACTATTAGAAAATGCTTGGCAGCCGAAAATTGTGTACACCGAACAAATAATGATCTAATAATGAAATAACTTAATGGATCATTATTGCATTATAAGCTAAAAACATTTCTCTCTGTCTGACTTCTTCCTGGTTGATTTATGCCTATAATAGGGCTCTGCAATTTCTGTACAAAAGTAATAATTACTAATATTGTAATATCCTTCTTTTTGTAGAATTTGGGCTGAAAATAGCAGAATGTATTTAAGTAAGTTTTAACAAACCCATTCTAGTTCTCTGTCAGTTTGTACAGCAGGAGTGTATTGGTGGCCTAGTATTTATTATGATCGCCAAATTTACTGCAATTCCCAGTATATAAATTGTGAGCTTGACGAGGATGCTGTGATAGTGAGCACTCACACCGAAGAAGCATAGCTCATAGTTTTGCATTCATACTGAAATAGCGTAGCAACTTGCAGTTTAAAGTTTATGTTTTCACTTGACCAATTGAAAAAACTTATCTTAAGAATAAAAAATCATGCAATTTACCTCTAGAGGATCAAGTTTCAGCAATTCTACTCCCATTCTACTCCCAGCAATTCCATTCTACTTCTACTCTGCTGCGAGCCATATGTGCTCTTTGGGACCTTTAAGAAATAAATAAATAAATACTTCTTTCTATTTGTTTTGACTGCTGTACTCTTTCAATGCTGTATCATTTTATTCAAATTCTATGTTAAATTTCCCATTCTCTGGCAGTTTTCATGTACAAATGTGCACGAGATTTTTTATAATAATTAGAACAAAAAAGCTGAAAAGGCCATCATTATGCATGCATCATCTCCAGTAGTGTAGTATAAAATAAGTCAGGAACTGTCTGAAGAAATGAATGTCACACTCTGTGACAGCACTCCTTGTTGTGAAGACTTTGTTTGTTTGGTATTTTAAATGATTATCATGCAGCATGCATCAGGTAACATGTCACTTGCGGCATGCTACTTCAATATGAATGCTCCCATAGTCTTATGGTGAGACTTGGAACCAAGCTACATGTACAGAATGTCCACATCAAACCTCTCTAATTTCAAATTCTAATTTTAAGGAATCTCTTAGTCCTAGAAACTTGTGGTTTGCAATGTCAGATGAAGCAACTCAACCAGTTTTCTTTTAAAAATTTATGCACTTTTATGTAGGCTTTGTTAATAACTCTCAGAAATCTTACATTTGGAGCTAGTTAAGGTGGGGAACTTTGATTTTTTAAATACCGTATTTTTCAGACCATAAGACGCACCTTGGTTTTAGGATGAAAATTTAAAGGAAAATAAATTTAATGTGATTCTAAATGAAATATTTTAAAGGGAATAATATACTTCATTACATAAGCAAATTATAACTTCGTGCAATGGAATCTGTGTAAATCACTTCTAACTTAAAATCTGCATTGTACGAAAATCTCTTCTGTACAGATGGCATCACGTAAATTTGAACAACTGAACTGATTTCTCATAAAATACTGGAAATACTTTTACACCCTCTAACCCTCAATTCAGCATACGGTAAGTGTAATGGGACAAGGCTGTTTAGAGGTCCTTACCTTCATTTAAACCACTTGGCAGAAACTACTTTTATATAAAAGTACTCAACATTCCTTTTTTTCCGTGCCAAAATTTGTAAATATCTTAAGTATCGTTTACAACACCTTTATAACTGTGGATTTCTGGCAATATTTACCAAAATTTAAATTTTTTTATTGTACTTCGGACCATTAGACGCACCCAACATTTATGGCTCTGTCTTCAAGGTAAAAAAGTGTGTCTTATGGTCCGTAAAATACGGTAATTATTTTAGGAGATTTTTTAATGCATGATTGTGTTCCAATAGCTTACAAATTGGTATAATACTATGATTTCAGTATAAGAACCACTGTCTCATTGTTCATATTAACAAATCAAAGTGTACTTAAGCTGAAGTAATTTTTTGCTATGAAAAGCAAAATTCCATTCCCTATGAACAATGCAGAATGAAATAAGTTCAGTATCTGTACACATAGAATTTTATGTGGGCTTCAATAAACACAAATTCCTTAGCAAATAAGTCATAGCAAAATTTTATTTTTTAATTTGTTTTTTTTTTGTAGCTTTTATACCAAGTTTACATTATTATGTTGTAAGTGTACTTCAAATTTATATTTTTATGATGTACTTTGAATTTTTAGAAGTCCTGGAGGATTTTTATTAAAATATGTTAAAGGATTTTCTGTAAATCCCATGCAATTATATTTTTACTGTCTAAGTTATTTCACTTATAAGACTGAAAATGAAAAAAAAAATTCCTTTTCGAGGAACATGAAAAGAAATTCATCCCTGTTCAGTCAGTTGTGCAGTATCATGTTAAGATATGGTTTTAAGAAATTAAGTGTACTTCATTAAAACTGAAGTAATTTTTTGTTATGAAAAAGCAAAATTCCATTCACTATTTTCCAGTGTCTGTTATTGCTAGCTCACGTACATCTGTCATAAAATCAGTTACTAAGTACTCTTGATCTGTGATTTTTTAAAATAAAATCAATTCCCAGCTTGCTTCCAGGTCAATGGTATTTCGCCAGTGGTTTTTCTTTCTTATCTGTAATTTTTTTTCTTATATTATGTTTCAGAATATTATAGTATCAAGTGGAGCATCAAGTCCACACCATGTTCGAGGGCCATATGATATCATAAATTTGTATCCTTTGTTTAGAGAGAGAATGCGTAAGGAGGCAGAAAGAACTAACATTAACTTTTTAAACAGTTTTCCATTTGGTGCCATCTACAATTCAATAGACCAAGTGGGATGGCTGAGGCTTTAGCATCTTGGACTCACATTCGGGAAGTCTTGGGTTCAAATCCTGAGACTGGCCAACCTGATTGTGATTTTTCCATTGTGGCAAATGCTGGATTAGATTTTCAATACCATGGTCCTCCACACCCCACTTATTCCATTATCATCCTTCATGTCATTCGACATCATCTTATCATCCCAAAGCCATAATGTAGGCTTTGCACAGCTACTTAGCTGCTTACAGAGCCGACACTTTCCCCGTCTCATCTCCTTTGTCCTGAGCTCTTTAGGAAAGTACTACTTGGATCGAACGCTTGATCTTCACAAAAACCTTCCTGAGTGCTCAAGGAGTATTGAGGGCAGATTTGTGTGTGATGTGGTTGAACTTGGCAGAAGGATAGGAGGAGTTGGAAATGGGATGGGAAATCTGTTGGGTGAGCAGCTAAGGGGGCACCTGTTACCGGTTGGCCAGGAAAACACTTCACTATCATTGATTCCACTCATCAGGGTACACAATAAGTATCTATAAGGTTGACATGCCTCAGGGTTGTCCCATCCTGCTCCATACCACCATTCTTTAACCTCTAACAATTCAAAAGACTTCCACCAAGGTATAAGCTGCAAAAGACAATTTGAGCTCCAATGTAAATTGAAATTAGTCTACAACTGAAGATACTTCAGAATGAAGCGAAAACTCTCTTGTGCAGCAAAAATTAAATGATATATATACTAATACTGCAAACTCCCGATTATCTGTGTTAATTGGGACCGTTTCATGCACAGATAATTGAAAAACACAGATAATCCAAATCATGTGTGAGATTTTGAATTTCCCGCACTTATTTTCTTATCTCCTGCATTTTGTCGCCATATTGCGTGTATATGATGAAATTAACTATGGGAAATTCAAAATAGGCTAGTTTCTAAATTCATTGGAGCATCCATCCGATGGTATCAAGCTTTCATCATCATCGATCGAGCTTTCATCATCATTGATGGAATCCATCGACTATCCATCAAAGCGTTCTCTGGTTCTGATGAGTTTGCACTGGTTTTCATCGACTGGCATCGGTTCCATAGTACTTGAACGTCCGATGGTTCAGATGAATTACTACCATTATGACGAAATGATAATTCAAAATTGTGTGGACAAAATTTTACAGACACATAAATAGTACAGCACTTAAACTTATTTTTGAGAATTTGTTATCCAATTCCTCGTAAAGAGAAAGAAGTAAAGACAGTATATTAGTTTGCAGCCATAGTGAATTCTTGCAATGAAGTCACACTTTAGCTATTTTGAGCTTTTTTTGTTTGTTGAAATTGTTAAAATTATAAAATATAGAACGTATAAAATATTATTACGGGTAGTAATTTCGGGTCAATTCCATAACATAACTACAGCACTATAACATGTATAGTTCAAAAACGCAGGTACTGTGATAAACCAATTTTACCTAATAAAATACCGGTGAATCTATCTTTTTGATAAGATGTTAATTAATGTAGATCTCAATTTTTTTAATTTATTTGTTTGATATCATTATTATAATCAATTTCCATTGTATTTAATGTAAATGCAAATTGATCATTAGGCATACAGTTTTTTTTAGTGGGAAAATAATAAACCAGAGTTACCAAGAATGCCATTGCTAATTTATTTTACAATTTCATATGTAGTTACTATGTTGGTGCTCCCGAAAAATATCGCTTTGGCCAACGAATGGTTTTTTAATTCATCAGTCATCATGAATCCTTCAAGAAAAAGTTGTGAAATCCAGCCTTCAGTCGGTGGAATCCATTGCTCATCAGTCCGATGAATTTAGAAACTCGCTTAATTATGATGAAATAAAGTGCGGTAAATTCAAAATTATGTGCAGAAAATTAAAAATTAAAAGTGGGAAGTTAAAATTTTCTAGCACGGTTAATCTGCAAATTGGATAATTCATCCATGGATAATCGTGTTTGAAAGTATTAAATTGTATTGGAATTTAACACAGGAAAGCTGTTTAACATAATAATTATATAATGAGTTGAAAATAAGCAAAATAAGTTAGAAACATGTTTTTAATTCATTTAATTCTAATGTTTCAACTGTCTAGATAGATTGAATACTTTTCCTTTTGTTTATTTTCCGGCACTTTTGATTATTAAAATTGTGGCATTTGAACTGAAATTTAACAAATACTTCCAAAAATATGATTTCTTATTTGCCGGTACTTGTTAAATACACCACTGTCATCTTTGGATTGCATAATAGTCTTATTTTTCCACCCTCTTTCATTTTGAATTCTTAATTATAATCTAACTTCTTTTGAGGGTGGGAGGGAATCCAACTATCCAGATCGCTTCGAGGCCGTATTCAAGGGGTTTCTGCAGCAGCGAGAATTTGAAAATCCTCTTTCAGGGCCGATTATTTGCTAAAAAGCAAAACTTTTAGCCAACAAAATTGGCAATTGTCATTAAACAATTGACTGGCCAATATGTTCACAATGTGTTGCTTTATGTATGTACAGTACTATACAATTTAGTGTTTTAAAAATAAATTACCTTTTTCATGATTTATCCAGCTATCCGGATATTTGATTATTCGATCAGGTCCAGTCCCAATTAATTTAGATAGTTGGAGTTCTACTATAAATAAAAAACAGTAGAGGAATAAATTTAGTTATTGTTACAGAATTGAGATCCTACATTGAGTGGAAACCCAGTGGAAAAAGTAAAAGGACTTTTAAAATAAATCCTTTTCTATATCTAAAGAAAGCAATATTGTTAATAGTTCTATGAAAATATTTGTGGTATTAAGAAATACTGTTTTATTGCATGTGATATTTAACCCTGATATGTAACATTACGTACTTGTATTTCCCTAACTCTCAAATTCAGAAGTCTTCTTTTTGGTCTTAGTGAAGAACAGGCAAAAGCAAGCATAACAACAACTTGTAGACATTTATTACTGAAGGCTGGTAAGTGGTTTTCTGGTACTCTGTTTTGGAGAAGGTATAGTGTAAAAACAGCATAAATGTATTATGGTACCTATTATTACCATAAATACTGTTACTGGCTTAACTTTTTATTTTATTATACTTAGTACCATATATACACCTAACTATACCTTAGTGACCTTATCTCAAACATAAGTATTCCTGCTGTTCCTCTGAAGGTAAAGGAGTATTGTCACTTTGTTGACCAATACCATTTTGTTGTCTTTGCTGTTGAGACTATTGAAATTGAATGTATTGAAATTTGTTCTACAGCCTGAGGCGGAATATGCCTTTAGCCATATTCCATAACGTTTTACAGTAATTAATTAAAACATTTCATTTTATTAATTTTATACAGGAATTAATTAAACATTGGGAAAGATAAGTATAAACCATAATTATTAAGAGTTTGAGAACTAGAAGCAAATTTGTTGCAAGAAATGGGAAAATTAATACTTTAGAATAAAGCAAGTACAAGTAACTGTAATAATAACACAGTCTGAGTAGACAAAGGCAGGCTGTCAATCACTCGAGCAAATTCTGTGTATTGGTATTGTGCTCAAAATTTAACTTATACAAAAGAATATCAGATAACAGCCGATTTTATTGTGTGAAGGGGAGAAACCAGCTCCACTCCGACACTAGATGAACAATAGGGTGTTTAAGGTTCCAGGAACTGGAAACCATCAGTGAGCCGTGTTGGCGTGGTTCTAATAACCAATATTCTTCCGCACTAGCGGAATGATATTAACAGGTAATAACCAATGAGAATAAGGGACTAATTTGTGTATCTGACGTCAGTACGAGGCTTCTTGGTAGGTGATGATTTTTGATACAAGGGAGAAGAGCCGAGACCTCCATAGGATTCGGTCGCGAAGTTTTTGGAGGCCAGGAGGCCATATCCCGGTAGTAGTCTCGGGAATTTTTATAAGTCCAGTCGAGGGTCGCTGGGTACTTAGTTAAAGTTAAAGTCCGGGGAGAGTAATTATTTTAATATATCAGTAGAGTCTGAGTATATTAGCAATCACCAAGAAGCCGCGCATTGATTTAACACATCGCTTTAAGAGAATAAATTAGTATTTCTGGATATTGTAATTATACTGTAATTGTGCGTGGAAATTTGCAATTTTTAATAAATATCGCTTCTACCCAACTGTAAAGACTTTCAATCGACTGCTCTCCTTTTAACGTGCTGTCCCTGAGATAAAGAGTATATTAAGCCGGGCAATAAGAATAAACAGGTAACGATCCAAGGACTGGAACATCACGGCGTCTCACCACGACATCATAGCAACAGCATCCTGTGGGTCCAGAGACTGCAAGTAAGCAATTTTATTCCAAATGGCGCTTCCAACGTTTGAGGGTGTCGAGCATTAATGGCATAGAACATTTTAATGAAAATACAGCACGGGAGGCAGCGAGACTTCACTACCGGAGATCGGCGGCAGCAGACAGCGGCGAGCGGGACTTCAGTCACCGCCACACGGACCGTCAACTCATCGATCAACACACCAAAATTGTAAAGTACAAACATTCCATATCTGTGTATATATTTTGTTTTTGTGGGTATTTCTTACATGCATACTATAGCTAGATGTGTTAGCATAGCAGGGTATATTTTTGTGCAGAGGGAAAATAAGTGTAAATTAGCTCAATGAAACTAAGATATAAAATTATTGGAGACAGTATGGAGAATCAGGAGATGGAGGTCCAGGGCGATGTAGAGCCACCAACTGTAAATATTGATGAAGATGTGTTATTGGAGGGTCCTTCCGACCAAATTAGTGATCAGGAAAATGAGGTTCAGGCTGAAAATCAGTCAGATACGGTCATGGAAGTAGACGAAATTAGGCCTAGTACATCCAATAGTAGCCAGGCAGTTCTAAATGATCCGGGGAATATACAATCTCTTTTTAGCTTCATGTCAGAAATTAAAGAGAAATTAAATTCTATGGGGAATGTAGAACAGGAATTGAAGAATGTAAATGATAAATTAAATTCTGTAGGGGAGTTAGAACAGAAAATGAAAGAAAATTTTCAGGAAGAATTCAAAGCTGTAAATAACAAATTAAATTCTGTGGGGAATTTAGAGCAGAAAATGAAAGAAAATTTTCAGGAAGAATTCAAAGCTGTAAATAACAAATTAAATTCTGTGGGGAATTTAGAGCAGAAAATGAAAGAAAATTTTCAGGCAGAATTCAAAGCTGTAAATAACAAACTAAATTTTATAGGGACTTTAGAACAGAAAATGGAAGACGGTTTTAAGAACATGCACGACAAAGTCAATAATTTTGAAGATACTGTGAGGGGATTGCAGACAGAAGTTAATACTAAATTTACTGAAATCACAACAAATGTTCAAACCGAGCTTAGGCGGGAACAGGAGAAAATACAGAACACTTTAACTCAACAGAATACTACAGTTCAGAATAGCCTAGAAGCAACTTTGAATCAGGTCAAGTTAGTGGTAGAATCTTCCAGTAAATCAGTGAATGACAGAGTTGATAATTTAACTTCACAAATGGATTTAGTTCAAAATAAAATTAGGGAACTGGAACAGAATGATAGACAGATAGAAACGATTTGCCAGAACAGCATGAGTGGCGCATCGAGCAGCGATAATGTTATCCCGGAGGAGAATAGAGTTAATAATGTAAATTTAGCTTCTACAAGTACCATGGTTGTAACTGAAAATGCTATTGAACTTGAAAGAATGTCAACTCCAGTCCGGCATAGCAGTATCGCTACGCATGATAGTAATAATGTTAGCAGTAATGGTAGTACTCAAAATGTGAATGCAACTGTACAGGGCATTCCTGTTCACTTGTTAAACGAGATCCCATTTCCAATTTTCAATGAGGACGAAAATATGAATCCTCAATACTATCTTACTGAACTTGATAATTACTTTAAATTAAAGTCAATTCCTCCAGAACTCAAAATGTTAATGGTGAAGAAAAGCCTGAAGGGTAGGTCATCTCAGTGGCTAAAATTAACACTAGGGGAACAGGTAGATTATGACACATTTAAGAAATTTTTCATGCATCGCTACTGGAATGACAATGAGAAAAACAAGATTCGAAGCGAACTCACTACGGGGAAATATAATCCACAAGGGGGCGTGACGATGATTGATCATTTTTTACGCATAGCACAGAAAGGGAGAATGCTAGACCCTCCTCTTAAAGATTCCGAGGTCTTGAGTATTGCTGCAAGCCATTATGAGGACCATATAAGAAATAATTTGATCGTGGCTAGGCCTAAGGATTTTGGGGAAATGGTAGACTTGCTCACAAAATTTGAGGCTACAGCGACTTCACCTTACACTCAGGATGGGGGCAAAAACAATAGCTTTCATGTAGGGAATAGCAGCAACAAACAAGTTAATAATTCACAAGGTTTTAGGCCTAATTATGCATCTCGTGGGCAGGAGGCACCGGCTGCGCCTCACTCCAGCCAAAATAATCAGGCCTATCACGGCAATAATGGGGGCAGATCAGGCCAAAATAACTTCCAGAATAGTTTCCAGTATAACAGGGGACAGAACGGACAAAATAACAGGGGATTTCAGAATAGGCCTAATTTCCAAAGGGGAAATAACAATAATAATAGGCAAATTAACATGTTCACGGTCGATAATAGGCCTAGTAACAGTAACAATGGGAACAATCAGGGCTATAGAAATAACTATAACAGAAATGCTCCGCATTGGCTGCGAAATAGGGGATATAGAAACGGGTATTGGAGAGCCAATTTCTATAGGCGGCCATACAATAGACAATGTAACTGGCGAAATAACAATAATAATCGCAACAATCAGGCTACAGGCAGGTCTGAAAATGACAATGGGGGCAGAACTATGAATCCGGAGGCCCGGAGTTTTCAGCCGAATGATAGGAGTAGGTCGGCTTCGCCACAAGGCAACGGCGGAAACCAGCCGTCGGAAAACTAAGTCACGGGATTCTCGTGGACCCTGAGATTCTCGATTGCCTCAGTCGTATGAATACTACTGACAGAAATGGGTCTACCAACTATATGACAGCTCAGAAAGACTTTAGGGAAATTACTGACACGACAAAAATTCCTTTGACACAGACTGGACGTGACGTAATAGCTGAACCACCTAGAATTAAGGCAGATATATATGGCTTGCAATGTGATATATTAATAGATAGTGGCTCAGGTTCAAGTGTGTGTAGTCTAGATTTTTATTATAGGTTGGAACAAATGGGAATTAGAATTTTGTCACTACCAGTATGTGCTGTATTTTTTTCAGTCGCTGTAGGCAAGCGACGCGAGAGAGTGAAAAAACAATGTTTACTGTTAGTTAAAATGGGGAAATTTGAGGTAGAAATAATGTTCCTTGTAATTAATGGCTTAACTACAGATATTATCCTAGGATGTGATGCTTTTTCAGAATGGAACGCAGTAATAGATTTCAAGCGACAGGCTTTATTTGCAGTGGTTAATAATGTTGAAATAAAAGTCCCATTTATAGATTACACTGACACAGGGGTTGTAGATAAAAGATTGGAGATAGAAAAAGATATGGATGGCGAGTTATTTTTTGTGGAACACATTTGTATAGGGGATCAAGAATTAGTGGAGGTCAGTGCATATGACAGTGCTGAGTCTGAATTAGGCCATATTTGTACACAAGGGTCAATGGACTGTGACGCGTGTAATCTCCACATAGTGTCACTGAGACATATTTACGGCGATTCTGGGAATGAATCTAGGCCAAGATCCCGTTCGAGCCGGTGTCGCGTGCCAGGGAGTTAATGGACAGAGATGTTAGATATATTACGCGATAAGGTGGAATTATGTCACGATTTAAAGGCCAAGTGTAGAGATTTTAAAGGGAAGTATTTTAAAGGGTAGTTATTATTAGGAGGAGATTTTATCAGAGAGTATTAGCACACCCCATGAGCTGCATAAATAAATTGAAAAAAAATAGAATAAATAAATAAAATAAAGAAAAAAAAAATAGAATCTCAGGACATTTATGACGATTTTTTTTTTGACAGACTGAAATACACTAAATTGTAAGATTACGACTCAGACATAATAGGTAGACGGACTGACGAGGCAAGCGAGATCTTAGAGTACCCAGAGTTCAATGTTGAAATGTGCAAACGCGCATTCGAGCGTATCAAAACACGTGCAGCCAAACGAAAGGAGAAGGCCAAACGCTATAAGCAAAAATGGTCGCCTCAAATCAACGATAAGGTGTTGATTAGGGACACTAAGCTGTCTTCATTATTAAGGGGACGTTATTCTCGTCTCGAACTTTTATTCAAAGGACCAGGGTTTATAACTCAGAAATTTGGGGACCACACTTATGAAATTCAAGATGTAAAATCAGGTAAAATTTTTGGCAGATACCATAAACAATTACTCAAACCATATAAAGAATCACCCACCCAGTAAATTCACACCATGAACAGGAATAACCTACGTTAGGACTGTACAATAGTTAAGCAATAGTTTAAGTAACCACCAGTATACAGAATGTCAGTGTCATATATTAAAGTGTAAAAGCAACAGCGAGATGAAGTCCGATCTGTGACGGAGTTAAAGCTTGGACTCAGTGAACCTTTCTCTAGTCATAGATAAAGAAATAGTGTTGGCGGCGTGCTTGTAGCATAAGTCGAGTGGTGCGCTAATTCAAGCTTGACTGATCGAACCTTGTTAGCGACATCATTAATAATGGTGCAGTGTTATGCGTGCGTTGTGCTGTGCGAAGCTAATTTTTTTTCTATGTTGTGTTTTGTTTTTTTTATTCCACGACCATCAGTTTAAAGCAGACTCATCGAACCTTTGCTGTCATGTGTACGTGTAGGTGTATATACCATTGTAAATAAATTCCCGATTGTGACAAGAATGGCATTTGAAATGGTAGGCCTAGAAAGGCAAAATAGGCCTACATATGGAATGAAAAGAAAGGTAAACAGGGCATTGGGTGAACAATGTTCCAACTTGTATATATTTTGTGTAAATAGTAATAAGAGTGTATAACTAGTAATAAGATGTTAGCCTAAGGGCAGAGCTAGATGAAAATGCAAAGGCCTACAATCAGTTGCAGGGAAAATCAGTGTGAAATCTTCAACACAACAAATAGGGGAAGTTTAAATTAATGATTTAAGAAGTTTAACTAGTATTCTATACTTTACGATTTTATTTTGAGTGATGTATAAGAAGTTCTACAGCCAATAAATTGCTTGAATTGAGAAATAATTTAACGTAATTTGCATTGCTTGTGAAAACAAACGTTTCCATTACATCTCTTACATTTATTTATGTATCACAAGGCTCTGAAATCAGCTACAAGAGTCGGTTCACTTTTTTATCCCTAACTGTACATTTTTTAGATGATATATATATATATATTTTCTCTTTATGAAACCTGCTTACAAGAAAGTGTGTTCAGAGCATAGAATGTTTTAATTGTGAAGATCAGTTGTTGTGTAGATGTGTTGTCATGTATTCTAAGTTTAACCTATTTACTGCTATAAATAAATAAATAAATAAAATAAAATTAGCCTAGACATCCCAAAGGGCAATGGCCTCCTGCGGACCGCAGGGCGAGCTCATACTTCTTGTTAGGTGAGCCAATCCTAGCAAGAGTTCTTATGCATGGGTGGATTGCTGCTGTATTTCCACTAGGCACTTGAGGTGGAGGTTTCTCCCATTTTCTTCCACTCTTTTCTATTCCTCGCCACTCGAGACCATAGTCTTCCTGAAGTTTTGGTGAAGTCGTCCTCCTATCTGGTCTTTTGCCTCCCCACACTTCTCCAACCTGTTCGGGGTTCCCATGTTGTAGCTTTTTGTGCCCATTTTCGTTGGTTCATTCGCATCACATGGCCTCCCCACCTCCACTTCAACTGTTCCGCTGTATTTGCCACATCCTTCATACCTGTTCTTTTCCTGATTTCTGTGTTGCGGATTTTGTCCTTTAATGAGATGTGGAGGATAAATCGTTTCATTTTGCGCTGGCATACCTGCAGTGCTTGCAGTAAGCGCCCATGTTTGGCATCCATAGAGCAGTACTGGAACTACACATTTCTCTAGGACCGCAGACTTCGTTGCTGTCTTCAGTCTTTTGTCAGCCAATATGAACTTCAATGACCAAAATTTCTTCTATGCCAAGCCGATCATTTACTGCTACTGACTTTAAATGCATCACTTCCAGAATTATATAAAAGCAGAAGTATAAGATTTATGTTAAAATATGAGAATTTTTATCCACATGTTATGGTTGTCATTCATGGGACCCAGATACTCCAACTAAATTTTCTTCACTGATTTTAAATTTAGAGGCCACTGATGATTTCCTTGATGACTACCTTATTACCAGTGTATAAATTCTGCTGTGAAAGGATTAAACCAAATGGAGAAACCTCATGTTTATGAAAGGGTTGCTCAGAAATATATTAAGATAACTCCTATTGTCATTTCTGCTAGATATGATAAAACATAATATTAAAACAGTTAAAATAGCAAAATATAATTCTGAATTTAATTATAGACTCACCAACATACCAATTGCATATACTTGTACCTGAGCTCAATATATTGATTGCATATCCTTGTACCTGAGCTCAATATACTGATTGCATATCCTTGTACCTGAGCTCAACATACTGATTTCATATACTTGTACCTGAGGTCAGTATACTGATTGCATATACTTGTACCTGAGCTTAACATACAGATTGCATATACTAGTACCTGAGCTCAATATACTGATTCTTCTCTAAAAATGTCAATAATAGAACCTTCAATGTTGTCAGTTCCTCAAGTTACTTTTCCCACTGATAATAAGGAAAGGGAAGACAGTATTTTTTTAGTTTAGTGTTCCTTATGCTACATTCACACTGAGGAATTTGCTGCAGGGATATGTGTCCAGACACATGTATGACAACCTATTTGCCACAAGTCACAAACCTATTGAACATATTCCTAGTCCATGGCAAAAACAATTAAATAAATGCACCAGAAACAAGGTTCCCCACAAGTTCTTGTTTGTGCTCCAAGAGCAATAACATGGAACAGAACCCAGCAAGAATGCTCTTTGCACATGTGCTGTAGTGACGTTTCTTGTGATGACTGTCAGTTGTTTATGGTTATGATCAATCCCATGAAATGTATTGCTATGTTCACGCTGTTTTATTTTACGAAATCCGGGATATCTTGCTATGGAGTGCTCTAAAAAGAACATAAGACAATCTGGAAGTGTTGGCCCTCACATTCGTTAATACCTTTATAGAAAATTTGAATTTAGCCCTATAGGCACACTTTCTTCTTCCTTGAATAGGTTCTGTATCTAATACCAAATAATCAAGAGAACATCCACAAGTGCTTACTGAGAAAACTGATGAAGTAGGAGAGATATTACAACAGCATCAGATTTGAATTAGGCTTGGGGAGGATTCATGGCAGATAATATCTGTGTTGATCTTAATGCAAATTTTCTTCAAAGGTGTCACATGTGTGGTAAATGGAGAGTCAATACTTCTATCACCTCTTATAATCAGTTTAAGCATAATAATATACCATTTTTATATGTGTTTGTGTGTATCTAATGCTCTGGAGTTAACAACGAAGTAATTCTCCTTCTTGCTTCCCAATATTTAGAAGTCAGGTCTTGATAATCTTGAAGAGCTGCACAATGTTCTACAGTGAGTCCCATGCAAGAGTTGGCCAATGATGCGAGTTCCTGCGGCATGGTGGGCACAGCTCCAACTCCTGAGCGATCGGGTGAAATATCTACGCTAATAAAGCCGCGATCGGTGTAATGATTCAGGTTCTCACATTTACAGTTAAAATTACAATGAAAATAAACAGGTACCTCATCACAAGTGATGTTGGAAATGTTCTCCTCTTACATCCACACAATACTGGTACCTTTTTAGGAAATTTTCTTTCACGTGCATAAGTTCAGCTTGTGAGACAGAGTTAATTTTTCTTGTGATAGGCCTATGTGAAATTGTCTTGAAGTTCTTCTAACAGTATTATTTATGGGAAAACTTGAAAAATAAAGTGTATAGGTCAATTTCCCATACATTAGAAGAACTTAAAGACAATATCACAAAAAAAATTAACTTTATCTTGGAAGCTGAACTTATGCGCGTGAAAGAAAATCTCCTAAAAAGGTGCCAGTATTGTGTGGATGCAAGAGGAGAACATTTCCAACATCTCTTGTGATGAGGTACATGTTTATTTTCATTGTAATTTTAACTGTAAATGTGAGAACCTGAATCATTACACTGATCGCGGCTTTATTAGCATACATATTTCACTCGCTCGGGAGTTGGAGCTGTGCCCGCCGCGCCACAGAATCCGCGTCGTTGGCCAACTCTTGCATGGGACTCACTGTAGATGTTGTTTATCCATTTCAACTTCTTGAAAACACAGTATACAATTTGGAGAAATAAATATTCCAATTCTATGTAGGTGCTTTCCTAGGCAGCCATGTCCTGTAATAAGTCTCATTCTAGCAACTGCAGATTTTCGTGGTAGGTCTGGTATTACTAGGGGGTTTTCAAATAGTATTTTTATATTTCTGTTTCCCATTTTTTCAGTTAATTTAGCACTAGGTATCATTCATTTTCTTTTTGATGATTCTTTTAATTGATTCATAAGAAAAGGCGTTTGTTTCTTTCTGCTTAATTGTGCACCCTTTCTTGCCAATATATCCACTCTTTCATTTCCTTGTATTCCACAATGTGCTGGAATCCATTGTATTACTACACGTTTACCAAGTTTTTGGATAGTACGGATCATGTTTTGTATTTCCATTATTTTTTTCACTTTTGGGTAAGATGATACTACAGCTTGGATTGCTTCTTTAGAATCTGATAAGATTACTTTATTTTTGCATTGCTGGAGCCAGTTGAAAATGTTCTGGAGCGACTTGTAAATATTGATTATACTACCGACTACATTGGATCCACTTTATCTGGTGTTGCTATGTCATCTGTCGGGGAGCTTGACTCCAAGGCTCCAGGCTCATAAAACAAGATGCTCTGCTAAAGAAAGTAAAGCAAGTTTGAATTTACAAAAAATCATTTGACCCATGACAGCTTTAAAACTGAAATATCAATGTTAATAAACCATTGTTACCATAAAATTCAGAATTAAAAATACTGACTGCTCAGATAAATACAAATCCTCGCTTTTTAATGGGCAACTAACGTAAAACCATGACCCTACAGCTTGGAAAATTTAATCAGCATTAGCACAGTGTAATGTTGTCATTTTCTCCTGCAAATTGAGCTTTTATCGATTACAAACTTGTTCTGAGTAAATCATCATTACTTTTAAAGCAAAATTTCTGCATCTAAAGCCATACTTGTGCCTGACAACAAATTCCTTAGTGTAAACACATGGGATATTTGTGCAAGGAACATGTGCATGGAATAAGTATCCAGATAGAAGAATCATGGAAATGTATCTGGGATTTGTATGGAGTATTTGTGTCTGCAACAAATTCCTCAGTGTGAACATAGCATTAGATGTGTTCTTGTTCTCTGGAAAGCTGTTGAATTATTGTCAGATATTGTCAAAATTTGTTAGTTAAGTTTCTTTACTTCTGAGAAAGCTTCAGTAGCCCTTGGTATGTGAATCTTTAATGAGTCTCATGGATTGGTTAATTTCAGAACTCCAGGAAGAAAATACATAACAGAGTGTGTTTCTTAAGTGCACAGTATTGAAGTACTATTACTAAAAGAACCTGTAACATCAAATTTTGACATCATTTTTAGTAAAAGGATCAAAATCACATGTTTTGTCATTGCTCCATCATTGGCTGCATCATAATTTTGATCATCATTATTGCCATTATAAACATCCTTATTATAGTAGGTCCCCGTGCAGCATCTAGTCAAATTCTTACATCAGAATGCATTTAACTACAAGAGAGAAAAAATCCTTGCTTTGGTTTTGGTGGTATACTAATTTAAAAAGTGTAATCTCACTACGTTAAAAAAAAAATTCATATGACAAATTAAGAATACGAGATGTGTCTGGATTTATTTTTCTCTCCCTGAACAAAATTTGCCCCTGGATTTACATATTTACACATCTTCCCTGACCTTAAATCTTAAAAAGATAATTTCAAAACCTAAAGGTAATTGTGTTAACGTTGGTGATAAAGTGGTATTTTACTATGCAAACATGAACTGAAATGCAATGTTGTTTATTCTATCTTCAGCAAAATGTCTAACAGCCAAAAATGTGTAGTTAGTAATCAACAAATTGTGCTCATTAATGAATAATAATTTTCTTTTGATATTCCAATATTTGAATTAATTAATCCGTCATTCCTGTCAAAATATTACTTCCATAAAATTTTCAAAGTATGCCTGGATTTATTGAAAAACATGGTAACCTTAACTGTGTAAGTGATCTTAACACATTTCTTGTATGTTTAAGCAGTTTTTATTTCATGTTTGAGAAGGAATTTTATTTCAACATTATATACTAAGCTAACTTTGTAATCTTTTACAGCTGGAAGACGTCTTGGGAAGACTATTATAATAGCCAGCAAGCTAACGTCTATGAACATAGCAAGTGAAAATGGAAAAGTAAGTGATGGTGAAGATAGTAACAGTATGGAAATTGAAGACAGTGAGCAGCCAGCACAGAAGAGGTTGAGGCAAGACTCAGGCACAGAACATGGGCAGGCTGTTAAATAGTTATCTGGAGTTACAGTATCATCTGTACGATGGCTTAAACAGGAGGAAGATATTATTGTAAGCGGGACTTGAAGAATATTACACAGAATAATTTTCTTTATAATTCTGAGGGTGAGGTCACGTATTAAAATCAATATGAGATATACACCTTAAAATGTCTAATGTTATTAACATGTTTGTTCATTCTTCATGGTTTATCCTTTCTTGTCCTAGTCCATCAATTACAGCCTACAGGACTACACTGTGTCTTGATACTATAGGTTGTAAATTGAGGATTACTTTTATTTCTTTCATCAGTTTCTCAGTCATGCCATCATGGTGGAAGCTCGAATTTCCTTCACCCAGTGCTAGTAACCTAAACTGTCCTGGTTTTTTTCCCCCTTCTTTGCAGCCCTTGTGTGCGTCATTATATCAAAGCCTCTAACTTTTGTGGAAAATAGTCATATTTGCTAGTTGAATTTTACCATTTCATTCTTACAGGTGTCTTTACTTACATTTTATTTCTATTTGTATTCACTTGTGATTTCATTCTTAGCAGCCAAGTATGATGCAACTAATTGCACATGCATGAAGTAATTGGTATATCGATTGCTACAAAGATTGAACAGCCACTGACTTTTTAAGGTTGGAA
This sequence comes from Ectobius pallidus, assembly GCA_964059195.1. Lineage (NCBI taxonomy): Eukaryota > Metazoa > Arthropoda > Insecta > Blattodea > Ectobiidae > Ectobius > Ectobius pallidus. The sequence goes on from CAXKWD010000002.1 coordinate 124,352,657, forward strand.
CTTTTGGAACTTGGCCACCATCTAGAACAGTTGTTTGTATTTAATTATTTTTCAGTATTTTTTTGCTGTCGTACAAAAATAGTATGAATACATGTTTTAAACCTTAGACTACTTTTGAATAATGAATACATGTGTGTGTGTGAAGTGTATAACAGAATCTAGGAAATAGAAAAAATTGAATGTCACTTTTTTTTTTTAACTTTTCCTTGATTCTGTTAAAACAAGGGTCCTAAAATTAATATTTTCTGCTGCATAGGTATTTCTTCATCAGTGCCATAAATATAATTATGTGATCAATTCGTGGTAGAGAAAGTACATCATATATTTTGAAAGATATCGATCAACTTGAGTACTAAAATTAATACAGTATCTTCCGCTATATGAGTATTTTTAATAGTGGCTTCACGGGTTAACAGCTGTATCAGGATTATGAAACTCGAGCTTTCGGCCATCCTAAGCTCTGAGGCCTTCATCAGGATATAATGGAATGGAGTCAGTGTGGGTTTATTTATACAGAGTTATACATTTCAGATGTCTGAAAAGTAAAACAAGAAACTGTTCAAATTTATTACCCATTAATGGTACACACATGTGTAGGAGAGTTGTAAGTTTGTGTCCCAGCACATTTAGCACTCAACATGATCGCCATTTCAGATGCAGCATAGATCATATGCGACGAACATGTTGTGCTACATGGCACGTAGCATTTCTGGAGTGATTTGCGGAAAAGCTATAATAATAATCCATCGCAGATAGCTGGATCCTGTGGTCTCTGTGTTTACATCATTGACTTTACATACTCCCACACAAAAAAGCCCAGAGGCATTAAGTCCATGAAGTTAGCAGGCCATGGGATGGGTCTACCGCACAGCTGCACCAGCAATATTATTGAATACCTGGTTTAATTAATCCCACACTGTGAGAGCCGTATGTTGCGGATGTTGTCTGTGCTGATGTCTGAAAGCTCGCTGGGACTGTGTTACATTAAACAATTTTGATACCACACGAGTTAGCCCACAGTTGTCTTCTATGCCTGGTAGCACCACCATACCACGTGGGTGAACTCTGAAACATCGCTCATTTTTAACTCCCATCCTTTGTGATTATATTACAGCAAACCTCTCAGGGTTGTGTTCATATATTGGTTTACTTTCCTGACATCTCAAATCGCGCAGCCAGTACTAATGCTGCTGAATTAAATGGGGAATGGCATCCTTTGATTGGCTGTGAGAATTTCCAACAACAACCAGTTAGAAGTCATCCTCAGCGTGTGTTTTGTCCGAGCAGAGGTCTAGCAATTTGGCGGCTAATGGTGGTGGCAATTGCCGATGTTCTATTTGTTGTCCCTCGGAGACTGTCAAAGTTGTTAAGGTGCCAGTGCCATCGCTTGTTGGGGACTGCCAGGAAGTGTGGCTGTTGTGGTGACACTGAAGAAACTTCTTGAGGAAGAAGGGACGTCAACAGCTCACAGTAATAATAATTATTGGACATAAGCTTATAACTTATTTACTATCGTTAATTCACATAGTATGTAATATTGATTCTTTTTATCCTCATTAACATTCCTGAAGTAAAAATAAAAGAAACTCATCCTTGCATATTAACTGACAAAATGCAGTCTGACAAATACAAATATTTACAAATTGAAAGAGTGTAACTAATTTAACCCTGTCTGAAAATGAAATTCATTAATAGTAAATACAAATATGTGCAATTATATAAAATATAATAAATTCAATCCAAGACCTCACCAATTTGCAGTTTTCAATAGTGTAACACATAGGGCTGACCCACATACCACTAACAAAGGAAGAATATAATATCGAATACAAACATATACATGAAGTGGCTATGACAAATAGTTTCAAGTTCAATTTCATTGATAAGATGATTGCTAAACACGATAAACAAAAAAACATTAAAGAAATAACTACATTGGTTAATGCAGAAAAAACCCAACCAATCTACAGCCAGTTCGCTTTTCATTCTAACTTGTTTAAAAAATTTGGAAAAGTATTTAAAGAATACAATATCAGACTAAAATTGGTGTGGACTGGAAGGAGAGGAGACTTTTATGCAATCTATATATGAAACAGCAAATGAAAGTAAGGATAGGAGAAGAAATGACAGAGGGCAGAGTAATGGGAAGAGGGGTAAGGCAAGGATGCCCTTTATCGCCTACTCTCTTCAACATATACTTGGAAGATTTAATAAAGAACTGCTTCCTGAACAAGGGAGGAGCAAACATAGGAGGAAGAAGAATAAAGTGCATAAGATTTGCCGATGATATGGCTTTGCTAGCAGAGGATGAAACAACACTGAAAAACATGCTGATGGAGCTAAATGGCAGATGTGAGGACTATGGAATGAAGATAAATATAAATAAGACGAAGACCATGGTTATCGGAAGAGAACCTAAGAGGATAGACACGCGAATCAAAAATGAAGCAGTGAAACAAGTGGATAGTTTTAAATATCTGGGTTGTACTATAAATAGCAACATGAACTGCTGTCAGGAAGTAAAACAGAGGATAGCCATGGCAAAAGAGGCCTTTAATAGAAAAAGAAGAATTTTTTGTGGGCCCATGGCAAAAGATCTTAGGAAGAGGCTAGTAAAGTGCTTTGTGTGGAGTGTAGCACTGTATGGAGCAGAGACTTGGACGCTACGGAAGAGTGAAGAAAAACGACTGGAATCATTTGAGATGTGGATTTGGAGAAGGATGGAGCGTATACAATGGGCAGACAAAATTAAAAACAAAGACGTGCTAGAAAGAGTGGGAGAAAGAAGAACATTGTTGGAGCTCCTAAAGAAGAGGAAAAGAAATTGGCTGGGACATTGGCTAAGAAGAAATTGTCTGCTGAAGGATGCTTTAGAAGGAATGATAAATGGAAAGAAGGTTCGAGGCAGAAGAAGATATCAGATGATAGATAACATTAAAATAAATGGATTGTATGCCGATACAAAAAGGAAGGCTGAGAGCAGGAAAGAGTGGAGAATGCTTAGTTTGCAGTGAAAGACCTGCCCTTGGGCAGAACACTATGAATGAATGAATGAATGAATGAATATCAGACTAGCACCACAAAATAAATAATATAATTCGATGAATCTACTTAATCACCCACTTAAAAACAGCACACCAGTTATAAAAATCTGATGTGAAAGTCACATAACTTCCTCTGTCCAAATAAAAGTTAGCTGTATTCACATATCCATGTACAGAAACGCAAGACACAATTTAATGCTAATTATACGATAAATACCTGATAACCTCTTCTTTGAAAATGATGCGACTGATAAAAATGCAGACTATATAACAAACTAAACAAAAACAAGTGACTGCAGACATTTATTGAAACTTCCGTCGTTAAGAATAATTTCCGAACTTTATCGAATATTTCCCTCCAATACGTCTTTCTCACTTCATTCTTATATAGAATAAGAGGCCGTGAACAAGTGCGTATTCAATTGTTCACCACGCAACACAAACTTTCTACAAACAGTGGGTGGCTTGTAACTACCTTCAGAGAATTTTTTCGAAAAAAAGTTTCAAATAAAAGTTTTAGCTCTCACTATAAGCTACACTTGTGCAAAATTTAAAGAAAATCGCGAAAAACGAAAATTTCTTCATGTAAAGTCCCCTTAAAAATAAGAGAAACTTATCGTCAATCTTCGCCTCACATCTTCAGAAGGTACTTGACCCAAATACGAAATTTTGTTTTCATACGATTTTCCATTTCTGAGCTAGGCTGTTCACAGACAGACAGACACACAGACATGTTCCCAAAAATAGTATTTTTGGATTCAGGGGGCCTTGAAACGAGCATATATGCTAATAACTCAACTTCGAATTTTGGGGTCGAAAACAATACTTCCTCTACCTATAGTACCTATGGTACGGGCAGAGGAAGTAAAAATTATCAGAAATTTGCCAAATGGAATGCCAAGATTGCAATAAAATTTACATTGGATAGACAAAAAGAAATTTGGAGACTAGAATGAAAAAACATCTGAGAAATACAAAATTCATACAGATAGATAAATCAGCAGCACATCATTCTTGTACTTATGATCACCTCATTAAAAAAGATAAACTACCGGGACTCAAATATTCAACAATATTATGTGCGGGAATCACAGTGAAGTGATCAAATAATACAAAAAACTAAAATGATGCACTCAACTTCACTATTTTAAGTGTACTTACACATTATAGGTTTCGCAAGCATCTAGCTTGCATCCTCAGATGAGGTCCACTGAGTGAGGATGCAAGTAAGATACTTGCAAAATGTGTAATGTGTAAGTACACTTAAAATAGTGAAGTTGAGTGCATCATTTTAGTTTTTTGTATTACTCAATTATGTTAAGAGACCAATGGAACTCAATACTTGGGGAAAAAACTTTATAACGAAAAACCAAGACTTTGTTATGAATTTTGAAATTCTTCCAGTTAATGACGTCATCAGAATGACCAATAGGTGTCAGAGAGGGCATCACAGCACAGATAAGAACTACCAGCCATAGCCATGAGAATGCCAGTCGACCATTAGCCAAGGAAGAGGATAATGGTTTTCCCCACAACTAGTCCATAAAAATGAGAAAAGTTGACCATTTTTAATAATGAAAATGCATTCTGTCTGTTTGCTTTTAACTCGAGAATCACTCCTATGATATGTATGATTTTTTTTACTTCGTAGGTTTTATTCTATGTTTCATTATGCTAGGCAATACAGGGAATTAGCATTGTCGATTTTGCTAAAGGAAATTGACAACGCACAGAAAATAAGTTTTCTCAGTACATGCTACCCAACAGTTAGAGATTTATTAATCCAGTTAATACAGTGTGCAATATTTATTGCAAGTGATAACACTTATTCTACAAAAATATCCTCGACACCATAGACATTTGGACATTTCCCTTATACTTACGGTATAGCTGTTGTATGTTTTGCATGTAGTAAGTGGTAGGGTACTTCCAGGGCCGTGGAAAGAAAGTAAGGGCCCCAGGGACAAATATTAAATTCACTACCCAACTCGCCCTTTATAATGGATGCAATAAAAAGATTATGTAATGATATTACATAATTATTAAGTGTCAGAATGGTACCGGTACTTTATGAGATTGCCTGGTAGAGAGTACTGTGTCTGTCTGTCCATGTGTCTGTAAGCGTGATAACTCAAATACGCTTTATCGGATTTTCATAAAACTTGGTATACCATTTATAATGACCATGGGACGAAGCCTATTGATATTGGACCAAATCGGTTAACTAATACCGGGCACGAAACTGAAAAATACATTAAAATGTTCTAATTAGGAACAATTTTATCTGTATGTACCAGTTTAATCTTTTGAAAATTATGATTTTAAATGCCGAACGTTAGTGAGGCTTACTGTTGAGTCCAAAAGGATTTCTGCTTCTACTTTAAAAAACTAGCTATTTTCCTTCAGATTAACTGATTAATTCCGTGTCACCGTTATATGATAGGACAATGCAGATAAAATAAACACACAAAACATAACTTAAGGTGTTCATTGACTTATAACCAATTTTATTTTAGAGTAAATTTAGAAATTAAAAAATAAAACCTGGTCGGCCGGGCCCAGGCTCTGGGGCTACAGCCCCAGCTGACCCTCCCTCTCGTCAGGCCTGGATACTTCAGGAAAAAGGCCTGTACCAATCTCCAAACCTGTAGAAAACCTCAACTTTACACATAAAAAGTCATGCTTGTGAGAACTGAGTGGTATTGTGAGCTTTATAGAGCACATAAATATATGTTGGATATCTGGTACTAAAGCAGGATCTCTATATGCACAAGATGTAAATTTAAAACAGAATAAGTCCTGTAAAGCACTGGCCCACTATGAAAATTCCCGGTATTCCTGAAGTCAGTATTCCTGGCAGTTTTACTAAATGAAGAAAATGAATGTAACCTTATAAAAAACATTTTACAAGCCATTAGAGAACTAGTTATATGGTTTTTAGTAAACTGACTTAAACTGAACACAAAATAAACATTATTCCTTTTTCCGCTTGGTTGAAACCAAATTCTATTGCAGATTTAAAACAAAATTTTAGCACTGGACTTCAAAATTCAACAGAACTCCTGAGTCGTTATTGACAACAACCTAAATTGGCAAAACCATAAAATATATTGTTCAAAATCATAAACAAAGCATATTATAATATTGTCATGTCTAGTGCAAATAACAAGCTGCCAAACATGAAAACAGTTTACTACAGTTATTTTCACTCTGTATCCTATGACGTTCTCTTCATGTAAATTGGTTGTAAAATGAAGAGAATATTGTTATCACATTGTATCTCATCCCCAAAGGATACCTAACCAAAATAAAATGTGATTAATGCATTCACATAGGGTCATTCCATATTAAATCAACAAATTTTAAGAAAATTTTTTGCCGCACCATTTTTGATTTTGATGAAATTTGGTAGGTGATGTGTACCAGTCTTCTGAACCCCAAAACAAATCTTGTTATAGGCCTACCTCTAAAAAATTTTACTCCTGAGATATAGACATTTGTTTGGAACACGAACAAGCAAAAAATGTAATTTCAGACCTATTTTCTGAAAGCCGTAGAATTTCTATTTGAATCAGTAGGATGATCAAATAGGGCTCATTGGAAAGCTTAAAGAATGGACTTTCATTTGTGCATACTAAATTAGATTTAAGTTAAGTCTACACAGACGTTTCTAGGGCTCAAATCTTCGTTCGTGAACTGTCGTTTTGCGTAACTTTAGGCGTTCAAAAAACAATGAAGGACTTAGAGTAACAGGCCAATTTTTTTTCCTGTTACACTTATGTATGAGGAGTATGTGTAGGAAGAAAACTGAGCTGTTACTGGTGGTCCTTCACTCTAAAAAATTTGCTTAAACTTCGAAAAAAATGTAAATCGGACTTTTTCTCGGTCCCAAAAAGTAATGTTGGACAGGTGATAAAAATCTGAAAATGCCAAGATGATAAGCCCTTATAGTGTACTTTAAAATAAAAACAAAATCATTTTGTGACCCGAAGGGATAGAGGAGCTACAAGCCTTTGAAATATCAAGAAAACAACACTTGACCGCTACTGAAAATAGGCTAAGCAGATAGGATAATTACCACAAAATTTAATTTAAATTTACGTAAAATATAAAACATTTATTTACAAATGAGAATTTTCCTCAGTCATACAAATTTCTGATTTTTTGTAATTTTTCTAACAATTTTTCACATTTGACTTCTTTTTAAGCTACATTGATGGCAATTTCAAGTTATGTATTTAGAAACCATTCTTATCCTGGTTTTTTGGATGTAGGTAATGCATTAAACACTAAAAGCTGCATAAAGCTCTTTAAGGTCACATCAAATTAACCTTTTCTGTATGTTAACCTTTTTCTCCATTAGGTCCTCTAACAGATACACAGTCCCTTTTCCTTGGCATCATTCTGCTGTACTCATCTTTTTCGTAGAAGTCTTGTACAGTTTTGACTGAAACTTCATCAAGTTTATTCCTAGTCCTGTTCTCCTTATTCTGTGGCAAAATCCCGTTCTTTTTCACTAAATTTCTTGACTGGCGGGCTAAGTATTGGCTGACATTAAACTCACTCTGAACTATACTAATACTCCAACTACTCCAGGAGCTAAACTTACAATGTTCCTTAGTAGTTGATGCAACTTTCATTTTTTTCTTTAAGCTTGTGAATTAGTTGCTTGTACTTATTCGCTAAACTGGCAGGCTGCATGTTCATTGAAAATTCCTCATTATCAGTTGAAATGTTCAAATCAAAAGACTTGCTTAACTTTCCTGTTATAGATTTGACTATCTTACTAACTTTATTTGTTAACACTGAGGGTGTAGCTTCAACTGACAGCTTCTGCACCTTAACAGGAGAAATACCAAGGACTGAACAAGCATCATTAACTGTTTCAAAAGAATGGCTTCAGGTTCATAAATGTCTGGGCATTCATCTTCACTGTCAGTACCGGTCTCTGTGCCTTGTTTTGGATTTTTAATTTTTTTAACATTTTGTGCACAATACCTTCCCTGTGATTAATTTCAGCTCAGGACTGCACATGGAAAGTGTCATTGATATTTATCTGAGAGATATTTTTAATAGGTTTTGAGTGAACACTGTAGGGGTCAGAGCAAGACCATACACAAGATTTGGAAGTATCTGTCCAAAAATTCAGCCTTGTGAAACATTTTATATCATCGCAACCAGTTCTAATTGAAAATAATGTTTTTTTGTTCTTCAGTGAACTCGGAAATAGTATTGAGTACTGAAGACCTAGAGTAAGATAATTTATGAGATACCTCTCCTCTGAAGATGCCAACAGTACAAGAACACTCAATCATAGTAATATACTGGTAACAATTTCAATAGCATGTATTCAGCACAAAATAACAATAGTAATAATTTAAAAAATAAATAAACTAATCAAAAGATAATGAAGCACAAACACAACCTACTTGCTGTGAGTCAGCTCAGTAAGTGGATAGTGGACAGCATTGAACAGAGGGGCTGGATCATATGAAGCTATGCATATTCAAACATGACTTGGTCAGCAACCAGACTACAATGAACAGTGCGTGTCCAGAACTTATCCTATTATAACAGTTAACATATAATTCAATGTACTGTATAGAAGAGTAGAGTTTAATGCAGTACCTACACCTAATAAACCAGGATAAGAATGGATTCTAAATACATAACTTGAAATTGCCATCAATGTAGCTTAAAAAGAAGTCAAATGTGAAAAATTGTTAGAAAAATTACAAAAAATCAGAAATTTGTATGACTGAGGAAAATTCTCATTTGTAAATAAATGTTTTATATTTTATGTAAATTTAAATTAAATTTTATGGTAATTATCCTATCTGCTTAGCCTATTTTCAGTAGCGGTCAAGTGTTGTTTTCTTGATATTTCAAAGGCTTGTAGCTCCTCTATCCCTTCGGGTCACAAAATGATTTTGTTTTTATTTTAAAGTACACTATAAGGGCTTATCATCTTGGCATTTTCAGATTTTTATCACCTGTCCCACATTACTTTTTGGGACCGAGAAAAAGCCCGATTTACATTTTTTTCGAAGTTTAAGCAAATTATTCAGGGTGAAGGACCACCAGTAACAGCTCAGTTTTTTTCCTACACATACTCCTCATACATAAGTGTAAAAGGAAAAATAATTGGCCTGTTACTCCAAGTCCGTCATTGTTTTTTTAATGTCTAAAGTTACGCAAAACGACACTTCACGAACGAAGATTAGAGCCCTAGAAACGTCTGTTTAGACTTAACTTAAATCTAATTTAGTATGCACAAATGGAAGTCCATTCTTTAAGCTTTCCAATGAACCCTATTTGATTATCCTACTGATTCAAATAGAAATTCTACGGCTTTCAGAAAATGGGTCTGAAATTACATTTTTTGCTTGTTCATGTCCCAAACAAACGCCTATATCTCAGGAGTAAAATTTTTTTGAGGTATAACAAGATTTGTTTTGGGGTTCAGAAGACTGGTACACATCACCTACCAAATTTCATCAAAATAAAAAATGGTGCGGCAACACCCATTTGTTGATTTAATATGGAATGACCCCATAGTAAACATAGGTTTATTTCATCTTCATACAACAGGGACTTTGGTTACATTTCTGTTTTACCAATCAGTCCCTTGATTACTAAACAAACATTCTATAACTAATTCTATCTATTACTTAAAACAACATCCAAGTAATGCATTCACATACCTTTCTTTACTCCAAGCATGGCCAATATATATTTCGTTAAAAATAAGAGAAAATCATCGCCATTCTTAAAGTCACATCCTCAGATGATACCTATTCCAAATACAAAATTTAGTTTTAAGTAAATATTGAATGAGACAGATCTCTTTTGCTGGCTGATTTCAGACTCATTCATATAACAGAAAGAAAGAAAGAATGTCGTATGACAATAATAATTCAGTTTTGTGTGTATAGCTTAGAGATTTTTTCTTGTATTGTATTTCAGTTATGAAGCATATCACTTATACAAGTAAGAATCAGCTTGAAAAGTTTTATGTCATAACCGGGATTTGAACACGGATCTTCGGCTTAACGCGCCGATGCTCTACCATTGAGCTACCATGACAACATGCCGGTCTGACATCAAATTCCTCAACTGATTCAGAAGACAAGACAAACCACAGGAGGTTTCTCTCCGTCGAGAACACACATCCAAATGGCGTCCTACCCTTGTAGGTACTTTGAAGCCTAGTTATTATTTATATACTATTAATTAGTATAGTATATACTATACTTTGAAGCCTAGTTATTATTTATATACTATTAATTAGTATAGTATATACTATATTAATTAATAGTATATAAATAATAACTAGGCTTCAAAGTACCTACAAGGGTAGGACGCCATTTGGATGTGTGTTCTCGACGGAGAGAAACCTCCTGTGGTTTGCCTTGTCTTCTGAATCAGTTGAGGAATTTGATGTCAGACTGGCATGTTGTCATGGTAGCTCAATGGTAGAGCATCGGTGCGTTAAGCCGAAGATCCGTGTTCAAATCCCGGTTATGACATAAAATTTTTCAAGCTGATTCTTACTTGTATTAATATCCCAGACATGGATTTAATGTCTATTTCCTTTCCTTCCACTTAATTAATAGCATATCACTTATGTTATTGTGAATTAGTTTCAGTTGTTTGCTTAGTTGCTGATATGTTTTCTTTTTAAACGGTTATTTTTTAATGTAAAAAGTAGTATCATTATTTCTGGACTTCAAGGTCTCCAGCATGCTGGGCATATTTAAAAAAAAAAAAAAAAAATTAACGGTGATACAATTTAATTTTTTAAAATATTTTTAACAGCAATATGTTAATGAAGAATGCAGGAATATAAAAATGACAAGTCATTGAAAGAAGAAGATCCTTGATCCGTCTGAAAATAAATTCCTATTGTAGTATAGATATGTACCAGTGTTACATTAAAATCCGAAAATTATTTTATTAACTTTTTCAGAAAGATATATACCGGTACAAAAAACTTTTTTTGGTTCCTTTAGCTAAGCTATATGTACATGTATATAATGTAGGCCTACAGTTATTACACTGGATTTGGGCATTCACTCCTGTGAAATCGAAAATTGTTGGAGGAAAGGTTCACATAATCATTTTCAATATCAAGGAACGTTCTACGTTATTCTAGGAGAAGGGCAGTGGTGAGGGTGGTACAATTTTCTTTCAATAAGAAGTTCAATATCCAACCAGCAGAGGTCAGCATAATACAGTGAGGGTGAATTTTAGTTAGGGAGAACACCGTATGGCGTTACTGTCGCCCCTCCTATGTAAGAAGGGAACTGGAGAAAGGAATTGATTATTTTGCTCGTGAATTAAGCAATTTATGTGCATACTGTATTGCTAAGATATATATTATGGTCAGTATAGAATATCCACCTTGGAATTAGATTGATCCGAATCGTAATATTTGCACTTCGGGCAGAGAAAAATGTTCTGCCAGTGCGGGGAGCCTCTTTCAGCTGGGTAAGTACGATTTATGACAGTTGTGATTGAGGGACGCCAGAAAGTGAAAAGTGTGAATTACTTGGGTGGAAACGTGTCCCTTGTGATTTTTCACGTTCCCTATTTATAGACTGAAATTCCTTTTTAAATATAATAGCTGTTCACGTCGAAAGAAATGCTATACGGGTACTTAACTAAATGCTATTACGCCATTGGTTGCTTGGGAATCCACATTTCTAATGATGGTATATAAGATATCACCTGATTGGTTGTATTTTCACGACAAGTAAGGATAGATGGTATTATTCTAACCAATTAGATCACAGGTCTTAAAAGTTATTCCGACTGTTTTACACGATACTGTACGATATGTGGAAGGAAGAAGGTTTTCAATAAATTTGGAATCCTGCAGCGTTAGATTCGAAAGAAGGAGTGGTGAGCACCTTTTATATATATCAGTTCGATTCCTTGTATCAGTGACTGTTCCTATAACGCTGATAATGTCACCTTTGATCATGGATGGATTTGTAGTACAGGAAGTATTGAGCGTAGGCCTATCAAGGCACCCAAGCCGAAAGAGGACACTTCGAATGGCGTTCTCAAAGTTCATTGTTCTCTCGGCCATAGTGTTATTATTGTAAAGTGTTTCGGTTGTGGACAATCGATTGGAATTTACAGGTATTGGATTACATTGGTCTGCATTGATTTTCGTGCGGGCCGAGATGCTTCTCATTACGGGCAAGTTAATTATAAGCTCCATGGCACCACTGCTGTCATTACAGTCAATTGCCAATCGGCGAAAACCAATGTTAGTCCGCGACATCCGTAACTATAACAAGAGTTTGATGTAATTGTGTAGCAACTTTTAGTTATTCCATTGCCATAATTTCATTGTGGTGCTCGCATCTGTGTAATCAAATGTTTTTGATTGATAAGTTCATTAATGTAGGACATCGATATTACATCTATTCCCTTTGATGATGAATTCTTGTTTTGACTAATAATTGTGTGATTTCTACGTGTATCGCAGCGTTCGTTTGTACAAGTCACCGAAGTGGTACTAATAAAAGACGCGAAAATAAACTTTTAACCTTAATTTCTCTGCGTTTTGTATGCAGTGCTTGGGTTCCCATGTTTATTAACAATGGTATTATAATACAGTTTGCAGTTAAATTTATTAATCCCATGTATTGAATTTGTGGGAGCAATTGATATATTAGATACATTATTTTTTACCACTACTATAGGGTGTTTTTAAATATAAATGTCACCTAAGTAATTTTTTTAGAGAGCTAATTTGTTTGTAAGCAGTCTTGATAGAATTCTTGCATTGTGTGCTTGACTTCTTAAGCGTTAGCAATTTCTAAACTTAGGGTTTTTGTATAAAAGTAGTAGCCTATAAATTGTGTAGTGTTTTTCTGGCATTCTATTTTTTGTCAGTTATTTTTATGGGAAAATGGAAGAACAGGTTGCCACTTAAGCTCTGCCCACTCAACTCACTAACGGGACCCACCTGGGAAGGAGGGGTTTAGGGTGGGGAGTAGAGACATCTAGGAGGCATTGGTGGAACTATTAAAAATGGGGAAAAAGTTAATTTTTTTTCTTCTTCTCTCCCTCTTTCTCCTCTCACTTGTATTTCACTCTACCTACCTATTTGAGACCTATTCCTATCCTACAAATTTATGCACCGAGCAGGATTCGAACTTGTGACGCTAGCATCTCAGCCTGTCATCTTAACCGCTATGCTATCTAGTGATCATTGTGGTGCGAAGCGAGAATTCATCTATTTAAGTTTAGAGAGCTACATGAAATAGCAGACATTGATAATTTGGTATTCATTGTAGGTTCAAGGGAAGTTTTAAATGGTGCAAGGGTTGTTTTTGTTTTGTTAATCAACTCGATTTCTGGGTGTCATACCATTCAAATCTAAAACTCTTTGCTGGACAATATCATAATAGCCTAAGACCTCTTACTTCTTCTGTGGGTCCTGAGCAACGCTAAAGAAGCTCTGGTGATGATTTGGTACTTACGGGTTATTTTCGTATTGTAGCAATTAGTGCATAGAGTGTATATATAACAGTGAGCTGCAGTGCTGACACAGAAAGGCTGTCATTGCCATAGCTTGCACGGCCGGAATGGGCGGAGCTTAGGTGGCAACCTGTTCTTCCATTTTGCCATTTTTAAATTTATTGTTGTATTCTAATTGTTTGTATCTAGACCTATTTGGCGATCCTTGTGTTGGTGGCTGACAATGTCTACTGATGGGAAATAGTTTGAAAATGGCCTAATTTTTTGTTGATAGCCTATATTCTTTACAAACTGTAGAAACCATTCAGTTTATTCTTAAAAGGTATGAAATACAGGTAAAATCAGAAAATGTATGATAGCCATTATAACCTAATACATAGCATACTATAATGTCCTCAAAAGAACTGGTTGTTGGAACACTAGAATGGCAAATCATGAGATGGAGAGAATGGTTTTTAGAATCAGTGGTGTACTGTAGATCATGCTGCTAACATCGAATGTAAAGAAACTGAACAACAGTATTATTAGTGTGCATAATGCAATTCCGTAATGTTACAAATGATGCTGTTGATGAAATTTTAGCTAGCAAATTTGGTTACCACAATTTCAATTAGATGCACCAGTATTTTGATTCAGAATTTATAATTAGGTACTGGTAGATCTGTGGGCAAAATTCCAGATGGGGTTAACTGCCATAAGCTTCTCAGTAATTCGAAATTAGCCTACCGGTACTTCAAAATAGCCTAACAGCGTATTCCTTTTCTCAGCGCTTTTACAGCGGGCCGGTGGCAATCGATGACGTCACGCTGCAGCGGAATTGGAACAAAACTGCTGGATTTATGCTGCCATCAATGGTGACTAAATTACTTGTGATTCTAATATTTTCTTACAGGAAGCATTGGTGTTTTACGGTTTCAAACAAATAGAATTTACATTATAATTGACATAGCTAAACGTCTTCTCATCTAGTAATAACTGAAAATGTCCCCCCTTTGCCGTACTCGTCACGTCTAACCTAAAACGTTGGGAAGAAATTCTCCATATAAAATCCAAACACAACTAACAAGTGTCACAATTTTTAATATAGCATTTTTCCAGCTGGGTTTCTTAAATAGCAAATACCATATCAAATTAAATCAGATAGGATAATATAATTGCTGGTCAATTTTAAACATACAATCTAATTAGAGATAGCGAGTTCTCATAATCTGAACAGAATATACGTATCCTACTTCTAATATTGCTTCTAATATTGTTTTTATGCCTAGACTCGTTACCTTTCTTCCTAAACATTTTGGAGTTTTAATGTTCCTATGCCTCTATCATCAAGCTATACATACAAAATGATATATGTATATATAAATTATAAGTCATCAAGTGACACCAGCATGGGCACCGGGCAGGATTGAGTGAAGCCCATCGTCTGCTAATTCCCCTGCAGTTTTACGTGAGCCAACCAGATTCATTGATGGATCCACGCACCATCTCCACAGGCCGATGGAACCGATGCCAAAGCGCTGTGGAAACTGGTGGCACCGATGACGTCATTACTTAGCTTTGGAATAAAAATGCTGCCAGCGCATTCACAGCGCTGAGAAAAGGAATAGGCTGTAATTCAAAGTATCATAATTTGAAATGCTATTAGAATGACCAACTCTGAGTTCCTTGTACCTTTCATAGGTTGGTAGTGGTAGTGGTGACAGGTTAGGAACAGTGATATTACAACCGACAGCCTTAGAAGGGGATCTGATGTAAACAAAAGCGTGCGAAGTTCTGGGCTGAAATTATATTACTACCTACATCATGGATGAAGCGAGCGCACTATTTGTATTTGACAACACGTACTTGTGTCTTGAACTAACCAAACAACTTAATGCTTACTAATGTTTAAATATAAATTGGGGGGAAAAAAATTGATGCTTTAGAAAATAATTTAAGACTAACATTCTTTAATTACCGGTAACATTTTTCCTGTTGACTGAGTATGATTTTATAATTGAAATACTAAAGTAATACAGAGATGCCAACTACTACGGAATTCCCGTAGTTTCTACGATTTTCTTGAATTTCCTATGGCAAAACGGAAATTGTACTGAATATTACGGATTTTACGAATCCCAATGTCTATTTTTAAAATGGTGAAAAAACAAATTCAAGTCGCACCTTGGGATAAATGTTCCCGCCCACCGCACCCTCACGATGCACTTTCTTTTATACCACGATCTAGGGAATTCTTCTGTCCTCATATTACGAAGAAACTCGTGATTGGACGTTGGTGGTGTGACGTCATACCCTAATCAAAAGGTGACAGGCTGACAAACCTCTGGAAGATATAAGTTAATATGCCACATTTTCGAAACCTACAAACAGTGTATCGTACATTATTTGAAAATGCAAGGGCGCTTCGCTACGGCTGCCGCCTCCGCTTCGCGCACTTAACTATATGGTTAGTGTTATGAATTATTTAGACTATATGCAGAGGTGATTGTGGTACGGTCGGGAGTGCCGAGTGAGCTAGCGGGTTGTCATTTTGGTACAAGTGTTGGGAGCTGGTATTTGGTACGGTCGGGAGTATCGAGTGTGAGGTCACGGTCGGGAGTTCCGAGGTGGTCGACATAGCAACGCAGTGAGCGGAGCATAAGGGGCAACTTACATTTGATTTATGCCTTAAAATGTTTTGTTTTTCCCGCAAACATAAAAAAAAAGTTAATGTGTCAGCAGAGAGCCAACTGTTATCATGAAAAATAGTTTGTAAAAGAAAACATCTTGTGTGTTGGCGACATTGGACACGACAATCTTTGACGTGAGTGTGTGTTAATCAAAGATGTTATATCTTACATTTATAACATCTTTGGTGTTAACATACTTCCTCTTTTTTACTATCACTGTAATGCCACTGACGATTGCCGACGCTGTTGCTTGCTAGAAGTTTTATTGAGTGTTGCAGTGCAAGTAGAATATTGAGGAAATATGTCTTTTAAACGTAAAACCAATGACGAGTCTGATGGACAAAAACGAACTGCGGCAAATCAGCAGTATCGAAAGCAGTATACGGAAGAGTTTCCTTGCCTCGGACCTTCAAACATTTCACCGAATCACGTATTTGTGAAACCTGTAATTGTGATTTTTAGTTAAACATGGAGGACTCACATTACTGATAACCACCTTTCAAGGTTGGCATCTCTGGTAATAACATAAACAGTATGGAAAGATAGAATGATAATGAAAACTAAAATGTACCAGTACCGTACCTTGTTATTGAGAATATGAAAGTGGTTCAATCACTTGCCAGCTGACTATCGTCCTCTGTACGGCTGCTGTCTGTAGGTTTGATTAGAAAATGGTCAACAATAGCATCATACGTAGGCTATTGTCTGATTCTCTGAATTTTCTCCTCCTTTTATGACATGTTCAATACAATATCGCCACTTATCATGTGCTACTTCAGTTATTACCCTATCTTTGACATCTTTGAATATGAAAACTTGTTAGTCTACGTGCAACATATTCCTTCACCTGGTTCCACACAAGCTCGATGGGATTTAGAATGCAGTGATAGGGAGGGAGTCTTAACACTGTATGACCTAACAGTTTTTATGGAAACACCAATAAACTCGGACATTGAAATAACAATAGGCTATCTTCATTGGCTAAATCGGGATACTTTTTACAAAATTACATACGTACATTCAAAACTATATTTTTAACCACTTTCAATACTTTTCATTTAGGATGTCTCACAAATACATTCTGATTACCGGTATTCATAATTAACTCTCAAATGAGCGATCTCCTTGCTATAGAAAAGGTTAAGTCAACTTACCTTTCGTGGCTTGTATACGAACTTGCAAGGGAGCCTTTTCTCCTAGAGGAGCTACGGTATCAGTTTTCACTGCCATCAACAAGTGCTTACAATGAGGCAATTACAACTCTACGAGAGAAAAAGGAATATATATGGCCTGATTTCTTCTCGACGGATGCAACGATGAAGGCAGACTGAAAACAAGCAGACTATGAGCTGAGACACGTCTACACACGCCTCTCAGTTCATGGATTCCATCACCTAATGCAGGCCTTTCCAACTCGAGCACTCTGCGCTGGTGCCCACCATTGCAGCACCCAACGGCAGCCCGGTGCATGTAGCGGTGTGCATCAGACAGCACAAAGGGTAGCTGACCTCGCTTTCTTGGTGGATGTAACGTCTCATTTAAATGATTTAAATATTTAGTTGCAAGGGAAAAATTAGTTAATTAGCACCATGTGTGACCAAATTAAGGCTTTCAAAATGCAGAATAGCCTATATTATTTAGAGATAAACATAAGCCGGAAATTTTGACAATTTTCCTTAATTAAAATCATTAAATTTGTCTATTTGCAAAAACTTTGGAGAGTATCAGATGTAGTTACAGAATTCGCACGATGAATTCAATGCCCATTCAAAGAAATTAATGATATGGCACCTCAACTTGAAAGATTTATGATGCTATATTTTGTCCTGAAAATAACCATCATGTTTCCAAACGAAAGTGACAAGAGTACAGGTACACCGGCGATTTGCTTTCATTTTAGAAAGGTATTCATCCCAAAAAAAATTCCCAAACTTCACGCACTTACTTTAAAACTTACGCCAGTGTTCGAGACAATTTATGCATGCGAACTGATGTTTTCAATTATGAATTTAAATAAAAGAAAAACCAGGACTCCTCTCTCTGATGTTGCCTTAGAGGCTGTACTTAGAATTTCCATCAATGGAAATTGCCAAATTGATCGTACACAACATTGGTAAATTAGTTGCAGCAAAACGATACTTAAATTCTAAATGTTCATAAATACAATATAAGTAGAGAATAAAATGGTGTGTTTATGTGTTCACAAAATTGTTATTAATAATTAGACCTGGGATTTACGCTCTAAAAAAAATTAGTTTTAGGCACCTAAAATAGGCTTCCAAAACAAGTAAAATAGGCTTTTAAAAGAGAAAATAGGCACTTAAAATATTCTTTAAAATGTGTAAATAGGCAGAAAATAGATTTTAAAATATGCTCTTAAACTGTAACGTGATATTTTTTACTGTAAGATGCGTGGTGTACCTATTCTTAACAGAAATACTGCAAAATTAAGACAATTAAAAAGACATTTATCAAAAACTGTTTTGGATTATATGAAAAATTACAACACTACAGGCCTTCAAGGGCATTCGCTTTCAATAACGGCTGCTGCCCAGCTCATGGCCTGCAGATATTGGGTGGTCGTGTGATTAACACAACACATCCCTCAGCCGAATTGCGTTTCCTCCATGACTGCTGCTCACTGTAGCTTTCCAATTGTCCTCACAATGCTGAGTCAATGCTATTCCAGTCCTCATAGCTTTCTAAATTACTACTGATACTGAAAATCCAACCCATGCCACCTGGACGAGGTCTCTGAAATTAATTGGAGGAGCCAATAGCAAAACCTTAGTTTTAGATTAATATGAAAAAAATGCACATAGCCTACCTATTTATTGCACTACTGTCAGAAAATAATCTTGCCATCAAAAGTCAACCCTGGAAATTGTATGTGCCAATGTTGTATAAGCAAACTCTTAGATGATTTCGTTTTAGGCATCACGAACTATATTCACTTAAACAGATGATCTTTCACTGGCGACTTGACACAGTATGTCCCTTTTTACTGTATACCTCTTTTGAGCTAATCCTACCCCTCCCCAGTCAGTCAGCATTCCTTTGGCAACAATTGTTTGGGAAAATCAAGTTTCTGTGAAAAACTCACCCTCTGCTGTTCTGCTGTTCATTCACTGATGTCCATTAAATGATTGTAAAAGTTACAGAAGTTGAATTCTATTTAAAATGTACAAAATTGGCATTTTAAGCACTAAAAGAGTAAAAATATGCTCCAAAGGTCCGAACAGGCATTTTAGGGCACTACAAAACTCTATAAATGTACCGGTAAGGGGTTTATCATGAAACATCAACATATATAAAAATGTTCATGTTATTTCATAAGGAACAAAATAGGCATTTGCCTTAAAATTCCAGGTCTACTAATAATATTGTTTTCGTAAGCTGAGCGCTGGCTAGACCTGTGGAGCTGCCTCTGGTGCTACACCGGTGCTGGCCTGCGCCGTAGAAGTAACTCAGTTGGAAAGGCCTGACCTAATGTGTACCACCATGAAACACCATGAACCAGACCTGCTTCACTGTGTGGTCGACCATGTGAATGTTATCATGTATTAACATGCAAGAAGAGACAAAAATCTCTAACCCAGTTTTGTACTGGAGAATAACAATGCACATTGTGCGCTTTCCTACTTATTATTATTATTATTCATAATTATTGTCTTCAGCTATAATGTAAAAGACAATTTGAAAAAAGCATGCTAATTGCAACAAAACTGATAATTGTATTATAACAGAAAGTGGCGAATGAGCAGATCTCAATTCATTATTTTTTTTATTATTTGCTACCGTATATATTTCTATATTTAGTGTGAACTAAAATTTCATATTTTAAAAATGTTTAGTTTTTTAAGTAAAGAAAACTCTTTATTAATATAAATCAAAATATTAATTTCTGCAACTCAACATGGAATTATGTGTTGTGTTCTGCGGCTGATGCACAGCTCTGCCAGCTGGCAGTACAGGTGCTGTTTGTTTTGATCAGGTTCCCTTCTAAGGCCAATAAGGGTATATATATATAGTTAAGTAGTGAAGTGTTGAATGGGGACAGTTTCATTGATTCCGCATATTGTTTATTTAGTTTTAGAAATAAGAAAAAAAAGGCCAGTTTTTAGCTTACATAGGCCTAATATTCTTTAGAACCTACTGAATTCCTATGTAAACTCAGTTACCTACAAAATTTGTATGTAAACTCAATTAGTTTACAGAGATATATAGGCTATACATAAGATCATAAATAACTTGTCAGAAATATGATCTGTAATGGCATAGCCGGGCTGTACAACTGATCAGTTCAGTTGCTAGACACTAGAATCATGGCATTAGGTTGGTGCGTAGTTTATGGGATGCAAAAACAGGGCTGGAAATCTAAGATGACCGTGATGAAGGTAGTTTCGGTGGCAGTTGCTATCACTGAGTTCTGCAATAGGACCAGGGTACAAACGCTATACTATGTCCTGTGAGTCGGTCAGTGAAAGTGATTGAAGACAAGCCATGGGACACGTAACGTGTCCAACGCCATTTTCATGTTTCTAGAATCAATGGGCAGCATCTACAAAACCGTCCCCTATTGAATTGCATGCGCTTTTTTATGTGATTTATTATGTCTCATGCAATGTTGCCTTATGTTTTTGGCCCCTCTGGAGATTGAATCGCATTATGACATCACATTACCAAACTGTATACAATCATTTGCTTCTCGTCTGTTCTTGAAACTAAGTAGGCCTATGACAGAAGTTTGCTGCTTCCTGCCAGTTCACTCGTTTAGAGAGGGTATGTTGAACCACATCATGCATGAAGACTTCTCTCCCGAAAATGAAATCTGTGTGGTATTAGTTGTTTCATGAAGGAAATTTTGTTCTGAAATGTGGCTTACCTCATATTAACACACTGACTCCCGTAGAGTAACAAACTCGTTTAAGAATATCCAGTGCATACTATAAATGAGTTTGCTCATTTTAAAACTTGTGCTTGCTATTTCAAGTTGTTTTCCCACTTTCGCTTCTAATTCTTTCTTAGGATGCTAGATGGTGTTTGTATACACTTTATCTTAAACCATGCTACCAAATTCTGCCGTTTCTGTCTCTGTTTCCACGTGAATTCCATTTGTTTTCAAGAAAGGTTTTCACGGTGAGTCTGTAAATAATGGGAAGGTGGTAGCATCAACTCGGCTTGCTGTTTTTCAATGAAATGCAGTTATCATCACCTACTTCATTCAATTTAGAACGAAACATAGATGTATCTCATATCTTATAATTACCGGTAATTACCAAACACAAATCATAGAAGAAATTATCAGCATAAAATTCTTAGGACTCCAAGTTGACCAAAATCTTGACTGGAAGACACACATTGAAATTATAAGTTCAAAACTAAGTTCAGCGTGTTTCACTTTAACAATTTTGAATAATAGCCTGTATTACAACAGGATGCATTACTCATGGTGTGTTACAACAGAATGTATTACTCATGGTATATTTTGCATATTTTCACTCTGTAATGAGATATGGAATCATAGCCTATTCTGGGGCAACTCTTCCCATAGGGAGAAAATATTTAGATTACAAAAACGTGCAATAAGAATAATATGTGGAAAGAAAAAAAGAGAATCTTGTAAACCGCTATTTGAAAAATTAAAAGTCCTCACTCTCACAGGGGAGTATATAGCTTATACTCTGTAATACGGTATGTTATACGACCGTAATATTGATAAATTTCAAACTAATTACAGTGTACATGGACGTACAACTAGAAACAAGTACGATTTACATATACCAGCTAATTCATTAAAACTCTTTCAGAAGGGTGCTTATTATTCTGCAGTAATCTACAGATTTACAATAAACTTCCAAGAATCATTAAATTATTGTGTGTTGAAAGCAAATGCAAATCTTTCAAAAGATCTTGCAACAAAGTTTTAATAACTCACACCTTCTACAATAGGAGTGAATATTTCCAGCTTAAATAAGTTGAGCAGCTTACAGTTCTGTGCATCTTTGTTATAACAAGCATGTTTATTCTGACGTGTTCTATATCCTTCAGCCTCGCTCAGCATAGGATCTACAGAACGAGATATCCACAGCAAAGAAAGTCTCTGGGGAATGAGGTGCAGGGGAAAAATTCCTGTTTTTACAGGGTTCTGTAACACCTATAATCTGTTTATGGTAAACAGGATAGCTCATAAGGGGATGGTACGAACCTTCATGTCGAAACCCACCCTCAAACTTTGTACACATGCAGGTCATCCTAAAATGGAATAGTACACAAAAAATTAGCTGCCAGTTCGAACTGCAAGTCTATGAAAATCACGTAACAATATCGCGAAAAAAGCACTGTCATTCTGCCTTATCCCGTCTAGCAGGGATGCGGTCTGTGGCTGAGGTACAAGGTCTTGAGCGAGGCATGCGGGCAGTCGGCGCAACACAACACTGTAGTCACAATATACAGTTGCATGTTCACTTCCCCGTGCACTGAACAGAACTTTACTTTTCAATAAATGTGAAACAGAAGTGCCTTGTATCAATAGAATGGGAAAAGCACAAATTTGCTTTGCACCATGCACATCGAAGAAGTGTTCCCATATCACATTCTGCTTCTTCACACTTGTTTTGGTTCGATAATTTATAGCAACTGAAAGCACATTAATAGGATTCAACACATGTGTAGAGACACTCATGGTGACTTCCTTCTATTAACTGACATACACACAGATCGCAATTCATCACTACGGTCGTTGTTTATACTGGGATGACAAGACTAAGGAAGTCTGTGTTTGGTAAGATGGCAAATGAGTCACGTAAGTTGCAGTAGTCGCTACAGAGATCCAGGAACAACCAACTACACTGACCGGCAAAAAAAACCTATCATTTAAATAAATTTTTAAAAATTAAGTTTAAATAAAAATTATGTGGTAGGCCTAGTGCTTGAAATAAAATTACTGCAATCGTATACGTTTTTAACAGGATTGGAAAAAACATGTTTTTTTGTTGTTGTTGTTTGAAACGTTTTTTATGTGAACAACAATGTTGGTTGTTTAAAACGTTTTTTATGTTTACAACAATGTTGTTTGTTTAAAAAAAGTTTAAATTGTTCATTTTGTTTAAAACAACCATTTTAATGTATAGGGCCTATTATATACATATATATATATATATATATATATATATATATATATATATATACAGGGTTGAAAAGTTTAAAACATTTTCAACAATTTGTTTTAATCATTTTTTAGCATATGTTTATAACACTTTTTAATTGGATGTTAAATTTAATTATGCAGACAATTTACATTTTGTCAAGCCAATGACACCCTGTGCTAAGATCTTCAAGATTTACGAGTCGTAGACTTAATAGTATTTGAAAATACATTTTGTACAAGTAGTATTTGTTTATGATTTCATAGTTCATGATTAATAAAAAATAATACAAACTATTGTTTAATTACTGCCTTTACTGCTCAACTGATGCTTGACTTTCACCATGCTTTACGTGGCCTTACCCCCCTTACATTATCAAACTTACAAGGGATATTTTCCTTCAACATACTAACAACTCTGTTATTATCTGCATGTGCTAATTAAAAACATGATAGGATAGTAAGGATAAACATTTATAAAATGAAATGGAAGATGTTTACAAATGCAAACATTTTTGAAAGGGAACAGCTTCTGTTAAGAACACAGTGCAACTCGATTATACATTACAGTGAAAATTTTGATTGCGAGGAACATGTAATACAGTTATAAAAATAAAAGATAAAACTCGCCTAACTTTTATACCATAAAGTGCAATGAACTGTTCTGTTTATGTAAATCAAAAACTAATATCCTGGATCTGACAAAAACGAAAAACATGAATCATACATTTATGAAAAAAGAATTACAATGTGCAACTACTCAAGTTGCACATTTTTAATAACAGTTTCTTTCTGGCAAAAAAAAGTGTTACAGTGTTACCAAATTGGCACATTCAATTTTTAACATATCCTACTACAGTGTTGCCAAATTGACACATTCAATATTTAATATTAATAATCCCTTTCTTTAAAAAGGAAGACAACAAAATAGATGTTGGATGCAGTCAGAAAAAATTCAAATCAATTACTCGAAAAAGAAACTGGAAGCTGGCGGCAGAGGAAAGGGAAGTCTGGAGGAAAAGGATACAAAAGACACCACCTCACATGATTTTCTGGTATTCTGGCCCTAGTTTTTTTAATTTTTTTATTTCTGTTTACAACACTAACAGGGTGTCACTGACTTGACAAAATGTAAATTGTCTTCATAATTAAATGTAACACGCAATTAAAAATAATTTAAACAAATGCTAAAAAAACATGTTTAAAACAAATTGTTTAAAACTTTTTAAACAAACTTAAAAAAACACAAGCACTTGTTTTAAACATTCCAACCCTGGACAGGGTTGGAAAAATACATGTTTTTTTAAAAAAGAACAAAAAAAGTTTTTTTTTTTTGGTTTAAAACATGTTTTTTTTAAAAAACGTTTTATATGTGAACAACAATGTTGGTTGTTTTAAACGTGTTTTTTAACGTTTTTTATGTTTACAACAATTTTGTTTGTTTAAAAAAATTTTAAATTGTTCATTTTGTTTGAATCAACCATTTTAATGTATAGGGCCTATTATATATATATACACGGTTGAAATGTATAAAACATTTTAAACAATTTGTTTTAAACATTTTTTAGCATATGTTTATAACACTTTTTAATTGGATGTTAAATTTAATTATGCAGACAATTTACATTTTGTAAGATTTGAGATTTTCCTGGCGAAGAGTATGGATAAATTTTTCCCGGGTAGACAGCCAGGTTTGAAGATCAAGTGTCTCCGACGTTTCAGAGGCCCACGCTGCCTCCATCCTCAGGGATACTGAAGTGTCGAGTCTGTCATGCCGAGATGGTATATATACAGATCGCGAGTTGCAAGGAGTCGACCAATCAGGCGCCAATTCATTTTTTCGTCTTTTTTCGGCCAATCGGCTTCTACTGTCTTTTAGTTGTTTGAGACAGTGATTCCAGGCAGGGTTGATGCTGAGGCCTCCGTCTCTATTGAAATTGTTAGCCTCAAGCTTAATTTTGATCGCTTCCTTGATTAATCTGTCCCAGAACCTTGAAGTCTTCGCAAGGATTGTAGTGTTTGCGAAATCAATCCTGTGCCCGGATCCCAAGTTGATGGTATGTTCTGCCACCGCAGATTTATCGGGATAGAAGAGTCTGATGCAGTGGGCATGCTCAGAACAGCGCTGGTCAATAGTCCGTGAAGTCTGCCCGATGTAAGCCCTGCCGCATTCACAGGGGATACGGTACACACCTGGTGTTCTGAGGCCTAAGTCGTCTATCACCTGTCGGAGACACTTGATCTTCAAACCTGGCTGTCTACCCGGGAAAAATGTATTCAATTTACATTTTATCAATCCAATGACACCCTGTGCTAAGATGTTCAAGATTTACAAGTCGTAGACTTAATAGTATTTGAAAATACATTTTGTACCAGTAGTATTTGTTTATGATTTAATAGTTCATGATTAATAAAGAATAATACAAACTACTGTTTAATTACTGCCTTTACTGCTTAACTGATGATTGACTTTCACCATGCTTTACGTGGTCTTAGCCGCCTTACATTATCAAACTTGCAAGGAATATCGTACTACAGTGTTGCCAAATTGACACATTCAATATTTAATATTAATGATCTCTTTCTTTAAAAATGAAGACCACAAAATAGATGGTAGGATGCAATCAGAAAAAATTCAAATCAATTACTCAAAATCAGAAACTGGAAGCTGGCGACAGAGGATAGAGAAGTCTGGAGGAAAAGGATACAAAAGACACCACCTCACATGATTTTCTGGTATTCTGGCCCTAGTTTTTTTTGTTTTCTGTTTACAACACTAACAGAGTGTCACTGACTTGACAAAATGTAAATTGTCTTCATAATTAAATATAACACGCAATTAAAAAATGATTTAAACATTTGCTAAAAAACATGTTTAAAACAGATTGTTTAAAACGTTTTAAACAAAATTTAAAAAAAAAAACTTGTTTTAAACGGGTTATTCTCCAGAAAAGGGCAGATTCATGTCGCAGTTGTTTTTCTGGTGTAAAATAAGTACTTATGGATTATGAATTATTATGATAAGTTAGATTGAAATAAGGTCTATTTGATCCCATATTCCACTTTTTAAACAAAAGTTACAATTTTCTGTATTTTAGGGCACAGTATGTGAGATCTCACCTCCGTGTCATGTCCCAATGCCTGACTTGTCATTTTCATTCTTTCATAATTCAACAGGCTTTAATTTTTATTCCATTTTAGTGTTGTAACAAGAACAAACAGCTCAAAAAATGAGTCATTAATAACTGAAAATAAAATATATCATTTTGTAAAGACAATTTTTTGCACTAAACATGCTTGTCCCAAGGTGAGACCTCACCTCCGTGAAACAATATAAAAATTCAATTATTTCCACAGATATGGCACTGTAGTCTTTCTATTTTCCTTGGACTCCAACTTTTGGCAGTTTTCTTATCATTTATATAAAGCCAAGCTGTTAGTGTGATTTTAAGTGTTGTTTTGTTTGTGTAAAAGGGCTAAATGCAGAGTTGGTTATTGGACTTCCTCACCTCCGTTACCTACACCCAACTGTAAAGTTGTATGTTTTTATATTTACTTTTGCTATAAATTATAATAATAAGGAATGCTAAGTTAAACTCTAGAACTGAGAATTTCTAACCTCAAATGTTCCCAAGCTGTTTGACAAATTAGAGAAAAATCTCACCTCCGTTACTGTTACTTTCGAGTCCTATCCATGGAGGTGTAATTAATGTTGTAATTGATGACATATTTAACTGTCTGCATTTTTAATTTTTGTTTAAAGAAGATACTGGTATAGCCTAATAGTTTATGACAATATGTCATGTTTTGATTTTAAGGTGATAATCTATTTTAACATAGATAAAAATAAGTAAAAAGTTGTGTGTTAATCCATTTGTATGGTAATAAATATTGTTCATTTTCATGATAACATTTAATACAGTAAATTAATTCTAATTCTCACATAATTTCTATTATAATTACTATTTCATACTATTTTCTCACCTCCATGAATGCGCCATTTTCTAACCTTGTTAATTTAATGCAAAATACCACTCGGTAAGTAGGGCAAGTACCTCAGTAGTACTCTGCAGAAGGAAATATTACATAAAAAAATTACATGATCCAAAATAAAAAATATTAAAAAAAAAAAAATTCTAACATTGAAATCTTCCCTTTTCTGGAGAATGACCCAAACACTTGTTTTAAACGTTTTGTTTTAAACATTCCAACCCTGTGTCTTAAGAGTAAAAAAAATTGCGAACTAGTTTTTCAGTGGCAAAATAGCATGAAATATGATTTTCATTATTTCAATTACTAAAAATATTCTTGGGGTCGATCCCCGGCCCCCTTTCTTGGGGGCCGGGGATTTATTTCAACTTACAATGTCACACTTGTTTGCCCTCCCCCTAGAAAATATCATATGGGCGCCCTTGATCGTTTTGAAACTAACTTCTATCGAATTATAAATGTACATACATCTGAAACATTGTCATACTGTTACCTTTGAGTTGCCTGATGCCAAGGCAATGTATGAGTAAAACAATGTATAAGTTGCAGTATGCACATTCTGTATTGTACATTATTTCCAAATGGCAGTAAAGGCAATAATGTAAATTACCATGCAAAGTTAAAAAAAGGT
Organism: Ectobius pallidus; assembly: GCA_964059195.1. Lineage (NCBI taxonomy): Eukaryota > Metazoa > Arthropoda > Insecta > Blattodea > Ectobiidae > Ectobius > Ectobius pallidus. The sequence continues at coordinate 124,380,635 of CAXKWD010000002.1, forward strand.
TACAATATATTTTTAAATACAGTTTATGTTATATATGTAGTATTTTTGCAATCTTATAGTTACTTGCATCTTCAAAAAAGGAATTCCGCCATTCCTTCTTCCTTTTTATTTAAAATCAACTCTATTTGAGCCTTGGAAAATACGCCACTGAGCACATTCTGGACTTCTTCAGATACAGTAACTGCAATATCTTTTCTTAAACTGTTACATTCATCAACCAACCTTTTGTTTATCTGTTCCTGTTCTAATTTATACAATTCAATACAATATACAGGCGCGTGGGTCAGGACTGCAGCTCCGTCATGAATCAGGTTCCCCCACCATGCGGAAACCAGTCCGACCCACCTCCTTTTTTATACGCCTTGATCTAGCCCATCTATGTAATTCATGCAGGGAAATACATCGATTGTAAGGTAGTTTAGTTACTCTTTGTTTGAATAGTTCGTGAAAATGCCTGACCCATGTTCCTTCATCCGGCTCTAAATTACTGTTAGTGTTTTCTTTTAACCTTTTCAGGTATTTCCAAATTTCAGTAGTGTTGTTGTTCTCTAACCAATAGTTTATTTTCTCACTTTCCTTGTTATAAAACTTTTCTTTCTTGTCTGCTAGTAGTTTCTTATATTGGTTTTTTATACTGATAAAATTATTCCTTACAGCGTTGTGTCATTGTCCCCATCACTTACCTTTCTGCTTTTTTTGTAGGCCCTTCTTAATTGTGATCTCGTATGAATGCATTCCATATCAAACCGTGAATTATTATGAATGAGGTGTGTATATTTTCTTACTTTCCTTTCCCCAGCTCTTTCAACCACTCTGTGCAGTAATTGTAAGGCCTTATTAATATTGCCTTCATTTTTTAATAACTGAACCCCTAATTCTAACAACACTGCACATTGGTCGTTCATCATATTGTAAAAATTGTCTTTGGTCCAGAAATATGTTGTCCTCGTAGATCCTAATCTATTTTCTCTGACAGACTTGTAAGAGGGTCGAGGATGGTTACTGTTAATGTTTATATCAATCTCTGTCGATAAAAGCATATGGGGGCTGTGAGCTACTTCCGAGATTTCAAATCTTGAAATAAACTCACCTAAGTCATGAGATACCAACATATAATCTACTGTGCTAGCTCCCTGTTCATTAATAAAAGTAAAATTGCCTTCTGTATCATCTCCGTAGCAACCATTGAGTATTTGAAACCCGTTCTGACTACAGAAGTCAAGTAACCTGAGGCCTTCAGCATTGGTCACTGGATCTCAACTGTTTCTGAACGGCAAGTTGCGGTTTATGCCGATATTGATATGATCATTACAAACATCTATACTAAATGGGCTTACGTCCCTCTTTCCAATTCTACTGTTGAAATCCCCCGCCAAAATTAAGTAATTTATTCTGTATTTAGACCTAATGTCTTCTATTTCATCCCCCAAGTGTTCATAGAAGTTACAGTTATATTGCTAATATTATCTCTTTATTATTACTAGGGTTCGGATGTTTATGACATGTCATATTTTTATCCTGACCTCCATTCTCGCCGCAAACACAAATTAAACATGAATTACACATTTCTTATCCCATTCGGAGAGTTTTTATTTGTCATATAAAGTCATATTTTGGTCATATTCATGGTCTTGGTCATATTTGTAATTTAAAGTCATATTTCAGTTATAAATTTGGTAAAAGTGCACATTTATGCAGTTTGTGCACTAAATTGTCAATTTAAACTTTTTCCGAAAAAGTCGCGAATATTTTCGTTTTACTATAACTTAAATGTGAAGGGACAATAATAAGTTATAGCATAATTACCTCTTCCTCCTAGTTATTAGCAACTTCCAAGAGACATGTTTTACAAATATTTTCAGTTCACATTTGCAGTGATATCTGAAAACATTAACAGGTTAAAAGTTCTTTACAAGTAAAACTGTAAATCACCTGTAAAATTGTTAAAAAGTGATTATCTGATTCTATTAATGTATGAAATAATTTCATTAAATGTTTTAAATTGGAACATTTATTTTTAGAAAACACGTTCTTTTATGAGGTCATATTTATGATTTTTTGGTCATTTTTAAGGTCATATTTTCCACTTTTTAGGTCATAAACTTCCGAACCCTAATTATTACTCTTCAGGCCTATCCATAGACTATCTTCATTCTTGCTATCTATTTCCACTATACTTTCCCTTAGTTTGCTACTTATAATAAATAAAAGGCCTCCCGGCCATCTTCCAAACTTATTTATTTTTAGCTTATTTTTAGCAATGCAGTCATAACCCCTAATATTGATTCTCATCATCTTTAAGCCACGTCTTCGCTAAGGCGAGAATCTCACAGCTTCTTAAAATAGTTTGAATTTCCTCATATTTAATACTACTACAAATTCCTTCAGTGTTAAGGAAACCTATCCTCAGACCCTTTACACAGTCGTTTTCCTAGCTTTGCATTTTGTCAGATGGCATTATCCAATTTCGAAGACTGTATGTTGATTTACACTTTTGCTTCTATCTCTGTGTAATTGAGATCTAGTTGCACCACCTACACTTGCACTGGCTTGTTTATCCACATCAGCGTTTTTATCCATGGTAACTGACCCTTGGTTCACAGCCGGAGTGCTAGGCTGCTGATGTAGCGTATTGTTGCTGGTGACTTGATTTCTGACACATGACGAACCCGACACTGACTGGGAACTTTCCTGCTGACTCATCTCCGCTCCTCCACTATTTCTTATTTTCTGTGTATTTACTGTATCTGAAGTTTGGGGATTATTTTTTAATTCCATGTTTTTTCTACAGAATTCTAAATTAAAGAGCCATTGTTAAATACGCAGCTTGACTCCAACTAACACTGCAAACTTCCCCTCGTTCCTAGCTTGTCTCAAAAATGGTAATAGCTCTCTTCTTGTTCCTCTCTCCTCATGCTCCAGTCTTATTCTAGTTCCAGATACCATACGGGATCTACTCATCACTCTGTCTTTGGTTATTGCACTTGCGAATTTCACTAAGATGGGGCGGTTTCTACCCTTTCCGAGGCGGTAAACATTCTCGATATGAAACTCGGAGAGGTTCAAGTTCCATTTCGCATCCAGTAACTCCAACATACGACCACACGTGCCCAATCTTCTTTCGTAGTTGAATTCCTCCATTCTAAATATTCCTCATTCTAGATTCCTTTTCTAACTTCTGGGTTGTCCACTTGGTTTCCTTAACCCATTGGCACACTACTTTTCTTATGCACAGCGCACCCATAAACACTAATATTTTCAGGCAAAAATTGATTTCTTTACATTTATTATTACTTCATGCAAATTCAATTTTATGGACTAAACTGCATACCCCTTTTTATGCTGTGATGTTTTGTTGAACCCTGGAATGTTTGTTTACAGGTATTTTGTGGTGTGATACACCCTAAAACAGTCTGGAACGCCACACACAATTTCTTCCTCGAAGCCATTTTTCGAACTGAGTGCCTCGGAATCCCATGATCACGTGATCATTATACGATTTATAACTTAAACTTGACTTATTGTGTTGAATACAATAAGGTAGATAACTTGTGTGGGTATAATACGCTAATAAGGCATGTCATGCCATCTGCTTACGGAAAGCGGGAATAACCTCATATTCACGATCGATTTATACCTTGAAGATCGAAATGAAGCATATCGTGTTGCATACCATTGCATAGAGAATTTATTCAGCTTTAAAATGGTATATGGAATGTTATGCCATCTACTCAGAGAAAGCTAGAACTAAAAGAAAAAGTGTCTGTTGCTCAGCCCGTCTGGCAGCCGCCACAGTGCATATCGACCACATATTCACGATCGATTTATACATTGAAGATCGACATGAAGCATATCGTGTTGCATGCCATTGCATAGAGAATTTATTCAGCTTTAAAATGGTATATGGAATATTATGCCATCTACTCAGAGAAAGCTAGAACTACAAGAAAAGGTGTCGGTTGCTCAACCCGTCTGGCAGCCGGCAAAGTGCGTTTCGACTTTAATTTCTTGCCCGTCCCGCAGACGGGGAAGTGCGCTAATGGGTTAATTGAGTCGACTTCATTTTTTAAATCTGTGTATGCTTTAAGTCTTTATACCTTTCCCGTAAGTCTTCCAAGTTGCTGTTTACTTTGTCCAGTTTTTTATTTAGTTTTTAATCCAACTTCATTATCATATCCGCGATTGTGTTAAGATTGTCACTTGCTACATTGTTGCCACTTTTATTCCCTGAAGCTGGTCCTGGATTAGATTCGACACCGCCAATAGCCAGCAGTACTGCCACAATTACACCCAAGAATCATAAGTTGTTCGTTGACAAGTTGTAGAATTTTTCATTACTTTTATTCTTGCCTTCATTTTTCCGTATAATCCTATTCGTGCATGATATGTTGCCAGGTCAATGCCCATTGCTCCCAGTTACTGCTATCTCTGCACAAAACGTCTTTCCTCTGCAATGTCTGACACAAGACTGAAATTTAATAGTATAATTTACAGACTATTAAAATCACAATTGATTATATATCTAGTCAGTATTTCAATTATTCGTGCACGACATAGTCCTAATTAAAACGGATAGTCAGGAGTTTGCTATTAAAATATTAGTACATATTTTTAGGTTTTTGTTATATCTTTATGTATTTACTACAGGATATTATCAAAACTGTAAAGTGAACAGATTTTAAGTAAGGGAAGAAGGGGTGATATCGGACAAGCCTAATATCTCCTGCTGGCAGAGGTATTTGCAGGACCAGTTTTGTAACTGACAGCAGTGACTTTTTTTTAAAGATAGAGTGAACTTTTATTGAGTTGAGGGAAAGTGTTGTTTGTGAATGCTGAGTTTTATTTTTTATTTTTTTATGTGTATATTGGCTGCACGAAGATAATCTTACAAAACAGTAACAAGAAGAAGGGTCAGTTGTATTACATACTAAGATCACTAACAGAACCACTGTACATCAGGCATTAAGCTGTGGGTTTAGAATTTCATTGTGTGTGAAGGTTTTTTGTTCAGATTTTTTTTCTGAGGTGCGGGAATTGGGTGGTATCGGACATCATAATTGCTCATCCAGTCTGGTTACTGATGGTTCTGTCCTTGGTTTTAAGTAAATATGAGGATGATAAGAGGAAACCGGGAAGAACTGGAGGGAAACACTTTATTTTAGAAGTGTGATATTAGCATAAGACAGCAAGACTTTGCACTTTTAACATATCGATATGTTTATTTTGTTGAAAAGAGTGACTGATTACATTTTTCAATTTCTGTTATATATAGGCATTCAACTAAACATTTTGGTATAAGAGTAAAGGTATTTATAAAGTGGATAGCAAATTTTTCAGAGGTATAAAAAGTGTTAAGTCATAAAAACCTAAGGTGTCTGATACCCCTATGTAGTTCAAGTAAATAGCTGCAAGCAGTGTTCTCAATGAAAAGTGAATTATTTCCTGGGTGCTCTGCCTCAAACCACTTTTATTTAAACTTAATTATTTCTTGGGGTCAGAGCCCCCAAATACTCTCCTCATATGGATTTATTCTTTCTTGGGAGCTCTGGCTCCAAGGAACTTAATTTAAACCTAATTTTTCTTGGCTCATTTCTTCATCTAAACTTAAATTTTTCTTGGAGGCTCTGCTCCAAATCCCTCTTTATTCAAACTTAATTTTTTCTTGGAGGCTCTGCCCCCAAACCCCACTTCATTCAAACTTAGTTTTTTCATTTAAAATTAATTTTTTCTTGGGGGCGGAACCCCCTTGTCATTTAAACTTAATTATTTCTTGAGGCTCTGCCCCTTTTTCACTTAAACTTAAACCTAACCTAACTTAACTTTCTTGTTTGTTGAGGTCTATGCCCCCAAACCCCTTACTCCAATGCAGTGATTATATTTACATCTACAAATTTCTCTCATATACATAAACCAGTCTGAAAATGTTGTCACGAACCATTCGAAAAGCACACTGAATTAAATATTGGTAGCACCATGCAGGTAGGACCAATCACATGCAAGGTCGTGGACAGCCAATGAGAGCTTTGATGCCCAAGCATTCCAGGCGGAAACACCTCTTATGGAAGGGAGTTGAATTGCCGACGAATCCCGTATTCTCTTTTAGCTTTAGTATTGGTATCTGCTAGGTCATTTGTGAATTTTGTTTTTGTATTTTTTGTAGCACGTTAATAACCTATGAACAATAACTGAATTGACATGTTTTAGCTAAAGGAAAACATACTTAAATTAAGCTTAATCTGAATTTTCCTTCCCTTTAAGTTCAGATTTCTGATATGTCTGGTGGTAAATGAGTTTTCTTTGTCATATGGCCTTATTATTGGTATATTCTGTATCGATTTCTTAATTTAAAATTCCAATTTGAGAAAGCTTAGCATAATATCTTTGTTCAAGGTATTTGATAAAAATGTGTAAGATATGTCTACTGATTCAACATGAGATCAGTTTGAACGGGAGAAGCTGTAGCGATTATGTATTCTTACTATCATAAGCGTATAGCTTTTCCCCTTCAAATCGACCTCCAGTCATCGAGGGATAATCAAGAAGAAATAGAAACGTATTTTGTTAAACTCTGTGTGTATTTCTGTAGAGAACAAATGGTTGAGCCTATAGTTCTGAAATTTATTTAGTAGGATACAGCTTTTAATTTGTGTATACTTAATTTCGTTAATTGGAAATTGAATAGCCTCAAGTTCTGGTGTTATACCAGTGCTTGATGTATCCACTGATCTCAGGAATGGGAATGGAGTTTACACATGTGGGTTATGGCTTCCTGCATGTAGGTTTACTTCACAATAGTGTAAACATCACTAAGCTAAGATTCCAGATTTTAAGAGATTTATTTGTTCATATATTGGCGCAAACATAAAGTACTGAACCAACAGTGAGATAACTTATCCTATTTCCCTTTTTCATCCCATGATCCCTTAACATTTCCTTTTCTAGGGGGTCAAGTTCAATTTTTTCTTGTATTTTCTTAGAAGTTACATCCCTATTAATTTTTTTGTCTCTTTGAATGAGGCCCTTGGCACAAGTGCAAGATAGCATAATCTTTGAAGAAGCAGCTGGTGGTCCCTGGTTTTATTGCTAAAAATAAGCTATTTTGAAATTTTGTGCAACTACAAAGATTTTAATAATTTATGTACCAGTTTGGGGATTTAGTTATGCTACATTGCCTGTGGCTATAAAGCTTGACGTTCTAGATTAGGCATCAACCATGTTCAAATCACCTGAAATGGCTTCATTGTACAGAGCAGCAGTGGAGATTAGTTTAGGACAGTAGCTGCTAAATTGTTTAACGTTTGGAACTTCTCCAAAATATTGGTGTAGAGTGGTCGTTTTGATTGCACTTTAGAGACAGAAGTTAACTTTGAAAATTGTAGAAAATAATGAATGTAGTGATGTACAACCCTTTCCTTATATGCAGTAAAGTGAAAACTTAATGTGAGAATGTATTCCCTTTCAATTTTTGTAGTCTTTTTATTTCCTCCTTTTTTTGATAACTTTGCCCCCTCCTTTTGTTTTTAGGTTAACCACTCTTATGGCCGAGTGCACCAACCTCGGTATTCAGAATACCGCGGTAAAGTTGCTTAGTTTACCCCGGTAAAGTCATACTTTTGTTGCACCGTGCTCGGTTTTGACTTTTACAGCGGTAAGATGCAAACCGGCCGTGAAGGAGCTGTAAAGTGAGAAAACTGCAGTTTTCTTTCCAAGATGGAGATCAGTGTAATGTATCATATTTACGATATCTAGGTCAAAAGCTAATTGAACATAATAAATAACGAGAGACAGGTGGGATCTATTTGAAGAATGAACGATGGTGCATATCTTTGCAAATACTATGCTGTAACATCGATTGAAATGACCTTCCTTTCTTACCTCAACCAAACCAGGTCCATCGAGTAGGCTAGTGGGCGTAACCACGATTAGTACAGTATTTATGGTGTTTGAATTCAAAGTTTGAATTCAGACGGCATATATACGCAATATAATATTCCATTTTATCCTTATGAACATTTATCACTGAACAATAAGGCAACAAATAAATGAAATATGGAAAACCAGTGGTCCTATGCCAAATTTAAGTGAATGGCTGCATGCATCACGATAGAGCCTGTGTATTGGTATATAGGGTATGTAATCAATTTATCATACCTGCACGTACACGAACATAATTATAACAGCCCCTTCATGGCTATGCACATGACTTTGCACCTAAAATTTCTACTAAGTTAGTCGTATGGGAATAAAAGTGAGGCAGAGATTTTGTGGTGTTGCTTTGCCGTGGATTGCACACGTGTGAGAATTATTCTTTGAATCATCAATGTTATTTTATTGAAATGTACAGACAGGTGGGATCTATTTGAAGAATGAACGATGGTACATATCTTTGCAAATACTGTGCTGTAACATCAATTGAAATTACCTTCCTTTCTCACCTCAACCAAACTAGTAGTAGGCTTAATCAGCTCATTTCACGATTGGTACTGTATCTGTGGTGCTTGAATTCAAAGTTTGAATTCAGACAACATATATACGCAATAAAATTCCCTTTTATCCTTATGAACATCTTTTTATTGAATAATAAGGCAACAAATAAATTGAATTTGGAAAACCAATAGCCTACGCGAGCCACCGTGACTGGCAGACATGCAGGGGGAGAGAGAGAGAGAGAGTAAAACTAGTGGCCATGGAAGAAACCAAGACAAACCCAGACAAACCATCACAAAATTTCTCCATGGGAATGGCTTCGTAGCAGAGTAACCGCGATATTTCCAAGCATTAGCAAACCGCGGTATTTTAGCAATGGTGCACAGAAATTTTGAGAATACCCCGGTATTACGTTTACCGTGGTAACAAAACGGCTGAGAAAACCGGAGAATGGTGCACTCGGCCATTAGGGCCGATTGTATGAACATCATTGACTGGAGATCAATTACGATCTGAGTTCAGACCGGAGTCATGTTGTATAACACTGATCTAAGATCAACTAATCAAAATTCAATTTTGATCCCAGTTCGTATATGAGCAGTTGGCAAAATCTCAGAAACAACTGAGTATTGCGAAGTGAGATCATTGTTACTCTGTTTTCCTTTGTATTCAGACTGTGTGTCGTGTGAAAGGAAGAGAAAATATGATCAAAATTAAGCAGAAAAGGGATCGTTCTCCTAATTTTTCCAAGGGTATCCTAATTGAAATTGTCTTGGAAAAATATAAAGACATTAAGTTATAGAATCCAAAAAGACTGATCTGCAATAACATCCATTTGAAAGCCAAGTGCGTTAAAAATTTTCTGGCGATTTAAATCGGCTTACCATTTTCACTGCTACTGACATATAAATGCTTTGTCTCAATAATTGCATAAAAGCAGAGATGTAAGATTAAGAGAGTAATGCTTTATTTATGGTATGTTTGTCATTCATGGAAACCAGGTATTCCATTGAAATTTTCCTTATCAATTTTAAATTTAGAGCCCCTGATGTTTTTACCTGATGACTATCTTATCCCAATGTAAAATCTCAGCTCTGAAAGGGTTAATAGGTCACATACACTGCATTATAAGGAGCCTAACGTAGCCTATACACACACAACTACAGTATAGCTAGAAATGTACGAAGTCTCTTTTGTGTGTTTCCTTGATATTTATCGTATAACCAAATAGGTAGGTCTAATATTATGTTTATAATGAGCAGTTTATAATGAGTGTCTCAAATAAGAAAACTCCTTGAACTGAGATAGTTTGTTCTTATAGGCTTCCACGGCTAAATGAACAATAATAATAACCTTGACTGTTCGGGTGGCGCCATGTCATCATGTCTAAAATCGACATTTTGGCCCTCATGTTCTGGCCTTCTTCTGGGTTTACTGAACTATGATGTTTTGTTTTCTCCTTTTGTTTATATGGTTACGGTTTGATTAGTCATTCAGCCGCTAGGTTGCGCATGAGGTCATTATTGGTGTCTTGACGTGAATGGTTATCATGGGAGGGCCTTTCTACAGTAAACAGAGCACTCCACACCGAATTTATTTGTAGACCTGTATCCCCATTTATGTTGTTGGGGTGCCTGTCGATTTCCCAGGCTTCTTTTATTCTCCTAGGCCAATGGTGGTCTGGTCAAACAATATCGCATGTTTTGTTTCAGTGGCATGGAGTGCTACGGCTGACTTATGACAGCTATTTTTACAGTGTTCTTATGTGTTCATTCAGTCTTTCTTGTATCGTACGGCCAGTCTCCCCTGTATAAACATTTCCACAATCACACGGAATTTTATACACTCCTGCTACCTGGAGGGGGGAACCTTATCTTTGACATGAACTAGTTCGTTTGCAAGCTTTGACTGTGCAGTGTAGATTGTTTTTATGTTGGCCGGACACAACACTTTGCCTATCCTGTCTATTATGTTCTTGATGTACGGAAGTACAACCATCCTCTGTGACATAGTAGTTTTCTCGTTCCTCTTGCCCGGAGAACTACTGAGTGCCTGTTTTGTGGTTCTAGTACTATAACCATTAGCCTGGAAGATTTTAGATAATTGTTCTTTGTGTAAGTTTCCGGTACACTGAATGTCCCAATTTTCCTTCTGCCTTCCTTTCTATCATCACGTCCAGGAACAGTAGTTTTCCTCCTTCTTCTACTTCCATAGTAAATCTAATCTTCTTATGTACACTATTCAGGTGTTCATGGGAGTCGTGTAGGCTGTCTCTGCCATGGGGCAAAATAACGAATGTATCGGCATAGCGCAGCCACAAAGATGGTTTGAGTGGCCCATTGGCGAGGGCTTCAATTTCTAGGGCCTCCATAAAAAGGTTGGCTGCAATAGGGGATAATGGGGAACCCATGGCGGTGCCTTCAGTCTGTGCATAGAATTTTCCTCCATCTGTAAAAAACATGGATTTCATACAGAACTCAGTAAGATCTGCCCATTCTGTAGGGAGATTGCACGTTTCCAATTTTTGACGGATGACCTCTGTTCTTCATCGACCGGAACATTTGTAAAAAGTGAGGTTATGTCGAAGCTGACCAAGATGTCGGTAGCCTTCAATTGTAGGTTCTTATTGGTCTCCACAAATTGACTAGAGTTCATCATGGCAGAGTTAATGTCATCTAACAAAGGTGATAGTTTTTTTACGAAATAACGTGCAAGAGGGTGGGTCGGCGAGTTTATCGCACTCACTATCGGGCGTAGAGGGATCCCATGTTAGCCATTCACATCAGACACCAATAATGACCTCATGCGTGACCTAGCGGCTGACTTGACTAATCAAACCGTAACCATATAAACAAAAGGAGAAAACAAAACATCATACCGGTAGTTCAGTAAACCCAGAAGAAGGCCAGAACATGAGGGCCGACATGTCGGTTTTAGACATGATGACATGGCGCCACCTGGACAATGAAGGTTATTATTATTGAGATTGAGTTTGATCGGAGAAATTTCTCTAGTGTAAATTGATCCTAGTTCAGTGCAAATTGAACTCAGATTGATGTTTATACAACAAAAATTTCCGAATTCAACGTGAACTGAGATCAGTTATGCCTCTGATCTCAGATCAAACTGTCTATACAATTGGACCTTAGAGACAGAAATTGACTTTTAAAATTACAGAAAATAATGAATATAGTGAAGTATGTAGTAAAGTGAATACTTATGTGAGAATAGGCTATATTCCTTTTCAATTTTTATAGTCCTTTTATTTCCTCCTTTTTTGATAATTTTGTCCCCTGCTTTTGTTTTTAGGTTAACACTTTTTTCCTTTTATCTCTTGTCTCTAAGTTTTCAACTTATTAGAGTTTTTTTTGCTTTAGATTAATGGTAGACCTATACCTGTTGTTACACAAACACTCGGGTCAATTTGACACATACATGTACAATGTGGTACAATATTGTGCTTTTTGGCATGACCCCCCTTTTGCTAAATAGCTGTTGATTCAGTTTTGTTTGCCATCCTTAGGCCCCATATAATAGTCACCAAAATTGTCAGGAATTCTTTCCTCTTCACAGGATGTCAAGTTCATTTTGCTCAACATTGTCACTTTAAGAGTTCAGAAAGCTCCTACAGTGCATTGACTTTGTTCATTCAATTGCGAAACAATTCTGCCACAATTTCTTCATCGGCATTCTCTAAAATGAAAAAGGAAATGAAGAAAAACAATATAATGTGATGTTTTACAGAGGCCAGATACAAAATTACACCACTTCAGAAACACAATAAAAACTTTATAATAAGTAATACTTATGCATAAGGAAATAAATCAGCTTAGTTGCTCACTAATTTAATGATAGCTCTGGCAGAATAAAAAAAAAAGCTAACACTGGCATTAGGTCAAAACTGATATAGGTCTAATAGCTGATAAACAGTAAAATTGGACACCAACAAAGACTTTCACCACACAGTTTCAAAGGGCTTAGTAATAGAAGAAATTACATATCCTGCCAATCTTATCACTTTACACCAAAGAATATAAAGATGAAGAAAAAAAAAAGTGATAATGGCCCGACACGCCTTCTTAAGGGTTAAGAGTAATCAAGAAATATTTGTAGTACTTTTCAGGATTTTGATAATCTAGTGCTGGTCTTGTCCTTGTATTGGCCTGTTTATTATTGTCCAGAGTAATGTAGGCTGTTTCGTTTGAAGTTGCAGATTTTGGTGGAATAATCAATTGGTCAAATTTTATTTAGCAGCAGGTTTAAAATATGATGGTTTTTCTCTCAGCATTGATTATTAATTTAGTCACTGATAATATTATGATAGTCAGCATTGATTATTAATTTAGTCACTGATAATATTTTAAAAGTAGAAAAGCTTTAACTTACATTTATCAGTATATTTCTTTTGTTGCAGATCTCCAGCCCAGTTTTCTAACCCTAAAAGGGAATAGAAAATGGCAGCTGTTCTGTATGAACTTCCTTTCGGAAAGTGTCTAGAGTCTCCCAGCACAACGATGGAACTAAAAGTGTAAGGTGGGATGCATGCGGGAATGGATTCTTACGACTTGTTTGGAGAAGATGTAGGAAGTAGTATGTTGGATGGTTTGGCAGATCTTGGTGCTGATAATTTTGATCCTGCACCGCCACCTGTGTCGGGCACATCGAGAGACACACCAGGAGCAGGAAGTGGCTATGTTCAACCAACATACGGACACCAATTGTCTAACATGCCACAGGAATCTCCTCTTCAGAAGTTGGCTTCATTTGGTGATGATTTTGCATCTTCAAATCATATGGATCCTTCTTCACAAACTATGTTCCATCAAAACCCGGGAGGATATGATAATACTCGACCCATGTGTCCTCCAGGTGCTGTTGGAGGTTATCAGGGTCATGTGAGGACAATGGCTCCTCAGCATGATATGAGGAGGCCGCCACATCCTCAAGGCCCTTCAACAAATCAGTATCCACCATATTGTCCACCTGATACAATGTATTCTATGGAACAGCAACAGGCAATGGGTGGTCCCAATATTAATATGAATGATGGGATGCAAGGATGGAACAGTGCTCCAAATTATCCAGGCTCTATGAGGCATTATAATCAAATGAATCAGAATAGTTATCGGCAGCATATGAACTATCCACACCAGCAAGACAGCAGTATGGGAGCACAACAGAAATTAACTCCACAACAACAGTATTCTACAAATCAGCCAGGTTTAATGAACTCTATGATGCAGAACATTCCAGCGACGGGGGCGTACCCTTTGGCACAACAGCAGAGAATGCAGGCTAATATGGGACAGCAGCAGTGCTACCCACAAGGTTCACAGTCAATGGTATATCCTGGAACAAACACAGCTTCAGCTTATGGTGGTTATAATCCTATGCAGCAACAACAGCATCAACAAGCAAGCAGGATGCCACACCATGTTCAATATCCACAACCTAACCAGCAACAGATACAACAGCAGATGGAAATGACCGCTCCTCAGAGTCAGCAACAGGCTTCATACAATCACATCCAGCAGCACGGCCAACCAATACCTCCAAGTCCTGGACAGTTAGGACACCCTGGAGTTGGAGGATATAACCAACAAGCAGCATCAGCTTTGGCTCAACAGCATCAACAAATACCCCGACCAATTGGTATTGAAGTTACTGGTGGAACAACAGGTTCACAGTATGGTACTGGAGGTCAGAAACCTCATGGGCCAGCACTGGGTGGAGCCAGCCCACAGTACAGAGCACCGTTCCCTCAGCTGTCTCCCCAGATGTCACCGAGACCTCAGATGTCTCCCCGGCCCACTCCACCCCAACAGCAGATGTCCCCACGACCTGTGATGTCTCCTGCTAAGCCAAGCACACTTTCTCCACATCCTCATCAACAGTCAACGTTATCTCCTCGTCCTGCTACTGCCCTTACTCCAAAGTCAACGACTTCTTCTCCTGCTCCTATGCCTATCCCATCTTTCCCACAGCAGAGCACTCTGCAGCAGCTGGAACAGATGGTGATGCCTCCGGTGTCAGGCAGCTCAACAGAGTACCCACCATATCAACCTAGAACTCCACTTGTTCCGCCTCCTCAACAGAGTAATCCTCTATCACCTGTAATGGGCCCACGAATGCCCATGTCACCACAACAATGGTCGCACCAACCTCCTCGTACACCAGTTAGTATAAATGGTGGTATGGGGATGATAGAGCCACCGAGTTCCCAAGGAATGCCATATATTCCTCACACAACATGTGAATCTAGATCAATGGAGCCTCCAAAAGTTGTTCCGCCAACGTCAGTAGGAGGACCTGTACCAGATATAGGAATGCCGTCACTTCCGAATACTGCACCACCGCCACCTGTTAATGATTCCAGCAATAATCTTGTGCAACAGTCTGAGTTCAGTGCATCATCACAGCTCTTGGGAGAAAAATTTCCTTCAAATAACAGGACTCCAAACATTAACAGTGGTGGAGATAGTAGTCTTAATACACACATTCCCCCATCCATAGCTCCACCTACTCCTACTACTTCTTCAAGTATAGATATGGCTAGTAGCCAGTCTGTGGACACTGCTTCAAAACCTGTAGAAGTGAAGCCTAATAATAATAATAATAATAATAATAATAATAACAGTAACAACAACAATAACAATATGTTGTCTCAGCCCCAAGGACTGAATCTTCCAACTACAGATTCGTCATCTTATCCAGAATTCAATACTGGCAATAATAGTGTACCCTCGTATCCTGGCAGTAGTGTAGATGAAATGATACCTTCACAGTATCCTGCACCAGTGGATGGAGGGTTAGCAGTTCCAGACCAGAACTCGGATGGCATAATGAATCCTCCATCTTCTATGTATGATCCAAACAGTGTGGGTACAACTTCACATCATCCGCACCCTCTGCCTCCACCAGTTCTGGGGATATCACCATTCAGTCATCAGCAAGAATTAGCAGCACTGCAGCAGCAACTCCAGGAGATGTACTGCATGCCTCCTGGACCAGATCATCAGGAAAAGGTAGGCCAGACTTCAAGATACAGAACTGTAATCCATGCTCATAGTGAAGGGATTGAGTTCATTAAATGTTTTGCTTTGTTGCATTCCTGAAAGATTCTTATAGAAAATAATTGGTAATGCCAAATCGTTACGTGTCAGTATTGGGATGTATTTCCACACTATTTCTGCTTTTAATGCAGATACCTTGAGCTCCTTCCACATCTTTTTCAGTAGCGTTTTTTTTTTTTTTGAGGTTGTCAAATGTTTGAAGGTTTGTTTAACTCTAAGGGCACATTTGGAAATATTTCCATTGACAACAAATGATTCCATTTTCATTAAAAAATCCTATATTTACTTGTAAGGATACCTTTTTTATCTCCTTATTGTTAATATAACATACCAGTACGGCAAGTCTTACACCATGGGAATGTAAATGATTGAATTGAATGAATAAAAATTACAATTCCTGGTGGAGATCTGAATTTCATCTTGAGGTGGAGTAAAGAAATGTTTATTTTACTCGGCACAATAAAACAGGCCATTCAATTACCAAAACAAACAAGCACTACTACTTTTTAAGAGGGCTATATTTTTTTTTTCAGTCTTCAATGGGGAATAATATGAAGACAAGTGTGACTCACAAAATGGTTTTATTACCAGGAGTCAAGTACAATCACAGTTACTTTTCTACATAGCCACCGTGAAGGTTAAGACCTTATTTTGTCATATTGTTGGACGAGCTTTTCCATACCTTCTTTAAAGAAGGTTGCCACCAGCATATTTAGATAGGTCTTCACGACATCTTGATGTTCTTCATTGGTGTGGAAGCACTGTCCTCCCAGATCCATCTTCAGTTGCCGAAAAAGATGAAAGTCACTCGGCGCTAGATCTGGACTGTATGCCAGGTGATCAAACACTTTCCAGTGAAACCGAGTAAGCAGATGTTGGGTTACCGCAGCAGTATGCAATTTTGCATTGTCATAAACAGCTTACCCCTTCTTTTGTTCTGAATGGCTCTCCGCGAGTGACGTAATGTCCGACAGTACATGTTTGCAGTGATCATAGTCCCTGGCCCCATAAATTCCACAAGCAACACACCTTTCTGATCCCAGAAAATGGTAGCCATTGTCTTCCTCTGGCTGAAAGTTTGTTTGAACTTTTTGGGGTTTGTTTGGGGAGTTTGTGCGCATCTGTTATTTGGATTGTAAGATTTGAGGCTTTCCTGGCGAATCTTATGTAGAAAATCTTCTCGGGTTTGCAGCCAGGTGAGAAGTTTGTTGTGGTCCAACGTTTCCGAGGCTGATTATTTGGATTGTTCCTTTGATTCTGGATTATGGTAACAAATCCATGTTTCATCCCCTGTTACGATGGATTTCAAAAACTCATCCCCATCATCGGCGTAGCATGTGAGAAAATATAAGGCTGATGCCATTCGCAGTGCTTTGTGGACCTCAGACAGCTGTTTGGGAACCCAACATAGCACAAAGTTTTTCACAACCAAAGTGTTCTGTAACAATCATGTACAGAGCTGACCCGAAATGTTCAGAAAATCCACAGACAACTCACTAATGGTAAACCTCTGTCACTCTCAAACCACTTCATTAACTCTCTGAATAAGGTCTTCTCTAGCGACAGCATCCCTATCCACCTTCATTATGAACATCAGTTCTGCCTTCTTGAAATTTCCTACACCACTCACACACAACACCATCACTCATACAGTTTGCACCATAAGTGTAGCTCATTTTGCAATGAATTTCTGCTGCACTATTCCCTTGTGCCTGCAGAAAACGAATGATGATTTGCTGCTCACACTTCCCACTTGCCATTTGGTGGGAGAATCAATGATTCTGGCAATGTTTACGTGCTTGCAGCTCAGCTCCAAATGATCTATTGAACTTGGCCTTGGCAGGCATTATGGTGGAGTGGTAGCACAGTGCGCAGATCCACCCCCTTACGCTTATCTAGTCAGCGATTGGAAGTTAAAAAAAATAGCCCTCACAATAAGAACTAAGAATAGCAAATGTAGCTGTACTTTTCAATATACTGTAACGTTTTACAAAGTTTACAAGCTTTATGTGGCCCTGGCCATTTAGTGTTTCCAAATTCAAGTAGCTGTTTCACAAATCAAAATTTTGCAGTGCAACCAAAACAGTGCCAAGCTACAAAATTCTGATGCATTAATGCTAATTAACATTATGCATGTTTCACACACGTATGTCTGCATTATTCTAGATGTGTCTTTTTAAGAATAAAGTGGTGGCCATAGCAAAGATAAATGTATCCAAATGTAATGAGGGTTAAAGAGTACAATGTGTGCAGTCTCAGTGTAATTAATTTTTTTATTATAAGATGTTTATGTTTTTCTGTCATTCTGAAAATTCATGTATACTGACCAGTTTAAATCTTTAATTGATACAGTTTTGAAGGAGAGTAAAATACAAATGTTGAATATGGACTTCGGGATTTACTACTCAGTCAATTTGGGAAAGAAGTATGTAGGTTAAGTTACAGTTATATGATGTAGCTTCTAGTTTTTACGTTATTTATCACCTAGGTTAATTTAATTAATTATTATATTCAAGATTTGGGTGAGATTGACAAGAACTGTTCAGTTTTTGGACCAAAGAAGACACTTGTAAATATTCCAGTAAATATTTTGGAAGTGGTGTTATTCATGGTGTTATGTGGGTTCGATCCCCTGTACCTGCTTGGATTTCTCTGAGGCAAACAGATCTGGAACGGGGTACGTTCAGCCTCGTTGATACAAACTGAGGAGCTACTTTATTTAGAACTTGGTAGTGGGTGTCGGCATGCTGACCACATGCCCCCAGTCCTGCCATCTACTTATGATTACCACTGTGGAGTTTAGTTTTAATTGAATCGGTCATTTAAGAAAGGGCTTAATGACAGAGAAGATCATTTTTCAGGAGAAAGAAAAAACTGTTTATTTACAGAAACATTGACAGTTAGTAACTTCTTGCACATGCAATGTCTTATAATAGGTGCTTTTAAGATCTCTACATGTGAAATGGAAATACAGTGTGCTTACATGATGCATTATAGTAATTGAAAGTAATGGAATTGAGCCCTTTCAAAAGTATATCTCTCAAACTTAACATTGAAATTGTGCAAAAACACACTTTTAAAATAAAATCAACTATTATGATTGATTTATGTAGCATTAAAATATGATGTATGAAAAACTTAATATATTGAATACTAAATACAGTCCTACATCAATGAAAACATTCAGTAAGTGTAAAATCTACATATCTACATAGAAATGCTTATGTTCTTCTGGTATACGTTATAACACATTAGTTTTAACAAATGTTGCTTGGTGTAAATGGGAACATTATTTTCATAAGCACACTTTTCAGGAAGTTTCACAATTGATATTGCAGATATTTCACATCTGAGGTGTGGCTGATATATATCCCTAATGTATGTTGAAGCACAAATTTGTACTGAGTTCATTGAATCATACTGACATTCATTAAAAAACTTAGGTTTCAGTCTTTTGCAATAATTTTGCCACTATGTTGAGACTTGTAGAAAGTCATCAGCCAATACCAATAAAACTGTAAATTTTCCTTGTTTTGCTGAGTTGACAATGATTTGTACATATTCCCTGATAGAAAGAATTCTATCTAGCTTATAGATACATCTCTTGATTAAACCAAAATCAAGGAACAATGACCATAAGTCTTACATTCACTGCTAGGTATCAGAAAGGTTCAGTATTGAAAGGAATCTATTCCTGGAGTTGAGGCATTTCTAAACTGAATGATATATTCAAGCTGCTGTAGAACTAACTTTAGTAGGTGGAATTGAGTCTTTCTTTAAAAGAATCATGCATCTACCCCTGGTGAATCCATTTACCTCATAACATCCATTTTGTAAAAAAGTGTCATTGAGCCCTTTCTTAAATGACCGATTCAATTATACATGAAAAGCCTGTTACATCATAAATGTTTTAAGATAAAAGTAACAATTTTTACAACAAAATATCACCTCTATGAACTTCAAGTATTAAGTTATCTGTTTTAAAGAAAGTGGTTACTCTATTAAATAAGCAGAAATTATTGCACTGTCTGTCATCTTAAGCCAGCAGTATTTTATTCTTAAGTTATGGAAATTTGTTAGAAAAATGTCCTATAGCAAAGGTGTATTGTAAAATAATCTTAGGTGAAGTACTGGCAAAGAAGGCACTTATGTGATCTTTGTAATGCTGTTGCATTCTTCAGTCAAGAGTATTGCTGACTTGGTTTTCTTTTTATATTCGTCTATTCTGTTATAGTGGGCTTTATATCGGGGTGACTTTGTTAATCTAGATCAGTCCTGTCCAACCCGCGGCCCTAGTTTTTTGGCCCGTGGATACTTCTAATACGACAACCAATCCCGGTTTGAAATTTCGCGCTTTGACGTAGGGCGTTGCATATTACCGACTGTGGTGGAATATTTGTTCAAGTTTATGATCACGAGAAACATCCAATTGGCCGTGTTCAGAGCGCCAGTATCGCTGCCGCGGAGGGCGAAATTTTTGTTTTTGATTGTTCAGAACAAGCCTGTTTCTAATTTATGTGCTTACGCGAGGTTGTGTACGCTTTTTTATTTGTTCGTGCAAATTGTTAGATAACAATGTTGTTAGATAGAACGAGCAAACATGAGCAAGAAAAGAAAAATACAAGAGGAAAATAGAAATAAAAGATGCACGGGAATTGAACTACTTCATCACAAATAATAATGGCAAGTTGCAATGTGTTGTGTGCATGCAGAAAATTTCTTCTTGTAAAGAGTACAATGTTAAGAGACACTACATTACTTCACATGAAAAACAATTGAAGAAGTATGAGGGGGCTTCAAGAGCTGCAATTTTACAAGATTATAAGAAAAACCTTCATCAGACAGGTATTTTTACACAAATGTCGTCTACGCAGATAGCTGCATTAACTGCTTCTTACAGTGTATCATTGGAACTTGTAAAAGGTAAGAAAGCATTTAGTGATGGAGATATAGTTAAGAAATGTGCAATTGCATTTGGTGAAAGCAATCTATCTGCAAAATTTGCAGCTGTTCCCCTCTCTCATCAAACAATCTCAAGACGAGTACAGAGTATGGGAGGACAAATAACAAAGAAAATAGAAGATATGGTTGGAAAATGCAGCTACTTTTCACTATGCTTGGATGACAGTGTCGACCAGACTGACACCAGTCGACACTTGATTTTCATACGAATGATCAACAATGATTTTTCAACACAAGAAGAAATTCTTCAATTAGGTTCTTTACGTGGATAGCCAAAGGCGAAGATATATTTAAAGCAGTAAATGAAACGGTGAAAAGGACTGGTAGGATTAATTAGGAAAGCTGGGTTAAGTTTCCTCATGTTCCATTGCATAATTCACCAAGAGGCGTTGTGCGGGAAGTCAGTGGAACAAAGCGATGCATTGAATATAGTGGTTACAGTTTCCAACAAGATACGTGGTGGCAATAAGGCACAACTTCACTGCAGATTCCGGGAATTTTTGGATGAGCTGCAAGCCCAATATAGAGATCTATCACTCCACGCAAATGTACACTGGCTGAGTGCAGGTAGTGAAAATCTTGTTCGATGGGTTGAAGATCCAGACTTTCTAAGGCAGCTTACTTTCATGACTGACCTGACACAATAGGCCTACTTGAATCAGTTGAACCAGAGACTTCAGGGCAAAAATCAAAGTGTTTGAGGGTTAGAGGTCATGTTAATGGTTTTAAACGTTCTGAAATCAACCTTAAGAAGAAATGATTTAACACACTTTTTATGTTGTCAAGAGCTGTCAGAAGAAATTGAAGATGGTAATTTTTCTGAGTTTTGTGAAAAATATTGAAGTTATTATTCAAGAATTCAATCCAAGATTTTCTGACTTAGAAAATATTAAAGGTAAACTGCTGCTTTTTAATGACCCTTTGAATATGGAAATTGAGAATAGCCATCCATGTATCAACTGGAGCTCTGCGATCTTCAGGCTGATCCTTTTCTTCAAACCAGGTCTGAGAGAGGGCTCAACTTTTTCAAGCTACTTCCAGAGGGCAGGTTTCCTCAGCTTAGAGATTGTGAGAGTGCTTTCTCCAACATGAAATTCATAAAAAATAAATATAGGAGCTGTCTCACTGATGATTCCTTGTTACACCTACTAAGACTGGCAGTTACTAACATAGAAGTGGACATCCATACTTTAGTGAAGCAGTCTGAAAACCCTCAGTGCTCACATTAAGTTCTAATTTCGGGCTACTGGTAATGCATCCTATTTCAACAATTTGGTCTGCTGTACTTTACTGTTATAGTTATGTGAGTGAAACTTTTAGTGTTTGGCCCTCAGCATCAATTGTCGAAATATTTTGGCCCCGAGTACTTATGAAGTTGGACAGGCCTGATCTAGATGTTATCAAATTGACAGTTAATGTTTAATTATTCCGAGTTCAGAGCATCTAAGGCAAGAATTCAGTATTAGCTGAATGCCATTCACATGGCCGTCTGGAAGGGGGGCAGGGTAGGGCCGCAGCCCCTCCCTGGAAATTTTGTTTAGACATAAACCTCTAAATTAAATGACTATAAGCAACTAATGTGAGGTGAGGTTTAAGTCTCCAAATATTGTTGTATGTTTGTGTTGTTTGGATGAAAACGAGCTGTAACAGCTGACTAGATATGAGCTTGTAGGAATAATATTACTTCCCCTAAACTTGAAACCATTTATATCCAAACATTTTATTATAATGAAGATAAGGCATTTTATATTTTATATGATTAGTAGAAATTGTAAGGAGTAACAAAACTCATGTGAGTGTGTACATCAGATGTTTTCTTTGTATCCATGACCATAGTCCAGCTACACTAAATGAAGGATGTTGATTATATAATAATAATAATATTAATAATAATAATGTGAATAATGTGAATAGTAATAATAATAGCACATTACACATTTTTTGCACGACTTAACTAATTAGTGGTACTGGGTCATTCTCCAGAAAAGGGCAGATTTCAATGTTAGAATTTTTTTTTTAATATTTTTTATTTTGGGTCATGTAATTTGTTTATGTAATATTTCCTTCTGCAGAGTACTACTGAGGTACTTGCCCTACTTACTGAGTGGTATTTTGCATTAAATTAACAAGGTTAGAAAATGGCGCATTCATGGAGGTGAGAAAATAGTATGAAATAGTGATTATAATAGAAATTATGTGAGAATTAGAATTAATTTACTGTATTAAACGTTATCATGAAAATGAACAATAGTTATTACCATACAAATGGATTAACACACAACTTATTACTTATTTTTATCTATGTTAAAATAGATTATCACCTTAAAATCAAAACTTTAAATCAAAACATGATATATTGTCATAAACTATTAGGCTATACCAGTATCTTCTTTAAACAAAAATTAAAAATGCAGACAGTTAAATATGTCATCAATTACAACATTAATTACACCTCCATGGATAGGACTCGAGAGTAACATTAACGGAGGTGAGGGTAACGGAGGTGAGATTTTTCTCTAATTTGTCAAACAGCTTGGGAACATTTGAGGTTAGAAATTCTCAGTTCTAGAGTTTAACTTAGCATTCCTTATTATTATAATTTATAGCAAAAGTAAATATAAAAACATACAACTTTACCGTTGGGTGTAGGTAACGGAGGTGAGGAAGTCCAATTACCAACTCTGCATTTAGCCCTTTTACACACACAAAACAACACTTAAAATCACACTAACAGCTTGGCTTTATATAAATGATAAGAAAACTGCCAAAAGTTGGAGTCCAAGGAAAATAGAAAGACTACAGTGCCATATCTGTGGAAATAATTGAACTTTTATATTATTTCACGGAGGTGAGGTCTCACCTTGGGACAAGCATATTTAGTGCAAAAAATTGTCTTTACAAAATGATATATTTTATTTTCAGTTATTAATGACTCATTTTTTGAGCGGTTTGTTCTTGTTATAACACTAAAATGGAATAAAAATTAAAGCCTGTTGAATTATGAAAGAATGAAAATGACAAGTCAGGCATTGGGACATGACACGGAGGTGAGATCTCACATACTGTGCCCTAAAATGCAGAAAATTGTAACTTTTGTTCAAAAAGTGAAATATGGGATCAAATAGACCATATTTCAATCTAACTTATCATAATAATTAATAATCCATAAGTACTTATTTTACACCAGAAAATCAACTGCGACATGAATCTGCCCTTTTCTGGAGAATAACCCTACTTATGAATATTGTTGCCGTGGATCATAAATTGACATTCCCACACGCAATCTTGTTGCTAATGAATATTGTTGCCGTGGATCATAAATTGACATTCCCACACGCAATCTTGTTGCTATGTGCGGTAAGAGTTTCCGTGCTGTTATGAATATTACGCCACACCTCATAATACAAGCCTTTATGGACAAGGCCCCCCAGCACAAATATTCGGTTCCCATAAACAACAACAAATGCGAATCACTTTCTGAAATAAACATCTATCTTCAAGAATGTATATACATAATATTTTCAGGTAATATCACAATTAATATAATAAATTGATATAAATAATCATCATGCAAAAAACAGCATGCAATACTCGTGCCGTAAGCGCATAACGGATCTCGCGAGCACCTCGTTTTTTCAAACTATTTCCTCGATCCGTATGCATGCCTTACGGCACTTGTATCGCAATATACTATATCAAGTTACATTTCCTGGAGTGGAGGAAAATATATGTTTATTTATTATTTTATCTGAATACTTCTGTGAAGCAGGTGGATGTCTTTCACAAGCTAGACATAGATGGAATGTAGGAAGCTTATTTGTCTTCTTTCTTTTTATTGACTTGAGCATGGATTCCACCATTACTAACTCGGACAGGACATACTATAAGGAGAGATGCTCCCATTAGCACAGCACAGCTCCCTCCAGTTTAAAATAAGTCCACAGAAATAACAAATGAATGATGCCACAACAGTCCTGAAATAATCAAGCACTTTTGTTATAAGCACCATTTTCAGACTTCAAAACTACAGTAAACGGAGCCACTGAAGAAGTTTCCCTCAGGTGGGAACAAAATGTCTGGCAGAATATATGCCCTTGAACATGGCATGTCTAGCCAGAAGATGTCTAGCTTTCAAGATTCCAGCTGTGAAAATCTCAGATTGATGGAAAAAATATTTTACATGATTATTAACATTATGGAGTATATTTATTAATTTTGTAACAATATTTATGTCCAAGTTCATTATTTTTCATTTATGTATAACGTACAGTTAATAATATAATATAATATTATACCGTAACTATTATGCCATAAAATGAAAGAAAATGTAGAAAATAAAAATATTTAAAAGGTAATTAAAAACAAATAAAACTAAATTTAGTAGCAAATTAATGTTCATTGTCAAAGGTTTATGATATTTTGTCTGTGTGCTTTATTGACTTTCAAAAAACCTTCATTTATACCTGCCCAATATCATGGAAATTATTTGTTGTTCCCAGACCATTCAGTGCTCCCTGAAATTGTTTATAGGAGAGGACTTGCTGAATAAGAAATTAATGCAATAAAAGGTTAAGTGCAAGAAATAAACGTGCTTTATCGAGTTTTGAAAAAAAAGAAAAACGCTCCTCAATTTTAGTTCTAAGACAATAAGAAAGAGTCATATGTGGACCGATTTGTGTTTCTAAATTAAGGTGTGTATGCTACCAGATATCCTGCATTCATTTAATGATCTGTCCCAATCTTTGCAGGACCAGTAATCAATATATTCTAAAGTTTTTATATACATTATTGGTCATAGTTTAATTAAAAAACTACAGAGTTACGTCTAAATATAAATATAACGGTATTTATTCTCTAACCAAAATATCAAATGATGTTTAAAAATGTACAGAAGACACATTTTAATCATTCATGTAATGTAATGATATGTTCCTAATAGATTGTCACAAATAAATATCAACATCCTGCAAAGTAAGGCTGTTCTTCTGTCTTGAAAACATTTGTTGAATTATGACCCCCCATTAAAAAGAAATCTTACAGAAGTGATGGATTCCAAAATCCGTTTTCCTTTACTTTGCTCTATTAGTTTGTTCTTGAACTTGTTGAAACAGCACCAGCACACTTCATTTATTATTCTATATCAGCGTTTCTCAACCTGGTGTTCCACGAAGATGATGCAGATGGTCCACAGACATAATTAAAAAATATCATAAAGCAAGTAAAGAAGTAAAAAATTTTCACATAAAATAGATACTAGATGTCAAAGTTTGTAAAATCTTCGAAAATACAGGTCCTATTGCAAGTTTCTTTACTTTTGCAGTTACGAACCACAGTTTGAAACCCCTCATGCACTGACGTCTTTGGTTCCCTCTTTCATTCAAAACCCTGAAAAATAAGACTGTCGGAATTTGTTATTAGAGGTGCTCTCTTAACAAGGGTTTTATTGTTGGAGGTGCCCGAGTGTCTGATACCCGTAAACCTGTGTTATAATTCCTAATTATATTATCAAATTGGTAATAAATATTAAAGTCTGTTCAAAATATAATTTTACTGTCAATAGTTTACTTCCAATTCAATATCTGTTTTTTCATCGAATTAAAAAAAGCATTTAGATTTATTTCGTTATAATGACCTATAATTAATACCTGAATATTAAGAGGTTTGAAATCACATAATTGGTTTTCATATTTTCACTTTTTTGTATATACAAATACATTTTCTCACATTAATGAAACATTTGGAAGATTTTTTCGTTAGTTTCCAGTCTCTAAATGATTTAGTTAGAAAACAACATTTTATTGCACGCTGAACTGTTCTGATACTGAGCCCTTCCAGATAGTCTGCTAAGTATATTCCATAGTCCACATAAGGTGGTTTATTTGTTTTCTCACAGTGATTACTCAACCAAGTCATGAGATCATATTATTTGTCATCTGCATATCTTCATACTATTTATTCAAATACTTGTTCAAACTTTATTATTTTGTTTTGCAATTGAAATTCTGTTCATTAGTAGTCCAGAGATATGTTTACTGCTTTGAACTTATTCATAGAATAATACCTTACATAGAAACTGTTAATGTCAAGTGATAACTGAGTATTTCAAATTTGTTCAAGTTATTATGTCTGATATAAAGACATCTATACATTTTCATAATTTACCTGACAGGTCATAGTTCATAATTTGTTGTAACATCATCTTGTAAAAGTTGAGCGTGCTATAATAACAGAAAATGACACTTTTCTATTTTTGTTACAGATTAACAGACTACAAGATCGTATTGCTGTTGTTCAACAGCACATGGCAGCAGAACAGTGTACTGGAGGACCAAATTGCATGTTAGGAGATAGCATGTTTTCACCCTTTTTTGATCCTACTGCACAGGTATGTATCATTATACAACATTTATTTACATAAGAGGTTAATCCAGAAAGTAAGTTCTGATTGCGTCCAGAGATGGCATGACTATTGGGAATCACATGCGTAGCAGTAGAGTGGGGGTGTGTGGGAATGTTGCAGTGCAGTTTCAGTCTTGTGATGCCAGTAGTTGTTAAACAGCGCTAGGAAAAAATGGCTGCACAAATATTGTCTCCCGCCAACTGCTGACAAGAGGCATTATGCTTTTGCAAGATAATGTACGACCCCATACAGCCCACACCACACGGATCTTTGATCATCCACTCTTTAGCCCAACCTTGCGCCAAGTGACTTCCATATCTTCCATCTCATGAAGCAGTTTCTGGGAGGAAAACTTTTCCACAATGACACTGATGTACAGATGTCAATGACTTCATGGCTCTAGACGTTTGCAGCAGTGTCCTATGACAAAGGCATACAATTGTTAGTACACTGCTACGATAAATGCCTCAATAAAGGTGGTGACTATGTAGAGAAGTAGCCAGTGAATTTATGTAAATATTGCAGTGAATATTGTTTGATGCTTGTTTTCTTTATCGGCAATCGGAACTTACTTTCTGGATGAACCACTTGAAGATCGGTCAGTAACTTCGGTTGCTTAATGTGCTGAATGTTCACAGGGGAGTAAATTATACTTTAGACATACAAAGTAAGTCTACAGTGTTTTATAACAATGTCATATTGACTGGTAAGAATTGTATTAAAATATGAAAATTCCACCTTGTCAATGGGTAAAATTCTGAAAATATATTTCAACCCTCTTGTGGTCATTGTCAGTGATTATTAAGTAAAATGAAGCTACATCTGCCAGCCATATAGTGTTCTAGGCTTAGCTCATTTAATGATACAGCTTACCTGGGGCACTCCAGGAAAGCTGTAACATTAAATGTGATGAGACCAGAGCAGCTTACATGTCTGGCAGATCTGTAGCTTATTTTTACTTAAATGTGTACCAGTGAGCAAAAGATGATTTTCGACCTTTTCAGGGAATGCCATTGTTTGAAATGTACTTGGTATGGCCTACAGTGAAAGCTCTTCATAACGATATATTTGTGGGCCCTAGCAAATCATATTGTTATATGGAGTTATTGTTATACTGAGGAGCAGCTTCAGAAAATTGCTTGAAAAAAAAATTAAAAACACTGTACAGTGGTACCTCGAGATACGAGTGCCCTAACATACGAGTTATTTGAGATACGAGCTGTCGAGCGAGCGAAGTTTTGTTTTGAAATACGAGCGACATTTGAGATACACGGAACGGCCAGCTGCGACGCTGCACACGGCCCACCAGTTTACTGCACCAGCGCCTCTTGCGTCTCGCGCATTATCCCACGTATTCCCCCAGTGTGCTTGTTTACCTCGCTGTCGAAGCATCTTTGCTAAGTTTTTCTAGGGCTTTGCGCTTTTTGTGTTTACATACTTATCAATTATCACATTTCTTTTTATAACCATGGGTCCGAAGAAAGTGTAACAAATATGTATGTACATTTTATAAAACCAGTTTTTTTTGCTTTACATTATCTTTTATTATGTTTTTATACAATATTTGTCATTTATAAATACATTTTTCTAAAAAACACGTAACAAAAACAATTGGGGGTAGAATTTTTGGGGCTGGAACAGATTAATGGCATTTCAATTAATTTCAATGGGGAAAATTGCTTTGAGATACGAGCAAATTGACATACGAGCAAGGTTACGGAACGAATTAAACTCGTATCTCGAGGTATCACTGTACTTACATAACAGAAGCATTTATTACATTCGGAAATACTGTAACGGCATTACACAGTAAAATTGAAGTAAATTGTACTAAACTGTGTTTATTTAGTAAAATAAATTAGTATATTCCTTTGCTGCCAATTTTGTCTTGAGATTTTATTGACTTTCATTGAGCGGACGCCATAGCTAATTTTCACCTGCACACAGATAAATAAGTTTGACAATTGGTTTCTGGCTAGAGGTTTAACATCACCAATCGTACGTCATTAAAAGTTCTGTCTCATTGAAGGGTGGAAAGAGGGAATAAAGAGAGCGAAGAAAGAGACAGAACAGAGTTGCATGTAACTTAGTCAAAACTGAAACCATTTCCTCAGCATCATACTTACCTGAGCATTCTTTATGTGTTAAATTAGCAAGTAAAGTGTCCATAATGTTTTTTATACACTGTAAGGCAAGTTAATTACCCTGGCCAGTGACAGGTCTTCACCCCACAGGTAACAACAGATGACTGAGAACAAAGACTTTATTTTATACTAGGCTGGGAAGGACACTAATCTGCAAGGGTACATGTTACCGTCTGCAAGGCTAGGCTACCAGTTTGGAACAACAGTTTCGCTTGAAAATATTTAACATTGTAAAAGGGATTTTCATATCTTGATTTCAGTACTCTGTAATGATTAACATATATTGTTCTTAAGGTAGGAAATTTCCCAGGACCATAGAAGAATATCACTTAATGTGGGTGTATCGATCCTCATTATACGGAGGTGTGACTGTATTTAAAAGGTTAACATTATGAAAGAGGATACCTTAATGATCATTTTCGTATAATATGTTAGGTATATAGACTGGATACAGCCTAAAGGAATAAAAGAAATTGCTTGAAAAAGATACTGATTACATGATGTGATCCTCTATTTTGGTCTTTTTTGTGTTGGATCAAACACAGTTAAAACATAAGTGAATGTAGTAGGGACTGTTCACATGCAACTAAATATTATGAGGAACATTATAGTTGGCAGGAAACAGCTGGTTTCACCTTTATGGTGAGAAAATATATGATATGATGTTGACTGTACTAAGAAAAAATTACAAAAGAATCGGGGATAGTTGACCACACTGCGTTCTATGGTAATTTTTTTTTTCCAAAGTCGAAAAATGGCCAAAATTCACGTTATTCTGTTCTTCAAGACTTCTAGAATCCATATATATGCATTTTTTCCCCCTAGCATTGTTCTAAATATAAGTAAAATTGCTATAAAGTTCTCCGAAAACTAACCTAAAATGGAGCACTAAAATGCTGCATATTGACATGTCGTCTGCTGGTGTTAGTGTTCAGCTACTGCGGTAGATGGAGTGATGGGTCACGTGGTGCGAAAGTAGGGTAGGGCTGCCAACATCAGTGATTACACCACCTCGAGGTAGACGCCGCCATGCACCCTCCATGATATTCGTATATGCTTCAGTGTTGGGTGTTGACAAACCCCCTCCTTATCGAACTTGATTAAAATTTTGTTAGTAATTTTCCTTGGGGGCTCTGCCCCCAAACCCCCTCATCATTTAAATCTATTTATTTTTCGTGGGGGCTCTGCCCCCAACCCCACTTCTCATTTACACCTATTTATTTTTCTTGGGGGCTCTGCCCCCAAACCCCTTTTCATTTAAGCCTATTTCTTTTTCTTGGGGGTCTGCCCCCAACCCTCTTCTCAATTAAGCCTATTTCTTTTTCTTGGGGGCTCTGCCCCCAAACCCCCATCTATTTAGACCTTATGGCCTTAACTTCGTCAGTATAAATAAATAAATAGTAGTAGTAGTAATAATAATAATAATAATAATAATAATAATATAATAATAATAATAATAATAATAATAATTTTATTATTATTATTATTATTATGATTATTATTATTATTATTATTATTATTATTATTATTAATAATAATTTATTATTATTATTATTATTATTATTATTATTGCCCCCAAACCCCCTTCTCATTTAAACTTAATGGAAAAGGGAAGAATCTGTGGCACCTCTGAAAGTAGTCGTTTTGGTGCAAGGGTCATTTATATAAAGTACAACTAATATCGCAGTATAACATGCAGTACAGAGAGCATCCATTTGAAAAGAGCGCTCAATAAATATATTGGTACTAACGTGCGGGTGGGACCAATCACATGCAAGGTTGTTGCAATCCAATCGGAGCGTTGGTATCCAAGCCAGGGCCCGCATACCAGGCGTGAACACCCCGCGTGCAAGAAAGCAGCGTTGTCGACCAGACCCGAAGAATCTACTGGATTGAAGCTTTTCATCTGGCTGCCATCCCTTGATCTGCTTATGTTTTCTACGAGCTTTACTCCATCCAGTACAATTCCATGTTCCTGATGACAGCCTTTTTACCTGCTTTTCTTAATTCTTTCATTTTTTGTACCAATTTTCTTCTGATGGCCCATTCCTCAAAAAATAAATCCTTGATTATGTAAGTGTCTGAACATTTTAATTTAGGTGCCTTCTTCAGTATCATGTAAACGACCTGTTTTGTGGTAAATCATGCAACTTCCTATTGCCTGTCTGATAGGCCTCGATAATTTCCCAACCTTGCAGTTCTAGACCCTCAAACTTTTTCCTCTAAAATTGCCATAATCCCCCTTCTAGGCGTTATTTCTTTTCTTTCTTCTATACCTGTGAAAACAAGATTGAATGCGCAATTTTTTTTCCTGTTCTTTGTATTCTGGTCCTCAATTCCTCCACTTCTTTTTCATATGCTCGATCTCTTCTCGAATCTCCTGCTTTACTTCTTTCATCACCACACTAATTTTGTTACTCATTTATTCTTCCAGGCCATCTAATCTTTGTATCTTCAAAGCTGCCCTTCTTGTTCTCTGGTCCTGGGTTTATTTCAGTTCCACCTATCACCAGGGGAGCAATAATTATGATTGAATAAGTCAATGCGTTGGCTTTGCCTTCTTTGTATTTGCTCTTTTTGTTCACAAAAGATCCAATTCTAGCTCTATAAACTGCTAATTCAACTCCCATGGTCTCTTATGTCACTTTTACCCTAATCAGCAGGAACTCTGTCTACACATGTCCTCTTTCAACCGTTGGTTTTTTAGTATTGAAAATGTATTATATAGCATTATTGATCAGCAGTGTTCAGAAATGACTACATTCGAAGCTGTGGTGTTCACAACATAGTTCTGAAACTTCCTGGAACACTGCACATTTTAAAGTGGTTAATTAAATCTCATTGAAATGGGATTATAAAATTTATTGTTTTTGAATAATGGAAGCATTAGAATACATAGTTGAACTCCTATTAAGAGTGTACATCAAGCAACACAGAAGCCTATCCTTGAACTGAACAAGCCTGTGGATTGACATTTCATCATATTGTTATTGTCCATGATTTTAAAATCATTGTGGGTGTGGCTTCTATTAGAACTTCCAGAAATTGTAGAGTGCTTTAGGAGTTCATTTACTCCAAATACTAATATTTATTTTTCTTGAGTTTCCTGTGTGCCAGCTATTTTTGCTTTGTCAGCATCAACTAAAAAAACATAAAGCTATAACTTGAAGAATCTTGTTATAATGGAGTAAATACAGTTAAACACTCTGCATGTAGTACCTGTGGTAAAAAACATTGTTTTCACCTAAATCTTACAATATTGCACAAAAATCTTGTACCTGCATCCATTCAATTGAATAAATTTTATTACTTTAACTTCTAAACTGTAGTTTTGAAACAAAAAGCAATAATAAAACAGCGATTTTTAACTTTCTCTACCCATACCATAGGTACCTTAGGTAGACTGATGGAATTCGATGTTCTGTAGTCTCTAAATCTAAAAATACAATCTTCAGAAACATATTTTTGGGTGTGTGTGAACAGTATAGCTCAAGAATGAAAAATCTTATTCAAGCAGAATGTTATATTTAGGTTAGATATTGTCTGGGGATGTGGCACAAAGATTTACAATGTCTCTCTCTCTCTTTTTTTCTTTTCTTTCTTTCGTTCTTTTCTTTCTTTCGTGATTTGAAAATAAACAGCTCTAATAATTTCCTTAAAGTTTTGTACATGAGATACTTATACCAAGACCTAAAACTTTAATTTGAGATTTTTTTTCCTCATAAAAATTCTCTGAAGATAGTAGCCACCAGTCCAAAATAATATATATAAATAGAGTAGAGTGTAGACATTAATTTTGTTTTTTACACATCATGCTCTGAGAAACCTCAGCATTACTAAAATATATTTACAGATACTTCTGAAGCTGTAGCAAGAGCATTTTAATACTGTAGCTTATATATTTTTCATTTTGTCTTAAAAATATTTCATCCTGGAAATAAGCAAAAATTGGCGAGTTATTTTTTCTTTTCTCTACTCTCTTACCCACTCTATTTAGTTCTTTCCTCCTTTTGCCTTCCTTCTCTCTCTTCTCTGTTTTCCTGTCCCACTTTATTCACTCTTCTTCTCCCTACCCTTAACCCCTCCCTCTGCCCCCTCTTTTCCTACATTATTATTTCTGTTTACCATTTATACTTTGATTTTGTTGGCTCTACCATGTTGAACCATGTCCCATGTACAGTGAGTCCCATGCAAGAGTTGGCCAATGACGCGAGTTTCTGCATCGCGGCTTGCACAGCTCCAACTCCTGAGCGATCGGGTGAAATATCTGCTCAAATAAAGCCGCAGTCGGTGTAATGATTCAGGTTCTCACATTTACAGATGAAATTACAATGAAAATAACCATGTATCTCATCACAGGAGATGTTGGAAATGTTCTCCTCTTGCATCCACACAATACTGGCACCTTTTTAGGATATTTTATTTCATGCGCATAAGTTAAGTTTCCAAGACATAGTTAATTTCTCTTGCGATAGGCCTATGTGATATTATATTTAAGTTCTTCTAACAGTATGTGAATATTATTTTTGGGGAAACTTGAAAAATAAAGTGTATAGGTCAATTTCTCACACATTGGAAGAACTTTAAGACAATATCACAAGAGAAATTAACTCTATCTCGGAAGCTGAACTTATGCGCCTAAAAGAAAATTTCCTAAAAAGGTGCCAGTATTGTATGGATGCAAGAGGAGAACATTTCCAACATCTCCTGTGATGAGGTACGTGGTTATTTTCATTGTAATTTTAACTGTAAATGTGAGAACCTGAATCATTACACTGATTGCGGCTTTATTTACGTAGATATTTCACCCGATCGCTCGGGAGTTAGAGCTGTGACCACGTCATTGGCCAACTCTTGCATGGGACTGTAGATGGAAGATAAGCAAGCACTCAGTTTGAAGGCTCACTTCATGGGATGCATTTCCATCTAGTTTTATCTCATGCACCATTGTTATTTCGTATTAAAATGTTGATACTTTTTTCAGATGGCTACATCTTAAGTTACCAGTACTAATATTCTTTAATATATTTTAAAATTAAAATGGCACTGATACTTTGCAACAAGGAAGGAGTTTTTAATGATCTCTAAAGAAAAATTAAGAAGCAAGGCAGTGCTCAAAAGCAGGAAGGAGTGTCATAAACTTGTTTTATAACAGAAACACATACCAGTTGGATGAGTATAGGCTGAAGTAGTGATGGACAAATTCAAATGATTTTAAGAATTGAGCAATCTGTTCTCAAATAATATAAAGAATCAAATTATTTTTCGAATGAAAAATTTCTGGGAGGAATACTGGATCGCGAGTACTTCTCGCATTGCAAGGTGTGAGAGCTCTAATGTTTCCGAGAACTACTAAAGACTAAGTCTCATTGATAACTCAAATCGTCATTCAAATGTATAGCTTGGCAATTTCACGTGTTACAAGACCTCCCTATTGGTTCCCGCATTGGATGTGGCTCACCCATACAGTGAACCACTCACCAATAACACTTAGTTTCATGCAGTGCTGTAATATATTGCGTTAACGACATTCTACTACAAGTGTTCACAGAGTGAAGATTCATAAGATAACGCTGTCTTGTCTGCCGTATGATGGTGTGTCCTAAATCTTCACAATCGCAACATTGTGCACATGGTAGCTGTGCAGGCCTTTCTTGCCTGCAAAAGTTATACCATGTTGAATTTAACTGAAGTGGTATGAGATGGAGATATGAGTGTATGATTACCCCAGAACTTCACTTACTTCAGGCTTCTCGTAGCATTAAATCATTTGAATACTTTTTATACGATTCTTTATATCTCGAGAACTTTCAAGAATCAAATAATTCAGATTTTTTTCACTTGTGAACTCCCATCCCTAATCTGGAATTTATTTTATTTTAATTTATTTACAGTTTAATTTATAAGCAGTAGATAATATTCCTCTAGCTTTCTGTTGAGTAAGTAAGTAAGTAAGTAAGTTAGTATGTTCAATGGCACTCTGTTATGCAGTCACTATTTCAGTAATTCAGTCTGTTTCCGGTCATTGAGATCAAACTCATTGTTGCTATAATTCATGCTGTTGTTGCTTCCTTGTTTTATGACTTGCTGCAAATTGACTCCAGTTCAGACTGCTTCAGACCACAATCCACTTTTCAAGACTTCGTAACTTCCAAATGCTGTGTAACTTTCTGACCCATGGTCCTTAAACATGGTATTTCACAACCCTCTTTCTAATGCCATGTCACTCACCTTGCAGGATAACTGATTTATAGGCCGATCTCAAACTAAGTTATTATCTCCTTTCCATTAGCTCTTTTTATAGTGACAGTTTTGCTTAGTTTGTGCTAAACATTCATTCTGGAGCTCTCCATCCCACTGTTTGGAAGTATGGATATTACCATTGTACCATTTGAGCAATAAATTAAAACTTTTTTTTATATCGCAATGTATGCATCATAACAAAGCTGACAGATGACATCTGAAGAGACAAAAGTTTTCAGAAAAAAATTATAAACATTATACAGTAAAACTTGTTCAAAGCGGCACGTGTATAATCCGGAAATCTGTCCAAAGTGTACAAATATTTCGGTCCCGACGCACGCAATGCATTTTTAAACGTCAATATTTTGTATAAAACTGAACGTGCTTAATGCGGAAACGGAATGCAAATTTTAAGATTTAAGTAGCAATTTATTCTATAATGCGAAAAAGCAGCATTTTATGTTCTACTGCATTACAATATATATTTTGTTATTCTCGTCTGTGTGAACACGTTACTTCTTAGCACGAATATTGTACAGCCCTGAGAGTTCCGTTAGAGTATACACGGCGGTGTCTTTTGTTTCAGCCAACAATGGAATTACCCAATAGTAAAGAAATCTGCTACCTGCTTTGTTTTCTATTTTCCGCCAGGCTTCAATTTCAGTTGGCTTGTACTGCTTGTATAGTGCAGTTACTCATTGGATGGCCAGTCGGCTTCAAAGGTTTCGGTGTTTCTTTATGTTAATTGATCTGACTAAATCGGTCTTGGGCTTCCGCTTTCCAAAACAAAAGCAACGTTGCAATATTCTCTCATTGTTATCACTGACCTCAGTTCTTCCTTCGCTTTATTCAATTCACATGTGTTATTGTTTACTGTAACTTGATCTTGCAACCTCGCATTTCACTCCACGCGAAGTAGACGAGTAGCTGTCAAAATCGCCACAGGACATTCTTAGATTTTGATTGGCTGGGGTAACTAGCTGATTGGTGCGGTAAAAACAAAGAACATGGGTTGAGCTGTCGGCAAACTTTTCCTCCTAACGAAAGGAAGCCGCCTGGGTATGCAATGAGTAACTGGACTATAGCATCATGTCGAACAAAAAGTACGTATCGCTCACGCTCAACGAAAAGATGACGGTGATTGAGGCGAGTGAGAGAGACAAACTTTCTGTGCGCGAAATAATTTTGCGTTTCAAATGCGGTAAAACGCAAATTTACGAAACTTTGAAGAACAAAGATAAGATAAGGGAGGAGTGGATGAAGGGGAACGGACAAATGAAGAGAAAAGCAAAGAAGACGGGAAATGAAGAAATTAATGAAATATTGTGGGAATGGTTTGTAAATGCGCGGGCTAAAAACTTTCCTTTGTCTGGACCCATGTTACAGAGTGAGGCTCTGAAAGTCGCAAAAGAGTTAGGAAATACGGAGTTTAAGGCATCTACAGGTTGGTTGGACAGTTTCAAAGCTAGGCACAACATCGTGTGGAATGAAGTGTGTGGGGAAGCTAATGATGTGCAGGAAAGTGTAGTGACGGAATGGAAGACAAAACTGCAGCACCTAATTGTGGATTATGACCCTAAAGATGTATTCAATGCCAATGAAACGGGACTGTTTTATCGCGCACTGCCTTCAAAATCTCTCGCAAATCTAGGTGAAAAATGTGTCTGCGGAAAAATGTCTAAGGAAAGACTCACTGTTCTGCTGTGTGGAAACATGTTGGGTGAAATGGAGAAGCCACTAGTTATAGGAAAGGCGGCAAAACCTCGGTGTTTCAAAAACCTAGACATCAACAAGCTTCCAGTCACATGGCGAAGCAATAAAAAGGCGTGGCTTGGTGAGTGCTCTTCTGGAAGAGTGGCTAGGGTCTTTCAATGCCAAAATGAAAAAAGAAAATCGCCATGTACTGCTGTTCTTAGACAACGCAACATGCCATCCTAACATCAAGTTATCGAATGTAAAATTGGCTTGGTTCCCGCCCGGTTCAACCAGCATGACACAATCGATGGACCAGGGAGTTATTTGCACTTTCAAATCCCATTACAGGCGATTATTGATGCAGTCTCTTATTTTGAGTGTTGAAAAAGCTGAAAATGCATTCGCTCTTGCACGGTCAGTTTCTGTCCTCGATGCAGTGAAAAGGATTGGTCTGGCAGTGAGGGAGTTAAAGCCTGAAACTGTCACAAAGTGTTTCAAGAAAGCGGGATTTGGAGATGGGGAACAAGAATCGCCTGCGCTCACAGAAGCCGAAGAAAATGCAGCAGCAATTGGATAATTAATTAAAATGCAGAACATTTCTTGCAGTCCACATGATTACATTGAAAGTGATTACCTTTTGTCAACTCATTTTACCTTTACTTC
This sequence comes from Ectobius pallidus, assembly GCA_964059195.1. Lineage (NCBI taxonomy): Eukaryota > Metazoa > Arthropoda > Insecta > Blattodea > Ectobiidae > Ectobius > Ectobius pallidus. The sequence goes on from CAXKWD010000002.1 coordinate 124,418,242, forward strand.
GGCAACTGACCTAATAGAAATCCGCAACGCAGAAGATGAGGAGGAAACACAAAAAGAAGAAGAAGAAGAAAATGAAGATGTCCCCAGGAAAATTAATACTCCGGAAGAAGCAATTGCGTGCATAAACGATGTTATGCAATTTGCAGAACATAACAATTCTCCCAAGCTATTGGAACTTTTGTATACGGCAAAAAATTGCATTGAAAAAACAATTGTGAATAGAAAATTCAAACAGCCTTCCCTTCCCGATATGTGGCGACAAAAGTGAAATAAACCTAGGGATAATAAGGCAAGAAAACAATTAGCCTACAGTAATTGGCATAATTATGTTGTGTTAGTGTTATTAATTACTAGCATGTGCCCGCGGCTTCGCCCGCGATAATTATTTCAAAAATTAAAAATTAAGAGCATAATAGTTAAATCATTATAATTATTAACACCTAAATCACGTGGACTACATACCACGATTAGATAGTGTCGCCTGGTAAAACCGACCTCAGATTCGAGTTGCTTGGCCAAGAAAACCCTTGTATAGTTTCGTTCAAATCAAACAATGTTTGACCATACAGTATTTAGGCCTATATTGATTATCCCTCTTCTGTGTTGGTTGAAAATTTAATATGTCTACCGGACTTGACATTCTAAACAAATGAATCGACCAGCGTGGGCTTACAACATTCTAGCGATCGCGATGCTTTTATTGCCACGGTATGACAAAAATAGCCAAAGCCAACTGCAATTGATTTGACATTGAAATGTATTACTGAAATCTGATGCTTCGACAGCGCTAAAATCACGTTTTCTGCCAGTTTTTCACTCACAACTGGCGAACGAAAGCTAAAATTAAAAATCCGGCTTCGATGCGCATTCGCCCACCTTTCAGCCCATCTATGTTTAAAATTTCAGTTCTCTGCGTTCAGTAGATTTCGCTGGGCATCGTGGACAGACAGACAAACACGTCCTTTTATTATTTTAAGATAGCATGTGCCCGCGGCTTCGCCCGCGATAATTATTTCAAAAATTAAAAATTAAGAGCATAATAGTTAAATCATTATATTAACACCTAAATCATGTGGACTACATATCACGATTAGATAGCGTCACCTGGTAAAAGCGACCTCAGATTCGAGTTCCTTGGCCCGGAAACCCCCTGTATAGTGAGTTTCGTCCAAATCGAACAACGTTTGACCATATTTAGGCTAATATTGATTATCCCTATAATAATAATAATAATAATAATAATAATAATATAAATAATAATAATAATAATAATAATAATAATAATCCTCCTCCTCCTCCTCCTCCTCCTCCTCTTAGGTGTAGGTTGAAAATTTCATTAAAAACATGAATTGACCAGCGTGAGCTACAGTACAACATTCAAGAGATCGCGATGCTTTTATGTCGAAGGTTTGACAAAAATAGCCAAAGCCTAGTGTAATTGATTTGTATTACTGAAAACTCATGTACTGTAAATAGATTATTGGGCAACACTCACCAATGTTTGTTGATCCCTTTGTGAAGCCGTTGTCACTAGTTGCTTAATCTTGCGTGAAGCATTCGTCTTCTTAATAAAATAATAAAACACACACATTATATAAAACGTAAACACTAAAAATTGCAACTTCACAACAGGAATCACATCACAACGTTTCACGAGACCAGAAAAACGACTCGCGTTTTCAAGTGACTATTAGCGACGAGATGTTCGGTCGCGAAGTCTTTGTGATCGTCTAATCTTGACTGTGACTGTTGGTGCATCATTTGAAGTTGAAAGTGGAGGGGGGTGGATGTTCTTATTCTTATTCTTTTCCATGGTTGTTGATATAACTTTACCTTTGCTATTAGCCTCTTTAATTTCTTCGTCAACTAGTTTAAGATAATACAATCAGAACTAAGGTTGTAAGAATAAAACCGGAAAATCTTGAACAGAAACAAAAAAATGTCGTTTATAAAATACCATGTTCATGTGAAAGAAGTTATATAGGACAAACCTCGAGGCCAGTTAACATAAGAATAGAAGAACACATAAAGAAAGTACAAAACAAAGATCCCTATGGATCAAAATTATGTGAACATATACTAGAAACAGGACATAGTATTAATTGGGACAAATCATGTATTGTTTATAAAGAAACGGATTGGAAAAAAAGAAATATAGCAGAATCTCTGTTCATGGCCATGGAATCATCACCAATATCTAAACCGTCTATTGAAATAAATCAGGCTTATCTTAAACTAGTTGACGAAGAAATTAAAGAGGCTAATAGCAAAGGTAAAGTTATATCAACAACCATGGAAAAGAATAAGAATAAGAACATCCACCCCCCTCCACTTTCAACTTCAAATGATGCACCAACAGTCACAGTCAAGATTAGACGATCACAAAGACTTCGCGACCGAACATCTCGTCGCTAATAGTCACTTGAAAACGCGAGTCGTTTTTCTGGTCTCGTGAAACGTTGTGATGTGATTCCTGTTGTGAAGTTGCAATTTTTAGTGTTTACGTTTTATATAATGTGTGTGTTTTATTATTTTATTAAGAAGACGAATGCTTCACGCAAGATTAAGCAACTAGTGACAACGGCTTCACAAAGGGATCAACAAACATTGGTGAGTGTTGCCCAATAATCTATTTACAGTACATATCATTCCTCACCATAAGAAGAAGAATGTCATTCAGGAATGAAAACTCATGCTTCGAAAACAGAATAAATGCACGTTTTCTGCCCGTTTTTCACTCATAACTCACGAACTAAAGCGAAAATTAAAATTCCGGCTTCGAGGTGCACATTCCGACCCTTTAGTCCGCCTATGTATAAAATTTCAGATCTCTGCGTTGAGTAGATTTCGCTGGGCATCGCGGACAGATAGACGGAAGACAGACAGACTGAGGACAGACACTTCCTTTTATTAATATAGATAATTAATAATTCACATTTGTGGCGCATGGTACAGTAATTGATAAAATTTATGTAGCCTAGTGTATTTTGTATAATCCGGAAACTTGTCCAATTTGGAAAATTCTTTTGGTCCCCTACGATTCCGCTTTGAACAAGTTTTACTGTAATAGTTTGAGCTTTATCTCTCTATAGTTCCCCATCTCACTCTTCTTGTGCATTTAATGCAGCATGGACTGAAGGATGTATTTAATGGGGGGTTTGGACCCCCCTATATGTGAGATTCTTAGAGCATTAGCTAGGAAAAAATCGATGTTTTGTGTCACACTGCTCCTCTGTTAGTACAATATAGTAGGGTGTGGACCCATATCCCAACAACGCAAGTTTTCCTATAAGTTGCAATCTTTATGTTGAACATATTTAGTGGGCAGAAAATATTGAGATGTAATCTATGTCCAATGTTGTGTGAATTGGAGGATGGAATACAGTTCAGAACATCCCTTACACCAGTCGGTAGCTGGCAGACCTGGTTGGGATAAACAGGGCAAAAAAAGAGAAAGTAACATTCCAGAGGAACTGATACCATTGTTGCCAGCTGATTTTCTCACTTTTCAGTAGGCCTGTGCCAGTAAGCAAATATCTATCGAATAGTGCACATTATTACTGCTAGTTGTTCTTGTGACCTACAAGTGTAACTGCTTCTAAAAACGGGCTCTAGATCTATAAATAAGAGAAAGAAGCAATAGTATGAAGAAACTGCTCTCGGGTTTCCAGTTGGGTAGTTATAGAAATACATACTGAGCTTTCGGCGACTGTCTGCGTCGTCATCATCGGAGAAGTGAGATCCAGAGGTTAAGGTGTTGTATATATACCCATGGTAGGACTAGTCAGATGCAGTCGTGGATCCTGATTGGTCGGTGGAAGTAAACGATCTCTCCCTCCGTGATTGGACAGAGAAATAGCAGGTTGCCAGGAAGAGGCCAATTGGAACCCTCCGTCTCTATTGATGTTATTGGGGTTCAGTCTGATGTGAAAGGCTTCTTTGATGAGACGGTCCCATAAGCCCGTGGTAGAAGCCAGTATCGCTGTGTGGAGGTAGTCCATCTCGTGGCCCATGTCAAGACAATGTTCGGCGATTGCGGACTTTTCAGGTTGCCCCAAACGGTAGTGCCGTTTGTGCTCCTCAATCCTGGTGGAGATGTGGCGTCCTGTCTGACCAATATAAATCTTGCCACAACTACAAGAAATTCCATAAACCCTGGGTCTCTGTAATCCAAGGTCATCTTTAACAGGTCTTAGTAGTTGCCGGGTTTTGGTAGGAGGTAGGTGTATCGTCTTGATCCCGTGGCGGCCGAGCAGTCGAGAGATCTTCCTGGAGATCAAAGTTTTATAAGCAATAGTATGTTTTTCAGATGACAAGATATTTTGCTTTCGCTTATTTAGATATACAGACCAATCAAAACTGTGTGATGTTACTGAACTGTATTCCCACAGTTAGCTTGTACCGCCATGCAGGGAGAATTCATACTTCGAAATAGGACATAACCAACATGAATGTATTGTAATTTCACTTCAGGTTCTCTGTTAGGTGAAAAGAGGGCATGTTTCTGCATATGTTTGTCTAAATATTATAGTTCCCATTCTATTATTGTTTCATTGTTTCCATGCATTAGTATTACAGCAAGAACTTAACTGTAGTAAGTTACCGCAATACCCATGTATAACTTATATTTAGATAGTGTTATAGGAGGCAGAAGATTAAAGGATAGGCCTGTGGCAAAAGAAGAAATGTGATATAATTGAAGAAACAGTAACAGCATGAAATGTATAAGTAAGATAGGAGACAATAAAAATGCAAGAACTAATAAAAGAAGGAAAGTAAAGAACAAAGGAAGAAGCAAAAAAGAGAGAATGGAAGAAAAAAGAGTGGTACAATAATAACTAGGGCCCGGATTTGTATGTAAAAAAATATTTTTTTTCCTGATGCGTACATTCCTAAAACAAAGTTTTATATCCAAATCGAGGTCCGGAAAACCCAAATTCCAAATTTTATTTCACATAAAAACACATATTTTACAAAAAAAGTTATGTGAATAAATATTTTCGATATTTTCTCCATAAATACATATTTTAGTACTTTTCAGGACTTTTTATGTAATTTTTTTTTTCCTGATGCTCATATCAAGGTCAGAAAAACGCAAATTCTAAATTTTATTTTACATAAAAATACATGTTTTACAAAAAAAGTTATATGAATAGATATTTTCGATATATTCTCCATAAATAAATATTTTAGTACTTTTCCTCATTCTCTTTTAACATTTTACAACAAAAATTTGTATCTCGAATGAATTCAACACAAATGCTTCACTTGCAATGAGGTGAGAGTGATTCACTTGCACTTGCTTATCGGGGAAGAACAGAACCCAATCTCAACATTGCATAGTTCAGTTAAAGAAATACAATATGTTGAAAGGCAACTTAACACTATCTCAGGTTCGAAAATAGAAGTTCTAAGAACAAAATTTAAAGGTATGTTTGAGAGAAATGCTGGCTACCAAACCCTCTGCAAAGTCGCTCAAGTTTTGGAAGGTCAAAACATAAGTGAACTTGATCGTGTGTGTGTTAGTGATATACAGTACACCTCTTCAAATATGCAAGGTTAACATTGTGTGATGTAGAACGTTCCTTTTCTCAATGTAAGACATTATTCTCGGATAATAGGCAAGGATTTGTGATCCATAATCTGGAGATGACATTTGTTGCGCACTGCAACTCCAGTCAGCATTTTACATCTGATGTTTAGCTGCAATTGGTGAGTTTCAATACACATTCTGGTGCTTTTGTTTCTTTTTCAGAAAAATAATTTTTTTTAGTTTTAGCACATAGCCTATTTTTAAAATTTTAGCACATATTTTAAATTTTTTTAGCACATAAAAAATAAATATTTTTAAGTTTTTTAGCACATAAAAATCCGGGCCCTAATAATAACACATTCGTATTAATGACAGTATTAGCATAGCTTCAGTTTTTTGGAGTAAGAAGTGTGCAGAAGGGGCTGAAACGAGCTGGCAACATCTTGTCAATTCTCTCTTGTGATTCGTTGTGAACTAAAATGCTTGCCATTTGAAAAGAATAGTAGTTCAACTTTCCTATTGTACAATAACATTTTCTGCTATAGCTGCCCCATAGTAAAACCTTTTCTGTTATGCAAATATGTTTTCTTTGTTTTAGGTTACTAGTACAACAAAAGGTAGAGGTAAAGGTGCAGGTAGGAAGAAAGGAAGAAAGAAAGCAGGCCTGGAAGGAGAGCTTCCGATAGTAGATTCTTCCATTATGCCACCAGAAATGGCTCTTGGTGATCCAATGGAAGAGTTTCCTCCTGGAGAAATGAAACCGAAGAAACCCAAGACTCCAAGGTAAGAATTCTTAAGGGCTATGAAGATAGCATTGCATTCATACTGCTTTAAAATGTGTCTTAATCAGCAAGAAGTCATTCTTGATACCAACTAAATGTTTCTTTCCCCTCCTTTCCCTTTCCTCTCCTCTCCAGTTACTTTTCCAACTTCTTAAATCCAATTGTTATCATTTTCCATCAGCCTGCTGACCATAACTTCATTAAAATAAGAATTTGCATGTTTTTTATTATTATTAATAGGAACCTTATTTTTTGCTTTTTCATAAGCACATTATTTTGCAAAACAATTTTCCTTAGGTATATGTAGCTTTATAGATGCTTAAAATATCACTTATGGAAATTATATCTACCAAATCTTGCAAACTTTGTTAGATTTCACAAAATGTGTACACCCAACTGTAAAAAGAATGATCAGACTCTAGTGCAGTAGAATCTCTCAGACATACTTGGTAGCGATGAGAGATATGAATGATGCATTCACTAGCAGATTTTTTTAAAAATCTTCTTTATTCCCTGCGAATCAAGCTTCGTGAAATGTATGACCAGAAACTTTTAATTAAAATTTATCATTAGGATCGGCTGAAAGTTTAATGTAAAGCCCGTATCGCTCACCTGTTTTGTAGAACAGCAATTTTCACTACCGTAGTCACTATGGTTGCTAATAACCATAACCTTAAAGACCAGCATAATATGTGGCTATAGGATCTGTACTGGCTCCAGTTCATGCTTCTCTACTATATTCTTATCTAATTCTTAAGATAACCTAGTGTATTCAGATTCGACTGCCTATTAAGTGTAATAACAAATATCAGAATTAAACAAAATACTGGCATTTTCGGTAATTTAGTTACATAATACAGTGAGTCCCACGCATGAGTTCGCCAATCATGCAGGTTTCTGCATTGCGGTGGGCACAACTCCAACTCCCGAGCGATCGGGTGAGATATCTATGCACATAAAGCTGCGATGGTGTAATGATTCAGGTTCTCTCATTTACAGTTGGAATTACAATGAAAATAACCACGTACCTCATCACAAGAGATGTTGGAAATGTCCTCCTCTTGCATCCACACAACACTGGCATCTTTTCAGGAAATTTTCTTTCACACACATAAGTTCAGCTTCCGAGATAGTTAATTTCTCTTGTGATATTGTCTTTAAGTTTTTCTAATGTATGGGAAATTGACCTATACACTTTATTTTTGAAGTTTCCTCATAAATAATAGTCACATACTGTTAGAAGAACTTAAAGACAATATCACAAGATAAATTAACTCTGTCTCGGAAGCTGAACTTATGTGAATGAAAGAACATTTCCTAAAAAGGTGCCAGTGTTGTGTGAATGCAAGAGAAGGACATTTTCAGCATCTCTTGTGATGAGGTACATGGTTATTTTCATTGTAATTCCAACTGTAAATGTGAGAACGTGAACCATTATACTGTTCGCGGCTTTATTTGCGTAGATATTTCACCCGATCGCAGTTGGAGCTGTGCCCGCCACGATGCAGAAACCCGCATGATCGGCCAACTCTTGCGTGGGACTCACTGTATCTCGTGTATATAGGCGATGATGAGACGAACATGTGCAGTATTCTGAATCTGGAACAATTTCTAGGATGTTCGTTCTTTTCGCAGCCGGCTGTACAGAAGTGCAAAATACAGCAAACTCCTGATTATCCGTGGGCAGGTTATCCGGTTTGCGGATTACCTGTGTACAAAAATTTGAGTTTTCTGTGCACTTTATTTCAGATTTCCCGCTTGTCAGTTTGAATTTCCCTCACTTTATTATATTAGTTGCAGCCATAGGAAATTCTTACAGTGGCATGTGCATTTTAGGTCACACTTAAGTTATTTTGTTTTTTGTTGTTGAAATTGTTAAAATTATAAAATATAGATCATATAAAATAATACCAGTAATTTCGGGTCAATTTGAAAAACATAACTACTGTAATATGTATATTATAAAACACACAGGCTGTCTAGGTACTGTGTCAAACCAATTTTGTGTAATAAGAGTCTATTTTGTGATAAGATGTTGATTTAATGTATGTCTCACTTGTGTTTTTTTATTTGACTTAATATAGCCTATCGTTATTATAATCAGTTTTAATTTTATTTAATGTAAATGTTAAGTCATTCATTAGGCCTATACTTTTTTAGTGGGAGAATAATAAACCGGAGTTACCAACAATGCCATTGCCAATATTTTACAATTTTATATGTAGTTACTATGTTGGCACTCCCAAAAAACATCGCATGGTTTTTTTAATTCATCAGACATCATGAATCCATCAAGAAAAATTTGTGAATTCCAGCCTTCAGTCGGTGGAATCCATCGCTCATTAGTTCAATGAATTTAGAAACTCTCCTAATATGGCGACAAAATGTGGGAATTTCAAAATCTTGCACCCGTTTTGGATTATCTGTTTTTCGATTATTCATGCATGTCACAGTCCCAATTAACACTGATATTGGGAGTTTGCTGCATTCCTCCTCCAGAATGTATTGAGAATCTTGTGAAAATGCGATCTATTTCAGCAGATTCCATATTTCATAGAATGTGGTTGACACACTTTCAAATAGCTATATTTTATTAACAACTTACATTATTAGAGAAGGGTTATGAACAATAGAACTTAGAATTAAAATGAAAATTTCAGAGATACATTGTTCCAAAAATAAAAAGAATTAGTTTCCTACATAAAGTGTAGGCCTACTGTGATTGTTTTATCTTGCAACACTGGAACCAAATATTATTTTCGTTACCAAATAATGTTTTATACTAATTCTGGTTGAGAGAAGAAGACATTTGCAATCAAATGTAGTGGTCTATAAAAAATACTTATTTTTCAAAATATCTTTCAAAATGGAAGGAAAGTAACACTGAAATCAGGCGTTTTATTTCACCAAATCGTGAGGCTCTTAGTTAATAAGGATGAAATCAAATGCTTAAACTTAAAAAATAAAATAATTTAAACTTTAGTATTTACAATATTGTGGTTTCACAGATGCATTGTTTTGTGTCTGATTACAGACATACACTGAATGTCTGAATTCCTAATCGTTGCAGTAGCAATAAAAATTTACTGTATGTCTAAGTTTAATATTCCAGGGTACTTAAATATAACATATTACCTTAGTATGCTCTATCTGTGAGGCAAATAATTTAGTATTGTTCAATGGAAGCAGGGTAAGTGATAAACAGTGGGAAATTACATTTGCAAATGCAAATGGGCAAAGTGTGATTGATTATGCTATGTGTAGTAAAGGAATCGATGAGAGTCTTACATATTTTAAGGTATTGAATGAGGTAATGGATAATTGTCATTTTCCATTAATGTTAAAAGTGAACATGGCAGGAAAGAAGCAACTGTATTTAAGTAACCTGGCAATGGGAACAAAACGTATAAGAACCTATAAAAGGAAAGAGGAGGCAAGGAAAACATTTTGCCTCCATATTAATACAGAAGAGAGTGAAATAATAAGGGTGGGGCTCGTAGATGCTATATGTTCTGGGGGTATACAGCTGGCATCAGAAAGATTAGAATTAAGATTAGGAGAAGAGCAGGTGCTACAATGGAAGTGAAAGATAAGGGGAATTTAAAGAGGGTGGGTTGGTTTGTTGAGGAATGTAAAAGATTAAAAAAACAAGTATTTAGAGAATTGGCACGATGGAGAACAAAATCGAACGAGGGTAGACAAACCTTTGTGCTGTGTAAATGGGTTTATAAGTTGGAAGTTGGAGGGGGAAAAAGGGGGGGGGCAAATGAAGGTGTTCGAACAGGTCAAGGAAACGGTGGAATCTAAAATTACTAAGCAGATATGGGGGATGCAAAGAATCTTTGTAAGAATGAAGGAACTGTGAATTTGATAACACCTAGAGAGTGGGTAGGGTATTTTGGAAAGCTAGTAGGGGCAGGAGGGAGGTGGAGTAGAGAGAGCAAGCTAGGTGCGGCAGCTTAAAAGATTGACTGTCTGGATAAAGAAATATCAAGTAAAGAGGTAGTATTCCAAAAAAGGCTTTTGATTTAATTAATAGGGGGGCACTAGTTTACAAATTAAGAGCTAAAGGTGTGAGCAAAGAATTTATTTCTGGGATCAAAAAGTTTCATGAAGGAATAAAAATGCGTGTAAGATGTGAAAAAAAAAAATGTAATTTCAGAATCTATTGATGAACAACTGGGTTTACAGCAGACATGCAAATTAAGTCCACTATTGTTCAATCTAGTTGACATTTTGCCAGAGAGTAGAAAAATATAATCCACATTGTCCGGTAATTGGAAAAAGACAAATCTTAGGTCTTAGGTCTTGTTTACGTGGATGACTTGGTAGTTGGGTCAGTAACAATAATAGGGCTACAACGGGAAATTGATGAAATTAGCAAATTTCTTTATAAATGGTAATGGTTTTCAAAAAAGGCTGAAAACTGAGGAAGCAGGAGAAGTGGTGTATGAATGGAGAACCTTTGGATATAGTAAGGGAATTTGACTATTTCGGGATGAAAATGTCTGCTAATGGTTGTGGGAGGTACATGAAAAAAATTGGCAGCTGTAGGTAAAGCAGCTATGAGAGTGGATCGAGTTTGTATATACAAAATTCCAGATATTTCAGTTATGTGGTTAGAGAGAATATACGAGGCAGTGGTGGAAGCAAAAATCTTATATGGGGTTGAAATGTGGGGGTATCAAAGGGGTGGTTGAAAGTCGACCTTGTACATAGGATGTTTTGTAGGGAAGTGCTAGGCCTACCAAGTAGATCACCAATGGGAGTGGCATTAGCAAAGCTAGGAGGGTAGGAAGGAAAGGAATGATAGTAGAAAGAATTTTGGAATACTAGTATTGTAATATAAATAATTATGGATGAGAATAACATTATAAGATGTATGAAGTATTTAACAGAAGGTAGGAGGCACAATAATTGGGTGGAAAAAATTAAAAGGAAGAAGTGGGAATGGGGGATATTTGGCAATGAGAAGATAATAGATTAGGATTTTGGGGGGAAGTAAGAAAAAGAATAGAGGACATGGAAAGAATTTGACTATTTGGGGATGAGAATGTCTGCTAATGGGTGTGGGAGGTATATGAAAAAAATTGGCAGCAGTAGGTAAAGCAGCTATGAGAGTGGATCGAGTTTGTATGTACAAAATTCCAGATATTTCAGTTATGTGGTTAGAGAGAATATACGAGGCAGTGGTGGAAGCAAAAATCCCATATGGGGTTGAAATGTGGGGGTATCAAAAGGGTGGTTGAAAGTCGACCTTGTACATAGGATGTTTTGTAGGGAAGTGTAGGGCTACCAAGGAGATAACCAATGGGAGTGGCTTTAGCAGAGCTAGGAGGGTAGGAAAGAAAGGAATGATAGTAGAAAGAATTTAGGAATACTAGTATTGTAATATAAATAATTATGGATGAGAATAACATTAAAAAATGTATGAAGTATTTAACAGAAGGTAGGAGGCACAATAATTGGGTGGAAGAAATTAAAAGGAAGAAGTGGGAATGGGGGATATTTGGCAATGAGAAGATTAGGATTTTGGGGGGAAGTAAGAAAAAGAATAGAGGACATGGAAAGAAGCAGTGAAGCAACAAGTTATGTAATTAACTAAGTTGTTGACTATTAAACACTTTAGGCTTCACTTTTCCTTACATTTTTGCAGGACGTGCGTTTCTTGGGCTTTGCCCACATTTTCAACTGCTTGTCAACTGTCATATTTTCTGCTTGGAGAACACTGGCGCCTTCTGGTTTTGGTTTAACAAACTTCTTGATCAAGTTTTCTTCTAGCGGTATTTCAAAATTCATCAGTTTATCTTCATACTTTTTCATATAAATCTTTTCCCATACTTCCAGATCTTTTGGTTTATTAACTGATTTCAATAGGTTGGCTTTCTTAAGGATGTGATAATTCTTATTTCAACAATAGTGTTTAATAGTCAACAATTTAGTTAATTACATAGTCATTAAGATGTTGAAATCCAGAGGAGAAGAAAAGAGGGGAGAATTTAGGAAAAATGAGAGAGAAGTGGACGAGAAAAATTAAGAAGTAGATCAAGAGCAAAATAATCAGGAAAGGTGTGGTAAGTTAACTAGAATCCCCAATACATAAAACCTAGGGGTTAAAGTATGAGGGGATTCTTAATGGATAGTGCTAGACTTATTGATAAGATAATATGTAAAGTGGATGTAGTTAACTATGTATGTAAATGTATATGTAAATAAAATTCTATTCTATTCTACTCTACTATGCTCTTAGTGTGCTATGCCATTTTATCATTGCACTAAACATTGCCTGTGTTTCTCTCCTACAAGTGATATGCTGGAACAATTTTTTTAGTATACGCTCTCTAAAACAGCTGCTTGTCGGACTGGTTACATGCTGAAAAATTGCATTTTAGCAACCAAGGCCAGTAAAATTGCATAAAACTGCATTCAAAATGCAGTTTTATCGGCCTTGTACTTTAAAGTCATGGCAGTCTATAAACAAAACTCAGATGGCATTGTCACATCAACTTTAACATGGATTTAAGCATATACTTGGTCTTAAACAAATTTAAGCCAGCTTGTTTCTTTATGATAATCAGAAACTTTACCAGGGTTTTTTGCAAAACGGGTAGCCTAGCCTTCTTCTTCATATAACAACAAATATAAGCCAACAACTTTACACATCTTCGTTCACAAGAGAATCATCGCTTACCATGGGAGCACCAGCATTTAATTGCAATATATTCCTTTTCATAGTCTACTATTGCCGTCATACTGCTGGCACCAGCTCCAATTCAATGTTTCTAGCTTGGATTAAAATTTCCTGGGGATTATTACTCATATTTTCACAAGCTTTTCATAATTATAATTCGTAAGCATTATTGTTTACAAAAAGCGACTCGTAATACATCTCTACCACATTTTGTACTTGTATGTACGGTTCATTGTTTTGCGATTTAGGTGGCTGTGGGAATATGATTAAGAAATGGCTGACTGCCTTTCATTATAATTATTTATAATGTATTTTTGTTTCATTTAATTTAATTTAGAGAGCTTTTACTAAAAAATATTGTATGCACCACGTACGCAAAAACTTTATCGGACTTATCCAGTATTTCAGCCTCGGCCGCTATACTAGATTCGTCCGCTAAAGCGTTATTTTGCATACTTGATACATAAATAGCTATTTAGGTCCTACAGACAATATCTTAAAACAAGTTTTATTTTTAAATTACAGACCTACATTGTTTTCTAATCATTATCATTACATTCTAATGTAACTTTTTTCAATAAAATAATAATTTAAACATTTCTGAAACTTACTTCTAGGAAACCCCGAGAGCCAAAAAAGCCAAGAGAGCCTAAACCCCCTAAGGAACCCAAGCCACCAAAGGAACCTAAACCGCCAAAGGAACCAAAGCCTCCAAAAGAGCCAAGGGCTCCGAAGGAACCAAAAAAGAAGCGTGAGCCCAAAGTACCTAGTGATCCTAATAAACCTGCTAAGCCCAGAAGGTAAGCTTCAATGTTGTCTAGTGTAAAAATGTTTGTATTGGTGTTACAGTAGAATTATAATATGTTGGTAAGCACCATGTCATCACTATTCCATTAGGTAATATTTAATGTACAATATCACAGTGTTCACTTTACTCACAGAGCACTATGTAACTAGGTAGGGGGTCTGGTGAAACATAATTGTACATCTTTTCCATTTTCTGGTTATATTACCTAAACATTTTAGTAAGCTATGATTAATTTCTTTAGAAACTTTTTTCTTATGTTTTCGTCATTTATGCATAAGTATACCTAATTTTTTATTACTGAAATAAGGTTCATTGAAATCTATCTGTGCACAGCTGCAAAAAGTCTTACTTTAATGTAAGTGCAATTTCTTGAAAGCCATTTTTTGACATTTTTTTATTGACTTGGGAATCTTTGAGGCAAACTATATGTAATGCTGCAAAATGCAGAGGTTGAATTGTTATTGCAATTGTTAGCTTAGCCCTATGGATGATAGCTGGTATCAGAACAGTATCCTTCCCAGCCATCAATATTGTTTTCTGGGTGACTTGATATCTGTTACATTTCTTAGAAATTCAAGAAAAGAAACGTATATGGTGGGTAGAAATAGGATCACTGAGGCTAAAATCATCCCTTATATGTGCAAAAACATAATGTGAGTTAGGTTGTTACTTCTACAAGCACACAATGTGCAATTAAAACCCCATTAGGAGCAACTGTTTCAGTTTGCCTAAGGTATGTGGTGGATTGGCTTGTCTTTTTCTTCTCTCTTCCCACCATCTACAAGTTTGAACTTTCTGACATATGGCTGGGCTGAAAAAACGTTCCATGATCCGTGATTAAACAAGTCTGAATAGCATTTTTTTAGTGTGCGGGTGTTGCTATGGTTACAATTCAATGGAATTCAGTAAATTCAGCAAAAAAATTAGGGGTTTTTTAATATTTATTTGGACTTGTGATTCATTATTTTCCACTTCATTACATGTCCGGTTCCATAAATTATCCTGAAAATTACACAGTTTTCTACATTCAGTTTTTCTAACGTATGGAAAATTACAGCCCCTCAATATAACAATAACCCCCAAATAACAATACAATCTGCTAGGGCTCACAAATACCATTATATGGAGGTTTCACTGTATACTTCATACTTACTTTATTTATATATATATATATATATTCCCCCCCTCCCTGAAAACCTTGTATCAGTTTTGTACAAAACTGGTATTAATTCTTTGTTATACAAAACATGTGTTTCATCCCATTGATTAATGTAAAATAATATTCATAAAAACCGTAATATAATTCTCAGGAGGAATGTAAAGAAAAAGAAAGAAGGAGATGGAACAGAAGAAGGCATGGAACCTATAGGAATGGATACTAGTACTGAAGGAGCTGGGGCTGAAGCAGTAGGTTCAAGTTCACCTGTTCTCCTTATCGATCCTGTGGATGGTACCATATCTTCCATTACAAACATTGATGCATCAGCTGCTGCTGCTGCCGCCGCTGCCGCTGCTTCAATCAATGTAATGACTCCATCAGATACTTTAGATTCTGGAGACAAACCAACAGAAGGAGACTCCGATGGACCTTCTGGTGTTAAAGATACTGATGATCCTGAGAGTCCAAATAAGAGCCTATCAGAATCATCTACCAAAGGCACTCCTACGATTAAGAAGCCAAAAAGAGATAGGAAACCAAAAGTGAAAGCTATATTCCCAGGAAAAAGGAATTCTAAGTATGTATACTTACATAATATTTTAAGAATTAAGGGTTTAAGTTACTAGAAACTCAGTACACAACATTGCACTCTGCACATATAAGTAGATTTGCACTTGTAGAGTATGGGAGATGTTAAATTATATTTTTGGCCGTATGGCCATTTTTATAGTTTTCTTCACTTTATTAGTCCTTATTAAAGAATTAAGTAAATTGAAATGAAGATTTGATTGTGTATTAAGTAAGATATTTGACTTGGTTAATGAATATGCTTATCGGACATAATCAGTAAGAATTCAAATTGAACAAACACAAATAATAACATAAAATTACACTAGAGCAAAAGATATACTGTAAGCTATTAAAAGGGGGAATATTATGGGAGACAAATTCCTCTGACACAGGGACTCGAACCCAGGATGCAGAGTTCTATGTTCTGTCACTCTACCAACTGAAGTAGCTAGAGTTCACTTCACAGCACCAGATGGAACCTCTCTCCACTCTCCTATGACTAATTGCCCTTAATGGTCTACCTCACTGGTCATTGGTTTGAATCCCTGTGTGAGAGAAATTTTTCTCCTATAACATTCTCATGCAATGTCCAACAGACAAAATAGTCTGTGGTTCATAAATGGATGTATCCATATTTTAAAAGTGATTTTGTAATCTAAAGGGATGCATTTGAATAACACTTCTTGTACCCAATTATGATTTGATATATACAACTCCTTTACCAATATGTTCCAGTTTATGAAGATAATTAGTATAGTGATCAAGTGAGAAAACAAAAATTGTTAGAGCCAGAGAAGTAATATAAGGGCAATACTGAAGTCCCATTCTTTACAACTGCTATATTTGTTAAAAGTAGTATTAAAATTTTACTGGATGAAGATATTTCTCTACTTGCTCATTGCCTTAATGATTTAGTTGAAATTACTCTTCATAGCCAGGAACATTTTTACAATATCTGTGTCGTTTATGAATATTAGTGTGACGGATTATGCTATTATGTTTTCATTTTAAGTTCAAAGGAGAAGTAAACAAACTCTAAAAGTATCACTCCCCCTAGCATGTGACAATACTACATGGAAATTTACCCGCCGTGGAAAGAAGTTTTCAAATGGATAGCGAATTTTATATATTCCATTGTTCCTGGGTTCTCATTAGTATTATATTTACTTTCAAAATTATTTTTATGGCATGCACCATTGTTGAAAATGTGATGGTTATTTTGAACAGATCAAGGCATCTGTACAAAATTAGGCCTAATTAGTATTTAAGAGAGTCATAGATAGTTAACGAGGAGATAACTAGAACTAAAAAATTACTCTTGTTTTGCAATGTAGGCTGCCCTCTTCAGAGGCGTTCTGTTTTTGAATGTTGTTCATTATTCATTAATTTCAGTTTGTAACCGGGCCAACCTTACAAGAGCTGTAGTTTAAGTGGAACTTTTGATGAAATTTTTGTACTAACACATGATTTCCTTGTCCTCATGTACGTGTTGTGAAGCCTATATACACCTGTTCCTATGAAGAATATCATACTTTGGGCAGTTCGTACACAATAAGATAGTGCACAATGAAAAGTCACAATAAAATATGTGCCAGTAGAATGTACTGACTCCCATGGCACATGGCGCTGTAGATAAATGTTCTTACATTAATGAAACTGTAACATATGAAGCAGTTAAGGAAAATAATGTAGTTTTCTACACTTTCAGTGGCAAATTAGTGAACGCACATTCAGCAGGTCATATCTAATTCCTGGGAGGGGGTTTGTGGAAGTTCATTCCAGCTTACAGATGATTGCTATACTGGGAATTTTACTTACAAAAATGTCACATTTTTTGTTACGGCTATATTATAATTTGATTGCTACCAGCGTGAATGACCACAGTTGCAGATAATTGTTTATCAGCCATGACTTTGTAAATACAACACACCACATGACAAGTAGTACACTGATGACTTGCTTGAGCATCTGCACAGCCGTCATAAACGCCTACTATTTACAGTGTTGTAATGGTTCAGTTAATTCAATTACCGGTAGTTGTTATGCATTAGGTAAATCTCATTTATTAGGTTCATAAATAGATTTGCTTCTCGGAATCATGTTTTTAAATTTCTCTGCATGGAAATAGCTACAAAGCGATTTTAACCTACCTATTTTATTAGGAGCAAGAGTGGGCATACCTTAAGCAAAAGTTGTAGTTATCCACCAGCCAATTAGGTGCTCCCTTGTCACGTGGTTTTGTTTACATCTACTTTGAACTTAAATTGAAATAAGATTAGGTTGTTCAGTGCATGAAATAATAAATTTGTAATAATACAGTCTTAACTTGGATAATTCAAAGCTAAAGGGACCAGTAAAAAAATCAAATTAATCACAATTTCAAATTAGAGAAGTTTATTGCTTTGTATTCATGATTTTGAATTTAAAAAGTTCAAATAATCCGAAAACGCCTATACTTCTTACAACAAAAGTTATCTCCCAGTCAAAAACAAGATTATAAAGCTTCTAAATGTTAAGTTTCTTTTAATTGTATTGAATTACTTATTCTAAGGTATTATAAACAAAGTTGATCTTTAGATTAAGTTAAACCTAATCTAAAGTTTAACTCTAGGTGCCGTTTTATAATGTTCTGGTTAAGTTAAACCGTAGTGCAATGGTGTTGGTAGACCTGTTGGCTGAAAAAAGAAGACGAATTGGCCTTGGAAATAGAAGAAAAATAATAAGATCTGCTAATTCGCTTGTATTTGTTTGTTTGTATGAAGAGAAGTTGAAGCTAGAAATTTTATTATTAAAGAAACAGTTAAATGAAAATTGAATTCAGTTTTGCTCAGTGTAAGTTTATTTCAATCACAGCTAAAATAAATAGCTATTCATTGCTCATAAAAATTATATTGTATTAGCATTTGTTTCACAATACAACCTTCTATTTTCTTTCCGTTTCGGAAAGTAAACAAATAGAATTACTTTGAGTTTTGTCTCATCTTCTCATAGCATGTTGTATCCAAAATTGATCCTTAATACTGTCTTATAATCTTGTTTTTATAGCCATTTTCATTAAAATAATTATTACGTCTTAAACTGTAGGTTAAACGGTAGAAAAGGTCCAGTTAGGTTAAACTTAAGATTAACTTGTAGTTATCGTTTATAATACGAAAAAATCTGAAAAACTAGAGTTTAAACTAAAACTGAAGGTTAAACCATGATTATAATACCGGCCCTAAATATTAAAATTTCAGTTTCTTTGAAATGTGAATTTTTCTTTATTTAAATTTTGCAGAAGTATGTTTGGAAGCACAAAGAAGAGGAAAAATAAGTTAAGTACAGGAGGTGAATCTGATGTTGAAGATATGATGGCTACTCCACCTCCTTCACCTGAGGATGAAGGAGACAAAAATGTAAGTTCTGATTAAAAGTGTAATAAGTGCAATCTGAAGAGCTACTTTGGAGTTCAGAATACTGAATTCACTCTTCTGCAATATTTCAAAATGTGTTCTGTTTGTTATCATACATGATAGCTTTGGTTAATATGACGTGCGACAGTCGCTAAACTAAACCAGGCCTTTCCAACGCAGGTGCTGCCATGGCGCAGGTCAGCACCAGAGGTAGCTCCACAGGTCTAGCCAGCGCTCAGCTTTTGAAAACAATATTAATAACAATTTTGTGAACACATAAACACACCATTTATTCTCTACATATATTGTGTTTGCCTTTGTGTACATTTAGAAATTAAGTATATTGTTAACATTGTTTTGCCGTAACTAATTTACCAATATTGCGTACAATTGATTTGGCAAAGGAAATTCAAAGTACAGTCACAGTATAAGTATTAATACAGTACAGAAACTCAGCCCGTTTTTCTGCCAGCCGAGCATGCGCGTGCATTTACTAGCGATCGTAGCGGCCATATAGTAAGACTACAGAAACTACTCCAGGAAGTATGTAAATAAATAGGAGTGTTGTATTTATTAGAACACGCTATATTCGAAAGGACCTTATTATTCTGCTGTAAATTTCAGTAATAATAAAAGACAAAATCCTGAATTGCATTTCTTCACTTTCTTGAAACATCCAGAAAGGTAAGAACGAAAATAAGTAATATTTATTGTAGGTCTACTAGCTTACTCGTGATTCTGGTGTGGTTATGTTTCAAGTTACTTTAATGTAATATTTTTATATTTTATTCTGTTGTAATGATTTCTGGTGTATAAAATAGGTCATTAATGGTCGACAAGAAAACCTAGTAACAAAATATGTAAAATATTTGAGTGAAAATTACCGTCTATGCTTGACACACGCCGAAAACAGACAGTTTATGAATTCCTATAAAAACTCGTTAATTAAAACTGCTGTACCGACGGTGTCTTCAATTCCAAATGCTCCTGAATTTTTTGTTTTGTTGAATGAAGTCCATCCTGCAGTAATTGACGCTACATAGACCTACGATAAATTGAAGCCGTATATTGCCATATAAGGCAAAGAATCAAAATACACTGTCAACAATGACGTGCAGGATGAACGTGACAGACCTATAATATAATTTACGTAATTAATATGTAGGCTATTTATTATAATAATTTTAATTATAAATTATATTAAAGGGCAATGATTTTAAAGGAAAAATACTAGACCTAGGTACAGTCCTTAACAGTAGCCTATTTAGGCATTGTTTACCTCTTCTTAACTAGAATATAATACATTATCTGTTTTATTATTTCTTAAATTTAAAATTAGATTTGCATTAAATAAAAATATTCTGTATTTTTCTCTTTTAACATAACATATTTTGCGATGTGTTTATGTATTTTCCCAAGCCATTTCATATGATGAGAATGTAGCTTTATTCAATCTCCGCATGGAGCGCTAGTGTCGTCAGTCAACATGTTGTCATATGACTTTTAACACACAGTTTCTTTACTGTATTAATACTTATACTGTGGTACAGTCTCTAAGGCAACATCAGACAGAGAAGGCCTGGTTTTACTTTTATTTAAATTCATAATTAATTTCGCATCTGTTCGCATGCGTAAGTTGTCTCTGAGCCCCCCTATGGGAAATGTGGAAGAAAGTGCAGGTTCCCACCCTAGGAAGAGCTAACATATCTAGATATGGGCCCGCCCAGAGGATAATTGGGTTCCCGGGAGGGACAAATTTAAATAACTGAGCCTGACATCAGGATTTTTCTTTGTCTCACATTTAATTAGATTTAGTACATCATTATTTTTTATTGGATATCTTTTTCAAATCTTAAGTACAGAAAATTACAATATGGATGTTACAATCTTTTAAATAGTTAGTTTCATTCAGTACATGGACATAAAATTTGATTAATAAAATCCTTTTTAATTAGTTCACTTCATCAGAGAACATTTGATTCACTATTTATAATACAGTGAAAACTCGATAACACTTTTTCTAAGGACCCAAAAAAATAGACATCTTAAATGGGAAAACATACTACTGAAAATTAAAAAAACAATCTTAGGAAATGTGTAGATATGTTTTCTAAGTTGCTCAGAACCACCCAAAAGTGCATCCTAATGGCTCAGAAAACTTGCTAAAATTGAAGGAATGTATGGGAGCCATATTTAATGAAAACCCAGATGAAATTCACAAAAAAGCATCCTCTTTATTCTAAAACATCACACATGAAACAAGTTGCACTCCACAATCTGTTAACAAGTATAAAATAATTGGATGTGTAATTGTACAAAATTTCACATGTGCCAAAATGTTCAGTAAACAAAGAGTCATGTCACAGCCACAAATTGCTAATGAAATGCGATCCAATATCCGCATGAGAAGCACGATCTGCTTTTTTGGTCTACACTTATTCAAACATTCTAATATTTTCTTCTCGACACCACACGAACTGTAAGAAATTTAAAACATATATCACTATCTGGAGAACACAACAAAATTATCACGATAAAATATGGCGGCTGAACAGCTGATGCTGGAAAATCTGCGCGAAGTCAAAATGACCAATGAGAAGCAACTACAATGGTTCAAAATGACTGACGATTGGTCCCATAGAGCAAAGGTTGATACTTGGGACGCCAGAGAGTACAAGAGTTCTGACATAGAGATTACACGATCGGATGCGCAAACAAGGCTTGTGTTTGGCAAAGTGTGGTTGGTGAGCCAAGTACGAACGTACTAAGCGTTAAACCAAAACGTGTTAAGAAATATTTAAACATCTTGTTAGTAAGATTCTGACCGGGACTTCCAAAAACTGACGTACTATGTGGGAAAACGTAGTAATGAGGAACATGCTAACGAGGTTCCACTGTACATGTATTTGAGGATGGAAATAAAATCTCTTATAAATATATTACATTTTGAAAATAAAGCTTTACAATTTTAAAATTAGAGTATCCAAAGAAATATTTACACAGAAGGAAAGAAATTTAAATTAAAAGGTTTGCCTGAAGAGCATAAAACAAATTCATTATTGGTACCTGAAAGAGAACCTCCCACGGCCCAAGACGTAGGTCTCTGACACAATGATCAGGGGAGGAACTGAGAATGAAATGGATAGTTAACTGAACAAAAATAAAAATAAATTAAAGGGGCAGGAAAATATAATAATATATATTGCTTAATTGAATAAAGGTAATGCAGAAATGCTTGAGAACACAAAATTAATCTACATGAGATGACCTAGGTTCTACGGAGGACGCCGTGCAGGGAACCAACTACATAGAAAATAAAGAATGCGTGCCAAATAAAACTACCAAAAATACCCCAAAGCAAGTTTAGTGCAGGAGTAATATAATAATTAGAGCAAGGGTTGAAATCAGGAGAAAGATTTAACATCAACAGAAATAACGCCTATAGCCTAGCATGGCGGCACGGCCAAGCGTGACCGACACCATTTGCATTTCATATTCTACAGACATCACTCTACAGAAAGTGTTGCAAATATTTCTGCATTAAGTGTGCCCTAAAAAGAAAAAGTTAACACATAGGCCTATTAAGGAACTCAAAAGTGAAAGGAAACCTAAGCTGCAAGCCTGAACTTGCAGGGCCGTTCATGGAAAAAACTTACAGCAATGACATTCATTGTGAGAGAGGGCAGAAGCAGAATGTGACGGCTTCTAGCCACGAAAGCAAGCTTCTGCAACTCCGTGCCAGATAGTGCCTTTTGGCAGAGCCACGGTACAAACAAAAGAAGCTGCCTCCAATCGCTACTAGGTGGCCCCACAATACCCTGACACGATAAAAGAAATGTTGGCTTGCCAGGACGGACATAACATAAAACAGTTGAGTCAGCGTAACTGCCCGGCTCATCTCGAACACTGGCGTAAATTTTAAGGCAAGTGCGTGAAGTTTGGAAAAATTTCTGTGGATGAATATTTTTTTAAAAATGAAAGTAAATTGCCAGTGTAGTGGTAGTAGTACCTGTACTTTCATCACCTCTGTTTGGAAACATGATGGTGATTTTCAGGACAAAATATGGCATCAGAAATATTTCAAGTTGAGGAGCCATATCATTAATTTCTTTGAATGGGCACTGAATTTATCATGCAAATTCTGTAACAACGTCTGATACTCTCCAAGGTTTTCGTAAATAGACAATTTTAATGATTTTAATGAAGGAAAATTGTCAAAATGTTTGACTTGTTGATCTTTAAATAATGAATTCTGCATTTTGAAAGCCTTAACTCTGTCACACATGATGCTAATTAACTAATTTATTCCTTGCAACTAAATATTTAAATAAGACGTTACATCCACCAAGAAAGCGAGGTCATCTCCCATTGTGCTGTCTGATGCACATTTGCAGTCGCACCGGCAGCTACATGGAGAAGGAGAGCACCGATTTGGTGCTGCGCTGGTGCGCCTCAGTGTAGAGTGCTAGAGTTGGAAAGGCCTGAACTAAAGGACAAAAGTTGGCCTTCTGCTTACCTGAAAGTCACAGCGATACTTAGAAAAATGACATTTAGTCTCACTGTATAACGAAGACTGACTCCAAATAATTCTATATTATTTTCTTTTCTCTCATAAGTTTAGGCCTACAGTTTTAAAATATGTCTTTTTATTAGATACATTTACTTACTGGAAAAAAATATAAAACAAATATAATATATATTCTATTGTCTTTTATAGAAACGAAGATCTGCACGTAATACTCATAGAAAGAAATATGTTGATGATATAATGTTGAGTATATCTGATGATGACTCGCC
This sequence comes from Ectobius pallidus, assembly GCA_964059195.1. Classification (NCBI taxonomy): domain Eukaryota; kingdom Metazoa; phylum Arthropoda; class Insecta; order Blattodea; family Ectobiidae; genus Ectobius; species Ectobius pallidus. The sequence continues at coordinate 124,441,974 of CAXKWD010000002.1, forward strand.
TCCAAAAGATGGAATGCCTAAACCAGAAACCTCTAAAGGAGCTTCAGATGATTCTGCAGATCCGGCTGTAAAGCCAAATTTTGTTTATATTGTAAGTATTTTCAAATGGGTCATTCTTCATTTGAGGTTATTTCTAAAAATTATAACATGTCAAAAACTAGGCCAAAAACTGATTCTAGTGTAAAGGAGAGGAATACCAGAGAACTTACCAATCATTAAAGAGGCTGTTTCCCTCAGTGTCCCTCTTGAGTTGATAGTAGCACAATAAAGATGTTAAATACATAGAAAGTTGATCATTTTCGGGTAAACTTTACCCTTTGTCAATCTTTAATGATTGGTAAGTTCTCTGGTATTCCTTTCCTTTACACTAAAAATTATAACAAAAAAGGCTTTCTTATAAAGCCAAGCTATACATTTCATTTTGAGTATAGTGGGTGTTGTTTAAATTTTTAAAAATCATTATTTCAAAATTGAAATCTTAATGTCACAAAATACTGCAGTGAAACTTTTTTTCCTTTTTTTTCAGAATACTACTGATGAAGATTCTATGGTAGTTCAGTACATTCTTGCTGTCCGGAAAGGTAGACGAGAAGTTAAATCAACAGGAGAAAACAAAGAGTCTGCTAAACCTCCATGTGAAGTCAAAGCTGAAGATAAGACTGTTATAATCTCTGGAGAAGCGAATTTAGGTGCTTCTGCAGAATTAGAAGAAACAAAAACTGCTCTTGGTCATAGCCAAGAAAATGCTGAAAGGACTGAAGGAAGTGGTAAAGCTAGTGTAATTAATTCAGAATCATCAGATCCTAATCATCCATCAAAAGGCGAGTCAACAGAAAGCAAAGTGGTACCTTCCAACAATAACTTAAACTCTGGTATTACATCAGAAAATACTTCTGAAGAAAAGAAAGTCTCTCCTGCTGAAGATGAGTCAAAACAGAAGATCGATAGATTTAGAGAATTGCCCTTAATACCTAAAGAGGAAAATGCTGTCATTGGAAAATTCAAAGCAGTAGATCTTATTAAACCAGATGCTCAGTATGTAGAAGTTGAAGAATACTTTGTTAAGTATAGAAATTTCTCATATCTACACTGTGAGTGGAAAACAGAGGATGAGCTTTTTAAAGGAGATAAAAGAATCTCTGCAAAACTGAAGCGCTTCAAACAGAAAATGGCACATCATGCTAACATTTTTGAAAACGTAAGCTTATTTCAAAATTTTACTTTGTTAGTTATTCATTGATACATTTTTCTGTAAGTTGTTGGTTATGTGCTTGGTGGTTTTCTGATTGTAGATCAACTAACAGTTGTTTTCTCTCTTTCTTTGTAGCTAGAGGATGAGCCTTACAATCCAGATTATGTTGAGGTTGATAGAGTGCTGGATATGGCAGAACACACTGATCCAAATACAGGAAAAACCATCAAACATTATTTGGTTAAGTGGCGCTCGATGCAGTATGAGGACAGTACCTGGGAGCTGGAGGAAGATGTTGATCCTGTTAAAATACAACAATATGAAGCTTACAATCAACGGCCACCAAAAGAAAAGTGGAAGGTTAGTATTTTAGGTTTCATATCATTGCAGTCCCTTAAAATGTAGTTATTTTTGGAGCTCCATTTTGATTTAATATTATTTCTGTTTCAATTCTCTTTCCTATCATTTAACCTTTTGCAAGCAGCAAATTTTATGGCTGTATGCAGCAGATTCTCCTTAAAGTTAAAACATCCTGTAAATTATGAAATGTTTCCTAAAAGACATGCAATATTGCTTAACATCAAACATTTACCTTGTTCTGAAGATAATATTCACAGCTGGAGTAAGTAGGAGATGACAGAAAAATTCCTGTTGGACTTAGTTACCAGAATAGTGACATAAAGGATATTCCACTAAATTCCAAGATCTAAGAATAAAAAGTACCGTATTTACTCGTCTATAGCACCCCCTCACCTATAATACCCCCCCAATTTTCGACAATGCCAAAAAAAAAAAAAAAAAAAAAATTCATAAAATCTTTTAAAGTGATCGGCAACTGCAACATTCCTGTTAACGGTAAAACCCATGCTTCCCTGCCACCTGTGTGTTGGCCTTAGTTACTCTCACCTCCCCCATAGATTTCTCAATGCCCTTCAGGTTTCTGAGTTCAACTTACGCCATACGTGTGTATTGTGTTGTTGCCTGCCTGATAGTAAGCATGTGAAAAATGAGTTGGAGAGCAAGTTTTACAGCTTCCTTCAAGTTGAGTGTGTTAGAATATGCAGCCATGTATGATATCTTATTGGCGTAAACAGAAAGACAAATTATCAGGAGCAAAGAAAATGTTGAAATCATTCCGTGGTGTGAAGAAAGGGAGATACGAAATTTAGGCAGTTGCTGCCCAGTTGGATGGCAACATTGCAATGCTGAGTTAACCTTGAACACCACGCGGGAACGCGCAGCGTTTAGTCACGTGACCCAGTCAGCTGCGGTAATGCAGGAGGGAGCTATACCAAACTGTTTAAAACTCTAAAGTTAAGTTGACGTGATAATTTAACTTTTTGTAAATAAAAAAATGGATTTAAACTATTTTGCGTGTTGATTTAAAGACGCTAAATGTGTCTTTTTCTGTTTTTAAAGCATGACAACCCAACCTATGTCATGTGAAAATTTTCACCTATTATATACCCTCCCCTATTTTAGAAGTTGAAAATTGTGAAAAAAAGGGGGTGTTATAGGTGAGTAAATACGGTAATCTATTGGATCTGTGTTTCTATTGAACTGAGATGGTAATATGGGACCTTGGCTGTTATTGTAAATAGGGATGGGCTTGGATCTGAATCAGTCAGGTCTTTGCAGCTGAAGCCTGTCACTTCTGTCCTTGTTGCTCTCAGTAGCATCATCATCGTTAATAATAATAATAATAATAATAATAATAATAACAACAACAACAGATGTGCATTTAGACTAAGTCTTTGCTGTAATCCATCAATGACTTCACTCTTTGTAGACATACAGAGAAATTGTATCTTGTGCACTTATTGTCACATAGTTTACACACGCATTCTTTTGTTGGTTCATGATATTCGGTTCTTCTGCAGAGCTTATGGTGAAAACCATGTACAGTAGAACCCCCATTTAACGTTTTTCTGGGGATACAAATTTTTTTACCTTAAATAGGGGTTTACACTAAATAGGGGTTTTGCTATTTTTAAGAAATCAAAGAAGAACTAAAGTAAAAAACTTAATTTAATGGCATTAAAGGTGACAATCAAATACTTGCCATGTTCAGGATCCCCTTCCACTCACAGCTGTGCATTGCTATGACCACGTCCGCTTCCCCTAACTTCCCCTAGCCACCTGTCTGCCAGCAACCTTTCATCTAGCAAGCTGTTGAAGGCCGGCCGGCTGCTGCTCAACGGCAGTAATGCAGCTCACTGTTGTGCTGCATGTTATACTGCACTACTGTCATTGTATTCAATGCAATTGAAATACAATCACCAGAGCCTATTTAGCGTTACTCAGGATGCACTACTGTCATTGTATTCAATGCAATTGAAATACAACCACCAGAGCCTCTTTAGCGTTACTCAGGACCTGCCACGTGACGGTAGAGGTTGATTTGGGAAGGAGAGGTTATATTAGTCACGTCACTTCCCCATTAGGTCCCTGTTGGCTCTGAAAAGAGCCGTTTTAGGGTGGCCTAGGCCCAACAGGCAATCTTGGAATTATGTTTTTTCCCCTTAGCTTAAAAAGAATATCTAATAGCAAACATAACTTTCTATTTTCTGAAAAAATCTAGAAGATTTGTCTGCTTTTTTGGACGCCGCTGTTGGACATTCAAGATGTCCCTCTCTACTTCATTTATGCGTTGAACAGTAGCTGCATCCACCTCAAAAGACAGAAGATAGTTCCTCACCACTTCAAAACTTGCCACAGCATCTCCAAACGTTGGGGTTTGCTTTGAAGTTTCATTAGCATCATCTTCCTCTTCCTCCTCCTCCTCCTCCTCCTCATCTCCCTACACCTTGCTGGAACAGATTTCCTCCACATCCTGAACTTCAGTAGTGACAACATTGTCATCACAAGTCACATACTGTTCGAAGTCAACTGGATCATCCTCACAGATCAATTGCCAGTCCTCTTCATCAGCATTTTCCTGCACGTCTACTTCATCTGCTCTTCTGTCTCCAAAGCCAGCCTTATTGAAGCAGTTCACAATTGTATCTGTCGATACAGAATTCCAAGCTGCTGTCAGCATGTGCATAGCTTGCAATATGTTCAGCTTCAGCTTGTCTCCCCTGTCTATGTATGTTACAGCTTTCCTGACTAGTGTTTTACGATACTTGGCCTTGAAACTGTGAATAATTCCCAAGTCCAGGGGCTGTAACTTGCTGGTGCAGTTAGGAGGAAAGAAGTGTACTTTCACATTTCTCAGATGTGACTGGTCTAATGGATGAGCAGGACACATATCCATGAACAGAATTACTTTTCTGTTCGTTGCACCCATTTGTGCATCGAAAGACTGTAAAAACTTGGTGAAGAGTACTGTGGTCATCCATGCGTTCTTGTTGTTGTAATACTTGCATGGCAGCGTTACGACCCTTTTGAAGCACCTTGGTTTGGCATACTTGCCAATGACAACTGGCTGCAATTTATGGGTGCCATCAGAGTTTGCACAAAGGACCACTGTGATGCGTTCTTTACTTAGTTTGCCACCATGACATGCTTCACCTTTTAGGCTTAGAGTTCTAGCAGGAATTAGGTGGTAAAAGAGTCCAGTTTCATCAACATTATAAATATCTCGTGGGTCATAGCCTTCCAGTAGGGATGGTAGAGTGTTTGTCTTCCAGTGCTGCACAGTGTCATCATTAACACCAGCACTCTCTCCACACACTGCCCTGCAAGTAACGCCATGCCTCTTCTTAAATCGATCCAGCCATCCATTCGAAGCTTTGAAGTCTTCTATGCCAAGTTTTGCCGCAACAAGGGATGCTTCTTCTTTGATGTACGATCCATCTATTGGGAGTCCTTGTGCACGTGCACCATTGAACCACTCCATCAATACTTCTTCCAACTCTTCATGCGGTGAGTGCTTAATGTTTTTCCTCTTCTTAGATGTTGAGGCACACTTTCCTTCCTCGTCTAAAATGCTGGTCTTGTTTTTCAAAATTCCTGCCAAGGTTGATGTAGCCATGCCTAACCGCCTCGCCATTTCGGACACTTTAACTGTTGGATTTTTTTCAACTTCGCGTATGATACGCACTTTGTCACTGAGAGACAGTGTTTTCCTCTTTGTAGCCATCACTAAAGCTTAAAAATTAACAGTGATGTTTAAAATAAGCTTCGTGAACCACGATAAGATGTACGCTTGCTTACACGATACACGCGGGAAGCACAAAAGCAAAGGGGCCACGAGAGTAAGCTACCAAGGTCACACACCACGCGGTCAGCCTGACGCTACAGAAATCGGCAGTTAGGGGAGAGGGAGGCTTACCCACGTTGCCAGATCTCTGTAAAGCGTGATATATCAAAGATTACATTTTAGCATTTTTCTGACATTTCCGAGGGAAAAAAACTTGATAGCCAAAAATTGTTTACGTTAAAAGCAGGTTTTGCAGTACAAGGAATAACGTTAAATCGAATTTCTTATTCATTCATTTATATGTGGTAATGTTTGGGGTTTTCAAAATTTAACGTAAAATGCGGGAAAACGTTAAATCGAGGTTGCGTTAAATCGGGGTTTTACTGTATTGCCAGTCTTGTTATGGCACTACGGAATTTATTGTTTGGACCAATCCAGTTTCGGTTCATCATTGCCTCAGTTGTGTAAAACTCGTGCCAAATTTCTATTCTCTTCTGCTGCCTGTCCTCTTTTAGTTGGTGTTCTTGTGGAGTAGAAGGGAGCAAGAATTTGATGCATAGGTCTTCTTTGAAGAATGTCTCATGTGCCAGTTCATATGCTAATCTTGACGGAGTGAATTTTGAAATCCCCAATGCTGCTTTCAAGAATTGTGCTTCCACTTTCTCTACAGTGTTTAGATCTCCGTAACTGAGTTCGTTCCACATTAGCTCTATCCCATATGTTATTCTTCCTCACTAAAGTCACCAACATGTTTGGTTTAACACAGACTATATTACAGAGTTAAGTTGTTCTTCACTTAGCACCCTCTTGGATGCCATTTCACTACTAAAACAGTAAATAAATAGGAAAAAAAATTGCTCTTCAAGATAATTTATATTTCCTTGACTGATGCAATCCATGAGGAAATCATGTGATAAAGGGGATTCATTGTTGGAAGTGTGAAAGAGACTTTCCATGACTTCTAGTATCAATGAAATAAAATAAATGTGATACCACAGTATAAGTATTAATACAGTACAGAAACTCAGCCCGTTTTTCTGCCAGCCGAACATGCGCGCGCATTTACTAGCGATCGTAGCGGCCATAAAGTAAGACTACAGAAACTACTCCAGGAAGTATGTAAATAAATAGGAGTGTTGTATTTATTAGAACACGCTATATTCGAAAGGACCTTATTATTCTGCTGTAAATTTCAGTAATAATAAAAGACAAAATCCTGAATTGCATTTCTTCACTTTCTTGAAACATCCAGAAAGGTAAGAACGAAAATAAGTAATATTTATTGTAGGTCTACTGGCTTACTCGTGATTCTGGTGTAGTTATGTTTCAAGTTACTTTAATGTAATATTTTTATATTTTATTCTGTTGTAATGATTTCTGGTGTATAAAATAGGTCATTAATGGTCGATAAGAAAACCTAGTAACAAAATATGTAAAATATTTGAGTGAAAATTACCGTCTATGCTTGACACACGCCGAAAACAGACAGTTTATGAATTCCTATAAAAACTCGTTAATTAAAACTGCTGTACCGACGGTGTCTTCAATTCCAAATGCTCCAGAATTTTTTTTTTTGTTTAATGAAGTCCATCCTGCAGTAATTGACGCTACATAGACCTACAATAAATTGAAGTCGTATATTGCCATATAAGGCAAAGGATCAAAATACACTGTCAACAATGACGTGCAGGATGAACAACGTGACAGACCTATAATATAATTTACGTAATTAATATGTAGGCTATTTATTATCATAATTTGAATTATAAATTATATTAAAGGGCAATGATTTTAAAGGAAAAGTACTAGGCCTAGGTACAGTCCTTAACAGTAGCCTATTTAGGTATTGTTTACCTCTTCTTAACTAGAATATAATACATTATCTGTTTTATTATTTCTTAAATTTAAAATTAGATTTGCATTAAATAAAAATATTCTGTATTTTTCTCTTTTAACATAAATTGCGATGTGTTTATGTATTTTCCCAAGCCATTTCATATGATGAGAATGTAGCTTTACTCAATCTCCGCATGGAGCGCTAGTGTCGTCCAGCCAACATGTTGTCATAGGACTTTTAACACACAGTTTCTTTACTGTATTAATACTTATACTGTGGTGATACCAGCTGCTCAATGAACATTTATTGTTTGCAGCCTACACCTTTCGGTGAGCTTCCACCATCTTCAGAGCACCTGGAATTTATAAAGTAAAATTCACTTCACAAAATAACGTGGTCTGATATCTCAGCTGGGAACCAGACAATGAATTTTCTTTCATCAATCGAGCTCAACAGTACCTGACATCTATTTTAATAGTCTAGTATCAATTTTGTGCACTCCTTCGCCAGAGAGGCAGGCTGGAGACATGAATTTAATATATTAAATTCTGTGCTACTATAGAACTCATTGGATTTAATATATTAAATTTTGCGAGCAAAGAGTTAAAAAAATACTTATTTTGTACTTTATTCTTTACAGACTAAAAAGAAGCCAGCTGCTGATGAATGGGTGAAGTTAGAAGAATCTCCAAACTACAAAAATGGGAACAAATTGAGAGCATACCAATTAGAAGGTCTAAACTGGCTACTATTTTCATGGTACAACGGGTGAGTGTTAAATGTTTACTTGCTCCAGAATGGATTTTGTGTTTCAAAGCCATTTTCTTCAGAGACAGTCATTATGATATTACACATTCTGAATTGATTTTCTTTAATAAGTAATAAAAAACGAATGTAATACTCAATACATGCACAGTAAAAATCCATTATAATGAGAGTTCATAACAATATTAGTTTTTGTCACTGTAACAGGTACTTTGATTAAGTTATAAAATTTGTGTACAAATTCCTACATAATATTAACATTGATAGGGTTACCACTAAACTTTATGATTACAAGTTTTCACCTACACAAAACATGTTTCACTGCTTGTCTGCAGCATCAACTGAGGTCAACTACCCGACTGTGATTCTAACCTATAAATTCTGTTAAATTCACAGGCTATGCAATAATGCAAATTGTTCTCAATTCGACAGATATTTGCAGACTTCTTTAACTACCTCCTGCAACCCCCAAAACAACACTTCTGAATCACGAAATAACATGAATTCATATAACCCAGTTTTAGACGAATTTCAGCAAAAATTTATTCGTTTGGTAGAAATCATAACATATTTCCATTATTTCCTCATGATTTTGACATCAAGTGAATGGACTGTCCATGGTGGCATAGATGAACATTCTTCCACTTGGTAACGTAGGGCAGCAATTTTCTGCTCCAAAAGAAACATCACTGAGGACACAGGGGATGAATCATAGGAAAGGATAAACTATGATCAAAGCAAGAAGGTTTTGCCAGTGCATTGTGGCAAATTGTAGAATGCTCCATAAATTATAAGCTCTTTGACAATTCCATCCTTTTTTGTGTGGGAAAATATACATTCAATTCAGTTTTTAATTAATCAACAATGCCTATCAAGAAAATCCGCAAATACAACAGTTACATTTTTAAGTAATGTTCATTTCTTAAAACCTTGCAGATATCATTACAGTAGAACCTCAATTATAATAATAATAATAATAATAATAATTATCCTTTTTTGTGTGGGAAAATATACATTCAATTCAGTTTTTAATTAATCAACAATGCCTATCAAGAAAATCCGCAAATACAACAGTTACATTTTTAAGCAATGTTCATTTCTTAAAATCTTGCAGATATCATTACAGTAGAACCTCAATTATAATAATAATAATAATTATCCGAAGTAATGTGGACCGAGGGTACCTCGGATAAGCGAAAATTCGGATAACAAGGACTCTGTCAAAAATCGAGAGAGAAACGTATGGTAAACTGGTGAAATGAATGAAAATGTGGTCAAAGATGTGAAAAACGCATCTACTGTATTATCACTTCTCCCACACCTAAATCTGAACTTTTTAAATTGTCTCTCCTTTATCGAGTCCGTTGATGGCTTCTAATTTACGGTAGTCTCCAAAGACACAACAATCCTTTTGCGTTTAGCATTCATCACGTAACCACAAACAAATCAAAACAAACTGTAAACGAAATGTTCACTAGCACAATGAAAAAACAACCAAGGTCAGTGACAGTAGGCTGACAATCTATCCGGGCCGCCCCCTCCCACCCTCCCGCCACTACATTCCTTTGTGCGCCGTTTCTGGTTTTAATTGGTTTACACTGCACATTGCCATAACACAGCGGGTTTGAGTTTTATTGAACAACGTGACATTTAGTGTTCATACTGTGTTTCGTCTTATTCTAAATGTCGTAAAAAGCATTAACAGAATTGTATTAATGATTAGCAAAGCATTGAAATTACTGTATTGTACAGCATTTAATAGTGATTAAAAACTGTGCGTTTTATTTACTGGAACCCTTTTTGACGAAACCGTATGTGACTAATATAAGTACAGTACAGTACAGTATTTTGATCGATTTGCCGCTATGTGCAGATTTCATTTTGTGTGGTTACTTTAACGCATCTACCACAAACCGAACTTCCAAACTTTTTTTTTTTTTTTAATTTTTTTTTAAATTTTTTTTTTATTACCTCGGTTAACCCGGAACGTGGTTAGTCGGGGCTCGGATAACCGCAGCTCTACTGTACTTTATTACCAGTACTTTCATTATGAACATGCAAAACTTTGGAAATTAATATTGCCTACAATAAACTAAAAGAAATTCAAGTGGCAATGTTCTAATTTAGTTGAGAGTGACAGTAGAATTAGTTGTCTTAGTAGTTTTTAATGATGATATTATATACAATATACACACACACACACACACACACATGTACATGTACACATACACAGTAGACTTGAGTGGCAGGTAGCTGCAGAGAAGGGATTTCCTTAGATAATCTGCAGAAAAGGACAAGAATCAACATGAAAATGCTTTCATACAATTTTTATTCACAACAGGAGGCCTACACATACAATGGCCTCAAAAACAAAATTTTTGTGAAGATACAAATTTGCTGCCTTTGCAAAAGAAGACAGTCAACTGTTCTTTATTTGTGGTGAAAGGTTTTCTTTTAATACCAGACCACCTTGGTTGCTAGAATGGCATCCAAGAAAGGTATTCTTACACCTTGGGAAACAAAGAAATCCCAAAAGGAAGACCCACGCCCGGGATAAAGACCTCAACGGCACTATGATGGAAGAGGCAACCCTGCTCAAGGGGTTAGTACATGAGCAAACAAGTCTGGAGGTTTTGAGGAGGCAGCCCCTCCACCAGAATACTCAACGTGGGGTTGGTAGCCCTACTTGGGGAAATGTGTAATTACAGTGGTGAGCCGGATGGATTAATAAGACGACTACAGCATGCTAAGGACAAACGATTTGGTATAACGGAGAGAGTAAGAATAGCTACCTGGAATATTAGAGGGTTAACCAGTATAGAGGAAGAACTTGATGATTAATTAAAGAAAAAAAGTATTAAATTGGCTGTAATAACTGAGACTAAGAAGAAACTGTAGGGTAGAAAAGAACTAAAAAACTATACAATGATATATAGTGGTGTTCCACAAAATGTGCGTGCTGCTTGTGGAGTAGCAACTTTGGTAAATAATAGATGGAAGAACAAAATAGTAAGTTATAGTTTCATAAATGAAAGGATAGTCACATGTAAACTTAAAATTAAAAGAGGCTTTTTAGGTGTTTATGCTCCTGAAGAAGAGAAGAAGGAAGACACTAAGATATTTTATGGCGAACTGCAGAGAGAACTGAATAAAGTGAACAAGACAGATTATGTACTTATATGGGGTGATTTAAACGCAAGAGTTGGTAATCATCCAATAAAAGAAGTAGTTGGAACTTTTGGTGAAAATCATATTAATAATAAAATCAGATAAACTGATGTAACAAAGTGTCAGTATGTTTTTGTTTAATCAGTTATGATTGCAGTTATGATATCCAGAATACAAAAAGAAAAAGTCAAATTGGCCGGTTTCGGGATTTGAACCATGGAACTCCGACGTTACCATCTTGGCCACCTGGATCAGTTTAATGTTCTAGTTGGATAAGCGCATGTAAAGCAAAAGTGTTATTTGCCAAAGCCTTATAAGAACACAGTAAAACAATAGGCTATGTTGTCATGATAACTGATGTGCATTTCATAAATTCTTTCGAATATGTATATTACCATAAAATAAGCACTAAATTGAGCATTACTCCGAAATAGGTCAACCGATTTTATCCAATATCAATAAACGTCTTCCCATGGACATTATAAATGTGTATACCATGTTTCATAAAAATCCGGTAAAGCATATTTGAGTTACTGCGTCTTTAAAATAGACACTAAATTTGGTTTTACTCCAGTACCTGTCTACCAATTTTGTACAATATCAGTAGACGTCTTCCCATGTACATCATACATGGGTATACAAAGTTTCAGGAAAATCCAATAAAGCATATCTGAGTTATCGAGATTTCTTATATATTAACATAGAAGGCACTAAATTGGGCATTATTCCGGTACTGGCCAACCGATTTGGTCGAATATCAGTAGACGTCTTCCCATGGACATTATAAATGCGTACACGAAGTTTCATAAAAATATGATAAAGCGTATTTGAGTTATTGCGCCTTTAAAATAGACACTAAATTGGGTTTTACTCCGGTACCGGTCAACAGATTAGGTTCAAATTCAATTGGGTACTTTTCATGGGCGTCATAAATGCGTATACCAAGTTTCCTGGAAATCCGATACAGCGTATTTGAGCTATGGCGCCTTTCTAATATAATCTATTAAAATAGGCACTAAATTGGGCATTACTCCGGTACCGGTGAACCGATTTAGTTCAATATCAATAGGGTTCTTCCCATGGACATTATAAATGTGTTTTCCAAGTTTCATGAAAATCCAAAAAAGGGTATTTGAGTTATGGCGCGGACAGACAGACAGACAGACAAACAGACATTTTTTCGTCCCCCCACACAATCTCATAAAGTACCATACAGGCACTTAATAATGGACAAGAGTTAAGACAGTTTGCAACATACAATAAAATGAAAATAACAAATACATTCTTCAGGAAACAAGATATGGGTGATTCTTCAAATACGGGAAAATTTGGAGTGTGTAAAATCCAAATTTTTTACTTTGTTTAAAAAATCTAAAAAAATTACTAAAATACTTCAGGGGTTACTTGATTATAATATGACACCAGCAGAGCTTACAGTCAAGCCGCTGAGCCTCCGGCCCTGACGTTTCTCGAGAGGGAAGAAGCAGTGTTGCCGGTTCTGAAGCGGGGTGCGATTTTGAAGCGCAAAATTTGAATCGAATGCGATCTCCTATAAATATCATAATTTAAAACGTTTCACATGTTGTATGCAGTTAAATACTCGGACTGTAATTATTCAATATTTATTTACTTACTTTCTGAATGGCAATAGATAACTCCTAAGCAATTTAAAGGAATATTATCTATTTTAAGGAACTATACTATACAGAACATTAAAAAAATGGAAGCAATTGTGTTGGCATAACCCTGTAATAGAGAACGTTGGGTAAATAAAAACAACTTACATTTTGTTAATTCTCCAGAGGAAAGACTCCACACTATTCGTAAATATCAATTTCTTCCTCGTCATTGGATTCGCTGCTGTCTTCATCTTCATCTTGCCTCAACAAAATCACCAATTGCTCCACATGCGATTCCACTATTCCGTCGGCTTCCTCGGCTAGTTGGAGTAATTTCCAAGTCTGAGTCACAGCACTTCTCCATTTGTCCACAGACACCTGTTGTATTCCTTGCTGCACTAGGTTTACTACATCATTAAGACGAAAAGTTTTGTTATTTTCTCCAACATACCCTTTAACTTGTGCCCAGATTAATTCAATTGCATTAAAATGGCAGTGGTATGGCGGGAGTCTAATAACAGTATGTCCGTGAGCAGCTGCAATTGTGTCTATTTCGTATGTGCAGAACCGCGGTTTATACAGTTTGACAAGTTGCTGCAGCTCTGCTTTCGTCATGTCTGCAGACATTCCTGGAACATTATTTTCCGTTAACCATTGAAGAATAACATTTTTTCTGTCGTTCGATGTGGGAGCTTTGTTTAATTGCACCGAGTGGTAAGGTGCGTTGGCCATCACAATAACTGAATTAGGACTTATGTTTGGGAGGAGAGTACTTGCAAACCAGGATTTGAACGTGTTCCCACACATTTCTTCGTGGTAATCACAAGTACTCTTAGATCTGAAAAGAAGCATTGCTCCTGGAACGAATCCATGTACACCACCAGCATGAAGCAGAATCAGTCTACTCCCCCTCCCAATGGGTACTTTCATTGTCCCAGCCGCAGTATCGTCTGTCCACGCCTCTGACTTTGTATGTCCCGCGTTTACCCAAGTTTCATCAAGCCAAACCACTTTTTAGGGACTAATCTTCAGCATTTCCCTCAAAAACCTACCACGCCATGCAACAATCTCATTTCTTTCCATGACTGCTTTCCTTCCTGAAAGTTTCTTAAATCTAAAACCAAGTTCTTTCAGCACTTTGCTTAAGCTGGTTTTACCACCGTCAAATAAGTCAGCTTCTTTCAAGCTAATGAGAAGTTTCTCACGAGTGGGAAATTCCCTCCTTATATAATATTGGTAAATATGCTGCCTAATTGCATCCTTCTGAAATGCATCAAGTGATGTTTTAGGGCTGGGTCGTGGTCTCTGCTTTCCGGGAATACGTAGAACAGCAGACGGCATATTAAGGTCATTTGGACATTTTTCTTTCGTCACACTTTTCACTGTGGTTTTTCCCACTCCCAAAGCATCACAAACTCTATCTACCACTTTCGTAACAGGCAGAAGAGGTCCTCCATTGTCTCTCTCTTTTTCAAAATATTCACGCAGCCTGTATATAAATTCACGGCTTTGGCTCTTATAAGAGCCGATTTTCGTTTTCTTCAATTCTGACGAACCGCTAGCCATTATTGCTCCCAGTAATAAAGCTTGTAAACTATTAACTGGGAAAAGAACACACACAAACAGCAAACGAACTTCCCCAGCACAAGCACAAAGCGTAACTGAGGACACGTGCTCCTCACAAAATTAGATGGGGCAACATCGCACTATATTCAAGCGATGAGCTTGGCGCGAAGGCCTATGATTGGTGCTAGCAGACTCTTGTGATATTTCATCCGCCTTCCTCTCTCATCATTGCCAACATAGGAAACATGGTTGTGTGGAAAGCATACTATACGCTTTGTATCAACAAATCTTCCTAATTAAAAATACTGCATGAATCCACCGTGAGGATGCTGCATTTAACTGTTTTAAAGTTTAATAGGTAATAATTGTAGTAGAATAACTTCATTCAAAGCATATTTTTCAGATTCTTTCAACAGCTTCTCGTTGTTGCAGATTGGCAATCCTATGAGCCTCCCTCCCTTTGTCTTCCTGCCGAGAAATGTCAGAGCCGGACACTAAGCGGCTTGACTGTAAATGTTTATATTTTAATTTATTTTAATTTATTTATTTTTTTAAAGCCATGTGAATGACATCCGTGTACAGTCGGTCAAATAAAAAACGTCGGGACTCGTATGCAGTTAAAATTAAAGTTTTCACGCATTAGTTCACAAGTTTCCTATAAAAACATTAAATACAGGCCATTCTCGGAACATATGAGGCCATGCGACAGGAGGGAAAAAATGAAGAGCTAAGGGAAAAAATTGAACAACGCCAAAACCGCAACACACGATATTCGACTTAATGTATTGTCATAATTCATTTTGCTTTGTGTCATCGCCACATACAAATGCTAAAGTGAGAGAAAGTGTAGTTAGGGCTGTAATTGACCTGCATTTTTCGGCCTCTGAAGCAGCGAGAACGTTCCATATTTATGAAAGAGCAGCTCGGATGTGGGAACTTCACTATAATGCGACCAGAAGTTTTCACAGGGATCTGATCGGCCGCGTATTTCGATGCTAGATGGTTGCAAAAGTTGAACGTAAGTTATTGATTTTGCTCTACAAATACCGGTGTTATAAAATAAAATCTTTAAAAAATGCTCCTTGAATAATCATATTCCTTGCGAATTTATCAATTATTAATATTATAAGAATTTGCAACCAAGAATATGGCGGATTTGAGGCATTTAGCCACAGCCTTCTATACATGTTTGTTTTGGAACAAAACTGACTAAATAATCAAGAAAATACATGGATAGACAAGAGGCGTGTGTGAACCTAACCTTAAGTCTTCCTGTACATGCGCATATGCTCGTTCGTGATACTTAATCAAATACCGCCCGACGTTTTTTATTTGACCGACTGTACATGTGGATGGCAGAGGGCCACATTAATGACTAACTTTGGCAACAGTCTGCTTTTCTTTATGTGATTTCATATTTTTCTCAGCATACTTCAGTTGATTTTGCACCAAATTTGCAAATTTGTGTGCATACTCCGGAATTAATGTAATTTTAACGAGACTGTGTTTTTATGGTTTTGGGGGAGGAGGGAATCAAGCAGAAATTCATTTAATCAGTTTTAAGATCTGAAGTACAGGTCACAGACACCGCAAACACAATAGTATCCTACATTTATCATCTACATGACTTGTGAGTCATCCACATACCCCTTCATGAGACATGTGGATGACACAAAAATCAGGCATGTGGATGACAAAAAAGAAGTTTAAGTGGTCTCAGCAAGCCATTCCTAAACCTCTGTAAGCTCAACTTCAGTCAAGTACTTTGAATTGGAAGGTTTATCATAGTGCATAATCAAAATTAATTAATATTCACTTTCTGCCTACTTTCTAGATGCCATGTTAATGACGGGGAATAAAAACGCTTTCCTTGAAAATGATGCAAAGTCCTTTGTTAATCCCAAACTGTTTGTAAGCAAGCAAAATTCAACCTTACAATTCAACCACAAGCTGCCCTGTTGGCTTTCTAACACTGTTGCCAGTTATACAAATTTTTCATTTCTGCAGAAAAAATTCCATTCTTTTCAGCCATGTGGATGACCAAAAACCCTTGGGACATTCTTTATGTTCATTAGGTGGGGTGACAATTTTATTTCATTTTATTTTTTAGGGGTTAATATTCTTCACCCATTCATACTCATTGACAGGAAAAAAGTTGAAAAGGAAATAACATTTTGTTTTGTGGAAAAATGCATTAGAATATACAAAACCGAGGTTTGGGACAGGGCATGTGGATGGCATTTCATTGAATTAAATTTGATTTTGGAATATCAGAATTTAAAGTTAGTGACATTTCAAAGTGATAGTTGTAGTATGGACGTAGTAGAAACAAACTTTATTTTTTTTTTATTTTATTTTTTTTAAGTTGAATTTGAAGGGAAATATCACTCCGGAACACAAATTTTCCCGCATTTGAAGAATCACCCATATACATAAGTTTACATGGACAGTGAGAGGAAAGTGATCACTCATTAATTACATTATTGCAAATGATAAAATTAGAAATCAAATTGAAGATGTTTCAATCCATAGAGGTCCATTGGAGCAGACCATTACTTAGTTATTGCAATTGTTACGTTACTAGCTAAATGGAAGAAGAAGAAAGAACAAAAATTTCCAATGGTTCCAGAAATATTTAAAGTTTATATGTTACAGCAGGAAAGTGTTAAAGATCTGTATCAGCTTAGACTACAAAATTATTTAATGAAAACACCAACATGTAATAATTTAGAAGAAGAATGGAATAGTATTAAAGGATGTATAGAAAGAGCAGCAATTGAAGCAATAGGAAAAAGAAACAAAACAAAGAAGAGAAAATGCCTAAAAATATGGGATGAAATATTAAAAATGCAATCACAGAAAAACGGAAAGCATATCTGAATTTCCTACAAATGAAAACAGAAGAATCTAGAGAAGAATATAAAGAAAAACGAAATTATGCTAAACAAATAACAAGAAAAGCTCATAGCGACTACTGGGGACATTTTATTGCAACTTTAGAAAATGACATTCACGGCAGATAGCCTTTAAAATAGCCTTTAAAACAATGAAATATCTTAACCAGTCAGAGAAGGATTCAGCAAGTATAAATACAATTGCTTTGGAACAATGGAAACAATATTATAAAGGCCTATGGTACGATGCAGGTTTGATTGAATAAAACATAGGAAATGAATATGACACAACGATTGATTTAATTACACTATAAGAACTCCAGAATGCTTTAAGAGATATGAAAAATAGGAAATCATGTGGTCCTGATGGGATAAATACAGAACTGCTTAAATATGGAGGTATATTGTTACAGATTAGATTATTACACTTATATAATATATGTTGGCGAGATTGTAGAGTACCTGAAGCATGGGCAGTATCAGAAGTAATATCTTTGTTTAAGAAAGATGATCGTGGAAATTGCGAAAACTCCAGAGACATAAGTCTACTAAATACTGTGTATAAAATATACGCTAAAATAATTAATAATAGATTAAAAACTATATCTGAAGTGCTGCTTAAAGAAGAACAATCAGGTTTCAGAAAAGGGCGCTTCTGCAGTGATAATGTTTTTAGTATTAAGAGAATTTTAGAAAAAAGACGTGAAGTCAATTTAGAAACGCATATTGCATTCATTGACTTCGAAAAGGCCTTTGACTCTGTAGATAGGAACAAATTATGGGAAGTAATGTATAAAAATGGCTATCCTAAACATCTAGTTGAAACTATTAAAAGGTTATACAAAAGCACAGGAATAATAATAAACGTAGGTACAATAAAATCAGAACCCCTAACAATAAACCAGGGAGTAAGACAGGGTTGCAGCCTGTCACCTATATTGTTCTCTATTTACAATGATGATATAATGGACAAATGGAAGAATGAAGTAGCTCCAGGCATACCAATTACTAGAAACACGCTTCCATACGCAGATGATACAGTAATAATACAGAACAGAGAAGAGAATCTGCAACGGTCAGTATATAAGTTGAGTCAAATTGGGAAAGAATATAATCTAAAAATATCCATAAGGAAAATATCCAGTACGTTCAAAGGTAATACCGTATTGGCCCCAATATAAGATATGTTTTTCCCCTGAAAATGTGAAAATGTGCTTTTAAAAACTATACTCGTGTTATACGCGCAGCCTAAGACTCAACAACACTCCATTCATGAATGCAGCAGCGATGCAGCGGGTTTCCCCACGCAAATGACGTGCGTCCGACCCAAGGTCAAAGTCGCGTGGAAATTCACCACACTTTACAGAACTTAATTTTTCGTGCTTCTGCTTGTACTGCACCATGACCTTGTCCTGACTACACTGTTACTTGCTTGGAGTCTCTATTCTCTATGCGTAAAGCTTTTGTTTGAACACCAGTCATGGCAGACCATGTGGAAAAGAAAGCATCGTCATTGTCTCAATGCGTAAATAAAGGCGAGAGAAGAAGTTACGACATAAACTTCAAAATTCTGTTTTATGTGAAGCAAAATGTACTATTTTGCTATTTTATTTATTTTTTTCGTAACTACCCTTCAAAAATTCAGGGTCGTCTTATATTCGAGGTCGTCTTATATTCGAGGTCGTCTTATTTTCGGGCCAATATGGTAATAGAAAATAAAATTCTAGAACAATCATCTAATTTTGATTATCTGGGATGCAATGTAAGTTATGATAGAGATAGAGACATTGAAAATAAACTGAATAAATTCCAATTATTATGTGGGACAATAAATAGAACTTTACAAAATAAAACCCGTAAAGACACAGCATTAAAATTTTATAATACCAGTATTAATGTTCGGAAATGAATCCTGGATAGTACATGAAAGAGATAGAAGTAAGATTCAGTCAGCGGAAATGAGATTTCTCCATAGGGTGAAAGGTTGCACAAGGAAGGATAGGATCCGTAATGAGGATATAAGGGAAGAACTAAATATATATAGCATAAATGAGAAAATGGAAGAGTATAAAGATGATTAGAGAGCTCACTTAGGCTGTATGAATAACGGAAGAACCCCAGCCCTAGTAAATACGTATCAGCCTAAAGGCAGGAGAGATGTTGGATGTCCGAGGAAAAGATGGGCATAAAACTGTGAAGACGGAACAGGCATTAATGCCTAATCCCTGCAAGGATGATGATGATGATTTATTTTTATTTGTGGTGAAAGGTTTTCTTTTAATACCAAATTTATCATTGCCTCCCTTGCAGAAAAAAGGGGAAAGGAAGACTGTAGATTTGCAGATTATCTATCCATGGATAA
Organism: Ectobius pallidus; assembly: GCA_964059195.1. Classification (NCBI taxonomy): domain Eukaryota; kingdom Metazoa; phylum Arthropoda; class Insecta; order Blattodea; family Ectobiidae; genus Ectobius; species Ectobius pallidus. The sequence continues at coordinate 124,461,521 of CAXKWD010000002.1, forward strand.
TCAAAAGTTTATTGTGTTGATTTAAAAATTAAGACTACTTTCATGGACCTCAACCTGTACATAACCTTTAACCTTCTGGCTGGCACGCCTAATTTTGTCACATGAGCAGGCGCATGTTGTAAATCTATTTGGTTTTACTGCAAAATGACACCAAAATTGTATGCTTTTTTATACAAAATAAATCAAAATTAACCCAATTTTTATACCAAAATTTAACTTTTTTGTGCACCATAAACAACCAATAAAAGGTGAGTGAAGTGAGCTACCAAAATATCCTCCCCAAAAACAAGGCTATATTGATAACTGTGTTTGTTTTTTATTCTTGTGTTTCAGACGTAACTGTATTCTAGCAGATGAAATGGGTTTAGGAAAAACAATACAGTCACTCACATTTATTCATGCAGTGCATGAATATGGAATTAGGGGACCATTTCTTGTAATTGCACCTCTTTCAACTATACCCAACTGGCAGAGAGAGTTTGAAGGTTGGACTGACATGAATGTTATTGTTTATCATGGATCGTAAGTATATAATCTTCAAAATGATGTAAATACATTTCTTGTAGATGTAGAGAATAGGTAGTTAAGACAGAGCTCATAACAGGTCACTTTTTCATCTAAAAGTCCCTTTTTTTCCCCCCTTCTATCATGTCATTAAAGGCCACCTTTTTTTCAAGAAAATTAACCAAAAGTCATTACAGTGGAACCTTGTTAACATGTTTTTCTATGGAGTGAAAATACGAACGTCTTAAACGCGAAAACACACTACTGAAAATTAAAAGAATTAAAAAAAAAAAATCCAAGGAAATAGGCTATGTAGAACATATATTCCATGTTACTCAATAAGAACCAAAAAAGCATCCAAATGGCTCAAAATTACCCAAAACGACACAGTAGTTTCTATGCCTAGTCAATAGTTATGACAGATTAATAATACCGTATTTCATCGCATAATCGTCGCACCTCGATTTTCAGTCCAAAAATGGTGTATAAAAATTTAATCACATAATCGTCGCATGGATATTTTGACATTATTCTCTTTTTCACGATAATTCGGAAATTTACAACTGACACGCTGCCACTGCATTCTAGAGCATCGTTATCCTCCACCCAATGCATTCAAGGTTAAGGAATGTGCTGACCGGCAACCTCTCGCTTGACACAGTAGAAAGGGGTAGGGGTGGGAATTCACGTGATATTGCGGTAACACCATTTGTGTCAGTTTCAATACACTGCACTTGCTTGCTTCAGTAGTATACTGTAGAAAAAGGGAAGCTATAGCAATTATACTGCATTATTTATGATATAATAAAACGACTAACAATGCTGGTAAAAAAGAGCCCTAAGTAATGGTCAGATATTCGTCACATTCCAGTAATCAGGTAGAGTCAAGTCACTTGTAAACATGTTTCATGAGCAAAGTAACAGGTGAAGATCTCGTCAAGCACATCAACTTAGCAATTGAAATGCTCGGCTTCCCAGACAGTCGTTGCTCATGATTGGATCAGATGGGCAAAATGTAAATAAAAAAAATTTATCTCATATAAAAGGCATATGCATAAAGCAGCTCCTGGATTTAGGATCATGTACATTTTGCACGGTTCATAAGGCGTTTTTGAAAGAACTTATAGAATTTAGACAGGATATCAGCAGTTTAGTGATTGACATATACTACTGTTTTAACCACTTGAAACATTTCCTTACCCTTGGTAGGACATTTAAACTGGGGTGGAATGATAATTCTTGCACACTGGCTGTGTGTAGGCTAAGGTGGAAAGGATCAGTCAGACTGAAAAATACAATTCCATAGCTGGGATTTGAACCAGTATCTTCGGCTTTCTGTGCTCTTGCTCTATCATTGAGCTACCATGGCAACATGCTGGTACAACATTAAATTTTTCAACTGACTCACATATCTCTCTATACACCAGGCGTTCTCAATATGAGATATCAACCCGGTGGCGACTTACAACCCGTAAGTACTTAAAGGCCCAGCCTTCATAGTAAACCACTAGTAGGGCACAGTGGAATGATAATTCTTTCACACTGGCCGTGTGTAGGCTAAGGTGGAAAGGTTGAGTCAGCCTGATAAATTCAATGCCATAGCTGGGATTTGAACCAGGATCTTCAGCTCTCCATGCTGCTGCACTACCATGGAAATGTGCCGTTACTGGGGTGTTTCTTCCATCCACAGTGGGGCATTTAAATTTTCGCAAGTGCTTAGAAGGTGAAAACATGGCTTCTTTTTAAACGTCTATAGTTTAACAACTTTATGATTTATTGAATGGAAAAAACGGCTTACATTTATTTCTTTACCATAATGTTTCACCTATTATATCCAAAAATGTATTCTAACACAAAGTACCGTATATACCTGAATGCTGCCTCCCCCGAATAGTACCCGCCCCCAAATTTTCGAAAGGAAATTTGGGGGAGGGGGGAAAATCTGTTGGCCAGTATGTTATTTTGCCAGTTTTATTCTTAATTAAACAGTTATAATTAAGATTACATATCATAAAAGAATTGAAATATGGTGAGCTAAAATTTAATTACAAATATAACGTGCAATTTAATTACAAAAATAACGTGCATACTAACAGCCATCCAAAATCTCGCTGTCATACACACAGCCTAACACTTTCAATTATACCCTTCATTCATGAATCCAGCTGTGCATCTGAAATCGCGGGAATCCACATGCGGTGACTTGCGTCCAGCCCAAGATCACAGTAATGTGGAAATTCACCTAACTTTTCCCGCATTAGTGATTCAGCGTGTACTGCACTGTTTGCTTGGCGTCTCTATGCATAATTTCACTGCTAGTCACGGTGGACCATGTGCATAAGAAAGCATCTTCTTTGTCTGATTTTCTTTTTATTACAGCTTCTCTACGGCACTGTTAAAGCCTACTATACTGTGCTGCTACTAAAAAGCATTGTGCTATATTGAACCGATATGATACAAAATGTCGAAATTCAGATGAGAGGAGTCTAGTATTCAAATAATACCCGCACCCCAGTTTTTCGTTTGCAGTTTTTGAAAAAAAAAATTATGCAGGTAGTATTCGAGTGTACGGTATACTTTCAGTTTATTACAAATTAATTTTTTTTTATAAGAAATATTGGAAATCCGCCACTGAGATTTTTACTGTAGGAAATGGAAGTGTTACACTGGAGGTTTCTGAGTAAAATCTAGTCACAGGATGACATATTTGCAAGACAGACCCCAATACAGAACATTAGCCAGTGCAGTGTCAAAGGATGGCTTTTTTTACTCAAAACATTCCAAGGTCGTATTAGGACATGCTGTTGCCTTCTCTTATAGGGATATCCATCAAAATCTATAGAAATCGTACACAGTTTATTATAATCCAAGTTCCAAAAGTAATAGTGTAATATTAAATTGTATTGGAAGTTAACACAGTGAAGTTATATAACATAATAATTATATAAGAGTTGAATTTTTACACAAAAACTTAACTTTTGGTAGTTTACCTGTACTAGTTTCGACGCCTTCACAACCAGCTATATTTCAACTGCCGTGTTACCCTCCCGCAGACGAGGTACAAACTTTGAGATGAGGTCCTCATTGGTCGGGATATCGAAGTTAATCAGTTGGTTCCCCATCTTGTGAATAAAAATCCTTTCCCAGACTGAAAGGTCCTCGTGTCCATGGACACTTTTTAGTACAGTAGACTCCCTCTAATCCGGCCACCCCTCGACCGGATTAAAAATGGCCGGACCATCCGGCGGTCTTTTAAACGTGTCAAGTATAACCTATTAAAGCAAAAATCAACTTTTAAGATGGTTTTGTCGTTTTTTTAAAGCGTACGTACCCAAAAATTAAAATACAGCATTACAATCACAATTTCAAAATTAAAAGAAATCTGTTATATTCTTCTGCTTTTTTAGTTGAACTCTTTTTTTGAAAGCATAATCACGCCACTTCTTCATGAACATTACATCGATAGCTGATACAGCAGCCTGTTGCTCGACATAGGTAGTCGCCAGTTCCAGTGCTGTGAACTGTTGTGATTTGTTTACATTTATGACTAGAGCAACCCAAAAGCATAATAAGCATAAAAAGCATAACAGGAGTTTAGACATGTGGTTGCTACCCGGAATATAAATTTGGCAGTCTAAGGATCTGGATGGAACTAATTTTAAAAGCACAATAAAGCATAATTTTTAAAAATAAAGCATAAAAGCATAATATTTAAAATAGAGCACAATTCGTGGCAAATAAACTGCCTGCTTCATTGCACTATAAAAATAATCAACAATGATAAGCTAGTTTCTCAACAATGGAAATTTCAAACTTAAGAAGTAAAAATATAACTGTATTTCTGTGAGGAATAGGACAACAATTAAAATAACCATTATTGAGTACAAGTTAACGGTTTTATGGTCAGTACACACTCTGAATCAGAGGGGTTCACATCTATTTAATGCCAGCATGCCGAAAACTTATGTAACTGCGATACAAAGGGTTCGCGAGTTTCCTACTGACAATTTTATGGCTGAAAAGGGGAAACTGTTGTGTTCCTTATGTTCAGAGTGCATTGATTTCGAAAAGAAATCCATTGTGCAGAAACATGTGGAAAGTTTTAACCATAGATCTCGGAAACAGAGTGATGGACAAGGTTCAACTTCAGGTGGCCCTAGCAGTATATGCAACAGTACGTTACCTCAAGTATGGCAGCGTAAGGAGAAATCAAACAATAATATGAAAGGAATGGTGGCAGCATTCACTTCTTCTGGTATTCTATTGCATGTTTTTCGTAATCAACGTTTTCGTCAGTGGATTGCAACAGCTACATGTATGCAGCCGACTCCTAGTGAAACCACTCTAAGAAGGTATCTTACAAAGTGTGTTGAAGACGACTTACGGGAAACTAAGTCAAAATGTGAGGGAAATTCTGTCTATCTAGTGGTTGATGAAACAACAGATATAAAGAACCGTAAGGTGGTGAATATTCTTGTTGCTCCACTGGGTGTTGTGAATTAAAAACCCCGTCTTGTGAAAACTAAAATTGTTGAACACTGCAATGCCGATGTTATAGTAAATTTAATACTTGATACATTAGATCTTATTGGTGTTCACAGAAGCAATTTTGTTGTTCTAATATCAGACAGTGCACCATATATGCTTTCTGCTGGCAGGCGACTGGTAGGAGTTGCACCTCAGTTTTTACATTCTACATGTTGGGCTCACATATTACATCTGTGTGCTGAAGAGATTAGGTTTTCGATAAAAATTGCTGATGAATTCATTGCAGCTGTTAAGACTGCTTTAGCGAAAACTCCAGCCAGAAGGGAGAGATTGCTGGACTGCCTAAAAGAAGCAGGAACATTTGTTTTACCTCCAGTTCCTGTAATAACGCGCTGGGGGACATGGCTGAAGGCAGGAAAATAAAATTGCATGAATTTGAATGCAGTAAAACAGTGGATTGACTTGGAAGATGGTGAAGGCAGTGCTGCAGTAACAAACTTAAAGCGACTGGTTGAAAATAAAGAACTAGTGCTTCAACTCAGAGCTATAGCTAAAATTTCTGATGGACTCTGCAATCAAATACAGGTTCTGGAATCAGATAATCAAGATGCAACACAGGTCTGACTTCTTCTATCATCAATTCTTCAGATGGTTCAAAGTTCAGGTGCAACTTGTAAAAAATTGGCAGGATATATGAATAAACGTCATCCTGCTCTAAATTTCTGGAAGGAAGTTCAAAATTTAGATCCTGAGAAGATTTCTTTCATTTTTACTTCGGGTGAACTGAAACGTTTCTCTGGCATTGATGTTCCAGTGGAAGAAATATCAACATATGCAGCAATGGTACATGGACAAAATTTGTCTTCAACTTCGGCCTTATCCTTCTGGCAGAAACATTCCACCAAGATGCCTATCCTAAGTAAGCTGGCAATGAAGGCAATTATGGTTCCTCCATCATCTGCTTCAGTTGAGAGAAGCTTTTCTACTCTCAATTGGATTTTGAACTCTAAACCCTCATGTCTGACAGAAGAAAATCTGCAGTCTCACCTACAACTGGCAATTAATCAAAATCAATATCAGGAGGGTGGTGTTCATCAGGAGAGTGCAAATGACAGTGACAGTGACAAGGATGACTAAATTTTCATTCATTTCATTACTAGCTTGCTTAGACCCTACAGTTTGTTCTTATAAAATGTTAACGTATTAAGGCACTAAGGTAGCCTGCAAAGTAACATTAGACACACAAAAAAATCAGTTTGATGGTATGATATACATAAACAGTATTTGTCTTAAGTTTATTGGTGTATTATTTATGTTAAAAAAAATAAAGCATAATAAAGCATAATTTGGAAAAATATAAAGCATAATTGTCAAAAAAATAAAGCATAATGTGGGTTGCTCTACTTATGACTGAAAACTAAATAGGCATGTTTATTCAAGACAAAGGCTCCACGCAAGATTAGTAACCTTCGACAATGGCTTCACAAAAGGATCAATAAACAGTGGTGAATGCTGCCCAATAATCTATTTATATTACGTCACATTCCTCACCATAAGAAGAATGTCATTCAGTAATAAAATGTTTATTCTAGTCGATTACTGCCGTGAGAAACCCTTCCGCGCGCAGATGACTCATTCCAAGAAGTCGCCCGGATCATCCGGCGGCCGAACCATCCGAGGCCGGACTAGAGGGAGTCAACTGTAGTCCATCATCCCAAAAGTGTGCCGCTACCGTTGATTTGTCAGTATTTTGATATTTAATGTGTCTTATGTGTTCTTTAGTTCTGATTTCCAATGTCATCTTGGTTTTTCCTATATACTAGGTAGACTTTTCACAATCATTACATTTAAATTGGTAGATGGCTGATTTTTTACTGTGGTGGGGGTTCTCTAAATTTGTAGATCTGAGTAGGTTTTTTAAAGAGTATCTGTTTACAGGTGCTGTTGTGATGCCATGCTTCCTGAAAACTTTTCTGAATTTATTATCGGCCCAAGGGTGGAATGTAATTTTCTTGTATTTCAAGTTTTCTTCTATTGGTTTCAAGGTGGTGATTTCTCTCGTTAGTTTTTGTTTTTTGCACTTGTTGATTTTCTTGTCGACTAGTTCTCTTAGCAGATTTTGCTGCAGTGTGTTCAATGTTCAATTACCTTTTTGTTTTTCTTTTCTGGTACTCTTTGTCTGTGTAGGTAACCCATAACTATGGGAAGATTAAATAAATAATCAAGTTGACTATTTCGTCATGTATGAAGAAATGACGGGAACAAACCAGAGCTAGTACCAATTAACATTGAGCTTCTCATACAAGCAAGGTGTGCTGGTCATAATTATAAGGCATATTTGCAAAAGAAGCACACGCAGAAGAAGAAAGAAAAAATCTAAGAGGAAGAGAGAGTGGCTCAAGAGCAAACAAAGAAGAAACTTTAAGAAGAGAAAGCTGGGATTGAGGAAATGGGAAAGGACCTTCAGAAGAAAAAGAGAGAAGAAGCTGTGAAAAGAAAAGCAGAAGACCTTTTATCAGAAGCAGCTAAACAGAATAAAACTGCCATTAAACACAATGAAATGGTCAAAGTACATGTAACAGAAGGAATGCTTCAAGGTCTGAAAAGATACGACAAGAATTGGATAGAAGATGAGGAAAAAAACTGAGAGGATTCAAACTAAAATTGACAAAAAGAAAGTGGGTCGCATCACCCAATTGTTTTGTGAAAAAAGATAAGTAGATTATACTTGATCAGTTTGTGAGACAGATTAGACTTGATCAGTTTGTGAGACATTAAAATTTAAATCAAGGGGACATTATATTTGTTTATAAAACCTTTGTATTAATAGTTTTTGTATAATTAAATATTTATTTGGTTTCCACAGTAAACTTAAACCCCATCCAGACCAAGGCTTAAGCATTCATGACATCCTTTAAGGTCCTGTAAGGTCATAAGCCTATTTCTAGTCACATCTTGGATGCTAAAAGTAATTGTTTAGTAATACTAAAACCACTAGTACAATATTCATTAAAATAAAGTATTTTTACAGCCATGTTTAAAGAATGTCAGTTGCAGCTAATGCTCCAGCTTTGATTCAACCAGCTGTGAATTGGTTCGGGAGTATTATAAAAGAAAGAAAAAGTTGTTGTATTTATAAAATAGTGTAATACATTCATAACTACTTATGGTTGCTGGAAAATTTTTATGTATGTATGTGTGTGTGTGTGTCTAATTTTGACTGTGTTAAAGAAAAAATCCTGCAAATTCATAGAAATACAGAAAAATGGGCGCTATTTTGTCCTTTTTTTAGCTATTGAGAAGTAATATTGGTCATTTTTTCATCATTAGTTCAACTATTATTAAGACCCTAACCTGTTATGAGCCCTGTTAAAAGTAAATTAATTTTGTATTTATTTGTTTACTTATTTATTTATTTATTTATTTATTTAGAACTAATACAGATTTCTTTTTGTTCACAGAACTGCCAGCAGAAACATGGTTCAGGAGTACGAAATGTATTTTAGAAACGAAAAAGGTGTCCCAATAAAAGATATTCCAAAATTTAATGTTCTTATCACCACATTCGAGATCATCATTGCTGATTGTATGGAGTTGCGGGAGTTTAACTGGAGACTTTGTGTGATAGATGAAGCACATCGATTAAAAAATAGAAATTGCAAACTTCTGGAAGGACTGCGGTTGTTAAATTTAGTAAGTATTTTTGTTTTGCTTTTAACCTGTTTTCTGCTTAACTGTTGGTCATTTTAGAACAATTCTTTTCCCTTAAAGTTTTCTTCACGATATATTCTCACACACTTGTAAACTGGGCTCATATTCCAGAATCTTTATGCTTAAGTTTGTCTTTGAAAGAATAGAATAGAGATGTGAGCATGATATACTGTAACTGACCAAACCAGAGAGGCTCTGATGGCCAGGGGAGAGTGCAGATTTGCGGGGTTGGGAGGTCTTGGTTGAGAGAAGAAATCTGTGAGGTGCCCTGCATAAATTGTTGGCTTTCACTTTGCTTTGTCAATGTAATGGCTACCTGCCATGTAATAAATATATAAAACGGGGGAAGTGGTATAAACAGTAAAGCGTTAATTACAATGGACAATTTTTAAACACTTGTAGCTCTACTTACGTCACAATTTTTGGACTAGTTTCGGGGAAGACTCTCATCCCCATCATCGGCAGTTGGTAGACTGGAATTCGCACGGCCTAGTCCAAAAATTGTGACGTAAGTAGAGCTACAAGTGTTTAAAAATTGTCCATTGTAATTAATGTACCTGTCATGTGTTTATTTTAACACCTTCTACCCCACCCGCATGGGCCAGTCAGTTGGCTGGCTGCTAGAAGGAACTGGTTTTATTCTCTCACTACAGTCGTGACATGTGATCGCCATGAGGGTTTACACAGAGTTGTATTGTTGCTGTCTCTCTCGCTTTTCTGTTTATAACAAATTATTTACTTTAGTATGTCCCATATCATCAGCATTGTCGTTGTCGTTGTTATTATTATTATTATTATTATTATTATTATTATTATGAGGGCTGTCCAGAAAGTAACAGACGTTTTGAGATAAAAAATAAAGTGAAAAAAAACATTTTATTACATACATTTTGAAGGTAGACTCTTAGGCTATTTTTCTACATAATCGCATTCAAGTTAAGGCATTTATCACAAGCTTTTCGATGGTTTTAACAACTGGTTTACACCGTGAAATTTGGGGGAAATGTACATGGAGTTCCATAATTGTGAACCGACGATTTTCACAGATTTTGTCGTTGGTTTTTGCCACCAGTTCATCAGTCACAACACTAGGCTTACCACTGTGGTCCTCATTGTGAACACTGGTTTGGCCATTTTTAAAATCAATGCACCACTGCCTTACTCGGCTTTCACTCATTATTCCTTTGCCATACACATCACAAATATGGCGATAAATTTCAATTGGTTTGTGATTTTTCGCTGACAAAAACCTTATCACAGCCTGCACTTAACAACTGGCGGAATTTTCAATTGCAGCGCCTAATTTAACACTCCACTGCAGACAAAGTACAAAAGGCACGATGCTCACGCTAATACAGCTGGATGTGTACTGAGTGTAGGAACGCTTTGATGCTAAATTGGCAGTGCTAGCCCCGCCCACTTCTGGGCCAGGCAAAAACATCTGTTACTTTCTGGACAACCATCGTATTATTGTTGTTATTATAGTTGTTGTTATTATTAATATTACTCCAAAAAGTAATTGTGAGCTTCTGCTTAGAAGATTAATGTAAAACTATATATGTTTATGTACGCCATGTACTTAATAATTGTCTTGTCAGATGGAATTGTTAAGCTGTGTCTTAATGGCAACTTGCGTAGAGGCAAGCAGCTTCATTTACGTTGATAATAAATGATTTTCAACTACTTCTGCACATAGTTAATTCCTAACATAGAGAATTGAACTACGAGACATGTGAATCAGGCTTTGAGATGTTCAGCTCTGATGACATCATGTGGTGGCTTGGGGTGGGGGTGAAGCGTGAAAAGTGAGATTGAGAGTGATTTATTTAGAAGGTGAAGAGTACACTCAATGTCAAATTAGTGTTAAGTAGATTTTGTTCAGACAGAGACTATTGTGGTCTTTTTAACAGCAGATCTTTACAGTCCCTGAAGTGGCGGTGATGCAATCTCAGATCTTACTCTAAGGATTTTGTTGCATGGACTATCCACTCTAGTTTACTGCAGCAAAGCTGAAGCACTTTTCGGGTTCGATTTAAAAAAAAGATTATTGCTGATTTTGAAAAGAGAAGATTCCACTTCTCGTAAGAAGAAAAATTAGATGTTTTTATCCTTACTTTTATTGCACGTTTTTCCATGTTTTAATAGCTAGTAAAGTAATTAGTTTATCAATTTTATCATAGCTAAGCTGCCCTTAAAAATTTTCATACAAAAAATGAGAACAAAGTAATTTTTAATACGTAAAAAATCCTGATTTTTCAATGTATGAAGTAAATATCTGTTGCATGTTACAAAGTTTTCACTGGCATTTACATGTTCAGCGTATGCTAATTAGTTAAGATCATCCTATTTTATCCATGTTATGAAAAAAGTTTAAATTGTTTAGTAGTGTAACTATCTGGAATTGGTTGTTTCTAACATTTTTCCATTACTTGCTGTCAATTTATGGGACTTGCTTCGGAAACTGTCTGCTTTCATGTCTTTTAAAAACAGCCATTATAATGAAAAATATTACATAGAATTAATTCCCAATAGCTTTTATTACAGAGATGACAAAGATATTCACTTGTGGAAATTTATTATAGAAACATTAGTCAGTATTATTAACTTTTATTCTAATAGCTGGTAATTCTGTGGTAAGTGAAAATCAATCAGAATATAATTGAATTGACTTGTTACATTGCAGGAGCACAGAGTATTGCTGTCAGGAACTCCACTCCAGAACAATGTGAATGAATTGTTTTCCTTGCTCAATTTTCTGGAACCAACACAGTTTTCTAGTAGTGAAGCCTTCCTCCAAGAGTTTGGAGCCTTGAAGACTGAAACTGAAGTACAGAAACTCCAGTTAATATTGAAACCTATGATGTTGAGGAGATTGAAAGAAGATGTGGAAAAATCTATAGCTCCAAAAGAGGAAACTGTTGTTGAGGTATTGTGATAAATAAAGTTGTCTAAAATGTTAGTTATGTAACTTTATGTTATATATATTTTCCATGAGGATGATATCTTGGCAGAACACATCGAGAGGGGAGGACTGGACGTTTGGACAAGGCCTTAAAACTAGAACTCATTCCAACACACATGGATTTCATATTTCATGCACTACAGAAATTCCCCCCCCCCCCCCAAATGATCCATTTAAAAAATAATGTGCATTATTTCTAAGTTGTATAAGAATTACAAAATCTATGTGTGTTTGAATGAGTTCTCATGTTAAGGCCTTGTCCTAATGTCCAGTCCTCCCCTCTTGATGTGTTTTGCCAAGATATCATCCTCACAGAATGCCTTGGCAATGCAGATTTGATGTTTAGTTTAATTATTGTTTACATTCTTGCATAGCCATTGCCACTACCAAATGAGACTAAATTAATATACCTAGATTAGTCTTCTAGAAAATAGTGCTCAAAGATGCTCTTTCAGGGAAAAGCTCATGCTGTATATGCATAAGTTATGTACACCAGACTACATTACAGCTTTAACTCACTTGTGACTTGTGACATACTTGTCTTGTAGTTAACAAGGAGGTGGGGGAAGTATTATGAATTGCATTATTACTTCCTCTGCCCATACCATAGGTACTATAGGTAGAGGAAGTATTGTTTTCGACCCCAAAATTTGAAGTTGAGTTTTTACCATATGTACACGTTTCAAGGCCCCCTGAATAAAAAAATACTATTTTTGGAAACATATCTGTGTGTGTGTCTGGCTGTCCTTGAACAGGCTAGCTCCAAAACGGAAAATCGTGTGAAAACAAAATTCCGTATTTGGGTCAAGTACCTTCTGAAGATGTGTGCCCAAGATTGGCGACAAGTTTCTCTTATTTTTAAGGGGACTTGACATGAAGAAATTTACATTTTTTGCTATTTTCTCAAAAACTGCTCTAACAATTTTCTTTAAATTTTGCACATGTGTAGCTTATAGTGAGAGCTAACACTTTCATTTGAAACTTTTTTTCGAAACAAATTCTCTGATGGATGGTTACAAGCCTCCCACTGTTTGTAGAAAGTTTGCCTTGCGCGATGAACAATTGAATACACACTCTTTCACGGCCTCTTATTCTATATAAGAATGAAGTGAGAAAGATGTATTGGTGGGAAATATTCGATAAAGTTCGGAAATTATTCTTAACGACGAAGTTTCAATAAATGACGGCAGTCACTTGTTTTTGTTTAGTTTGTTTTATAGTCTGCATTTTTATTAGTCTCATCATTTTCAAAGAGGAGGTTATCAGGTATTTATCGTATAATTAGCGTAAAATTGTGTCTTGCGTTTCTGTACAAGGATAATACGTGAATACTGGTAACTTTACAATTAAACTTTTTACTTTACTTTTTATTTACTTCCTCTGCCCGTATCATAGGCCTAGGTACTATAGGTAGAGAAAGTATTGTTTTTGTTCCCGAAATTCGAAGTTGAGTTTTTAACATAAATGCACGTTTCAAGGCCCCCTGAATCCAATTGGAAACATGTCTGCGTGTGTGTGTGTCTGTGTGGATGTCTGTGAACAGGCTAGCTCCAAAACGGAAAATCATATGAAAACAAAATTTCGTATTTGTGCCAGGTACCTTCTGAAGATGTGATCTGAAGATTGGCGGCCAATTCCTCTTATTTTTAAGGAGACTTTGCATGAAGAAATTTTCGTTTTTCGCGATTTTCTCAAAAACTGCTCTTATGATTTTCTTTAAATTTTGCACATGGGTTGCTTATACCAAGAGCTAAAACTTTTAAATAAAACATTTTTTTCCGAACAAATTCTCTGAAAGGTAGTTATAAGCCACCCACTGTGAATAAGCGCTCTTTGCAATACGGCCTCTTGTAACGGAAAATCGTATGAAAACAAAATTTTGTATTTGGGTTAGGTACCTTCTGAGGCTGTGACACGAAGATTCGCAACAACCTTCTCTTATATCTAAAAGGACTTCATATAAAGAAAATGTTGTTTTTTGCAATTTTCTCAAAAACGGCTCTAACGGTGTCTTTTAAATTTTGTACGTGGAGTGCTTTTGCCAAGAGGTAAAACTTTTATTTGAAATTTTTTTTCCAAAAAAAGTCTCTGAATGGTGGTTTTAAGCTTCCCACTGTTTGTAGAAACTGTCTTGCCTGGTGAACAACTCAATATGCAAACATTCACAGCCTCTTATTCTATATAAGCACGTGGAGTGAGAAAGATGTATTGTTGGTCATGCTTACAGTAAAGAAATATCTGAGGGGATTATTCAATAAATTTCAGAAATTATTCTTAACGGCGGGAAGTTCAAAAAACGTTTGCAGTCACTTGTTTTTTATTATTTCTTTGTTTATCCATAGCCTGCGTTTTTAGCACTGCCGTCTCGAGAATTACACTGCCTGTCCTATGCTTTATTTTAACATGGAGTTCAGTGTATTGCTCAATTGCCTAATTTCTCCAGTAAAGGCGACACAGTCCGCACCCAGATTGCATGAAATTCCAGCATACTTCAATTTCCAAGTTTATATTTCAGAGGGTGGTTTTTAGTTGCATCATTCAAAGAAGGGGCTATAAGGTATTTATAGCATAATTAGCGGGCATAATTAAAATATAAGTCGCCCCTTAAGCTCCGCCCATTCGATATTCACATTTGCACGGATTGTGTGATGCATTATGTTTCTGAGCGAAGCAGGGTGACCAACTTTCCTTGTATATTGTTGCAAGTGCCTTGTAACCACTGTCCTTGTATATTGTCGCAAGTGTCTTGTACCCACTATCCTTGTATATTGTTGCAAGTGCCTTGTACCCACCTCTGCATATAGTCTAAATCTATATTAATAAAAGGAAGTGTCTGTCCTCCGTCTGTCTGTCTGTCCGCGATGCCCAGCGAAATCTACTCAACGCAGAGATCTGAAATTTTATACATAGGCGAACTAAAGGATCAGAATGTGCACCTCGAAGCCGGAATTTTAATTTTCGCTTTTGTTAGTGAGTTATGAGTGAAAAACTGGCAGAAAACGTGTATTTTTTGCGATTTCGAAGCATCAGTTTCAGTAATATATTTCAATGTTAAATCAATTACAGCTGGCTTTGGCTATTTTTGTCATCATACCTCATAGCCTACCTTGGAAATAAAAGCATCGCGATCGCTTGATTTTGTAAGTCCATCGTGGACGATTCATTTGTTTAGAGTGTCAAGGCCCGCAGATATATGAAATTTTCAACCTACACGTAAGAAGGATATCAACATAGGCTTAATTATGGTCAAACATTGTTCGATTTGAACGAAACTCACTATACAGGGGTTTCCTGAGCCAAGGAACTGGAACCTGAGGTCACTTTTTCTACCAGGGGACGCTACCTAATCGTAGAATACACTCCACGTGATTTAGGTGTTAATAAATATAATGATTTAACTATTATGCACTTAAGTTTTGAAATAATTATCGCGGGGGAAGCCGCGGGCACATGTTATCTTATAATAATAAAAGGACGTGTTTGTCTGTCTGTCTGCGATGCCCAGCGAAATCTACTGAACGCAGAGATCTGAAATTTTAAACATACATGGACTGAAAGGTGGGAGAATGCACCTCGAAGCCGGATTTTTAATTTTAGCTTTCGTTCGCGAGTTATGAGTGAAAAACTGGCAGAAAACGTGATTTTAGCGCTGTCGAAGCATCAGATTTCAGTAATACATTTCAATGTCAAATCAATTGCATTTGGCTTTGGCTATTTTTGTCATACCGTGGAAATAAAAGCATCGCGATCGCTTGAGTGTTGTAAGCCCACGCTGGTGCATTTGTTTAGAATGTCAAGGCCCGTAGACATACGAAATCTTCAACCTACACGGAAGAGGGATAATCAACATAGACCTAAATATGATTAAACATTATTCGATTTGGACGTAACTCACTATACAGGGATTTTCTGGGTCAAGGAACTCTAATCTGATATCGCTTTTGCCAGGCGACGCTATTTAATCGTGGTAAGTAGTCCACGTGGATTAGGTGTTAATAAATATAATGTTTTAACTATTATGCTCTTAATTTTTTATTTTTGAAATAATTATCGCGGGCGAAGCCGCGGGCACATGCTAGTAATGCATAACACTAACCACATAGTAAGTGTGCGAAGCGGAGGCGGCAGCACCCTTGCATTTTTTGAATAATGTACAATAACAGGGTGTCCACTGGTCGGGAATCTGGGAAAATGCCGGTAATTTCGTATGGTCGGGAAAATCCGGGAAAAGTCAATAAATTTGTTAAAATATCCGGGAAAATTCGAAAAATCTGCTTCCCACATAAAACAGGTGAAAATGAATAGGCCTACAATTTTATCTTCTGCCAGCTTCCAAATATCTCAGCTGCTCATGAAGATAAACTTCTCCTGCCAAAAATTGCTTTCTTCTTATCTTGAGCAGAAGATTTACAACCATTTCTAAAAGAGTTTCAAGCTGACACTCCAGAGGCCCCTTTCCTACATGGTGACCTCCTGAAAATTGTAAAGAGGCATAATCCATGTCAATTCAGACAGGGGCTTACCTTCATAATCTCAGATGTTAATGAAATTAATACATGTTAAAATTCAAGACAAAGTAAGAAACCCATTTTCTTTGTTTTGCCCAAAAAAATTCCTGGGCAGAGATACAGGCCACCAAAGATGGCGTCTCAGATGCCATTTCTCGAGTGTGATTTTCAGAAAAACTTTAAGGTGTTCTATTTCTGGAATGGTTCAAGATATTTTGTTGTTTTTTATTTGAAAGATAATAATGTTATGCTTCAAATGATATCCTAAGTTTGGAAATGCATGTACAGGGTGTTTTGTTTTAGCCTTCTGAATTTTTTTTTTTTAAATGCAAATCCCAAAAATTCTGATTTTTTATTTTTTATTTATTGTTGATCAGTACCAAAAAGTACTACATTCCCTGAAAAGATCTTCCACTTTTCAGTTTAACAGGTTTTATAAACAATTGAAATTTTTTCCATCAAGTAAGAAGTGTATGGAAAGAGTTGTGGTAGATGACATTCTAAAAAAGACTTGTCTTCAAGACATTGACCTTAACAAAATTGAAAATTTAAGATCCCAAGATGTTGACCTTGGTTATGGTACAAGGTCTGCATTAAGAATGTGTCATGGACTTTAAACGATTTAGACGTGTTAATGTTTCGAAGGGAGTGCAGAGACTGTCTGAAATGTGGTGTTGACAAGCTGATGGAGAAGTCACCTTTGAAGTACCCCTTATCTCAGGTTTGTCTTTTATGAGTCCAGACAAAATCGTCTTCAGTCCAGAAGAGGCTGTTTCAAAGATGATATCGACAATGGATATTTTGATTCAGTCGAGTTTGATTACTCCCTCCATTGCTCAGAATGCAAATCATGAGTAGGCCTATAGGGATCTTATTTCAAATGAAACTGCAGCAGTTGAGTTCAAATCTTACTCTAAAAACACTAGGTTGGACAAATTTTGGATGAAAACGCTTGATAGTTATGACACTCCTAGTTTAAGGAAAGTAGTTTATTACTTCTAATTTCACATGAAAATGCATCAGTGGAATGTGGCTTCTCTCACATTTTGGTGGAAAATCTGAAAGAAGAATCCATAGTTGCTCATCACCTGGTATATGTTCCAGTTGCTAAAGAAGGAGGTTTAGAGCGTCTTTCCATCAATAAAGGCGTAATTCTCTCTATGAAAAATGCCAATGCAAGATACAAAGAACCACTTCAAAGTAATAAGTTGAAACATACAGTAGAAGACAAGGTGAAAACAGAAAACCGGAAAACAAATTTTCAGCTCAGAGAAGTAGAAGAGAAGAAAAGAAAACTACTCTTATAGAGTCCCGAAAAAGCTGCAGCTGCTCTAGATGAACAAATTAAGTTGCTGAAGAAAAAATAAGTGGGATCAAAAAGACTTCTAGACAATAATAGGCCTATATGAAGGTATATTTAGTTATTTTACTGTTCCTTACTTTTGTATCTGTTATAGCCTAAGTAATTATTGTTTGCAATTACTTTTGTTACTAAAAGTTTTTCTTATTTAAAGTATGTATAATTCTATAATTTTTCTTACACAGTTATTAGAAAGTGCTTCATAATCATATTTTGGTCAGGAATTTCTGAAATGATCAATGAAAATCAGGGAATAAGTCGGGAATTTCTTCAGCATTACTTGGTGGACACCCTGAATAAACTGTTTGTAGGTTTCGAAAATGTGCCATATTATATCTCTCCCGCGAGGTATGTCAGCCTGTCACCGCTTGTCTAGCGGTATGACGTCACACCTCCAATGTCCAATCACGAGTTTCTTCATAATACGAGGACACAAGAATTCGCTAGATCATGGTATAAAAGAAATTTCATCGGTGAGGGTGCGGTGGGCGGGACCGATTCATCCCAAGGTATGACTTATATATGAATTTTCCCATTTAGCGTAAAATTGTGTCTTGCGATTCTGTGCAAGGATATGTGAATACTGCTAACTTTTATTTGGGCAGAGGAAGTTATGTGATTTTCAAATCAGATTTTTTTTTTGCTTTGCCCTCAAACGTCTTGTATTGTTTGATCAGACATGTTCATCCTAGCTTAGTACTGGATGGCCAAGCATTAGAGCAGCTTATGTGGTAAATTATGATTTCATGCAAGGACAAGTATTTGTCTTGGCTGTTCATTCGTTAGCACATTCAATCTGTTGTGCGGTTGGCTTTTCCCCTGGGATTGAATATACAACATAAAGTAAGCTAATTGGCTCAAAAACACCATTCAACCACGTTTTAAAGAGCTAATAATTATAACTGCTTAATCCAAGTAGTAAGAGCATAGTATGTTCCATTTTTAATAAATGGTGCTACTTCTCATTATTTTAAGGTTATGGTCATATTATTAGCTCCATAATCAACATTCTTTATAACATGGAAATTCTGTAAAAAATGTTTTGCCTGCCATCAATAGTTTATATACTATAGGTAGGAACAATATGGGACATACTCTATTTATTTTATTACTTTGCAGGTTGAATTAACAAACATTCAGAAGAAGTATTATCGTGGAATACTGGAGAGAAACTTCTCATTCTTGTCTAAGGGCACAACATCAGCTAATGTGCCAAATTTGATGAATACCATGATGGAACTGCGAAAATGTTGTATTCATCCATACCTGTTGAATGGTAAGTAGTGCCTTATGATTTCCTTAGTTCAACTTCATGTTATATTTTGAATTTTGTGACTCATTTTTTTTTAATTAAAATTCTTGTCTTGTGTTATAGGAGCAGAAGAACAGATTCAGATGGAATACAGACAAACAAAACAGATGAGTCCTGATGATCCTGATGGCTATTACCAAGCTCTGATCCATTCATCTGGTAAAATGGTTCTGATAGATAAGTTACTGCCAAAATTGAAAGCTGGTGGACATCGAGTATTAATATTTAGTCAAATGGTGCGCTGTTTGGACATATTAGAAGATTATCTAGTTTATAGAAAGTAAGTGAAAATATGTTGTTACATTGAGTTGAATTGAACTCTAAACTTCACTTTTGGTATAGTTTATCTGTACTAGTTCTGGCACCATCGCTACTATTCTCAACAGCTGTACTTCAACTGCTGTGGCACCCTCCTGCGGACATGGAACAAATTTTGAGATGAGGTCATCTAAGATTATAAAATTTGGTGTTAAATTCAACTCATTATATAATTAATGTGTTATTTACCTTCATTGTTTTAATTTCCAGTACATTTTTAACATTTTGTTTATATATTAATACCGTGAGATGGAGATCTAACATACATAACTTCACTTAATTCAAGAACTAACCTGAACATGTTTCAAGCCTGCATCATGACTCATCCTCAATTAAACTCCATCTCGACTATTAATATATATTTATTAACTTCACTATATATACTTCCTATAAAGTCTTAGGATTAATATCTTATCTTATTTGTAATATAGACATTCATTCCTGGTTGCATACTGTTTTTACATCCCCTTTAATATTTTCACTACTATTGATATACATATGCATCACAGCAGAAATTGCATAAAGGCAGAGATATATGCTTAATACGAGGGTTGGTCAATAAGTAAGGTCTCCAACACTCTAGCCCAATCTCACAACGTCGGACGAGAGAGTTGGCGCCACTGCCATGTCCCGTTATCTCCCCTCTTTCAAAGGAGCTATTACTGCAGCTGCTGAACCTTTTAGTGTCCGAGATAGAGCTGTTTGAAATGGATCTCCCAATTTCGAGCTGTTTGAAATGGATCTCAATTTCCGTTCCTGCCAAGTGCGGCATCCGCTAACCCACCTCGCACAAACCTTATGGAACATAAATTTGTCACTCAAAATGGTCTGTATGGAACCTTTAGAAATGTCAGGAAGCAATAAACAAAGTTCACTTGTAGTAACGCGTCAATCTTGTCGCACCAGTTCGACTTTTGCTACCATCTCATCTGCGACGGCTGTTGTTGGTCTCCCACTTCGCTCTTCATCATGAATATTTGTCCGGCCCTGTTTAAACTCACGAATCCATTTACGCACATTTTTTATGTCCATACATCCCTCTCCATAAACTTTGCAAAGCTGTCTGTGAATTTCAATCGGCGGAACTTTTTTTGCAGTAAGAAACCATATGACTTTGTGGAGGTCGCACTTGCCGGGAACGGAAATCGGGAGATCCATTTCAAACAGCTCTTTCTTGTCTACTAAAAGGTTCAGCGGCTGCAGCAATGGCTTGTTTGAAAGAGGGGAGATAACGGGACATGGCATTGGCCCCAACTCTCTTGTCCGACATTGTGAGCTTGGGCTAGAGTGTTGGAGACCTTACTTATTGACCAGCCCTCGTACATTGATTTAAGCTAAATTATGAAGATATTTATCTATGCATTAAAATTGACATTTAAGGAAACCAGCTATTGTACTACCATTTTTCTAGTTGGAATCAAACTTATAACCCACTAATGATTTTACTTGACGAATGCTTATATTAAAATATAAGTTCAGCCCAGAAAGGGTTAATGAAACTCTAGGGGACTGAATTTTATTTCCTCATACATGTTGCTTCAAATAAACAGATTTGCACTGCATTATACCGTATTTCACCGCATAATCGTCGCATTTTTTAGGCCATTTTTTTCCCGTGTGATAACACAGTGCGACCATTACGCGAGGAATGGTGGGAACTAACATGTATAGGCCTACAGTATATATACCTTACAACGAAAGAAAAAAAGTATTATTAAACTACCAGAGCACTTTACTATTTACAGTTGCAGAGTTATTAAACTGCATGTGCAATGAAATTACGTCAATCATATAAATTCGCGGAAAGACGATCTGTGTTATTGTGTTTACCTGTAAATATTACGGTTGTGAAAATTTATTCGACACGATGTCTTGTAATACTAACTACATACTTCCACAACATGTTTTTATTATTATTATTCTTTGTCCAATGATTCATGGCAGAGCCGGTATCGCGCGTCTTCCCTACAGTTGCATCAGAACCCCGCCATCCGCACCTCGTGCGGAAATTCCCGTCTTCTTGACGCTCTTTACAATGATTTTTTCATGGGAGATGTGATTGCAACTTTAAATGACACATGAATTAATGAGTCCTAATGATGTGCGCTGCTGATTGCTATTTTATTTTGTGCCAATCTCGTTCACTGAAAACTCCATGGTTTCCATTTTCTTCCGCGAATGCTATTACTTTCAAATGAAAACTCACAGTATAATTCCTATTTCTTCCAAGTGTAGTGTACTGAAACTGACCCAAATGGTGTTACCGCAATTTCTCGTGAATTGCCACCCCTACCCCTTGCAATTGTGTCAAGCTAGCGGTCACCGGTCAGCACATTCCTTAACCTTGAATGCATCGGGTGGAGGATAACGGTGCTCTAGATTGCAGTGGCGGCGTGTCAGTTATAAATTTCTGAATCATCGTGAAAGAGAGAATAATGTCAAAATATCCGTGTGATGATTATGCGATGAAATTTTTATACACCAATTTTGAACTGAAAAATCAAGGTGCGACGATTATGCGGTGGCGACGATTACGCGATGAAATACGGTACAAACGTAAGTAGTTTACAGTCGTATCATTCTGTATTAACCCAATTCATCAAAGTATGTTTCAACACAAAATACAATGAAATAGTGACTAAAGGAAATAAGAAATTATGTTAAATAAGATCAGTGTTTATATTGCTGTGCCAAGAATCTATGCTGATATCTATGAATAGAGATACAGTTTGCACAGTCTAATCTGGTGGGTCGTGATGTCATTGGTGGTGTCAGCTGCGTTCTTCGGAAACCTGCCTAAATCTGCACTACTAACTAAACTAAAAATTTAGACTCACCTCATATTTGTTGGTTTCCACTGGTGGTGGAGTTTCTTCACCATGACCAGGACCATCACATAGAATCCTTTTACGTGGTGGTTCAGGTATCCCCTCAACTTTGGTTTCCAGTTCAAGTTCAAGTTTCTGTCTCACTTGAGTTTAATATTTCAAGATGCATGTATTCCTCTAAAGTTCTCTGTACACTCCTGCAAATGGGAAGCCAGTACTCTGCTGTCATATAAGAACATTTTTCTTCGCAAAGCCTTTTCATGGTTTCCATCTTTTAGTCCATGTTTCTGGATGCTACCCAACTCTTTACAATGTTCCAAATATTTTCAGTCAGATTGAAATCCTTTTGATGTTGCCACTCTTCCTGAACTTTCTCAAGGGGAAGCTGCAGTGGTGGTAAAGCGATTTCAATGTCAACGTTAAAAAAAATGCTCTGTAAGATACTGTAGTTCTACTGAAATCATAAATATATTTTATTTATTACTGTGGTTTTGTTCTAGGTATCCTTTTGAGAGGATAGATGGCCGTATTAGAGGTAACCTGCGTCAGGCTGCTATTGACAGGTTCAGTAAACCTGACTCAGACCGTTTTGTGTTCCTGTTATGTACAAAGGCTGGTGGTTTAGGAATCAACCTGACTGCTGCAGATACTGTCATTATTTATGATAGTGACTGGAATCCACAGAATGACTTGCAGGTAAGTTCACCAATTGAAACATTTCTTTTTACACACACACACACACACACACAGGAGAAGCTCCATGAAATGCGGCTGTTGGGGGACACAATTTGTTGGATTGTATTGAAAGATCATAATAAATCAGTAACGAGTAGCAGGAATGTAAACACAATTAAAATGACTTGCCTGTTTTAGGCTTTATTCCTGCAGATAGTTTGTTCTCTTACACTACAGTGTGTTAGACCTAAAGAAGTAAGTTTACTTTGATGGGATAAGGCAATCGTGTTCACGAAACTTCAATCCAACCCTGAATTGTTCCTTCTGAGATACCACACTCACAGGGCCAACTCACTTTTATAACATGATCATTGATTTAAAATGATAGTAATTGATATCCGGGTTAGGCCGCGTCGTGTTTTTGGTGTCTTCTGATGTTTCGGACATCATATCGTGTCCTTCTTCTGAGAAAGAATCGCAAGAAAAATAAGTGCACTTTCTTGCGATTCTTTCTCAGAAGAAGGACATGATATGATGTCCGAAACGTCAGAAGACACCAAAAACACGACGCGGCCTAACCCGGATATCAATTACTATCATTTTAAGTATAACACGGGCCGTGGAAGCCTGCGAACTAAGTTATGATCATTGATTTTTCATTTTGTCAGTAACAGAATAGGATTTTCCTTTTCCTTTTTTTGGCATGACAAAATAAATAAAGAAATATGTTAAATTTATTTTTACTAACATTTCCCATGGCTGAGCGCCACAAAATTACTACTTTTTGCTTGATTTTTAACAGTTTATAAAACACAATTATTTATATAAGATTACCCTGTCTTTTTTATCTCCACTAAACCCAAGAAGAAAATGTTTTTCAATTAATCAGACACTGTTGCACTGTACTATCAAATACATTGCTAGATTTTATACGGTGAAACTTTTTCTGTTGTCTTTTAAAACATTCTTATAGGTAGAAAATGTTCTCTCTACACAGCATGATGCCACCATTGCAAATTTCAATGAAGCCACTGCTGCTGGTCCCCATGGTAAATTGTCTGTAATTTTCTCCCCCTAGAGAACCGCAGATACATTTTTCATCGCTTCAAACCCTGGGTTCTGCTGCAGAATCTTCGTGATCTTCAGTGAATAGTTTGCACCCCCTGGGCCTGGTATTTCTTTCTTCGAAATTGTGTCAATGACTTCCATTGCATTGTTTAATGAATGAATGAATTTGTTCTAAACAACTACTTTACATTAGCCCACATTTCTACCTTAGAAAAGGGTCCGTACCTACCTTGCGGTTTCTGACTGGTCCTTTTCAACACATTACATAACTATAATATATCTCACAACAGTTCATCGTGTCTCAATTTACACGTTAATGTTTGTTTTCGTAAACATCTGGGACAGCACACTATTCACGCTGCTGTTAGTTCTAGCTTACTCCACTCTTTATGAACTGCCTAGGGTAAATATTCTGCAGGGCACTCGCTAACATGTACGATGGAGATGAGTGATTGGATATCATTTATACATTGGAAAAAAAATGAAGTCACAACTCCTGTTAAAATTCTTTATATTTTACTAAATTTTATTAAGCTTATACCTACTCTTGATTATTAACTTCTCTTCCTGACCGCTCTTAATTTATCTTTCCTATTTTTAACAACCACTGACACTCTGACTTCATTACTAATTATGGCCTCCCTAGCTACGTTTTACCGCTTGAAACTTTGTAGCCTCTTTCGGCTTCTAGTGATTATAGGTGCGTTGTCCGCCTCTGTGGGTGAGTCGGTAGCGCGCCTGCCTTCCACTCCGGCGGCCCGGGTTCAATTCCCGGCCGGGTCAGGAATTTTTCAGTAGTGAAAAATTCCTTTCCCGGGTTCAGGACTGGGTGTGTGTCCTTAGGTTTAAGTAGGTAGGGGACAGGCGCACCCCGGTAACAAATACGCTGAGAATATCCCCTTACGGGATCACCAGGGGTCGCTCGCGAACCTGAGGAATAACTTTCTCCTCACTGCTCTCACTATTGATGTCACTTGGTGCGTTCTTGCTCCACGGCCCCCAAGGAATCTGGAAATGTTGCGTCACAGATGATGTGCTTGCTCTTCGCTCAGCTGAGTTGTTGGTTTGTTGCTATCCTTTTCTGGTGACGTTGGCGCATGTTCCCTGTGACGTTCGTTAACCTGACTACCAGCACGCTTATCTGCAGTTGCTGATTCAGCTGACGAGGTCATAACACTCGTTTCCGCGCTGTTCCTTACGTCTATCTTCCTCCCATCCACATACAGCTGTAGATTTCGAATGGTAGCCTTGTTTCCCTTGTTTCTTTCTATCTTCATTTTTTCAACTAATTTCCTCCTAGTAATTCTCTCCGTTCATCGTTTAATGGTAAAGATGTGGATTCCAAGCATTGGATAGCTGTAGGAAGATACTTGAAATTGGCCTTAATAAATGCGAGTGAAGTGATGTTTTTCCTAGTCTAAAGAGCGGCCTTAGCCTTGGCTATGCAGACTGCGTCGTTGAGGTCAACGTGTCTATAACACTCTTGATATCTTCAAAATGGTTGGCATAGTAGGTGGCTGCCATCAGTCAGGTTCCCCAGCGGGTGATGATGGGTTCTGGTGGAAGAGTTGTTTGTGGTAGCTTTTCTTTGAAAATCTGAATGTGACTCGGAGCTTTCAGAAATACTTTTTTCACTGATGAAATGATGTCATTCACTCCTGGGAAACTGTTCCTACCTCTTCAGTCAATTGGGGTAAGCTGTGAGCAAGTAAAGTAATATGCAACATGTTAGGGTAGAAACTTTTCAGTGTCTCTTCTGCCTTGTCTTGTCTACTGAAAGCCAAATGTTACAATCCTGTAGTTCTGTTCTAATAAAGTCAATCTTTTCCTGATATAGTAGCTCCAGATATTTTTTCATTAAGGTTGATTCGTCTGGTATCTTTCACCCATTGATGACTTGAATAAATTTATTGAATACATGCCACGGCACATTTGCTGATGCTAGCGCCTCACATAGACGTATATTAAGATTTTCTTCTGAAGAGCCAGAAAAACCTGAAATTAGTGGCTGGAACTGTATTCTTTGATTCCTCTTAATGCTGCTGACATGCCCTGCAGACTCTTTATACTGCAAAAATGTTATTTTTGTCATCAGTGGTACAATTTGGATCGTTGCCGATCCACTTGTGAATTAACAAACTTTTAGAACACTTCACTTTTGGCATCTTGCTGGAGCAAACACTGTTAATAAACTGAAAGAGCAAGCTTTATAAGAAACGGGCAGTTTTGGTTAGCTAACGATTTCCTTTATGGAATTACAAAACGACAATGGATGTGGTATTTTCTTTTTGAAAGGTACTGGTAAAAATAAACAAGATGCAAAATGTAAATAAGGTAGTATCATTTCACTGTGAAAAATCCCAAGTAAAATATTATGCAAAATGTAATTGAAATTTTTGAACACTAATAATTAAATGAATCACATCTTATTTGTTTTTCTAAATATTTTATTAAGAAAAAGTTTTAGCCATCTTTAGGTTTTAACGTCTTATTTAGCCATTTTTAGGTTTTATAAGATTGCACTATTTGACTGCCATGATAATGAATCAGATAACTTCGTTAAAATATCACAGTTAGTTAGCAAGGAATAAAATAGTTTAAAACCTAAGAATCCGGGCCCTAGTGGTAAGATATTTTATTTATGTTAAGTATTAGTGAAAATGTAGCCATATGACGGTGTAAATTATATATCGTATCCATTTTATATATTGTATCCACTTTAAGTAGATGCTTTATTATGCATTATTATGTTAAAGTAGCTATTATGTACGAGGGCTGGTCAATAAATAAGGTCTCCCCATTTTAAAAAATCAAAAATACATGTATTAAAAAGAAAATTCACTTCATTTTGTATTTCTCAACGCAATCGCCCTCCTGATTCAAGCATTTCTGGAATCTTTCAGGCAACTTACTGATATCAGTGTTGTAGAAATCACCCGCCTGCTTACTAAGCAACCTTTGCACCTCTTCCTTGGCTTCTTCATCATCATCAAAGCATTGGCCACTCAAGTGTTCTTTAAGGGAAGTAAAAAGATGGTAATCACTAGGTGCCAATTCCGGACTGTAAGGTGGATGGGTCACTATGTCCTAACCAAACTTGATCAGAATGTTCTTTGTGGAGTTTGCCACATGAGGATGGGTGTTGTCATGCAGAAGCGACACACCTTTTGTCAACATGCTCCTCCTGCGATTATGTATTGATTGTCGCAGTTTCGTGTCTCACAATATGCATCGTCATTAATTGTTGTTCCACGGGGCATGAAATCAACCAAAAGAACACCTCTTCAGTCCCAAAGAACTGTCTCCATGATTTTTCGAGCAAACTGGATCTGTTTGAATTTCCACAGTTTTGGGGAGGTGGTATGGCACCATTCAAGGAATTGTCATTTTGTTTCCAGAGTGAAATGAAAAACCTTTAGAAATGTCAGGAAGCAATAAACAAAAGTTCATGAGTAGTAACGCGTCGATCTTGTTGCACCAATGCATCGACTTCTGCCACAATCTCATCTGTGACGGCTGTTCTTGGTCTCCCACTTCGCTCTTCATCATGAATATTTGTCCGGCCCTGTTTAAACTCGCGAACCCATTTACACACGTATTTTATGTCCCTCTCCATAAACTTTGCAGAGCTGTCTGTGAACTTCAATCGGAACTTTTTTTGCAGTAAGAAACCGTATAACTTTACGGAGGCCACACTTGGTGGGAACGGAAATCGGGAGATCCATTTCAAACAGCTCTAGCTCAGACACTAAAAGGTTCAGAGGCTGCAGCAATGGCTCGTTTGAAAGAGGGGAGATATCGGGACACAGCAGTGGTGCCAACTCTCTCGTCCGATGTTGCCAGCTTGGCTAGAGTGTTGGAGACCTTACTTATTGACCAACCCTTGTATAATTTTCAGAATGTTAAACATTGTTATTCACTCATAAAGTATCAGAATTTGTGCTTTGCTTCCCTTGCACTACATGGAAAATGTTCATATCAACACTGTTTGTTTTGTGCAATGTACCATACCTATTTAAAATAGCAATGCTAGTTTGTCTTTTCTGCACATACTAGATCTGTAACAGATCATAAACATTTTAATATTTTTTGAAATATTGAAACTGATTGTAAGCTGAAGAAATAAATACTTCACTGTGTAAACTTCCTGATTATTAAGATATGAAGAAAGTTGTTGCTGCTAGAGACATTGAAGCAGCGATTGGCTCAAACAAAGGGACAAGAATCCCTTTGAAACTTCAAATTATATCAGCTTTTGGATATTATCAGTGCTTGTCTTATTTACTTTTATCATTTTAATTCTGCTAACAAAATTGAATGGTCTGTTACCCATTTACTTTTATCATTTTAGTTCCATTAACAAAATTGAATATTTGTCGCCCACCTCAGAATTCTGGTCACCAATGGCAATCTGGTGACAAGAAATTTCACGTCATATTAACATGTATTACATGAGTCACATGATTCACCTATCAGCTTTTCAGTAGAACATGTTTTAAGGGAAGAGGCTAGCCTTTTTCATTTTTTTTGTTTTAATTTTAATCATTTTCATTTACTTCGAAAAGGCCCATTAGGAACAAAGATTGCTATTGTCAATTTCATGATATTCAAAAGGGCCCAATTTTTGGGGGCACGTGATGCAAAAATGGTGTGTTTCAAAGAATCTTATGTATGTCAGCCAATTTTTAACCTAGCGACTTTTTTTTTTTCTTTACTAGAATCTTTCCAAAGAATGTCGCTTTTCTCCAAGAAGAAAATGCTAATATTGTTCTCACTTCAGTGTTTTTTCCCCCCCACTTCTTTCCTTTCCCTTTCCTGGAGTACCATAAGGTATACAACAATTTCCTTCTTGGAGAAGTTTGCAAATTTAATGTATAATATAGCATACAAATTTCATTTAGATACTTTAAATAACTTACGAGATTAATCAACTTTATTGTGCGAATGTATTGTAAATTCCGCTTTTGAGAAAAAGGTATTTGCAGTTGTGCATTATAATATTTTACCTGGTTTCAATTATTTTGATCACACAACAGATAAAAACAGCTGATTTCTGTTTTTTTCTATTAGTTTGTACTCTGTATCTATTTGGAATAACTAAAATTCAGTTACCAGTAAGTGATTCCATCTATAGGACACAAGGGGAACATGGAAAATGAGAAAAAGTACTACTGGTATTTTCAAACTACAGGGGATAAAACATCAGTGGTGTCGTTTAAAGGAAAAACTATGATTTTGGGCCACAAAATTGGAAAATATATTTTACATACACTAAGGATTAATATTATAAGAAAAACAAAAATAACAATTCTTTATGTTTTTTTTTTGTTATTTGAGGGGTATCTTCTTCCCTTAAGGACCATTGTCCTCATCTTTGGTTATTTGTCAACAAAATGTCATTGTCATAAGGACAATTGTCCTTGAAATGTGTTTCACCAAAACATTAGTAAGCGAAGCTAACTTGTTAAAGTTTCAACTCATATGATAATTATATTTATTATATTGTAGATCAGTGCCTGTCTAAATAGTTACCAGAAACGCCCATTTTTTATTTAAATTTATTTTATGGCTATACTATAGACTGGATAAAAAATGTTATAATATCCTAACCCTAGTTATGAGCAGTAAATAAAAATATTGATGTGCCACTGCTGGAATAATATAATTAATTTTTTTCTTTCAGGCACAAGCGAGATGTCATCGTATTGGCCAACAAAAAATGGTGAAAGTCTATCGTTTGCTCTGCCGAAATACATATGAACGAGAAATGTTTGACAAGGCCTCATTAAAGCTAGGCTTAGATAAGGCTTTGCTTCAGAGCATGAATACATCACAGGGTAAAGACCAATGTAGCAAACAGCTTTCCAAGAAGGAGATCGAGGATCTTCTTAAGAAAGGTATGTACTTGAAAACCATATTAATTTAAATAGCTTTAAAATGTTTCAACAGATTTCATAGAATTGAAATGTTATTTTGCATGGTTTAGAAATAACTGATTATATTCATAATATAGTTGCCACCCAATTGAATAATCTGTCAAATGGAATTTTAAGGATTACTGATTATGATTAATTTTCCCCCCCAAAATTTTAAGATGATTTTCTTACCCTTACAGTATTCTGTGTTGCTTGTTAAAAGAAATTACAACCAAGGCTTTCTCTTTATTTATTTGCCAGGTTTTATTTATTTTTTATTATTTTCAAAAATTAAATTTATTGTTATGTGTAACAGCATGTAAATATGTTGAATTAATCATTATTAAAAATGATCTACTTATATACGCACACTTACATCTGATTTTTATGGACTAGTTTTGGGGGAAATCATCATCCCCATCCTCGGCTCTGGAGTTCTCGTGGCTATGGCTGGTAGTTCTTGTCTGTGCTGTGACACCCTCTATGTCCCTATTGGTCATTCTGATGATGTCACTAACTGGAGTAATTTCAGAATTTATAACAATGTCTTGGTTTTTTGTTATAAAGATTTTTTCCCCAGCATTGAGTTCCATTGGTCTTTTAACATGCATGTGTAGTTTGATATCTCTTTTAAGGTGGACATATGTCCAAGAATGATGTGCTGCTGCCGATTTATTTGTCTGTATGAATTTTATACTTCTCAGATCAGATGTTCTTACATTCTTTCTAAGACATTCTAGTCTCCAAATTTCTCTTTGTCTGTCCAATGTAAATTTTATTGCAATCTTGGTATTCCATTTGGTAAATTCCTGATAATTTCATAACTGGTGTGCTGTTTTTAAGTGGGTGATTCAGTAGATAAATTGGCAGCAGCACATCATTCTTGAACATATGACCACCACATTAAAAAAGATATCAGACTACTCAAACATGTTAAAAGACAGATGGAACTCAGTACTTTGGAAAAAATCTTTATAACAAAAAACCAAGACGTTATGATTTTTTAAATTCCTCCAGTTAATGGTGTCATCAGAATGGCCAATAGGTATGAGGGGACATCACAGTACAGAAAGAACTACGAACCATAGCAGCGAGAATGCCAGTCGACCATGAGCTGAGGATGGAAATTATGGTTTTCCCCGCATCTAGTCCATAAAAATGAGATGTAAATGGAGTTGACCATTTTTAATAATGATTCAATAGCTTTACTGTTTATATCACTTCCTTTTATTATTTGCTATGTTGCTTTAAGTTCATTTTTTCCAAGTTTTTTGTAAACCATTTATTGAAAATTTGTTTTGCAGGTGCTTATGGTGCAATAATGGAAGAAGATAGTGCAGCAGACAAATTCTGTGAAGAAGACATTGATCAGATTCTAGAACGCCGTACACAGATTATTACTTTGGAGTCAGAGAAAGGTTCTACTTTCTCAAAGGCAAGTTTTGCCTCATCTGGTATTCGGGCAGACATTGATATTGATGATCCAGACTTCTGGAAAAAGTGGGCTAAGAGAGCTGATATTGATACAGTGGAGGAATGTGATAAGGTAATGTATAATGCATCTTCAGAAACTTAATGTTAGTTTTAACTAGAAAATCTTTCTTTTTCAGAAAGGAAGGACATTATGATACAAAATTTCATTTTAACACTGTTGTGGTATCGATTAATATCAAACACTGAATAATCTTCAAACCTTGAAAGTAGTAATTCCATCTGGTTAATACAATTTAAAATGAAACCAATTCTGCTTATGTTAATTTTGATAATTATTATACTAAATAGAGTTCGTTGTATGTTGCCAAAGCAAGGTAAAATGTCAAGAGAAGCTTTGAGTTTGCTGCATACTGTGACCTTCCATGTAATGCAAAAGTTGAGAACTACGAGAACTTAAAACAGCTAATCACTAAGGTCGGTGACTCATTTCTTTTATGAATCTATAAAACTCAAAATTTAGGCATTTAATGATGGTCAAATAAAAACAGTCGTTTGCAGCTTGCCTATATTGGTAATTGAGACACTCATGAAAATACATACTCATGTCTTAATAAATGCCATTATCGGCTTGTTGCATAAGTACTACAGTATTACAGAATTGATGCAGGCCGTAAGGTGTGAGTTTTTTTTAATACTGCATGTTACTGAATTTCTTCGTTAATTTCCTGAGGTTGTAGCAAAGTGGCTTCTCGTACCCCTAGAAGTCAAGCAAACTACTCCATTTTCTTGTATTATTTTTCTTACAAGTACAGGGTGCGGCATTTAAAGTTTCCCATTTTCAAAACCGTGTAACACATTTATTTATCACTTAAATTAGCTACATTGAACATTAAAAGTCTTGGATTTGCAATTCTGATCTTACTTTTTGAATATGATGTCCTTGAGATGCCCTCCATTAACTTCAACACATTGCTGCTATCTCCCTCGTACACTGGCCATTACGCATTGTGTGGTGTCTTGCGTAACATTTGCATTTTCCTGCAAATCCACGCATAATCCACAAGCTTCCACTTCACAGTCCTAAGGTCGTGGTGTGGTGCGCCATTGCAGCACAGGGTATTATTGGCCCTTATTTCTTTGAGAGCGATAATGGTGCTTCGGTTTCTGTCAACTCTGAATGTTACAATCACATGCTGCAAACTTTCTTCCTACCAGAATCGACACATCGTAACTTGGATATTGAGAGATTATGGTTTCAACAGAATGGTGTTGTAGCACATACTGCACATCTTTCAATGGACACCCTTCATGCTGGTTTCCCCAGCCGAATTCTTTCCAAATTCTTTCCCTCCAAATCTCCCGACCTTACTGCAGCAGATTTATTTTTTCTGTGGGACTATCTGAAGTCTAAAGTTTTCGCTCATGCCCTCCCTGACATTAATAGTCTTAACAATGCAATTCAGCAGGAAAGTGCAAATGTTACACAAGACACAACACACCACGTAAAGGCCAGCGTACGAGGGAGATTGCAGCAATGTGTTGAAGTTAATGGAGGGCATCTCAAGGAAATCATATTCAAAAAGTAAGACCAGAATTGTAAATCCAAGACTGTAAGCCATTTAAAAATGTTCAATATAGCTTATTTCTTTGTTAAATAAATGTGTTACACGGTTTTGAAAATAGGAAACTTTAAATGCCGCACCCTGTATATACTGTAGACAGTTTGCAACTAAACAGTACTCTGTACAATATTATGGGTATAATAATCGGTGGATGAAATAGATGATATTTGTGTTTTTTCCAGTCACCTATAATTGATAATATTTATTTGTCTTCAGAATGAGCTTGTTATATCTGAACCACGCCGTCGAACCCAGATAAAAAGATATGGTCATGATGAGAGTGTGGTTGATATGTCTGATCTGGAGAGTTCTTCAGAAAGTGATGAAGATCCATCAATTGGTGTTGGAAGAGGCAGAGGTTAGTATTTGTGTGTGTGTGTGTGTGTTTGTAACTAACATTTTCTTTTCCTAAGCCTAATGTAAAATTGTGGTTCAATAGTTTAATGTACAACTTACTGTAGTGGGTATCTTTTAATGTTTTGAGAGTTGATGTTTATTTTGGTACTTGATATATTTACATTATTCATACATTAGAAATAATATGAATTATTTTGAAATTCCAGGAAGAAGAAGTAAACATGGCAAACATGGGAAGAAGTCAAGGCTGAAGTTTTGGAGTGATGACTATGTACCTAAAGACGGTGAAATCGTTTATGGAAGTTGGGCTAGAAGTGAATGCTTTAAAATTGAAAGAGGACTTCTTACTTTCGGGTTAGTGGAACTTTACTGTACTGTTGTTTCTTTTGTTCTTAAGTCCTTGTAAGTGGAAAATAAATTTATAATTGTTAGTAGTAAATGGACTATTACACTTAAAATTGTTGTATAATTGAATATCACTTCACTGTGTAATTCCCAGAAATAGTTACTTATAGTAAATGGACTTCTCATTCAAGACTGTGAGATATTTACTCTTGATATGTTTAATCTGAATCAGTGGGTACAAGTAAGTTTTAGATTTGCTTTATCCATTTATGAACTACTACAGAACCATTCTTCCTCATCTTGGAACAGATAATGTGTTCACTGGTAACTGCTCATGGTTATTTTCATGCTTAGTTTGTTATCTGGATTATTCCTGTTACACTCAAGATCATTGCACATTCAGGATCAAAATTTATTTCAGATGGTGCATAGAAAACCCTTCCCCTTTCAATTAAAGCCACACCTAACATAAAGCTATAGAAACTATTTCTCTTATTATAAATATTATAAAGATTTTGGAACTTAACACAGTGAAGTGAATCAATATTTTATTAATATGAGTTGATTAACACACTTGAACTTCACTTACCACTGCCCACTGTTATATTTAATTATTTACACCATGGGTACAATCCCTGAGCATACTGCAATACTGCTGGCAATATGAACAATGATGACAAAATTTATGTGATGTAATATCAGAACTAAACATGTGCACAGAGTAATTTCTTGGATAGGCCTCCAGTTTTTATACTTTAAATAAGGTAGTAGATGGTCGGTAGTTTAAATTCAAACTTCACTTAATTGTTTCTTTTCAAGAATTATGATTTCAATCAGCCTCCTGATCATCCTCAGCTTGTGTCCCAAGTAAAATATTATTTATACTTTATTATTCTGAAAAGTATGTTATACTGAAACAAGATAATCTGTAATAATTAAAAAAATAGTGATAAACAGTAACAGCTATTGAATCATTATTAATAATGGTTGACATATAAACACTTATAGTTCCACTTACGCCTCATTTTTATGGACTAGTTTCAGGGAAAACCATCATCCTCATCCTCATTATGGTTTTCGCCGAAACTAGTCCATAAAAATGAGATATAAGTACAGCTTTATAAATTACAGTGTATAAATTTTTCATTTTTTATAATGATAATTGTAATTCTACATTAATTAATACCACTACACAATATGCCTTTGCCAAATGTTTGTATACCGTATTTATCCGAATATAAGCTGCGCCTGCCTTTTTAGCAGAAAGTAAAGGAAAAATAATTAAATTAACCCCAAAGTGAAACAATAAATTGCCTCGTTTTCATGATATTAAAGTAACACATTTCTTAGCCAAAATAGGCCTGAAATAAGAAAAAGAAAATATCAGCTGACTTAAGTTATGATATTCTAATTTAATATAATTAAATAAAATTGATGAAAAAGAAAACAGAAATGAGTACTTTACACTTATATGACTTTCAGCGTTGAATTGCACACGATTTTTCTATTTTTCTTAACTGCACTTTCAGTTACCATCTGTGCAAAATTGACTTTATTTACATTCCCATACGTTACGGCATTGCTTTACTTCTGAGCAGCTCATAATACATGTATATTCTGTAATACCGCTACCAAATATGACAAAATACGCAAAACATCACTTGCTTATGCATTTTTACGCATCTTCTATGATGCTTAGATTAAAATGGATATATTTTCGATGTTAAATCGATTAATATATCGATAAACCTGGAGATTCGAGATAATCAATAGGTGGCGGTGATTGGAGGAGGGGAACCAGCTACGATGGATCAACTGGCTATATTGTGCTCTTATACTATTATTGCCTAAAAACACTGTATGTGATTTTAAGCCGCAGGCATATTTTGCTGGGCTTAATCTAGGGGAAAAAAATGCGGCTTATATTCAGATAAATACGGTATTTGAAGGAATTTTTCTTTAACATAGTTGATGCTATTGTTGATTTTATATTGTCAGCACATGCCACGTCTATTTATTTTCATTCCATCCTCAACATTTCTAATCATTTCTACCTTCTGTTCTATACTTACCTGCTTTCTTCGTCTGCGTTGTCTCAAATATACTAATTCAAAGAGAGTGCAACACAAAAGTAATGTCCTTAGTTTCCAATATTTAGAAGAACATGAAAATTTGAATTCGAAGATGCATTATACATAGGGCCCTGATTTATTGGTGAAATAAAGTGGCTGATTTCGGTGTTAACTTCCTTCTATTTCGGTGGGTATTTCGTGAAATAAATTACTTTATTACATTGGGAACAATGCGCAATGATAAACTTTGCTTCTTTATTTACATGAACTAACACCCCCCCCCCCCTCCCCTCATTTCTGTATTCTTCTGCCCTTGTATGAAATGAAGTAACTTTCGATTTAGACATGATTAGAGTTAATGTTCAAATATAATGACGAGAAATATTATCGTAATTTCTACTAAATACCAACAGATAGCCATTTGCAAACAGAAGTGCCAACTGTGGATAAAAGACGAAATCTGTTGAATATAAATAACAAACATTCTACACTCTTCTGCTGTAATCGATCATAGGCATCACTAACTTGGCAAAGAGATAGCGGGAAAGGAGAGTACTCAACAGGACAAACCAGGTCACAGACAATCTTTGCGAAAATTCTGCAATTTTTGTAATCGATCACAAATATCGATATATCGGTAAATCTTCGACAGCCACAGAAACATCAGAAAAAAAGAATGCTACTAAGAAATAGAAAATACAGTACACCAAAACACAATATTGTGACTTTTAGGCACATTTTTGTGCTCATTTCTCACTTTACGGACAGAAGGGACATATTTCGCGCTTATAGACACATTTCGCGGAATCGAGTAAATTTCGCGATATTTCGTGGATTCAATTTGGTTCATATTGGTATTTTAAGCATATAAAAGCTAAGTATGGCTAAGGGAGGCTCTTTTATAAAATTTCGCGCTTATCGTTGTTACCTAAAAATACGGCCCCTAATTATACAGTATATGAAACTACGCTTCGATTCACGCTTGGAGCAACTTGTTCCTCCATTGAACTGCATATTATTTCATTATTGATTGCTTACTGTCTTTTGAAAAAGATATAAATTCCACAATTGATCATTCTTGCCAAAGCAGCATAGGAAAATAAAAATTAAGTAACATATTAATATACATTTAATAAATATTTATGAACAAAATAAGGATGTAACAGCCAATTATTAATTTTTAATGTTTAAATTTTGAGTACTTAATAATTAAATACACGTAAATAATGGAACTGTAAAAATTAAGTATTTTTGTTTTATAATGTACTGAAAAGTACTTTAAACTGAGATCTGATAATAATGAGATTCAACAGTACAAATGACAAAAGTGTAAGCTGAATGGAATATGTTCCATCTCAGTAGGGGTGTATAGATTTTTACTGAAAATAGTTACTGAGAGGTTTTCAGTCTTACTTCATTGCATTATAGGGATGTGCTATCATTACAGCAAGGTCACTAGAGATCTGGAGGAATACTTAGAACGGGACAGTTCTTGGAGAGCTGAATGATCACAGTATCAAGCATATTATGCTGAAAACCATGCGTCCGTTTCTGCCCAGGACAGAATTTCCTTTAATTTCAACAGTGAAATAGGACTGAAAACCTCTTAATAAATGTATTTGGTTGGTTAAAGCTTCAGAGTTGAAGAATTGTGTTCATTAACCAGTTAAAACCCACAGCTGTAATCTTCATTGAATGCACCCTCATGCTTGCTATGTTAGAGACAGGGCTAATGTTTAGCAGTATACACATACTTTTAATCAAGTAGACTTGGATGCCAGATTCACAAAAAAGTTTCCAAATAAGTGACATTCTCCAGTCTTTCCTGAATATTTTCTTCTTGACTATCCTGTTTCATGATGACCTGCCATGCTAATACTGAGGGAGCTATAGGCTCTCCATGAGTTGAACAAATATAACTGAATCCTAAAATCTCTCATTATGCTAAACTGTGATGTAGGAAAATATCTAAAATAATTCAAATGACTTTTAGGTGGGGACGATGGCCAGAGATCCTTACTCATAGTCACTTCAGACGAGGCTGGAGAGAAAGTGACGTGGAAGATTGTGCTCGTGTCATTGTAAGTAAATCTGCAGCATTTTTACACATTTTTATACTACAGAGGAACCTTGTTAACATGTTTTTATATGGGCTGAAAAAGTTGTCATAAACAGGAAAACGTATACTGAAAAATTAAAATAAAATTCTAAAGGAATAAGTAGATATTCCTGAAGTTGCACAATATGACCCAAAAGGACATTCCAAAACTACATACCATAGCTCCTATATCAGAGGTTTTCAAACTATGCTTTGTGGCTACCAGGGGCATCGTGGCCTTACGGTAGCACAGATATATAGAGATAGATCGGCAATGGTGAATGCTGTACTATTGGCGGCAGTGAAGCCACGTTGATGCACGGACCGCCATATTACTGCACTGTAGCAGCTGATCGAGTACAAGCCACAAGAGCGTTACAGTGATGTGAATTTTAGCATTTTAGCTAATAATGCAATTGGACTGAAGAGTATAAATCCTTTTTGTAAAATGGTGAATACCTGTGTGGTATTCGGGTGTAATTTTTCATACTACGACAGAAAGAAACAAGGAAAGGAACACGTTTCAATACATTCGTAAGTAGGCCGTTCATTATTATTGTTATCCATTTCATGCATTATACATGCTTTAGTTTCTAGGAATGTATTATATGGTTGTAAATAACCATAACCTAATATTGTTAACTCTTTCATACACTGTAAATAGTCATATATTACTTTAGCATTTAGAAATTGCAAATAAACTTAAACTCAATTTATGCGTATTTTTTGCATTGTAAATAATAGGCCTATTTTGCTTTAGTTAAGAGGAATATTTTATATTTTTATAAATAACTATAAGCATACATTGATAGCTATTTCTTGTATTATTCAAACTTTCTTAAGAATTTTTTTAAATTTTGGATTTTTATTTTGGATATCTGAATTTTTTATGCTTTTGGATTTTTTAAATTTTGGATTTTAGGATTTTTTATTTTTTGAATTTTTTAAATTTTTTATTTTTTAAATTTTGGATATTTGAATTTTTTTACTTTGGATTATTTTTAAAATTTTGATTTTCTAAATTTTGGATCTTTGAATTTTTTAATTATGGCCTTTTTGATTTTTTAATTTTATATTTTTAATTTATTTTTATTTTTTAATTTTGGATTTTTAGACTTAAAATTTTGGATTTTTTATTTGAATTTTTTGATTTTTTAAATTCTGGAATTTTTTGTTTTATTAAATTTTGGATAAGCCTAATTATTGAGTTGATTGTTTTCTGTGCAGTCCGTTCCGTCACACCAAACTAATTTCGTGACGATTTTGTCCGTAACGCAAGCTCTCGATTTAATCCTACCGCGGCTAAAGAAGTTTCACATCAAAAACCTAATTTTTAGCAAGTAATAGGAACCAATACTTGAGAAAAATAGGAAGAGGACATGCTTTTTCAATGTGGTTTCAGTGTGTTTACTAGTGGATACAAAATTTCCAATAGAAAATTGTGAAAATAGACTTTAATCTAAGTTCTCGTGATAGTTTCCCATTGAATTACGTGTAGTTAAATGGGTGTCTTCTGGTGAGGCAAGATGGCGGCATAGCGCAAGGCTAGGCTTCACCGCCGTGACCCAGATTGCCGGGCTGTGTACGGTAGGGATGTTAACGAGGTTCCACTGTATTCTTGAACAGAAATGTATTACAGTAAACTCTCGATAATTCGGACCTCAGTATACCGGACTTTGGATAACTCGGACAGATTCTTGGTGATCCAGACCCAGATCTACAGCCATTCTATGGCTACTTCAGAACTGCAAGAGAATTAATTATTCAAAAGCAACAGAAACAATATGTACACAGAAGACAGTTTACAGTTTCTTTCGGCCTAAATCTTCTCAGAAAAATATGTTCATAGTGCCCCATCATCATAATATTGTACCTAATAATTTAACAGTGTGTATTTCAGACTCTGACTAGAAATTTCAATATAGAACTGAAGTGTTATTCTTTTTTGTTCCAGTTGTAAGTGTTAATATTATGTTCTGCCTCATACGTTTTGTTATTGCAGCTTAAACACGAAATTTCGTTACTTAAATACCATTTCCTAATTTACTCTCCATAAGCCGGACATTTCATAATTCGGACAGACCCCCGCCCACTTTAGTCCAGTTTATCGAGAGTTCACTGTATGTAATATTCATCATTAGGGCCCTGATTTATTGGTGAAATAAAATGGCTGATTTCGGTGTTAACTTCCTTCTATTTCGGTGGGTATTTCATGAAATAAATTACTTATACTACATGATAAACTTTGCTTCCTTATTTATATTCCATTTCTATATTCCTCTGCCCTTGTAAGAACTGAAGTAACTTTCAATTTAGGCATGATTAGAGTTAATGTTCAAATATAATGAATATATTATCGTAATTTCTACTAAACACCATCAGATAGCCATTTGCAAACAGAAGTGCCAACCATACCACTGTGGATAAAAGACGAAATCTGTTGAATACAAGTAACAAACATTCTACACTCTTTTGCTGTAATCGATCATAGGCATCGCTAACTTGGCAAAGACGTAGCAGGAAAGGAGTGTACTCAACAGTACCAACCAGGTCACAGACAGTCTGCGTAAATTCTGCAATATTTGTAATTTACAAATATCGATATATCGGTAAATCTTCGTCAGCCACAGAAACAGCAGAAAAAAAAAGCATGCTGCTAAGAAATTAAAAATACAGTACACCAAAACAATATTGTGATTTTAAGGTACATTTTCGTGCTCATTTCTCACTTTACGGACAGAATGGGCATATTTCGCGCTTATAGACACATTTCTCGGAATCGGGTAAATTTTGCGATATTTCGTGGATTCAATTTGGTTCATATAGAGCGCAGGCTGCTGTAGACCCCCCTCCCCCCCGTGGGAATTTCCGACACATATATGTTTTTGTTGGTATTGCCATCTAGTTTCAGTTTTTAGTAGTTTGCCCTTTATCAATTACAGCATTTACCCGGAAATCCGGAGAAAATGAGATTTGTTTTAATTTTTCTTTGTTCTTTGCTCCTAATATGCTCAGAGAATTTCTGACTCACATATTTTCTTGTTGGTATTGCCATCTAGTTTAAGTCTTTGGTTGTTTGCCCCTTATGAATTACAGCATTTACCCGGAAAACTATGGAAATCCGCAAAAAATGAGTTTGTTTTAATTTTTCTTTGTTCTTTGCTCCTAATATGCCCAGGGAATTTCTAACTCACATATTTTTTGTTGGTATTGCCATCCAGATTAAGGTTTCAGTTG
The DNA here is from genome assembly GCA_964059195.1 of Ectobius pallidus. Taxonomy (NCBI): domain Eukaryota; kingdom Metazoa; phylum Arthropoda; class Insecta; order Blattodea; family Ectobiidae; genus Ectobius; species Ectobius pallidus. The sequence goes on from CAXKWD010000002.1 coordinate 124,502,335, forward strand.
TTTGCCCCTTATCAATTACAGCAAATCCCCAGAAAACTCAAAAAACCACGGAAACCCGGAGAAAATGACTTTGTTTTAATTTTTTTTTAATCTTAGTTCTTTGCTCCTAGTATTCAAAGGGAATTGGTGACTCATATGGTTTTGTGTTGGTATTTCCATGTAGATTAAGGTTTCAGTTGTTTGCCCCTTATCAATTACAGCATATCCCCATAAAACTCGGAATACCATGGAAAACCGGAGAAAATGACTTTGTTTTAATTTTTTTAAATCTTAGTTCTTTGCTCCTAGTATTCAAAGGGAATTGGTGACTCATTTGGTTTTGTGTTGGTATTGCCATGTAGATTGAAGTTTCAGTTGTTTGCCCCTTATCAATTACTGCATATCCCCATAAAACTCGGAAAACCACGTAAATCCGGAGAAAATGACTGTTTTAATTTTTTAAAATCTTAGTTCTTTGCTCCTAGTATTCAAAGGGAATTGGTGACTCATATGGTTTTGTGTTGGTATTGCCATGTAGGCTAAGGATTAAGTTGTTTGCCCCTTATCAATTACAGCATATCCCCGGAAAACCCGGCAAAACTACGTATATACGGAGAAAATGACTGTTTTATTCTTAAATCTTTGTTCTTTGCTCCTAATATTCAAAGGGAATTGGTGACTCATATGGTTTTTTGTTGGTATTACCATGCAGATTAAGGTTTCAGTTGTTTTCCCCTTATCAATTACAGCATATCCCCGAAAAACTCCGAAAACCACAAAAATTCGCAGAAAATGATTTCGTTTTAATTTTTTTTAAATCTTTGTTATTTGATCCTAATATTCCCAGGGAATTTCTGACTTACATATTTATTGTTGCTATTGTCATCTAGATTAAGGTTTCAGTTGTTTGCCAGTTATAAATTACAGCATATCCCCAAAAAACCACGGAAATCCACAGAATTTCTAGAACGCGGAAGTCAATTTCTCCGGATTTCCGTGGTTTTCGGAGTTTTCTGGAGATATGCTATAATTCATAAGGGGCAAACAACTGAAACCTTAATCTAGATGGCAATACCAACAATAAACAACATACGAATCAGAAATTCCCTTTGAATATTAGGAGCAAAGAACAAAGATTTAAGAATAAAACACAGTCATTTTCTCCGTATATACGTAGTTTTCCAGGTTTTCCTGGGATATGCTGTAATTGGTAAGGGGCAAACAACTGAAACCTTAATCTAGATGGCAATACCAACACAAAAACATATGATTCACCAATTCCCTTTAAATACTAGGAGCAAAGAACAAAGAATTTAAAAAATTTAAATGAAGTCATTTTCTCCAGATATCCGTGGTTTTCAGAGTTTTCCGTTGATATGCTGTAACTGATAAGGGGAAAACAACTGAAACCTTAATCTAGATGGTAATGTCATTAAAAAAACACATGAGTCAGAAATTCCCTTCGAATATTAAGAGCAAAGAACAAAGATTTAAAATATATAACACAATCATTTTCTCCGTATATATGTGGTTTTCCGATGATATGTTGTAGTTTGTAAGGGGCAAACAACTGAAACCTTAAGCTAGATGCCAATACCAACAAAAATGTGTGAGTCAGTAATTCCCTGGGAATATTAGGAGCAAAGTACAAAGAAAATGAAAACAAACTCATTTTTTGCGGATTTCCTTAGTTTTCCGGGGTTTCCGGATAAATGCTGTAATTGACAAGGGGCAAACAACTAGAAACTTAAACTAGATGGAAATACCAACAAAAAAAATATATGTGTCCGAAATTCCCACGGGGGGGGTTCATATATTGGTATTTTAAGCATATAAAAGCTAAATATAGCTAAGGGAGGTTGTTTTATAAAATTTTGGGCTTATCGTTGTTACCAAAAAATACAGCCCCTATTCATCATGTTTTACAGATTTTGTATTAAAAGAAAAGTGTAGGTTAGAAAATGTCTACATTCAGGCCTACACTTTTTTTAATGTGAGCCTAACTGATGGGAACAAGCTTATTGGCAAACACAAATTTACTAAAACTATAAATAAACTAAACAAAATCTGCCAATAATATGATCGCTAAGTTTTCATTGTGTTTATTGTAGAAGTATATATTTTTTTCTTCTTTTTAGCTTCTCTACTGCCTAAGGTATTATCGTGGTGATGATAAGATCCGCAGTTTTATTTGGGATCTGATAACTCCATCTGAGAATGGTGAATCCAAAATATCAAGAAATCACATGGGTAAGTTGGATTTTTCTGTATTGAGATGTTAATCTGTTTTTCTGTACATTTTAAAAGGACTTACAATTGCAGTATTTTTCATTTTGCTCTTTGTTTCATCAATTCAGGTATTACTTTAATTTTTATTTTGTTTGTAAGAAAATTCTTATATTACAAATCATTATTTTTTTCAAATATTCTTATTATTATAAATAAAACTGTAAGTTTTAAATCATAGACAAAGTTGGTTGTGTAAGATGCACTTTTTTACTTTGAAATCAGAGCCTTGAAAGTTGGGTGTCTGAAGTACATTAAACAAAATTAAAAGTATCGTAAATATTGCTGGAATACCATAGTTGTAAACAAACTGTTTTAAACGATAAGATTGTTACAAATTTTGGCAGACGTTAGGCCTACTTCAGTGCCCTTGTCACAATCATAGAATGAGGGTATACAATGCGAAAAGAAAGGAGTGTTAAGTTCTTTTATATGAAAGGAGTTGTCTCTGCTGGGTGGTTTAAAAGAAGGAAATGAATTACCTCTAAACAGCCTTGTCCCATTACACTTACCGTATGCTGAATTGAGAATTAGAGGGTGTAAAAGTATTTTCAGTCTTTCATGAGAAATCAGTTCAGTTAAAATCTACGTGATGCCACCTGTACAGAAGAGATTTTCGTACAACGCAGGTTTTAAGTTAGAAGTGATTTACACTGATTCCATTGTACAAAGTTATAATTTGTTTATGCAATGAAGTATTTTATTCCCTTTTAAATGTTTGGTTTAGAATCACATTAAATTTCTTTTCCTTTAAGTTTCCATCCTAAAATCAAGGTGCGTCTTATGGTCCGGAGCATCTTATGGTCTGTAAAATACGGTACAAATTAAAGGAAATCCCTCATGTTGCTTAAGAAATCACTATAATAAATTTACCACTCTTAAATCAGCGTTGATTGACACTGAAGTAATATGCACTTCATTTTGTAGGCTTAAATACACCCGTTCCAAGAGGAAGAAAGAATAAGAAACACATGAAGAAAGAGATGCGTGAAGGACGAATGGGTGAAATGCACCATGGACATCATGAGATTCAGGACTGGAGTCGTCATGAGAAATATGATGGAGACATCTTTTTAGAAAACAACTATAAGAAACATCTCAGCAGGCATGCCAACAAGTAAGTAAAATAAGCTTAAAGTAAAGATGTCAGAAACTTTAAATTTTAGTTATCTTTTCTTATGAAGAATCATGTGAGCTTACTTGGAGAGCTGTAGTGTATGTCTCAGCGTGATGAAAGAAGGGAACAACTGAGCAGAATTATCAACTTCCTTCAGCGCTATTGAGTAATGACCTTAACTGTCCTGAGCTACATGAAGACAAAAAATATACATTATAATGCTAATAAAATTTCCTAACCTATTAAGTGCTAGTATGGTACTTTATTCAGATTGTATGACGGACGGGAAATGTCTGTCTGTTTGTGTGTCTGTACAAGCGATAACTCGAATACGTTCTTCAGATTTTCATGAAACTTGGTATATGCATTTTATAATGTCCATAGGACGAAGCCTATTTGATTTTGGATCAAATTGGTTGATTGATACTGGAGTAATGCCTATTTAGCGCCTATTTTGTTAAGATTAGGCTGAATTCATCATATGCAGTTCAGTTCTTGTGACAATATTGTTTGCAGTGTTTATTTAGGGCTTTGGAAGTTCGAAATAATACTGAATGCTTTAAAGGATTGCACTTGCTATGAAGGAAACTGACATCGAAGTTCACTGGTTTACCTACCATAAATAGAGCTATCTGGAAAGTGTGAGGTGAGTACAGAGACACTAGTGCAGTGAGATCTCCTCCAAGAAAGGTTGTAAAGCCATGCTGTGTTTTAGATAGCCTTGATGACTTTATGAAAAGAGCTATTCAAGCTAAGGTTCATCAATGTGGCAAAAGGAAACCAAGCATAAAGTGATGGAGGAAAGTAAGATGTGTGATTCTGATTGCATGTGGACACTGTAGTCAACAGATTAATCAATGTAGGCGAAAGCTTGGATGCTGTTTCCGATATGGAATCAAGCCAGTGTCAGATGATTTGGATTTGAGGGTTACACCACTGCCAGAGAACTCTGATAATAATGTATGTAGGCCTCATTATTTCACAGTAATAGCCCGCTTAGATAGATTATGGGAGAGGAAAACTGACATAACGGGTAGAATAATACAAATACAATGTTCACATGCACTTACATTCTCAAAATGAATGGATAATACAATGCTGCGTTGCCAACTCACTCACTGACATAATTGTTTGCCCACTTCCAGATGAGCCAGAAACTTGAAATTTGACATACTTATAGCTTATAGCCTGTAACTGAAGAAAATATTTCAAAAAATTCTGATTTTTTATCCCCGAAAAACATTCAAAATGGTAGATGCTACTCTTAAGGTCTGTGCAGACCTCGTTTGGAGGCTTCGATTGCACCAGCAGTAGCAAATTTTGAGAGATCTACAAGTTTGGCCCTATGACTGTTTGTTGTATCTCTGTCGGTTATAGCTTAGAGTTAGATTTTTTGTTTCAAGTAATTTTTAATATATTTTCCTCAATGTAATCTTTGTCACAATTATAGGACATCTAGGATTGTAAATTTGGCGGGAATATTGGCACATATAACAGTTTCTCGCTACCCCCTAAGTAAGAGTGTTTATTTCTGTTGATTAGCAATAAAAAGAAATTGTGTATTGTGAAGTCAAGATTATATTTATATTATCTTGATATATTAAGATGTTAGGTACCATTTGCGGCCAAATGTAAGCCATGAAATAAGGCAAATTTCGTAAATGAAACCACAGATGCCATAATCTGCAAAATAAAACTTTTTCTCTCATTTTTCCTTATATACCGGTACGTGTATCACATACTCCTGCACAATGAGCATTTCATTTTGTTCCATTGTGGTGCAACTGAGATGCTATTTTGAAAAAAGATTGAGAAAATTTTGTTCTGATAAGTAGAGGTGTTTGAATTTTTTAAAATTCTTTTTGTAAGCTTTCTTGTTTTAACATTCAAAAGGTGGTGTTTTGTGTTTTTATTTTTTAAAGACACTAAAGACGTAGGACATCATGCATATATGATTATTGTTATTAAAATTAGATGGCATGTGTTCATGTGTTATTCAAAAAGGTAAACGGGCAAAATAACTACAGTTAGTTAAAAAGACTGTTGGCTACAACAATGTAACAGAATAATACACGCATATAGTAGTGGAAAAAAGCTGTTCTTTTTCTGTAACTGTTTCAACTGTTACTGCTTCTCAAACGAAACAGTTTCAAAATAAAGACTTTGTGGAACTTTATACAGTGAAGCAACTATAATAAAATTAATTTACTGTATGAGTCAACTCATATAGTAAATTAGTTTCAAAATAACCTGCTACCTGTTATTCTGTTGCGGCGGAAGAAACTGTTGGTTTTATTTACGAAATTCGCATTATTTCGCGGCTTACATTTGCCTGCAAATGGTACCTAACATCTTAATATATCAAGATAATTTAATCTTGAGATCAGAATACATAATTTTGTGTTATTGCTAGAGATAGGAATTTTTCGGTGTTTTCAAACCGAAGAAAGCGGTACTTTGAAATGTGAAATTCGGTGGTTTCAATTGAACTTTTCGGTATTTTCACAACTATAGCAGATTCACGGGAAAGCATACCTTTCATGTGCTCAATGGAATAAAATTTATCTTTCTGATATTGGAAAGCCCTATCCTTTGTGCTTAGTATCTTGAGGCCTTATTAATTTACTATTCAACAATTTTCACAGCAACAATCACGACAATCATGTGAGGTCTTATCATAAAACAAACCCAAAACGATGCCAAACTCTAAAGAGAACTAAATACGTCATACTAATAATAATCCTAATAATCGATAGAGCTTGTAAAAATACAATACAAAGGTATTTTTCATACTGAAGGTCGATCGTGACGTCCAAAGAGGTTGTAAAAACACAATAATAATAATAATAATGATAATAATATGAAGGTACTATATCTATCCGAATATAAGCCGCCTCTGAATTTAAGCCACATTTATTTTAGCAATAAAGTAAAGGAAAAATAATTAAATTAACCCCAAAGTGAAAAAATAAATTGCCTCATATTCATAATATTAAAGTAACACATTTCTTAGCCAAAATAGGCCTGAAATAAGAAAAAGAAAGTATCAGCTGACTTAAGTTATGATATTCTAATTTTATTTAATATAATTAAATAAAACTGACGAAAAAGAAAATAGAAATCAGTACTTTACACTTCATATGACTTTCAGTGTTGAATTTCGTGCGATTTTTCTATTCTTCATAACTGCATTTTCAGTTACCATTAGTTCAAAGTTGCCTTTATTCACATTCCCATACGTTACAGCATTTTTTTACTTCTGAACAGCTCATAATACATGCACAGAGATGCCAACTGCTACGGAATTTCCGTAGTTTCTACGATTTTCTTAACTGTGCTACGGCAATACGGAAATTGTACCAAATATTACGGATTTTACGAATCCCAATATCTATTTTTAAAATTCTTCGTTTTTCGTTTTTGACGTGAGTGTGTATTAACCAAAGAAGTTATACCTTACAGTTAGATCGTAAGTATTCTAGTTATAACATCTTTGGTGTTAACATATTTCCTCTTTTTTTATTATCACTGTAATGCCGCTGATGACTACCGACGCCGTTGCTTGCTAGACGTTTAATTGAGTGTTGCAGTGTGAGTGACGAGTGACGAGTGTGATGGACAAAAACGAACTGCGGCAAATCAGCTGTATCGAAAGCAGTACACGGAAGGCCTGTGTCTAGTGCATGCTGAAGTTCGAAATTGCATATATAATTTGCCCGAGACGTTGAGTCTCCCACCATCCGATTAGACTCACACTACTGATAACCACCTTTCAAGGTTGGCATCTCTGCATGCATATTCTGTAATACCGCTATCAAAAATGACCAAAATACGCAACAAATCACTTGCTTACGCATTTTTACAATGCTTCGATTAAAATTGATACGTTTTCGATGTTAAATCGATTAATATATCGATAGTCCTGGAGATTCGAGATAATCGATAGATGGTGGTGCTTGGAGGAGAGGAACCAGCTACGATGGATCAACCGGCTATATTGTGCTCAATTTTACCATTACTGCCTAAAAACACTTGTACGCGATTGTAAGCCGCAGGCTCATTTTGCTGGGCTTAATGTAGGAAAAAAGTGCGGCTTATATTAAGATAAATACGGTACTTTAGCGTTCAGCAAGTTTTCAATAATTTTCGTTTTCGGCCTCTTTCTCGTAAAAATGTAAAAATTTGTGCCAAAATCGCATTTTAAAGTAAAAATTTGCGCCAAAATCGCATTTTAAAATATAAATTCGCCCCAAAATCACATTTTCATGCAAAATTCGCATCAATTCGCGAGTACAAAAAGCATTTTTCAGGGTACTGTTGTGTGTGTTGAAGCTAGTTATCATTCCTAATACAGTTCTTAATAAAAATCGTTAAATTCGCGATCGCGAAAAATTCCTATCCCTAGTTATTGATAATCAACAAAAACAAACACCCCTACTGATAAGGGTAGCCAATAGTCTTTTTAACAACCTGTAGCTTTTTTGCCCTATGGATTATAATAGTGCGATGATTTGGCAACATTTAAGTGGTCAACCAGAAAACTGAAACAAAAACAAAACTTTTTGAAGTTTTTCATAAACCTTTTTGGAAGAGTAGCAGACATTTTCTTGTTCCATTGAACAACAAAAAAACAATTAATAACAATTCAATTCTTTATTCACCGTAGGGATACATGATCCATGGCTTCGTCATAATAACACAAAATTTACATTCAAAGAATAATTAAATACACTTTACAAATATATCAAACAAGAAGAATACAAAGAATTAATAAGATTAATATTATTGAAATATCTTGATATCATTCTTTTAATAACAATTCAATTCTTTATTCACCGTTGGGATACATGATCATGGCTTCGGCGTAATAACACAAAATTTACATTAAGAGAGTAATTAAATACTCTTTACAAATATATCAAACAAGAAGAATACAAAGAGTTAAAAGAATTAATAAGATTAATATTTAAGTGGAGGGAAAGGAAATACACATTAAATCCATGTCTGGGATATTAATCCAAGTAAGAATCAGTTTGAAAAATTTTATGTCATAACCGGGATTTGAACACGGATCTTCGGCTTAACGCGCCGATGCTCTACCATTGAGCTACCATGACAACATGCCAGTCTGACATCAGTCTGACATTAATATTATTGAAATATCTTGATATCATTCTCTTGTAATCCTAAAGCTGACTTATTGAAGAATAAGATGGTAATTTTGAACTTGATACCGTATTGGCCCGAATATAAGACGATGTTTTTTCCCTGAAAATGTGCTTTTAAAAACTGTACTCGTCTTATACGCGGAGCCTAAGATTCAACAACTCTCCATTCCTGAATGCAGCTGTGCACGTGGGAAGAGGCAATGCAGCGAGTATCCCCAAGCAAATGACGTGCGTCCGACCCAAGGTCAAAGCCGCGCGTAAATTATCGAACTTGACCGAACTAATTATTCCCGACTTCGAGCTTCTGTTTGTACTTCACCAGGACCTTCTGATCCTGACTGCACTGTTACTTGCCTGCGCGTCTCTATTATCTACGCGTAAATCTTTTGTTTGACCACCAGTCATGGCAGACGATGTGGAAAAGAAAGCATCTTCATTGTCTCAATGCGTAAATAAAGGTGAGAGAAGAAGTTACGACATGAACTTCAAAATTCTGTTTTATGTGAAGCAAAATAAGCTATTTTATTTATTTTTTTGTAACTACCCTTCAAAAATTCAGGGTCGTCTTATATTCGAGGTCGTCTTATTTTCGGGCCAATACGGTAATATAAATTTGCCCTCAAAGGACCAATATGAAATTCATTAATTACGAAAATATATCGGCTATTTCTATGGAGAGAGACAGGAGGTCATAAAATCATTTGTATCAAGAAACGTATGTTTTAAGAGCTTTAATTTTAATTACTTCTTGAAAATACTGGTATTTAAATTTAGTAAAGATGGTGGTAACTTATTATACATACGCATGCCCATGCTGAGTAAGCTTTTGGTAATTCTATGACAATTAGTATGGAGGTCATTGGATGTTCTTGTATAATATGAAGTTCTGAATTAAAAAAAAAAAAATTGTTTCAATGTATGACATTTTTTGCTAGGTGTTCTAATTGGTACTCGCAATATTGTTTTTGTTATTCTTTTTTTAATTTTAAAAATCTTAGATGCTTTTGAAGAAGATCCCCTGTGAAGGGGATTGCATAGCAGATTAAAAGCATTGTGAAGTCGCTGAAGTCTTTGTGATAGGTTTATGTTTAAGTCTGAAACTAGAGTGTCACTATAATCGAAATATGGCATTATGAGGATGCAAAGAAGAGTATTTTTTTAGTGTCAATGGCAGGAAATTTTTAAAGTGCATATACGAGTAGATTATAGAAGATATTTTTTTACATAGCTCTGAAACATGAAAATTCCAGCTTAGTTCGTTCCACTTCGTCGTCTTGTTCATCTATTACTCCTCTTGTGTGAGCACATCTTAGGATTCATGACTGTCAGATATTTCATTGGCTACTGTTGGTGATTTTGTGAAGACCATTAAGAATAATTATATTTTTAAAGCGCTGTTTAATCGGCTTCTGAAAAGTGGATATCATTTGGTGAAAGCAAAATTCATTTGGCTGCTGACCTGTTATACCCTGCTGCACCCGAAGAACTACTTGACGTAATAGGTATTACGAGTGAAGTGACTCGTCATTATAGGCCAAAAAATAACCCTAATTTATACAGCACATGAGATTCACCTTGATAATCCTAAACACTTTAACATGTACTAACTACTCAGAAGTTCTACTAGAATATAAACACTTGTATCAGAGGAGGGTATTATTCATTATTATCAGCCGTTCCCATAGTGTTATGGAAAGGGAGCCTGATTACACATAGGCCTATATGGGAAGTAGGAACCTTGCTTTTCCGTGACACCCAAGCGACACAACGGCAAGAGGTAGGTAAGGGTGGCCTGCAAACCTCTCCCATAGACAACTGTGTGAGGCTACTGATGTTTCAAATTTATGAGATCTGCAATTAATTTTCACCCACTTAAAGTTTATATGAGCAGCTAATTTTTATATCTGTAACGAAGACCTGTGATGTGCTAAATTTGAGGGTAGGTTTCAACCTGACAACCTGTACAATTCCCTTGTTAGTAAAATTCACTTGTAAGGGAAGAGGCCAGTTTCATCTTGACTGAGTATACACCAGATTAGGTCATTTCCCTTTTCTTTTTGTTTTGTAGTTCTTAAATTATGAAGTATATTTTGTAAACAACAAACTTGTCATAACCTTTTCTGCATTTCCAGAGTCCTGTTGAGGGTACGGATGTTGTACTATATCAAACATGAGATCATTGGTGATCTTGTACAACACATCACAGATGGAGTTCATATCAGGTAAGTGAAGTAACTGGTTCTAAAATAACAAAAAATACATGTCAGTCACAATCTGTTTGCTCTCACCACTTCACTGCACAAAAACAAGTTCCCGTTTTGTAATATTACTCTTCTACTTACATGTGCCAAGTAGAACTGCAGCTGCCATTTGCACCATAAGCATGTGGCGTAGTTCCCCTGCAGCTTAACTCGTTTTTCTTTGTCTTTGCTTGCATACATGTTTTAGATAAAAAATAATAATAATACTGTTATTACCATTTTGTTATTATTATCATTATTGTCAGTATTCATTTTTTCACTGCCTTACCTACTTCAGGATAGGTTTTGTGTGCAGATAATATTTGTGATGTCAAGGAAACAAATGAGAAATTACTAGAGGTAAACAAATTAAAAGGGCATCTAGATTGTAGACTGTAACCGCTTTAATGTGATTACATGGCTTTTCTGTTCTGATTTATTTTGAATTCCCAAGTATAATAAATTAAGCTTCACATCTGATATTACTACTTTATAAACTTGAAAAATAATCTGAAGAAAACTTTCGAAGGTACTGCACGAAAGTATACATGTACCGTTGAGCATACATTTTTTTCAGCACTCATCTTTGTAGGCCAATTAGTATCAAGACTTAATCTAGTTACGTTAGGTCATCTTGGTTTACGTTTGTTTACCTTAGATAAGTGTGAGTTACATACAATTTCAAATAGGTTACTATTCAGGAGGTTTGTTTAAGTTATACTAGTTTAGATTAAGTTGGGCTAGGATAGCTTAGGGTACCATATTAAGTTAGGGGTATGGTCCTTAAGCTAGAGTACGTCATCTAAGTTCTGTTTCCTTGACTGGTTGTATGTTTTTCTTTCTTCCCCATAATCAAGGATCAGAAATAATATATAGTAGAGTCTCGATTAACCGAATTTCCGTATTATGTGAGCCTAAACTAAGGGAAAATATAAAATTAAAGATTCGCTGAAGATCGCAAATCGTGATCATATTTTTGGTTGTGTTAATTTTTTAGTTTTTCAAAGGTATGTTTTTTGTATTATTTTTACTTCATGTCAATATATATCAATACAGTGATATTGCTGCTTTCGTAGTTTGATCGTATTTTCTTTTTCTATTTTCCTGGTCCCCTTTTACTGTATATCCATGTTAACCAAAAATTTGCTTATCCAATGTTGCTGTGGTCCACATTAACTTTGTTAATATCTGATAAGTTGTTGCCTAAAATACCATGTAATTCTTCTTGTGTTGAAAACCCAAAATGTTTTTGTGTACAATATAACGTGGTGATAATCTGATTACATGCCTTCTGTAGTGAGGCATTATTTTTGTGAAAGATTAACTAAATAGCTTCTAGTTGTTAAAGCAGTAATATCAGAAATAAATACTGCAGTAATTAATTCATAATACCGACGTGTGCATAGAGGTGGGAATATGTGATTTATTTTCAGAATTTTAAAGGAATTCTGTGTAAACCAGTCATCAGATTTCAGGATCAGAATGTTGTACACTCCATTTTGATGACAATCCACAAAATAAATTTTATCATTGACTACACTCTTCTAGATTATTCTCTAGTCCTCCTCACCATTATTGTACTTTATAATGAAATAACTGATACAACATTTATAGGTTAACTAATAGTTTTGTGCATATGATATTCCTCCCAGAGAAGTGAGCAGCTAGAATCATTGTTTATATTTTAGTTATTGTACCTGCTGAGACATACACTACTACCCGCACACAATTTCTTGGGCACTCGGCTCCCTAGTCCTCATTTGGTAGGTTTCGTTCAATTCCGTAGGCCATGCTGACAACATTGAAACTCGAAGTACGCTATACACCCTGACATCTAGTGGCTTCAATACTAGGCTTTCATTCTATCTCAGGATCCTTATTTATTTATTGACATTATCTTTTCTGACGCATGGAATAATGGGAAAAAATACAATTTTGCGAATTGCTGATTTCACAAACACGTCATTGTACATCCAACACTTCCTCACCCCTTTAAGAATTCCGTATGTGCTAATTTCTGACGCTCCCATGAACTCTGAGAGACTTTCATGACTGATGAACTTTCATGGACTGAAAGTTGAGCGAACTTTTCACAAAACGTATTAAATACGTTTAAAATTAGGCCTATAGTTCTCTCCACTTTTAGATGCCTTACCTCTCTTACGTTTTACAACACGAAATGGTGAAGCATGTTCTGCTAAGACTCTTCTTTATGCTTAAAATTAGTCATCCAGTGTAAAAATATTGAGTCTATATTATATAATATTCTATTCCTGGAGGAAAATGACTTATTTGATAACCAAACCCTTATGATGTGTAATTAATTGTTACGCAATACCGTCACCACGTTACATTATTGGACTGCATTAAAATCGTATATTAAATGTCACTACATAAAATAGCGAGGATGATTCATCGGAAGTAATTATCAAATTCGGCATCCAATTTATTGTTTGTCCACCACATACCTCACACTTACACTGTTGATGTGCGCTTACCATATGCGCGATTCTGCTGAAATGTGATTTCTTTGGTTGACAACACTGCAGAAAGACTGGCGGACTAGCTATGTTTTGTTCCCCCCCAACCCTCACTTTCCCGTAAAACCAGCGCCCAAGAAATCGCACGTGGGTAGTAACCATATTCAGGATCCCCAAGGTCAGTCATGGTTTAATTATATGATATACCTTTTGTTGTATTACAACAGTAAAAAAATCATTAGATTATATTATTTTAAGAACATTTAAAATGTTGCTGAATTAGTGAGAAATTTCACATTAGTTTACCTTGTATTTATACTACACACAACACAGATAAGAAGTAAAAATTCAGTAAAAGTCTTGCTTGTTTGCCAGAATAGATAGGTTAAGATGCCATAGACCTTTATTCTGAACTTAGAGAATTTTTTTTGGTGGGGGGGGGACATCCATTACAAGCTGGCAGTTTGCTTTGGTCTTTGGTGGAAAGCTTCTTAACAGCAAACTCCCAATTTAAAAGGGGAAACAGATAGATGAATGAGCGAGCAATTTAGTGTTTTGCAAAATAAGGTATAGATTTCGTCTACGTGTCATTCACCACATGATAGTTGGGATAATGGAATTCAGTTCATAAGCTCTACTATCCTACCACTCCAAGTAGGCAGAGACCAGGAATGTTTAGTTTGTATCAGTTTAATTCTTAGTTTAGTTATGGAGTCTGCAAAACATTCTGGTTTTCAAGATGGCCGTGACGCTAGATGTATCAGCTCTGTTTTGCTCTGCAGAAAATGAATTTAAAAAGGTCTTTGAAGTGTTAAATAAAGATAAAAGAACGGACCGTAAGTGGTGTGAAGGAGTGATGAATTCGATGAATGCTATAAAAGAGATTTTAGTGATTTTCAAGGACTCTTTAATGGATATGTCAGCACAAGCTAATGAACGTAAGTATACACCTCCAAATCTATCTTACAGTGAGATTGCGAAGTCTAATCCTAAAAAGACCAAAAATGTTGTAATAGTATCACCAAGAACACCGGATCTAGTAAAGGACTCAGAACAAACTCTTAAACTAATGAAAGAAAGTGAAAATAAAGTTCAAGTCGGCGTAAACAGTATCAAGAAGATAAGAAACAAAAGTGTTGTTGTAGAACTACGTAATGAGGTAGAATGTAAAAAATTCGTCGAGGATATGGAAAGGAAGGGTAACTATTTAACTGCAAGGATGCCAGCTAAACGGAATCCAGAAATAATCATACATGGGATTGAGAAAGATATTGGAAAAGATGATTTAATTCAATGCATTGTTGACCAGAATCCTGAAATTAGACACTGCCTCCTAGAATCCCCTGACCAGATGGAAGTGCGTTTTATGTAAATATCAAAAGACAACACAACATAGTTTGCTATCCTCAGAGTCACCTCTAGGATCTACCAAGCAGAGATACAGGGAGGAAAGCTATACATAGGTTGTAGCCGTTGCCCGGTAAAAGACCACTTACCTATCACACGCTGCTTCTCTTGTTGCGGTTTTGGTCATCTGAGTAAGGATTGTACATTTGGGAGACACTGCCAAATGTGTGCAGAAGATCACTCGCTAACAGAATGTCCCAAGAATACAATCAAATGCGCAAATTGTGTCAGAACAACAACAGAATGAATAGTAAACCTAATTTTACGCCATGTAATATTCAGCATGCAGCAACCGATACCAAATGCCCAGGTTACATCAAGATTGTTGAAATACTAACTTCCCGCATTAATTATGGCTAGTTTAACTATCCTTAATCAAAATGTGCACAAGTCAATAGTTCCAACGAACGAGCTAATAAATACGTCGGATTTTTATGCTCCAATTACTAACGCTGACATAAAAATTATATGTGTCCAAGAACCTAACATTACACAAAATCGCGTAGCAGGATTTGGACTTAACTGCAAGACCTATGTCTGATCAAATTGGAAATAACGAGCGAATCAGAGCAGCCACTATCACAAGATTTCCGAATGTTCTCTTGTTAGCTCAATATTGCACAGCGGACAGGGTTCTGATTTGTGTTGATTGGGGAGGCTTTGAAGTCTATATATGTAACTTATACTGTGCACCTGGAAACGACCTAAACAATCTGGAAAATGAACTTAATGTCCTACAAATGATCTGTGAAGAATTAAGAGGCAAACTTTTTCTTCTCACAGGGGATATAAATTCAAAACATAGTACTTGGGGAAGTCCCATAGAAGATGCTAGAGGAAAGTTGTTTTATGATTTTTTCTGCACCAATAACCTCTTTATATTAAATGACGGGGTTACTCCAACCTTCAAATGAGGTAGTTCCAATAGCTTCCTCGATGTGAGCGCTTGCAGCTCTTCTTTATTGCCATATGTATCCGAATGGAGGATTGATGAAACTCCAACACTCTCAGATCATGAATTAATAGTGATTACCCTATTTAATAATACCATTAATATTAATACATCGGCCAGTTCTTATCTAACGCGAAAATACAGAACCAAGAACATTAAATGGTCACATTTTCAGAAATCAATTTCACGAGAGATGAACAAATATTCCGAAATCTCAGAAATTTCTGGGGCCCACGAGTAAAATGAAGTAACTTCTCAGATTGTGAATAGCATTATTAAAGTATGTGATAAGCATTTACCAAAACTGTCTCAGAAACCAGTTAAGAATTATTGGTGGAACAATGAACTGAATTTGTTGCGAAAAAGGGTTCTAGCTTCACGTAGAAGACTCAATAGATGTAACTGTGATGCTCTTCTTCAGCAGTATGACGTTGTTTGTAGAAAACTTTTAAGAGAATATAAAATCAAAATTCGTGAAGCAAAATTTAATAGCTGGAAAGAACTTTGTACTCTCCAAACAAAGAGAAACCCCTGGGATGTTGTCTATAAAATATGCTGTAAGCCCCAAAATTATAATAAGGTGCTTACTACAATAAAAACCGAACATGGATATACAACAACAGCTGTGGAAACTGCTACTGTCTTTACACGAAACTTTTTCCCAGATGATATTACAGATAATGAGTACCAAAAAATAATAAGACTTGACTCCATTTTCCCTCCACATTATAACAATGATGAAAAGTTTTCAATGAAGGGGATTGAGAGCGTGATCATGAATCAAGATGACAATAAGGCGCCTGGTTTGGATGGTATTTCGGCCAGGATAGTTAAGAATATTTTTAAAAGTTCTCCATTTCTACTGTTTAACTTATATAATAAATGCTTGGAACTAGGAATCTTCCCCGCTGTTTGGAAAACAGCAATTGTTAAAATTATACCCAAACCACATAGCAAAGAGAAATTTCACGTTAAAGCTTTTCGGCCAATCTCTCTTTTACCTGTTATGGGAAAGATCTTAGAAAAACTCTTGAATGATAGACTCAGATACCACCTGTATAAAAACAACTTACTACACAATAACCAATTTGGCTTTACCCCAGGGAAATCAACAGAAGATGCTGTATTAGCGGTTACAAAATGGGCACAAAATGTTTTTGACAGTAAAGGAATAGGAATAATAGTTTCTTTAGACATCACCGGGGCCTTTGATAATGCGTGGTGGCCAAAAATTTTGCATCAGTTAAAAAGGAAGAAGTGTCCTCGTAATTTATACATTCTAACACAGAGCTATTTTAGTGGACGAAAGATTCAACTACGAATTAACAATGCCACTGTCACGAAGAATATCACCAAGGGTTGTCCACAAGGTTCCGTCTGCAGTCCAACCTTCTGGAATATTCTGTATGACAATATGCTTGAAGAAACACTTCCTGAAGGATGTCAGCTATTTGCTTATGCTGATGATGCTTTACTAATGTGTACAGCAAAAACAACACAAATATTGACCTCAATCACTAATTCCGCATTAGATTTACTATACAAATGGGGATGTAAAAATAAACTCCAGTTTAATCCACAAAAGACAACAGCTATGATGATCACGAAGAGGCGCCAACTTGCTTCACCTATCATAAAAATGAATCAAGAGTACATTCAAGTACAAGACCAGATCACATATCTAGGCGTTATCCTTGATTAAAAACTCACTTTTAGACAACATTTTCAATTCATAATGGCAAAATCTAATACCTTACTGAATCGACTAGCCTTTGCTTCTCGACCTACATGGGGATTAAGTTCTAGTGTTTTGAAGATCATCTACAGAGGAGTAATTGAACCTTCAGTATTATATTGTGCTTCTGTCTTTAGAAACTATTTTACAAAACGTTGGGTTCAAAACATTTTGGCACGAATACAGCGAGGCTTTGTTCTGCGAATTACCAAGGCATACAGAACCACATCAACTGAAGCAGCTTTGGTTATCGCAGGCATTGAACCTTTATATTTAACTGGTATAGCCAAGGCAGAACTAACACTACTCCGGAAGGGATATACTTATGATGATCCAACTCTGCAGCTACAAATTGAGAAACCAGCAAATTTTACAACAACTGGACACCCATCTGCAGTCCCCGACTTTGTAAATTTCGACAGTTGTTTTAGACATCATGAGCTCCAAATCTTCACTGACGGATCTAAAATATCTAAAGAAGGAAAACCGGATCAAGTTGGATGTGCCTTCATATCCTTCCTAAATGGCCAGGAAATCCACTCACAGATGAATCGACTTTCACCAGAATGCTCAATAGTACAAGCCGAATTATTCGCAATTAAAGAGGCTATAATTTGGGCCAAACTTTATGATTCTAGCTGCTGTTTATATAGTGATTCCCAGACGGCACTGAAGTGTATAAACAATAGAAATAATCTAAATCCGATGGCAGTGGAAATTAGGAATGTTTTACTATCATAAACACGACATATTTGCTTAACATGGGTGAGAGGCCATCATGGAGTTGCCGGTAACGAGAGAGCCGATGCTGCTGCCAAATCAGCCGCAGTTTCGAGTCTAAATTATAGCTACTCTCTTTGTCCTTACTCTTATGCACGAAGAAAGATGTGGGATCACATTAAGACTAGGTGGAACAATCAGTGGCTATCTAGTGTTAAAGGAACAGTTACAAAAGAATTATTTTTTCCAAATATTGAATCCCGACTTCAAAGCAAAATTGAACCTGAATTTGTATTAACACAATTCTTGTCAGGTCATGGAATTTTTGGATCTTACTTTGAAAGGTTTAATATTATAAGGGAGAATGGTTATTTATGTATTTGTAAAGAAAATCAGACCGTAGAACATCTACTTTTTGATTGCCCACTCTTTGAAAGGAAAAGATTTTCTTTAACAGGACACTTACAGTTTACACTATTGTGGTGTTAAATATGATAAACCACTCTTAAAATTTTTTAGCAAGGATTGTTGTTGTAGAGAATTCCACTATTTCATATGTTTTATATTTAAAAGTTTACGATAATTTTATTTAAACTTTAGCAAAACAGGCTACTCTAGTATACAAGATAACAGGTATATTATAAATTGTAATTGACATAAAACTATAGCCCTATTGTACCTTATGGTGAAATAGGGCTAAATGAAATTGTATATTAAATAAATAATAAACATTCTGGCACTGTAACATTCTACAGCTACAGTCTACAGTGTAATGAAGTAATTTTTTTTTCTTAGTCATATTGCAGCCTCTATGTCACTCCTTGTATATATGAATAGTACAGCAAGAGTTTAAGACCTAAGCAAATATTACTCATCCATTACCATTAATATGAAGAAATTATATTTACGTCTGAAAATATCTGCTGTGCCAAGGAAGACAATTGTAATTGCAGAAATTATTTTTAAAAAAGTCGTATTTGGCACTGTTGCATTTGTCTCCCTGTTCTGCATTCTATTACAATGTTTAAAGGTATTAAAAATTATTTATGTTCAAATTATAATGAAAATGCTCTTGGAATAAAGACAACTATTTTACTTTAATATGCAATTTTCTCAGTTTTAAAATTCATCCAGTTACTGATTTCTTGCTTAGCACTGCAGATATTTACTTTGCATGTAATTGTTCAATTTTCAACTGAATATTCAGTAACATTCCTAATTGCTGCTTTACTAAGCTGTTATGCTTGCATTTATGTGTCTATTCATTTTAATTTTATTTGCCCTGTTGTTTGCTGATTAAATACATTTTTGCACTGTGTGAAAGGATATCTGCTTAATAGAAAGTAAAAAAAGATGATGATTTGTCCAAAATGTCTTCCCAATATTATAGTTCGCAAATCAGTAGTATGTTTACATGTATAGTATAATATGAGAAGTTCTTTCATGTGAAGTTGTGAATTCTAATGTAAATGACCAGTGGGGTATGAATAAACTTGGTTGGAGCAAAATCATTTAAATATCATTTTAGTATTAATTACTTCTTGCGAGTTGTAATCTTTTAAAAGAAGTTTCACAATAATTTATCATAAGAAGACAATGAATTTATGCACGGAAAGAAAATTCAACATAGAGAATGGAAAAAACACACCTAACTAGGTAATGTAGTATCTGGTAATGGTTAAATCAATGAATTAGGAATAAAAGATGGAATCAAATTCTATTCTATTATGAGTCTGGGTTTACAATAAAGCAAGTTTTCAATGTAGAGGCGAAGCCAAATAATTCTGTCGCGATGTGCGCGGGATGACTAGGAGGTGGAGCTATGCAGCGAAAAGTTACGGAGTTTGCAGATCGATTTCAGTTTACTAGAGACATCCTAAGCACAAGGTTTCTTGACACAATTTCCCTAACTTGACTATGAAGAGTTTTAAAATCTAAATTTACTTAGCACAGGGGGCATTTTGAACAATGTGAGGCACACTTAGAACTATCAACAGTATAAATTGTAACACAGCATAAACACTCATTCACCGATGGCAACAAAAGAAACACCTACACTCAATGAGGCTACTTCATTTTAGTACAAGTGAGATATCCCTAGTCTTTGTGAGTCCTCATTGGAACACGTGATAATAATAAAAAGCGGGAGGGAAAGGAGGAGAAGGATAACGTGTTGGGAAGGAGACTTCGTGACTTCTCTGTCTTCAGGTAAATTGGTTCGTGCGTTGCGGCTGAATTATAATGGCTAGCGCTCTACCAAGCCTCACTGAAAAGTAGGGGTTCAGCTTTGTGCTCACAAGTGCAGTATCTTAGGTCATTTGGATCTTCAGTGGTTTTTGTTGATGGGATTCATTTTGTGATATTTTAAACGCAACTGAGTTCTGAAAGATATTTTGCATGGTTGGCTGTGCATTCTCTCTTGTGATAAATCATCATCCTTCTTAACTTGTCTATTAATATGTCCCTGTTTCTGCTTCCTCATTGTGGGGTAAGATACAACCTTTGGATTTGTCATGGAATGGGCACTCCTGTCACCTTCAGCGTCCTGTATTGATTTTTCACTACAGCATAAACTAAAGTGTAGAAATTCCTTGTGATTAGTTTTTCAAGATTTTCTACAGTTGTATGTATTAAAACATTTTTACCATACAAGTGTATACTTTATGTAAAAATGTTATTTTAAATGAATAATTGCATTGTTACTTATAGGGGAACTGTATGGGGTGTCATGTCAAAACCTACCTTCAAATTTAGGTTATTGATAGGTCTTCATTATAGATAGACACATGCAAAAATAAATAGCTGCTTATATTAACTCTAAGTGGGTGAAAATGTGCTTGTATTATCGCATAAAGAAGAAACGGTGGACACTTACACATCATGCTTGAGTTACCTGCATGCTGGGAACATTAGTGACAGTGGGTCGTGCGGTAGAGAGAACTACACTGTTATTTGTGAAATATGATTCAGTTGTTTGTTGTTAGATAACCACTGTTCACATCACATTGTTGACATATCTTGTCCAGACAGTACACTTTTAGTAGGTGTTGTGAACTCAGACTAACATACCACACACTGTGTCCGTCGTTACAGGCCAAAGTAAGTAAATTTAGTTGAATTAAAACAGCATATGAGATTCACTTTACTAATCTTAACACATAATTAGATACTAATTACTTCAAAAGACCTACTGGAATACAAGCATGTATATCAGAAGACTGTATTAACCATTTTTGCAATATTATCCCCTCCCCATAATGATTAAGGACAGGAGAGATTTTAAGGTAAATTACACTTAGGCCTTCATGGGAAACAGGAACTTTGCCTTCACATTGACAGCCGATGTGAACGTGTGCAGTGGGTAGGGAAGACTTCCTTTTCCCTGACAACTGTTTGAGGCTACTTGTTTCGAATTTACGAGATTCACAATTTTCACTCATTTAATAAGAGCAGCTAATTTTTTACTTACCTCTCTGCAATGAAGATGTACAGATATGCAAAGTTTGGGGTAATTTTCGAACAACTAGCACATTTCCCTTCTGAGTAAAAATGTGTTCTGTGGTGGTACTGATTTTTTAGGTAACCAAATATTGCCTAAAAATATATGTTCAGTAATAGTAATAGTTCATATGAGCAGCTGATTTTTTGCATGTGTCTACGTACCTGTAGGCTATGTTTGAGAGTAATTTTCAACCTGATAACCTGTACAGTTCTATTTTAAGCCCAGATTAGAAACAAGTAAGTCCAGAACAAGAAGTACTGTCTTCATTGTGACTATTCTAATTCAGATTCTGTGGCCTTCATGCATTGTAGACTGAAGGCTAAAATAGAATTTGATGAATACGGGATGCTAAAAAGAAAAGATTATATTCAGCAAATAGTATCATGTAATGATTAATATTTCTAGGAAGTATAGTCCCTTATTGTGAATTATTTGGAAACTGTAGTATGAGTTACAGCAAGGTTCCATTAAGTATTTCCTCTGCTTATTTGATCACATTATTAGTATTATTATTTACATCCCAAAACTTGTAAATCAGCATAGTCTGAAGGTAGTATAAATTAATTAAATATGCATCTTGCAATGTAAACCTATTCCTAAGCGGACTTAACAAATTCCTACTTCAGAACTTGCCCAGATTTTTCTTTCACCAACTCAACTAAAAACAATTGGACATCAGTGATATTGAAGTTATGAATATTCACACTTCCTTAAAGTAGAATTTGATCCTTATTTAATTCCTAAAAATGTTTTAATTGTGAGCAAGCTGTTGAAAATCTTGTAATATTTGAGTCTATGTGGGTAGATGAATTCATCTCAATTGCAATAGCACTTACTTTATTTATTAATTTTTTTTTTAATAAAAAAAAGAGCTTGAAGCATAGTTCTAGTTTGCATGTTGTAAAAGTGATAGATCTCTACAGGACCCTGAAATCTGTCATGGCATGCCCTGCATCCAGCTTCCAGTTGCCCTTGTTCATGCATGTGATGTGTGGGGTGACCCGTTACGAGGAGAAATGTGTAAAAGTTACCAGTAAAACAAGATAATATGTGATTTTCAAGGTAAGAAAAGTAAATGATTGGGGCAGGCAAAATTTTATGGAAATTTTATACTTTCCATACCTTTAGCTTATTTTTAATTTTCATTTAGCATATTTATTTTTTGGGGTCCAAAGCCTGCAAGTCAGTTCAAAATTTTAAGTGGAACCTCCTGAGAAACTTTCCACAGTTGACTCAGAATACTAATCCATTTGTGACAGAAACCAAAATAATGTCCTTCTGTTTTTTTAATTCTTTATTATACTGTACATTGTTTTCTGAAAGATCTTCTTTGGCCTGTTATACCAACTTTATTTTTTATAATTATTTCATTTTCAAAACTAAACTGTGTAGGTAGTTACATTCATCTGACCAAAATCAATTGAAAAATCATCCATGATGAACTTCTACTGGGCATGATAGATAGTCTTACCCACTGGTAGCATGATGGGCTAGCAGATACATGATAGAATCCCTTTAGAGGACATTGAAGACCTAGCAGAAGTATCCTTCCTCAAAAACAACCTCTCGTTGAGGGCATAATGGGTTAGCAACCACATTCTCACGGGCACCCGTTTGTGTTCCCCCGGGTCTTGATGTTCACAGTGCCTTGCCGATTTACCCACCCTATTGCGATCAGCCCCCTGCCCCCTGGTGGGATACTGATGCAGATAAGTCACTTCTGGTGGGTACCTTCAAACACGGTTATGAATGCTACCCTGCTATGAGAAACGACCCGGCACTCAGTTTCCTCGCACGCTGTGGCCCTGATGTTGGTTCCTCTATGCTGATGCTTGCCAATAACACAGTGACAGCGTAAGTACGGCATGCATGTTATTTAGATTATGTTGCTATGCTGCTACCAGCCAGCTTTAAGTGTTACTGTTCTAGCAATAGGATCTGTGTCAAAGCACATTAATTTCATGAACCAGTTTTCTTAAGAGACTTCTGTATGAATATTCATTTTTACATTGAATTAGCAGTGCCATGTTCTAGTGTAATCTTCCGGGTGATAACCCTTGCTAGGGATTTTTTCCTTTCTTTATTTCGTTATAGATTCTAATCTAGCTTTTACAAATCTTCAAAAGTATTTGAAGTTTTTAGTAATAATCAGGGCCCGGATTCTAATGACATGTCATCTTTTTATTGATGCTGCATAGACATTTCCAACTTGTGGATAAATCCTAATCATGGCCTCTAGATTATAGAAATGCATTTTTATTAGGTCATTTTTTGCAATTTTATGTTTTTAGGGCATTTATTTCAATTTTAGGTCATTATTTTGTCATTTTCGTGTCATTTGCTTCCTTATTTTGTCATTTTCATGTATTTACATTCAGTGTATTAACTTTTTTTTCGTCGCTAGCGGTGCAGTCTTTGAAGTGTTGTATGTTGAATGCAAGAAGGAAAAATTTGGCGTTAAAGCGTTGACATGTCTCAGTCGAAAATGAGAATCAAAGAAACGCCAAAATTTTGTATTACATTACTATTGTTATTAGATTTACTTGGCACCAGAGTCTGCCACCTGCTTGGATTTGAGAGCGCAAACTACTGTTTACCCTCAATAAACAACAATATAATCCGGCAGACCACAAAAGGAAATGCCGAATTATAACTCAGTGTCAGTATAAATTTCCGTGAGAAAAGAACATTCACAACATTACAGTTATTTACAGTTTTTACAATTATGTACAAACTAGTCTATAACTTGGTGTGTACAATAATAATTTCAGTTTTTAGGTCATTTTTTATAATTATGAAGTCATTTTCTTTAAAATTTAGGGTCATTTTATAGGTCACTAGCTTAAAAGGCCCGGCGTCGCTCGGGTTTTGTATTTTGTAAATGCGAAAATAACTTATGAAGGACTTTCGATTTTCAAACTCGAGGTCTTTAAGGTCTTTATATAGGTATTTAGAATTTGAAATGGGGAAGAACAACTTATCACACACAAACTATTTCCTCAGAAAACTCTAGATAAGCTACAGCTTATTATAATATAGCTTATAGCAGATCCCCGCGGCTTCGCCCACAATAATTAATAGGAAGATTATAAATTAAGAGCAAAATAATTAAACTATTATATTTACTAACACTTTGCACACGAAACATTCATAGGTCTAAAATTAAACGATTGATAGGCCTAATTAATGAAACAACAGTAAATCCGGCTTTGAAGTGAATTCCAAGATTAGAAAGCGCAGCATGGGAAAAATAACCTCAGATTCGAGTTCCCTGGCCTAAAAAAACCCTGCATAATGTTTGTCCATTTAGGGCTATATTCACTATTCTTCTTCCGTCTAGGGTGAAAATTTCATCTGTCTGCGTGCCTTGACATTATAAACAAATGATTCGGCCATGGTGGGCTTACAAAATTCGAACGAGCGCGATGCTTTTATTTCCAAGGTATGACGAAAGTAGGCAAAGTCATCTGCAATTGATTTGACAACTGATAACTGATGTTTCGAAAGCGCAAGAAATGTACGTCTCAATCCCGTTTTCACTCATAACTCGCGAACGAAAGCTAAAATTAAAAATGTAGCATGCCTTTGCGGGAATGTATTCAACAACTTCCCAAAGTTTCATGGTGATCGGATGAATGGCATAGTAATACATAAAGGACAGACACACATACATTCATTTTTATGTAGGCTATATAGAAGATCTATATAGATTACCCGTCGAGCGTTGCTGCAATCTCAGAAGATTATGAGAATTGAAATCGATTAAACTCACGATGAAAAAAATGTGTGTAAATGTATTTGACAGACAGACATATATTCGTTTTTATTTATATAGATGAAGAATGGAATAATCCTACTGAGGCCATAGTTTCTATATTCATTTGTCCAGACTTATAATTCCGTTACATTTCAGGCAGATTTAACGACCCTACATAAGAGATTTTACTTATGATTACATATAGAAATGTTGTAGCCTGGACCCCGAACTAAGCAACTTCCCCGGAATTTTCTGTAAACTATCTTTCATAAGAAGCATATTCCACGTTAAATAAATATTTAATATTACCTTATCATCACCTTATCATTAACTTCTCTGGCGTTTATAATAACATGAGATATCCATTGCCTTCCAAAGCGATCGCGATGCTATTGTTTCCAAAGTATGACAAAAATAGACAAAGCCTTCTGCAATTGATTTGACAACTGAAATGAATAACTGATGCTTCGAAAGCGTAAAAAATGCACGTTTTCTTGCCGTTTTTCACTCATAACTCGCGAACGAAGGCTAAAATTAAAAATGTAGTGTGACAGAAACCTTCCCGGGAATGTACCCAACAACTTCCCAAAGTTTCATGGCGATCGGATGAATGGTGTAGTAATGCATAAAGGACACACACACACACACACATACATTCATTTTTATATATATAGATTTTTCAAACAATTTTAGGTCATCAGAATCCGGGCCCTGGTAATAATAATATATATGTATTTTTACTTCCTCTGCCCTTACCATAGGTACTATAGGTAGAGGAAGTATTGTTTTCGACCCCAAAACTCGAAGTTGAGTTTTTAGCATATATACATGTTTCAAGGCCCCCTGAATCCAAAAATACTATTTTTGGAAACAGGTCTGTGTGTCTGTCCGTCTGTCCGTCCGTCTGTCTGTCTGTGAACACTCTAGCTCCAAAACGGAAAATCGTATGAAAACAAAATTTCGTATTTGGGTCAGGTACCTTCTGAAGATGTGAGGATAAGATTAGCGACTATTTTCTCTTATTTTTAAGGGGACTTTACATGAAATTTTCGTTTTTCGCGATTTTCTCGAAAACGGCTCTAACGATTTTCTTTAAATTTTGCACAAGTGTAGCTTATAGTGAGAGCTAAAACTTTTATTTGAAACTTTTTTCCAAAAAAATTCTCTGAAGGCAGTTACAAGCCACCTACTGTTCACCCACTGTTTGTAAAAAGTTTGTGTTGTGTGGTTAACAATTGAATACACACTCTTTCATGGCCTCTTATTCTATATAAGAATGAAGTGAGAAAGACATATTGGAGGGAAATATTCGATAAAGTTGGGAAATTATTCTTAACGACAGAAGTTTCAATAAATGTCTGCAGTCACTTGTTTTTGTTTGCTATATAGTCTGCACTTTTATTAGTCGCATCATTTTCAAAGAAGAGGTTATCGGGTATTTATCGTATAATTAGCGTTATATTGTGTCTTGCGTTTCTGTACAAGGATATGTGAATACTCCTAACTTTTATTTGGGCAGAGGAAGTTATGTGACTTTCACATCAGATTTTTAAATACCGGATCTACCGATATTTCTTAGAAGACTAGCACACATCTAATAGGAGTGATCAGTATTTTCTTAAGAAAAGCCTACTGAGCTTGGAATTGAATCCTAAACTCTGTTTCACTCTCAAATCCTCTGTCACTGGATAATATGCTATTCAATTCCACCTAGTTCTTCTTGTAGGCCAGGAGTTTCCAACTTCAGGAGGTCTAGGGACTGTACTGTATTATGTCCAGGGAATGATTGTTAGGCTGCACAATTTTGGGGGTAACATTTATAAATTTGGTTCTTTTAAGACTTTTTAAGGAAGTCTTGCAATAATCTTATTTTGCTTATATCATATAACAATAGTCACATAAAAATTCTGAGTTGCATACTCTAATTTGACCTTAATTCCTAAAATTAGGCAATAAAGACAATATTACAATTTACAATTAGATAACCTTAAAATTTATTTCACTAAAACCGAATATTTACTGATGAATTAAAAATTATTTTTTCTCTATAAAGCTCCCCATTCTTCAGAAACAGGAACAGAAGAAGAAAAAAGAAACTTCAAAATAAAAATTATATTAATAAATATAATTTTCAAATTGACTTTCTGGGCCATATGTGGTCCATAGTTTGCCAATTGGAAACACTTGCTCTAGACCAGGGGAAGTCAACTACGTCTTGTGATGACGTTTGTGGAGCAAGAGCATGCGGATCCCTTGTGTGTGACGTCAGCAAGAGCGCACGGTAGTAGGGGTGTTTAGAGTATGCTAGAGCTAGGTACTAGAGGACCTATTCACTTTAGCTCTGTTGGTAGAACAACTTCTGATTGGAAATACGGAGCATTTCAAAGTTATTGCAAGTACGCGATCCTGATAGTGTTCTCTCTGCAGAACATGTGTTAGTTCTGCAAAACATTCTTCTTCAGTTCGAATCGAGGTTTCAGGATGTGGAAAACCTTTCTCCAATGTTTAAACTTTTTGCTACCCCATATTCAGTTAATGTCAAAGACGTTCCTTGCCGGTATCAGTTGGAACTGCTAAACTTACAATGCGACGATCTGTTAAAGGGCAAATACGAACGTAAAGTGGTCTTGGGTAACTTTTACAGAAATTTCTCTGAAACCAGATTCCCGAGACTTGCCGCACGAATATTATGTAATTTTGGATCGACATATGTGGCCGAACAATTTTTTTCACTAATGAAATGTGCAAAGCTCAAATCAAGAAGTACATTGTTAAATCACAACCTAAATGTAGTCTTCGATTAAATATTGCTCAAACATTACGTCCCAACATTGATAAACTTGTTAAAGAAAAAAAGAGACAGGAAAGTCAGAAAATTGTTACTGTAATCTTGTATCATCTAAGGTGCAGACGAGCTTGTATGGTAATTAATTCAGTTCATTTTTTTTTATCATTTTTACTGTAGTGAATTATGTTAATTCAAATGATAGTAGCCTATTGTCTATTTTTGTCAAAGAACATAGATTTTGTGGAAAGGCAATTGTTCTCACAGAATAGAAAAATAGAATTATTTATAATATGAAGGGTACAGGGGAAGAAGGCGGAATGTCAGTGAATCAAAGTTTTGCAGGAAACGATTTTTAAAGTTTGAGTACTCTAAACGCAGATGTATGAAATCAATTATGAATACATTTTCGTTCTACAGTAAGAATAGTGTGTTTTTTTACACGTGGTGTGAATATCAAGTTCTGAAATTAACTCAATCATGTGAAAAAATCGTAAAATACGAAAAAATGTCCAACGGTACAGGGGAAGAAGGCGGAATGTCAATAAATCAAAGCTTTGCATGATACGATTTTTAAAGTTTGAGTACTCTAAACGCTGATGTATGAAATCAATTATGAATACATTTTAATTCTACAGTAAGAATAATGTGTTTTGTACACGTGGTGTGAATATCAAGTTCTGAAATTAACTCAAACGTGTAAAAAAATCGTTAAATGCAATGAAATGCACAAACATTTTGAGGTAGTAGGTGAAAAGGTATAGTTATGTTTTATGTGGCCATCGCCTACATTTTTACATAACTTTTAAGTTATTAAAAATTGCAATTAAACATTAATTGCAGTACAGTAGAGCCTCGATTATCCGAAGTAATGTGGACCGAGGGTACCTCGGATAAGCGAAAACTCGGATAACAAGGACTCTGTCAAAAATTGAGAGGGAAACGTTTGGTAAACTGGTGAAATGAATGAAAACGTGGTCGAAGATGTGAAAAAAGGCTTCTACTGTATTATCAAATGAAAAACTAACGTAAAAATAAAATTAAAATACAAATACAAAATAGTAAAAAGACATACGGTTTAACTCATCTATCGCAAACCGAACTTCCGAACTTCTTTTTTTACTACCTCGGTTAACCCGGAACTCGGTTAGTCGGGGCTCGGATAACCGAGGCTCTACTGTACATTAATTATTCCTTATGAGGAATTGACTGATAGAACATCTGATCAGTGTCGAACAAAATTTCGTCAAATGGTTTACATCTGCGTACTTCTCCTTTGAAAGTGGGATAAAATCTAAAACAAAATAAACGCAAAGCAGGTAATGATTAGGTTTATAAAAATTAAAGGAGTAGAAAAGATATTTCCTTAAAATTTTAGGAATTACTGATTTTTTTTGTGCAGTAAAAGGACGAAAAAATATTTCTACACGTAAACAAACATGGGTTGTGTCATTAGTAAAATAGAAACACTTAGGCGCATAAAATCGAAGGCAATGATTAATTTTTAATATCATTACTAGGGTCCGATTTTTAGATTTTATTAAAAAAAAGTTATTCCTCAGGTTCGCGAGCGACCCCTGGTGATCCCGTAAGGGAATATTCACAGCGGATTTATTACCGGGGTGCGCCAGTCCCCTACCTATTGTACTTAAACCTAAGGAGACACACACACACCCAGTCCTGAACCCGAGAAAGACATTTTTCTCTACTGAAAAATCCCCGACCCGGCCGGGAATCGAACCCATGTCGCCCAAATGGCTGGCAGTCACGCTACCAAATCATCCACGGCGGCGGACAGGTTTTATAAACCCTGTGTTAATTTTTTAAACATATTAAAATAGTTTAATTCTAGTTTGTTTTACTATTGTCAGACAACACTCAATAATAATGGAATCTGGATAAACGTAACATTACACCACCTAGAAATTAACGCGCCAAACTGTCACGTCATTTTCCTGTCGGCATTTCCATTGGCGGTCTGGTCGGATTATATTATTGTTTATTGCTGGTAAATAGTAGTTTGCACTTTTAAACCCAAGCAGATGGCAGACTCTGTTGCCAAATTAATCTAATAACAATAGTAATATAATACGAAATTTCAGCGATTCTTTGCTCTCGTTTCCGACTGACATTTGGCAACGTTTTGTAAACATATTTCAGCACGCGACTATTGATGAGTATGTCCTTCTTGCATTAAAGAAACAACATTTCATAGCCTGCATCGGTGCGTAGAGGACAGTGAGTGCCATTGTCTCCTGACTCGCCGCCTTATTTCGCCGTGACGCGTGGACATTCCGCCTTCATCCCCTGTACGGTGAAATTTAAACTGCTATTTTCTCCTTACCGTACACTTTTTTCACCGGTTTCATAAGCAACACTAAAAGAGTGCTCAGTCAGCTACCAGATGGGCTTGATAACTAAATTTCCGATTTTTCTTGACATTCCGCCTTCTTCCCCTGTACCCTTCATATGTTAAACTGCTGTGCTGTAATTAACCGATAAACTATCAAAAAATCGATTGATGTTTCATTAACTCGGAAACACGTATTACGTAAGTTCTAACCCCCTAAATTCCCGCTGCCCGCAATACTAATGCCCCTCTCTTCCCCCCTGTTCACTGATGCCTACATTTCACATGCTCCTCGCAGAGATATAACGCGAGCAGTCAGAGCAGAAAGCAGTGACGTCACAGAGCAAGCTTCTGTCTTCCCCTGCTCTAGACCTTCAAGACTCACTCTAGACACTTACATTTACAGTAGAAGTAACTATCTTTATTGCACAACTATTTTAACCGTGACTGAAGTAGTATATGGTTCCTATAGCATTTAGTTGTTCCAAAAAGTATGATTTTAGAATTTTGGGGGGGGGGGAAATTTGTGATTCAACATCAGAGGTACACATTCACATTGCATGCAAATTGAGACATAATTTCTACACTTTCCCACTTTGTTTTACCACTAATTTAAGAGATAAAACCTTTGTATACCTTGTTTATGCCTTGAAACTACCAGTTTTTTAGTATAAAATTTAGGAGGAGCTGAAACTTCAATGTCATCACGTAAACTAGGCTTAAGTCATCAGTGAAGTAATGCTCTCAGGAACAGTTTTTGAAGGAAGAGTTTGAGAATTTAGTTATTTAAGTTATACAATCAGATGCTCACTACTAATGAGACATGAGTAAGTGTGTAATGTGAGTGAGTGAGTGTAATGTAATAGTGATTGAGCAAGTATTACATTACTAAACTAAACTCTGTGATGCTACATCCCTGAAGGAACAAGGCCTACCACCCGACTGCTGCATCATCTACCACAGGCAGATGGCAGGATTGGGGGCATGTGGTCAGCATGCCGACACCCACGGCCGTTAGTGATGGTTTCCTTGACCGGAACCGCTACTTCTCTATCAAGTAGCTCCTCAATTTGAATCATGAGGCTGAGAGCACCCCATTCCAGACCTCCCTACCTCAGAAAAATCTGAGAAGGCACCGTGGATCAAACCCGGACCGACGAATCTGTAGTCAGCGACGCTAACCAGCCGGCGGTCTATTACATCACTACATAAACGAAAACTTTCAAAGAGTTTGAGTGCATTGAATAGCTTAATCCAGTTGTCTCAGCCTGAGTGTGTGTCAACGAGTATGCATATCCAGAAGTCAGTAAATAATCATATTCACTGATATGTTATTCATTGCTGTAGGCTTTGTATTAGTTGAGAAAAGGTTTTTGGGGGGGAAAGTATGAAAGTGACATTGAATTTCTTTCTGATTTCACCTTCAAACTGTTGTATGGTAACATGAGAGTGAAAAATAAAATGTTCCATAAAGACAGTACAATTTTATGTTACCGGAATTTCTGTTTCTTCTTATTTCAACCCCTACCAGGCATGGTGTGCACATTTCTAAGTCCTTCATGAGCCATAAAAAAATATATCAAGCGTTTTCTGAGGGAATAGTTTGAATGTGATAAGTAGGGGCCGTATTTTTTTGTAACAACGATAAGCGCGAAATTTTATAAAACAACCTCCCTTAGCTGTATTTAGCTTTTATATGCTTAAAATACCAATATGAACCAAATTGAATCCACGAAATATCGCGAAATTTACTCGATTCCGCGAAATGTGTCTATAAGCACGAAATATGCCCCTTCTGTCCGTAAAGTGAGAAATGAGCACGAAAATGTGCCTTAAAATCACAATATTGTGTTTTGGTGTACTGTATTTTTTATTTCTTAGCAGCATGAATTTTTCTGCTGTTTCTGTGTCTGACGAAGATTTACTGATATATCGATATTTGTGATAGATTGCAAAGATTGCAGAATTTACGCAAAGATTGTCTGTGACCTGGTTTGTACTGTTGAGTACACTCCTTTCCTCCTATTTCTTTGCCATGTTAGCGATGCCTATGATCGATTACAGCATAAGAGTGTAGAATGTTTGTTACTTGTATTCAACAGAATTCGTCTTTTATCCACAGTGGTAGGCTATGGTTGGCACTTCTGTTTGCTACCTGATGGTGTTCAGTAGAAATTTCTTTCTGATTTCACCTTCAAACTGTTGTATGGTAACATGAGAGTGAAAAATAAAATGTTCCATAAAGACAGTACAATTTTATGTTACTGGAATTTCTGTTTCTTCTTATTTCAACCCCTACCAGGCATGGTGTGCACATTTCTAAGTCCTTCATGAGCCATAAAAAAATATATCAAGCGTTTTCTGAGGGAATAGTTTGAATGTGATAAGTAGGGGCGATAATATTTCTCGTCATTATGTTTGAACATTAAATCTAATCATGTCTAAATCGAAAGTTACTTCAGTTCATACAAGGGCAGAAGAATATAGAAGTGAGGGAGGGGGGGTTGTTAGTACATGTAAATAAAGAAGCAAAGTTTATCATTGTACAATGTTCCCAATGTAGTATAAGTAATTTATTTCACGAAATACCCACCGAAATAGAAGGAAGTTAACACCGAAATCAGCCATTTTATTTCACCAATAAATCAGGGCCCTAGTGATAAGTCATTCTTCCTCATTTCAAATTCTGCATACTTATATAAGGACCTAGAATTTGAAAATCAAAAGTCCTTCTTAAGTTCATTTCTAATTACAAAATACAAAACCCGGGCAATGCAGGGCCTTTTAAACTAGTTACATATAAAATATTACAGTATACATCCTTTTTAACTATGCAAACTTATATAACAAGAAACAAGACATCGTAATTGAACTATCCCGCTTCATATATATATAGGAAAAAAGACAATGTTAGTTTGAATTTTTTGCATGGCACCAACTAACTTGTAACAAATGATAGTATTTCAACTGATTGTAAGCTTTGTAACAGACAGTAGCCAAACATATACTACATTGGTTGTTGAACTGGAGCAACGATTGGCTAAAACACAAGGAACCAAAACAGATCAATGTCACATGGAAAATTCAAATTATATCCGTAACTTCTGGATATTTCAGAACGTTTCTGAGTAAATAGGAATATCCAGTCATCATATTCATCTGTAATGTGACTGCCTGTGACTGTATGTAGACTTCTATTAAATTTGATTTGTTTTGGAAACTGAAATAAAAATGATTAGTACAGAAGTTTTTCAAGATTGAATCTCTGTCACCCGCCTCAGAATTCTGGTTGCCAATGACCGAAAATTTTTCACCCTGATCTAAACGGTCACGTAAGACATATTGGTAGAAAGTTTGTTTTCTCTAAGCAGGCAGTGGGTATGTGGATGATCTCTAAATACTAACCTGCCTTTCAGATGATACATATTTTAAAACCACTAGCAATGTTTAAGCATATAAAAGATGATAGATTTGATCTCATAAATATCATAAAATCTAAATTACCCACAAATGCCTCTTCTTGTGTAGGAATACAGAACCTATATTTAAGTATACCAACATCCAGGCTTCTGAGCAGGATGGCTCATGCGGTAGCACCTGGGACTTGCATTTGGGACGTCCCTAGTTCAAACCCCATTGCCAGCCAATTTTACTTGGTTTCTTCAAGGTTTCTCAGTTCTAAAGGCAATGACTGGATTGGATATTTACTTACCATGACCATTTCATCCTATATTGTAATCAAAAAAATTGAAAATCAATTAAAATTGCCAGATGCCAAAACACACCAACAAAATAATTTCATGGCCTAGTGATTATACACACAGAAATTGTCATGTGATATGACTTTGATGCTGAAATACAGTTAAAGTTTAAGTTTAAAAAATCCAGGCTATGTATGAGACTAGTATAGTAAACATTAATTGGCCTAACAAAATTACTAATTACCAGGGCCCGGATTCTAATGACATGTCATCTTTTTATTGATGCTGCATAGACATTTCCAGCTTGTAGATAAATACTAATCATGGCCTATAGATTATAGAAATACATTTTTACTAGGTCATTTTTTGTGATTTTATGCAATTTTATATTTTTATGGCATTTATTTCAATTTTACGTCATTATTTTGTAATTTTCTTGCCCTTTGCTTCGCTATTTAGTCATTTTCATGTATTTACATTGAGGGTATTAACTTTTATTTTCATCGCTAGCTGTCTTTGAAGTGTTGTTTGTTTAATGCAAGAAGGAGAAATTTGGTGTTAAAGTATGTACAAACTAGTCTATAACTTTGTGTATACAATAATAATTTTTTATAAATAGAATATAAGTTTTCAGGTCTTTTTTATAATTATTAAGTCATTTTCTTTAAAATTTAGGGTCATTTTATAGGTCATTTTTCAAACAATTTTAAGTCATCAGAACCCGGGCTCTTCTTGACTGCATTGTTGTCTTACTCCCAAGTTCCCGTGTGCATTATGGGTTTAGTTTAGTTTACTTAATGGAGTTAAAGAAGGCTACAAAACTATTTCACTCCGATGTTTACTGTTTCACTTGATGTTTTCTGCAAAAATGTTAAGGAGTTGTCTCTGTGGGGTGGTCTAAATGAAGGCAATGACTTCTAAACAGCCTGACATTGAGCACTGAAAGCGATTTGCACTAAATCCATGGTAGAAAGTCTTGATTTGTGTATGCAGTAATGTATTCCCTTAAAAAAAATTTTGGTTAGAATCACAATTTTTTTTTTTCCCTTAAATTTCCATCTTAAAACCAATGTGCGTCTTATGATCCAGATCATCTTATAGTCTGAAAAATACGGTAATCACATATTTAGCACAACTAGTATGATGTAGTTTACTAAGGAACCTCTTGATGTCACTATTGAACAAGACAGATTGTTTTATTTCACTCCACTTACGACAGAGGCCTCTATATTAGAATGAATGTAATATTGTGCACTGCTGGCCACTGATGAATTATCTGTTTCCTGCTCGAGAAGGGTTAAGGAAAATGTTTGACACTTGACTTTGCAAACTTGAAAAACTTACAAAATTGGACTTATTCATTGCATACTTCCCTTTCACACTCTGCTACCAACATTATTAATTTCCACATGTATTACACTTTATAAAGAATTGCTGTGGATAACACAGACTCTCGGTTGATTGAGTTTTGGATGACCATGGTTTTACTGTAACTGTTGCATTCATGATATTGTTATTTTTTTATTATTCTTGGCTGAATGAAATCTTTGTATAAAAATCATTTTAAAATAAACTAAAACTTTTTAAATAGTACAGAAGTCTCTTGAGTTCAAAAGTTGTAAATCCATAAATTAGTAATTCAAGCTTTAACAAAGTCATTAGTGTAAGTGGGAATGAATGAGTACTACTACCCCTGCTCATCTCTTTTATATTTTAAGTAACTATGGTTTAGCACGGGATTGGAAAATGTGTTTGTTTGTTTCCCATATCTGCTTAATACCTCTTGTGTTTTTTTGCTCGAAATGTTGCTACTTACTGGTTCCTAACCATGTTCAGGTTTCTAGAAAATTCTTTCATCATTAAATATTCAATATTAATGCTTTGGTAGATTGTAACTCTATTGTTTAATTAATAGCAAAAAATTCTATAATTTTTTCCTGTTAATTTTACAACAGCAATGAGGATGATGTTGGCAAAATTACGGAAGATGAAGAAACCATGGAAGGCGAGAGCTCTATGGGATTAAAAGAAGGAATGAGGGATCAGATTCCATCAGACATGCTTGGAGACCCAACTTCAGTTCCAACACCAGAGCAAACAGAATCAGCATCCTCCTCAGCTGAACAGCAATTGTCAGGTCTCAAAGATGAAGACAGGCTGCAAGCAGAGGAAGACGCTAAGAAAGCTCAATGGCCATCTATGGTTGACCTTAATACTAGGTTGAGGAGGGTGATTACATCATATCAACGCAATTTCAAGAAGGAAGAGATGAAATTGGCACAGAAAGCTAAGGTAAGTTCATTAAAATCATTTAAATGCATGCCTTTTTTACCTCCAAACTTCTGTACCTTTTTAATTAAAAAAGCTGCTGTCAGTGATCTAAAGCCTTGAACGACACTGCAAATTAATTTTTTCAGCCTACTAGTTAATGACTAATGATTTTTTTCAAAGACAGACATAATTGGTTCCCAATTCCTGCAATATATGTTCTTGCAAGTGGGTATAAGTTTTTCTTACTTCCTTTGTGTTATTTTGTGAAAAGTTACGTAGGTAGGGGTCGCAATTTGGAAATAGTTGGTGGATGTTTCAGAATCACTTTTTTTTTTTTTTTTAAATAAAAGTAAATCCCTATTTTGTTGTTGATAATGATGTGCGATAAACCGATTATTAATTATATTACGAACTTAATGTTAGTATTTTTTAAATTTTCCATGGGTTAGAGGTTAGTTAGTTGATGCAATTTTAGAAACCCATGCTCAATTCTCAGTACCTCAGATTTATCAGACACAGTTTGGAAAGTTTGGAATTGGACACTGTTAGGTTCATTAAGATCGAACTGAGGAACTAAATAAAAAGATATGTATCATACTGCATTCTGATCAGAGTAAATCATAATTTTATTGGCCAATTATGATGTAAATGCCACCATCCTTTTACACAAACTAAAATTTGTTTATTTATTTATTCATGGAGACTTTGTGCATTTCACAACTGTGTCATCCGGTAAATTTTTAAAATTAAAAACAGGTGGTCTTGTTTCACATATACAGTGGACTCTTAGTAATTCGAACCCCAAGGGGAATCAGAAAAAAATCGAATTATCCAAATTTCGAATTAACCAAAACTGTGACTTTTTAAACGAAAATGCCGTAAAAATGTCGAAAATAAACTCATTGCAATAAATAATAATTATTGTATAGTGAATCTTACCTATGACTCCCATCCTGTTATTAGGATGTTAAATGAAACCATTTTTTCCCACACTAAAACCGTAACCCTAAATTTAACAAAGGAACTGGTGTATGCTCTACGCTTTGACATTTTCAAACACAGTCACACTTGGAGGATAGAATGAACACTAAAATTTTCACAGAAGTGTTGAATCCCTCCAAGACTGTAGCGGACGGGGTGAACTTCGCATTCCATTGAACATCTATTCAGCAGGAGGAAGATAACGGTGGTTAAAAATAACTTTAGTACGGTACCTGCTAGCTGCTACTGACTAGGGTTCTTCAGCGAAATAGAGAATTCTTGTGGAATTCCTGGAAGCAATGAAATCTTGGAATCCTTACAACATTAACTTGAGACAAATTTTGGCTTTGATTTATCCAAATTAAGCTTCAAAAATTCGAATTAATTGCAATTTTTAACATATATTTATATAGGAATTTCAAGGGGAATGAGTATTTATTCGAATTATACAATATTTAGAATTATCCAACGTCAAATTAGCCAAATTTGACTGTATATAGTAAATATGTGTGCTGTAAATGTTCTACTTTACTCTTTTGCTTATTAGTAGGGTACCTTATGTAAGAAAATCACAACCCGTGGGCTCCTTCGTGAAGAAAGCAACACACCTATATTTTCAGTTTCAATGAAGTCTAAGGATACCCGAACCACTTGATGCTACTCTGGGGGTCGCGTCTGAGTCGCGTAATGACGTCATCAAAATGGCGGACGTCGCGTTTCACAGAAATGGCCATAACGTGAAACCTATTTGAGATAGAGACTTGCAAAAAACGGTTTTGAAATCACAATAAAATGCTCTGCATTATTGTTCCTTACACGTATGGAGCTAAGACGGCATATTCTACCGAAAAATTACACGTTTTGTTTGAAAATTGAAAAAATGGTCCTGTAGAATGTGTTCTCTTGAAATTTCAATAGAAGATGATGCCGTGCCATAAATTACATGCAAACAAATTTTTTGTAGAGTTTAATAAGGATTCTACTCCCGTTTACCAGATGTTTCCAATGTCAATAGTTTTAATTCTGTGATAGTTTTTGTAAAAGGGTCATTCCATATGAATTCATCCGAATTTTAAAAAAATGGTTGCGTGACCATTTTAGAAAAAAATAATTTTTTGTATATGAGTTCATATATGTTTCAAGATGTCAAAACAAGTTTTCAACAAATTATTGTGTTCTTGGTTTCCCAGGGGTGTCCATTTTTCAATCCTGGTGTAACACATTTTTTGCGAATGTAGCTGATTACAAAATATATTTTCATAACTCAACAACCATAAGAGTTATAAATTTGAATTATGAACCATTTTGTAACTGTTGAAGCGTACTTTTATAAATATTTTATTAATTTCTTAAACAAAAAATTTGTCATATGAAAATATGAGTTTGAAATTGGGATACATTTTTCCAAAAAAATCACTTTTTGGGTCAAATTTTATGTGAGAAGGAAGTGATTGTAAACATTCAAATTTTGTTTGTGTTCAAACCTGCATGTGATTTGTCTGTGAGGAAAAAATCAGCTCCCAAAAATACATCCCTTATTTCTAAACTGGCCTCAAATATAATCGTTTTTCAGTTTTTGACTATTTTTGGGCTTAAATATCTCTGAAGGATACCCTTCAAAAAATCTGAAAAATTGCATAAAAGAAGCCTTTTATGTGCCTAACTCATAGTTAAAATTTATATTTCTAGAAACATCTCCTTCTATTAATTTGATAGAACTGAAATATCACACCTTTTAGGGTACCGTACTTGGAAGAAACTATATATAACTCAACAACCATAAGAGATAGAAATTTGAATTATGAG
Source organism: Ectobius pallidus (assembly GCA_964059195.1). NCBI lineage: Eukaryota > Metazoa > Arthropoda > Insecta > Blattodea > Ectobiidae > Ectobius > Ectobius pallidus. The sequence continues at coordinate 124,541,572 of CAXKWD010000002.1, forward strand.
TCATTTTATAACTATTGAAGCTTGCTTTTAGAAATATTTTAGTAATTTCTTCAACACAAAATTTTTCATATGAAAATATAATTTCGAAATTCGGGTAAATTTAAAAAAAAAATAACTTTTTGGTCCAAATTTTATATGAGAAGGAAGTGAGTGTAAACATTCAAATTTTTTTTATGTTCAAACCTGCATATGATTTGTGTGTGAGGAAAAAATCAGCTTCCAAAAATACATCCCTTATTTCAAAACCGGCCTTAAATATTATCGTTTTTCAGATTTTGACTATTTTTGGGCTTGAATATCTCTGATGGAAACCCTTCAAAAAATCTGAAAAATTGCATAAAAGAAGCCTTTCTTGTGCCTAACTCACAGTTAAAATTTCTATTTCTAGAAACAACTCCTTCTATTAATTTGATAGAACTGAAATATCACACTATCACATGTGTGTAGTTCTCCCAAATACGCTACCCTAAAAAGAGTGATATTTGAAACTTCTGGTAAACGGGAATAGTATCATCATTAAACTCTTCAAAAAAATTGTTTGCATGTAATTTATTGCACGGCATCATCTTCTATTGAAATTTCAAGAGAACTCATTCTACAGGACCATTTTTTTCAATTTTCAAACAAAAAGTGTAATTTTTCGGTAGAATATGCCGTCTTAGCTCCATATGTGTAAGGAACAATCATGTAGAGCATTTTATTGTGATTTCAAAACCGTTTTTTGCAAGTCTCTATCTCAAATAGGTTTCACGTTATGGCCATTTCTGTGAAACGCGACGTCCGCCATTTTGATGACGTCATCACGCGACTCAGACGCGACCCTCAGAGTAGCATCAAGTGATTCGGGTATCCTTAGACTTCATAGAAACTGAAAATATAGGTGTGTTGCTTTCTTCACGAAGGAGCCCACGGGATGACATAAGGTACCCTACTATATTTAATGATTTTCAGTTCAACAAGGAGTACAAAACCAGTTGTTATCATTTTTAGAAATCGACCTAATGATTGCTCAATTATGTCGGTGTCCATGAATAAACAAACAACAAATTGGAGTTCATAAGAGGCTATAGTTACTATTTACAATTTATTCTTAATTTATTTATAAATTTCAGCAAAGTAATGAATATGAAACCATAATTAATTCTTGGACCTAAAGAGTTTATATACCAGTTTCATGATAATCCTGCCTCATAAATCAAGTGAAATAGTGAGATTTTATTAATCACTTGACAGCAGCATTTAATATGATAGAAAAAATATATGTAACCAGTAATACTCAACCCAGCCGTGTTAATTCACCCTTCTGTTTCCTAAGTCCTTTGCACTCTACATACAACTTCTGTAGTTCATAGTCAAGTCTGCAGTACTGAGTAAGTAGCTGATCCACTGTATCACTAGATGTAGTGTGGGAAAATAGTGCAGCTGGAATTTTTACATAACAGCAACACTGCTAATATATGTGCTGTAAATGTTTTACTTTTCTCTTTTGCTTATTTAATGTTATAGGTGTTGTACAATTTAATGACGGAAAAGGGGCTATATAAGTTAAAAAAACTAGAGATAAGCATATATTTCTTGACATATGACTTTAAACTTTCTCGATGTTAATAAGGCTGACAGTCTCTCAGGCTTCTAGTCGGGTGAATGGATTTAGTAATTCCAATCTTCCGGTTTCTACTAGCTCTTCAGCCATCTTCTGGGAGGAAATGCACTAGTCTGAAAAGGTGAGGTTAGATGTAAGGCTTAGTGGGAGTGGGTCAATGAAAAAACAGGAACTTATGAGTATGAATGGCTAGTTCTCATTGGCTCATGTTGTGTAGCTATCATCCCCAGTTGGACAAAGTCTGTTTAGAATGTTAATTTAGTGTCAGTTTTCAGGCCTGGCTCAGCTGGAGGCCGGTGTCGCTGTTGTGTCCACCTGGGTTGATAGATCCAACACATGAACCATTGAGAGCTAGCAATAAATACTAACCCTTTCCTTCTTCCTTATTGGCCTACTCCTATCTATATAATACATTAATAACCCACCTTTTCCAACCTTCATATTTCCTCCCAGCAGATGGCTGCAGGGCTAGTAGCAGCTGAAAGCTCTGGATTACTAAATCCATTCACCCGACTGGAAGGGCAAAAGACTCTCATCCAAATATTTCTTAACTTCATTTCCAATTTCCATCAAATATAAATGGCAGTAAATAAACCTTAGAATGAAATGGAAAAGAATGACTACAGAAGATTAATATTGAATATTATGTAATAAATTATTATTTATAAAATCTTACAGTATACCATTAGCTCCACTCTTAATTGTTAAAATCACGAAATAATTTTAAGAATACACAAATAGTGTGGATAGCTTCTTATTGCAAAGCCGGTTCTAGGGCGGACAATATCTACTGGCTCAAAAGACTGTGAACAAAGTATAATTAAATGAAATATAATGTTTCAGTAGGGAATGTACGCAATGAAAAGTGCAAGTTCAAAAGAATTGTATGAATGCTTGAGCTTAAAATTTGTTTTAAATTTCAGTTTAAAATAAGTCTCTTATCTGAATTTTTATTTTGATCTGGATTATGTAAATAAAAAGTGTTATTCCAAGATATTGTAATTGGAAATTGTAGGAGATAAAATAAATTGCAATAGTTAATTAATTTAATAAATTTAAGAAACTGAGGCCAGTAGGGTGACCTACCATAGGTATTTTAAGGTATTTTGTAAATGTCCCACATGGGGACGTCATTTCTGTGGCTTGGTTCTAAAAGGGCCAATGTCATAAAACTTGCTTTTGAGATAACTGACTTTGAAGCCTTTCTATAGAGCATTCGGACCTTAAAATGCAGTACAGTGTAAATGGCGCGCCCTGTTGCCAAGTTGACTCTAGGAGGAGTACCGCTTCAGTGTGAAGTTATACATTTGTAGTTTGAAATTTATAGGTCATTTGTAAATGGATATCAGAAGGATAGTAAATTAAATATATCATACCTTAATCACTGTCGCTGCACTCAGACAGCGGACGTACACCTTCTATGATTTCAGTACGCCCTGATGTTCCCGCTCTTGATATCCTGGGTTCGGGAGATGAACTTGATGATAATGATGATGATGATGATGTGGACGAGGAAGAAAATCTTATTAAAAACCATTCATCGTCGTTATCCTGCAATTCGTCTGCTTTCCACAAATATGTTTCTACTTTTTTACGTGATTTACGTAATTTGCCCAGTTTTTCACCGTAATGTTCTTATAAGCAGGTGATATTAAGTTCTCCATCTCGTTTTTCTTTAACGATACATTATGATACCGGATATAATTTTTCACCTGTGCCCAAAAAATTTCAATTGGGTTTAACTTGCAGTGATAAGGCGTGAGACGTAGAATCTGCCGACCAGCCGTTTTTGCCATTTCATCTATTGCTTATCATTAGGGACCGGATTCTTAGGTTTTTACCTATTTTTTCCTTACTTCCAAAACAAAAAGCGCTCATACACTTTTTCGAATCATGTCCATAGGATTCACCCACATTAATTCTGTGGCACCTGAAAATACCTAAATGGGGTATAAAAACCTAAATATACCTAAACGGGATATAAAACCTAAAATATCTAATTTAGGCTACTTTTTTGTTTGTCAGTTGAGAAATCGATATTTTGCGGAGATACAATAATTTTTGTCGGGTTGAAATTAATACCACCAGCGTTTCGTTCAACCCATTGTCGTCTAGGATGGACAGTACCAGGAGAGGAAGTGTAAGAGTACCGGCGTATTCCTTTTAAAATATTCGTACGAACAACCATTGTTGCTGTGTATGAACAAGGATATTATAGATATCTGTGTTTTAAAGCGCTTGTTTGTCTTTATTACTTCCCTGTTATTCATACATAGTGGTCACACTGTGAGTTTTAAGAAGGCGTGTTAATTATACCGTAAATTTTGTTAAGTTAAACTTTACAAGTATTATCTATTGAATCTTATATAGCACATTCTAATTCACTAAACCGATTAATCTATCCGAAAACGATATTTTGGACAAAAAACCTAAAAAAAACTATTTCACCTAATGGAAAACCTAAAACAGTGTTTTTAAAAACCTAAAAATCCGGTCCCTACTTATCATACAGGGCCCTATGTTGAGAAACAATATCCAACAATTCCCGCTTTAGCATCCCGTTCTCAAAAGGGATCTGTTCTTTACATAACCACTGTACGATGTCATCTTTTCGCCAAGAAGCCACCGTCAAAGGTTCCAACTTAGGGAATGATAAGCGGTAGTATCGAGCACGATCATGGCACCTTCAGGAGTATTCGGCAACAGTTGTTCCGCAAACCTCTTCTCCGGTCATTTCCTTGTGCACTACTCACATTCTTATAAGATAATCCAGGGCACTCATAATAATACTATGTTCTTTCCCCCTTAGTTGACCTATGGAACGGATCTTTCGAATTTGAGGATTCATTATACACTATTCTACAAACCCAACCTCGCACGGGAGTTAAAACTACACAAATTTAAACACGAGTACAATCCACTTGTCCTCAACACTTGTACGTCTACCACTGATTTTTATTTAATAAACATTATATTACTGACGAAATTAATACTGCACAGTATGCGACTGTCTTGTTTCAGAGACTGTTACTGACAGTTCCAGCCAGCCATTAGTCACGCGTGAAACCAAGACAAAGGAGACCTTTCTTCCAGTCATAAATTACGAACTAAGCAAGATATGGAATTGGTGTTTATTCTAAAAATAACTTCCATATACCAAGATCGTTTGCCTCACTGTGACCCCCCATGTAAAATAAATAGCAAAGAAGTTAGCCAGCGAATGACTTTTTCATGTTTGAGCCTAAAAATCTCTGAACATGACTGAAAAGAAAGACACACACCGCATTTTCTGATCACTCAAATTTAAAACAAAATGTACAGTCGGTCAAATAAAAAACGTCGGGACTCGTATGCTGTTAAAATTAAAGTTTTGACGCATTAGTTCACAAGTTTCCTATAAAAAAACAAAATACAGGTCATTTTCGGAACATATGAGGCCATGCGGCAGGAGGGAAAATATGAACAAGGAGGGAAAAAATGAACAACGCGGAAAGCGCAACACACGATATTCAACTTAATGCATTGTCATAATTCATTTTGCTTTGTGTTATCGCCACATACAAATGCTAACTTGAGAGAAAGTGTAGTTAGGGCTGTAATTGACCTGCATTTTTCGGCCTCTGAAGCAACGAGAAGGTTCCATATTTATGAAAGAGCAGCTCAGAGGTGGAAACTTTACTATAATGCAGAGATGCCAACTGCTACGGAATTCCCGTAGTTTCTACGATTTTCTTGAATTTCCTACAGCAATACGGAAATTGTACAGAATATTACGGATTTTACAAATCCCAATATCTATTTTTAAAATGTTTTGTTTCTCCTGCAAACATAAAAAAAGTAAATGTGTCAGCAGAGATGCCAACTGTTATCATGAGAAATAGTTTGTAAGAGAAAATATCCGTTGTGTTGGCGACATTGGACAATACAAGCTTTGACGCGAGTGTGTGTTAACCAAAGATGTTATATCTTAACAGTTTTAACATAATTGTAGTTATAACTTCTTTGGTGTTAACATATTTCCTCTTTTTTATTATCACTGTAATGCCGTTGACGACTGCCGACGCCGTTGCTTGTAGAAGTTTTATTGAGTGTTGCAGTGCAAGTTGAATATTGAGGAAATATGTCTTATAAACGTAAAACCAGTGACGAGTCTGATGGACAAAAATGAACTGCGGCAAAACAGTAGTATCCAAAGCAGTACAGTATACGGAAGAGTTTCCTTGCCTCGGACCGTCAAACATTTCACCGAATCACGTATTTGTGAAACTTGTAACTGTGATTTTTCGGTTAAACATGGAGGACTCACACTACTGATAACCACATTTCAAGGTTGGCATCTCTGTATAATGCGACCGGAAGTTTTCATAGCAAACGTTGATCTGGCCGGACGCGTATTTCGATGCTAAGATTGGTTGCAGATGCTGAGCGTAAGTTATTGATTTTGCACTAGAAGTACCGGTATTATAAAATAAAATCTTAAAAAAATGCTCCTTGAATAAACATATTCTTCGCGAATCTATTAATTATTAATATTATAAAAATTTGCAACCAAGAATATGGCGGATTTGAGGCATATAGCCACAGCCTTCTATACATGTTTGTTTTGGAACAAAACTGACTAAATAATCAAGAAAATACATGGATAGACAAGAGGCGTGTGTGAACCTAACCTTAAGTCTTCCTGTACATGCGCATATGCTCTTTCGTGACACTTAATCAAATACCGCCCGAGGTTTTTTATTTGATCGACTGTACCTACAATGAGCTGAAATAATCCTCTACCAGCAGTGAAAAAATTAATATCATATTACTTATCAAAGAGGAGTTATGGCATGATAAGTTCCATGCAATGAATATTTTGCGTTTGGCGAAACTTTCCATTATTTTGTAATTTTCATAACCAATTATTATTTAACATTGTTCATGTTAACGGCATCAAATGCGGCTTGAAATTCTGTACATAACTCGGTATTCATTCATTGTAAACGAGAAAATTCAGATTTATTATGGGCATTTGGCAACCCCGCTACATTAGAGAAGGACAGCGCTAACCTAAAAATGCGGGAGAAGGAAAGAGATAAATGATCCCATTGCTCCTGTACTGCATTTTAAGGTCTGAATGCTCTATAGAATTAACATTTTTTGCTGAGAACTTACGACATTGGCCTCTAAGGTTTCTGTATTATGTCTATTAATAGCAACGTACATTGACACTTTTATTATAGGAAAGATAAAGACTAGCCGAGCTCAATAATGCATAGATCTCATTTTTGCAAGAAATTGACATTGGCCCTTTTAGAGCCAAGCCACAGATTTGTCCTGCAATTGTTTTGTTTTCTATCTGAACGAATTTTCGTGTTATTGCCATCGGTACTAATTTTTGCAATACGCAACTGTCCTGCCATCTAGCTTTAACTAAACATAACCATTGCCAACAGTATGATCTTTGAAAGTGCAAAGAAGCAGGTTATAGGACCTTTGGAGAAGCATTCCGGATAAGCATTATGATTTCCGAGTTGCTGTTGTCCATGGCATGGCGTGACACAAAGCCCATCAATATAGACGTGTTATATTTAAGATAAGATAATTATTTATTTGTCGAACATGAGGATACATGTATGATATTGTGAATATCAACAAGTACATATCAATAGAACTGCTGTCGGGGGGGGCTTACAAAACATTAACAAAGTTGAAATATTCATCTAGGTCATGAAAACAGTATAGGATTAAAAGATTCTTAACATACAATTTAAAAGACAAAGTGTAGATTTCTTGTTGACCTAGATAGCGCATGATACAATTTTGACAGACATAATACTTAAAAGACTCTTTGAGAGTTTATAAAAAATCAGCAAAATCAAAGGAGTTTAAGTTGTTGTTAACATATAAAAG